>CM073493.1:61772500-62972500 GCA_037074585.1 Biancaea sappan | reverse complement strand
TTAAATGAATTTATTTTATTATGTTTTTACCATTACTGCAGGGACCACTAAATCGAGAAGTGAAGATATGGGTCTCCGACAATGAGGAGGGCTGGTTATTGCCTAGTGATTCTGAGTCATGGAACTGTATCCAGACTTTGGATATAAAAAGTTCTGAAGCCAAGCCCGAGGATGCATTCTTTAATCAAGTTGTAGCTTTGCCCCGTGCTGGTCTATTTCTGCTTGCAAATTCCAAGAAAAACACAATATATGCTGTACACATAGAGTATGGAGCCAATCCAACTGCTACCCGCATGGATTACATTGCTGAGTTCACAGTCACAATGCCTATATTAAGTCTTACTGGAACTAGTGATTGTTTACCTGATGGAGAACATATTGTACAGGTCTATTGTGTCCAGACGCAAGCTATTCAACAATATGCACTCAATTTGACTCAATGTTTGCCTCCACCCATGGACCATGCTGAATTTGAAAAAACGGAACCAAATCGATCTCGTGCCTTTGATGCCTTGGATGGATCTTATAATATGGAACCTGGAAATATGCCTCAAGTTCATTCTGGCAACTCTGAAACTGTCCCCGCTCAAAGCCTTCCTGTAAGTTTGGCTTCTGCAGATATTTCTGGTTTGCCAGAAAGTTCTACTTTAGATACAGAAATGAAGCCATATGATTTGCCTTCTCATAATGGCATTGAGCATATCCGCCCTTCTTCACCTCCTCTTCCTTTGAGTCCAAGATTGTCCCAAAAGTCATCTGGTTTCAGAACCCCACCAAATACTTTAGAGACTACTTCATCAAGTGTTTATCAGAGCTCTGAGCAGCCATATGTTGATTGTTCAGTTGAACAGAGAATGGAGTCTGAAAGAGATGGTGTGACTGATGTGCCTGCATCAGGTGACAGTTTGAGGAAGAATGACCAACAAAATGATGTTTCTGTGGTTTCCAGTACTACTACAATATTCAAACACCCAACCCATTTAGTAACTCCATCTGAGATATTCTCTACAGCTGCTTTATCTTCTGAGAATTCTCATACTTCTCATGGTATGAATGTAGCTGAAGCAAGGGTTCAAGATGTGCTTGCCCATAGTGATGCAGTAAATTGTGAACTAGAGGTAAAAGTTGTAGGAGAGACTAATTCTAATCAAGAAAAAACTGAGTCCATCAGAGACCGAGATACTCACACCACTGGAGCTGAGAAAAAAGAGAAGTTATTCTATTCTCAGGCTTCTGACCTGGGCATTCAAATGGCCAGAGAAACTTATAACATCGAGGGAGTTCGTCAGGCTGATAACATAAATAAAACTGATGCATCTGATCAAACTTGTAAACCTGCTGAGGAAGGAAGTCAAGATGTGAGTAAGGATGTAACTGCAAACATCAGTGAAGCAGAAACCACCATTGCAGCTTCACAGTCACCAGCGCCATCTGTGAAAGGTAAAAAACAAAAGGGAAAAAGTTCTCAATCTGGTACATCTTCTGCTTCTCCTAGTCCTTCTAACTCAACGGCTTCATCAAACTATCAAGTTGGAAATTCAGGAGGCTCAACCATGGAAGCTGCTTTGCCTCAGTTATCAACTATGCAGGAGATGTTAGGCCAGGTTATTGGTTCACATTTGAACTATTTTTTGTTTTAAAATTTTATGTTTATTTCTTTTGGCCTATTGTTGAAGCATTTTTTGGAGTGTAACATGGGTTACAGACATGCTCCAAGTATAGCATAATTAATAGTTATTGGGATTATTAATTTACTGCTTTTATTTCTTGTGAATTTAAATGAAACTAATCTTATAAAATATTTTCTTTGTGATAAAATTTTTTGCATAAATTCAAATTTTATGGAAGTTTCTGTAGGCACTTAGTGAAGATAGAATGCATATCATATTGCAACCTGGAAATAGATAAACCAGTCTACTCCTGTGGTGAAGTCTGATCCTTAATTTCCATGGCCATGTTATGTACCACTCTGACCTTTATTTCATTTCAATTAATTTGGAACATCAACAAAGTGCATATTGTCAGCAATTGTCATATCAGCATCTTGTGTTTTATGGTTACATGATTTTAACAGCACCATGTGGTTATATTGTTTTCTAATTGTTGGGTTTTTTAATTATGGCACTTGCCCTTGCAAATCTAAAATGAAATATATATAGAAACTGTAGCCCTTCCTGGAATTTTTTTTTTTTTAAGTAGTCTTTAGGAATGAAGTTATATGGTTTTGTCTGTCTTATCTAGACATGTCACAAAATGGCCTGATTTTTTTTTTTTTTGGGTATAACCTTTTCTTATTTTACAGTTAGTAAGCATGAACAAAGAAATGCAAAAGCAGATGAATGTGATGGTTTCTGTCCCAGTTACCAAGGAAGGCAAAAGATTAGAAGGATCCTTGGGTCGGAGCTTGGAGAAAATTGTCAAGGCCAACACCGACGCATTATGGGCTCGCTTACAAGAAGAAAATGCAAAGCAAGAGAAGTTAGAGCAGGACCGTACACAGCAAATAACTAATTTGATCTCCAATTATGTAAACAAGGATTTACCAGCTCTATTGGAGAAAACTATTAAGAAGGAAATATCTTCAATTGGACCAACTGTTTCTCGTTCAATTAGTCAAATCATGGAGAAAACAATATCAGCAACGATTGCAGAATCATTCCAGGTTAAGATTAATATCTGTTTGAATGTGGTGGCATTTAATTAGAGTATAACCGTGGTTAGCTTTTTATTTTTACTGGGGAGGAATCCCCCATTTTGAATGGTGCTAGTCATCAAATGACAATTTATAATCTTCAGAGACTACTATGGAAAATAGTTAATTGTCATGTCATGGAAAACTTATATACTTTTTACGTCAGAATTATTATACATGGAATAATCAGTTAAATGATATGATTTAGTCCAATGTGGTAGATTGCCACTGCAGATCTTTGATAAATATACTGTAGTATCACATGTAATGTAACCACCTCCTTAAATGTAGGCAATTTAATTTGTATGACTGAGGTTCTGCCTTAAATTCTGCAGAAGGGGGTGGGAGACAAGGTGCTGAACCAACTAGAAAAATCAGTTAGTTCAAAAGTTGAAGCTACAGTGGCTAGGCAGATACAAGCACAGTTTCAGACTTCTGGCAAGCAAGCTCTTCAGGTAAGTCCATAATCATCATCGAACAATATTTTAAAAAGGATTGTAAGCACATAATCGTCATTGAACAATATTTTGAGAAGGACTCTTCACTCTTCAAAATTTTCTTTTTCGTTTTATATAACCTGTTAGTGTATATAGAGTATAAATTTCGTCTGCCTGTGCTTTAATTGTGCTGTACATGCAAATGTTGAAGTGATTGGTGGCTTACAAACTTACTAATCACATGAGGACATTTTAATTATTTGGACAACTTGGCGTATGTCTGCTGCTTGTAGAAAAAACCTGACATTTCATGTTGTATACTAAATTGACCTCACCTTGTTTGGTACATTCTATAGTATATAGATTAGGATGAATAGGATAAGCTGAATGGATGAGATATGATTAACATAAGAAGCTGATCAGTGTCTGCACTGTCTCATCTTTTATTTCACAACTGACTGCTTGAGATACTGGCAGTCTGGCAGTATAAAGCGTAAGAAATAATAATTCATACAAGAATTCCCTTCTTCCTCAGCTAAAGCCAAGCAATACTTGACTTTATTGAGGCAATTTTCATCTCTCCCCCCTTTCTTTTCCGATCTTCCTCACTCTCATGCCCATGGTGAATTTGTTTTCTTTGTTCCTCTGCTCCTTTCAAAATTCATATAATGTATGAGAATATTTTGATATTTTTGGATCTATGAATCTTGGTCTTCAACTCTTTCAAGGTTTAAACAGAATAAAGAGAATGACCTTTTCAAGAGGCCAAAGGAGATGATGAGTTCATGTTTATTTCACTTGGTTTTCCTGCCAGTTGTGAAATTAGAGCACAAACCCAAGGAAATTGAAGGATCCAACATTAAACACACACACAAAAGAACCTATTGAAGTACAAATCCAAATCTAAAATCCCATCACCAAGCCAGCAATTCAGACTGAAGTGAAACTGAAGAAGAATAGCACAAGCTTATTGATAATCAATGGAGATGGTTGTTTATAGGGAAGTTTTTGGACTGGATTCTGCCAGAAATTGAAACTCCAGCCAAACCCAATGCTGACAAATGAAAACCTAGCCAAATCAGGTCAATAATAAGAGAGAGATTTATCAAAGGTAGATTTTTTTCAATGAGATTAAACATCAATAACAGTGGCTTCTGATTTGTGATGGGAGGTGACATCAGGGTCTTGATTGCTGGCAGTGGATACTTTGAATGAGAAAGATGAGAACTAGTCAAGGGTGAAGAGTAGTAATAATGTTCCTCAGTTATGTTTATTGGATCCTATTCAGTCCTTTCCAACAGGGTTTAGTTATCCAGATGTGGCTGATAAAACTCAAATTCAATATCAGTATTATTTCAATATGAAAAGGTTAACCAGGTCAGAAAAACCTGTCCAGAGGCTAACACTCCTACAGAATATCCCAAAAGGAATAATCTGTCCTTACAACAAAACCACTAATGTTCTTGACTACCTCACTCTTCTCCCCTCACCACAGATATAATGATTACCCCATAACTAACTTGCCAACTCAGCAGCACTTTCTCTTCCTACCCTCATTCCCTCACCTCTATTCTTTCTATGGTAAACTTTCCATATTTTGGGCGTAGACATCGGGTTACCCAACAGCTGGTCTCCCTCCTCTTCATCATTCACATAAGGGCCCATATTCCTAACAATACTTCCAGCACCAGTAAGAGCCTTGTCCTCAAGGCGAAAGTGAGGAATTGACTTTTAAGTAGGTACTCTTCTTCCCAAGTGGCATCAGCATCTGACATCCCTTGCCATTTAATGAGGTACTCAGTAATGTTTTGTCCAGCTACAGAATTACAGAAGAATCCCAAAACAGCCTCAGGTTCATTATCTGCCTCTACTGATAAATCCATGGGAAGTTCCTGTTCATGCGTTTATTGTCTAATAGCCCTTTTAAGTAGAGAAATATGAAATACTGGGTGAATTTTTGAAGGAGTAGGATGTTTCAACTTGTAAGCTACCTCTCCTATTTTCTCCAGTATCTGAAAAGGGCCATAGTATCTAGGAGATAGTTGAGGATGGATTCTTTGAGGTACAGAGGAATGTTTATGTGGTCTCAATTTTAAAAAGACCCACTCACCTACTTCAAACTGTAAATGCCTCCTCTTCAAATCTGCATATTTCTTCATCTGTTCTTGAGCTCTCAAAAGATGGAATTTGGGTTGCCTTAAGGCCTCATTTCTGTCCTTCAGCTCCCTAGACACCACTTCTACCTTTGTGTCAGCATCACAAAACTTCACCACAGTGGGTGGTTTCCTCCCATAGACTACCTCGAAAGGGGTTGACCCAATAGAATTATGAAAAGTTGTGTTATACCACAACTCAGCTCATGACAGCCAGTAAGACCAATTACGAGGTTGCTCGGAGGCAAAGCAACGCAAGTATGTCTCTAAACAACAGTTCACCACCTCTGTTTATCTGTCTGTCTCTGGATGATACGCCGTTCCCATCTTAAGAGCAGTCTCTTGGAGCTTAAAGAACTCTTTCCAGAAAAACACTGACAAAAATTGGGTCTCTATCACTTAATAAGGACAACGGAACACCATGAAGGCAGACTATTTCCTTAACAAAGACTGCTGCAATGCTCTTTGCAGTGTAGGGATGTTTCAGGAGTATAAAATGTGCATATTTGGACAATCTGTCCACCACAACCAGAACAGCATCAAATCCCTTAGATTTAGGCAAACCAGTGATAAAATCTAATGATACGTCTTCCCAAATCTGATTCGGAATTGGTAGAGGTTGAAGTAACCCAACTGGAGAAGTGGTCTCATATTTATGGCATTGACAAACGTCACAACGCTGTACAAACTCCTTCACTGCTCTTTTCATTCTCTTTCAGTAGAGATTACTTGCCAATCGCCTATATGTTCTAAGGAAACCCGAATGTCCTCCGGTTGAAGTAGTATGAAATTCAGTCAGCAAGTTCGAAATCAATGTAGAAGAATTTGAAATCACCATTCTCCCTTTATATAACAGCACACCATTTTGTAGAGAAAAACCAGGATGTGGTGTACTGTTATGCTGTAAATCTGAGATAATATGTTGTAATTCAGCATCTTTTTCCACTTGCTTGTGTGGAATGTGACCTTGGAGCCATACAGGAACAGAAACAATAGAAAATAATTCTCCTTCATGCATCCTTGAGAGAGCATCAGCAGCTTTATTATCCCGAACCGATTTGTAAATGACTTCGAAGCGAAAACCCAAGAGTTTTGCCACCCAATTTTGTTGATCCATACTCACCACCCTCTGATGTAGTAAATCTTTTAAACTTTTTTGGTCTGAATACACAATGAATTCCCTCCCTATCAAAAAATGACGCCAGTGCTGGACAGCAAAAACTACCGCCATTAACTCCTTTTCATATATTGATTTATTCAAATGTGCACTGGAAAGAGCCTTACTATAGAACGCAATTGGTCTGCTTTGTTGCATAAGCACTGCACCAAGTCCACCTCCTGAAACATCACATTCCAGTTCAAAAGGATTGGTAAAGTCAGGTAAGGCCAAAACTGGGGCTGTTGTAACAACTCTCTTTAAGGTATCAAAAGCTGTTTGGGCCTCTTTATTCCATTTGAATTCACCCTTCTTGGTCAGTTTTGTTAAGGGTCTTGCAATTCTTCCATAATCAACAATAAACTTCTGATAATAACCGGTAAGTCCCAAAAACCCCCTAGCTCCTCTAACATGTTGAGGAATGGGCCAATCTAGGATACTCTGCACTTTAGATGGGTCCATGGCCAGCCCTGCTCCTGAGATTACATGACCCAAATACTTGATTTGATTACGACCAAAGCAGCACTTTTTTAGGTTGACTACAAATTCAGAATTGCTCAAAACTTGCAGTGCAGTAGATAAATGTTGGAGATGAGAGTTCCAGTCAGAGCTATACACCAAAATATCATCAAAAAAAGCCAAAACAAACCTTCTCAAGTAAGGTTTAAAAATCTGATTCATTACCGCTTGAAATGTTGCTGGAGCATTTATGAGACCAAAGGACATTACTAGAAACTCGTAATGACCCTCATGAGTTCTAAAAGTGGTCTTCCCCACATCTTCATCCCTCATACGAATTTGATGATAACCCGATTTAAGATCTAATTTAGAGAAATACACTGCACCATATAGCTCTTCAATTAATTCATCTACCACTGGGATAGTAAATTTATCTTGAATTATGACTTTGTTCAGTGCATGATAGTCCACACACATCCGCCATGAATCATTTTTTTTTTGACTAAGATGACCGGGCTAGAGAAAAGGCTCGAACTCAGTCTTATGATGCCTTGCGAAATCATCTCTTGGACTTGACTTTCAATTTCATTTTTTTGATAATGCGGGTAACAGTAGGGCCTTACACTGATAGGGGCTGTTCCCTCTTGAAGAATTATGGAGTGTTCAATATTTCTTTTGGGAGGTAAGCCCAACCTCTCAGTGAACACTTCTGGAAATTCCTTTAAGATCTTTTGTAATTGAGACTGCTGTGCTAAGCTCAAATCTGATCCTTGAGCAGCCTTGACATCCAAGTTTAAATGCCATAAATACCCATCAATCATCCAAGGTGAATCTGCCATTACAGAAGACAAAGTGGCATCACTCCTTGAATTTTCTTTGCTATACTGTGTTGTCTCAGCTTCAGATCCCAACCCATGAAGAATCACTCGTTTGCCTTGCCACAAGAAGGACATTGACATTTTTTTCTAATCCATCAAAATTTGTCCCAGGGATTTAAGCCATGTTACCCCCAAAATTAAATCGATGGCCCCCAAATCCAAAACATGAGCATAAATTGCAATGTCAATATTTCCAAGCTTAAGAAAGAAGGTTTTGCATCTGCCACTAGTAGAAATTTTATGACCATCACCCAGACGAACCAGAAATTTACTGTCATTGTCGAAAGATGGACCCAGAGTTGAAACCACGTGCGGAGAGATAAAATTGTGGCTCGCACCACTATCTATGAGAATCATTATAGGGACATCACCAATCACCCCACGGATACGCAGTGTGTTATTATCATGAAGCCCTACGTCTGCGACCCCCATCAAGTTGATCACCTGACAGTCCAAAAGCGGTTGCATCATCACCCACAGGTGTAGAGAGCTCACCCAAATCAAAAGCGGTTGCATCATCACCCTAAATAAGAACGCACAAGGACTTGCTGGGACACTGGTGTAAGGGATGGAATCGCTCACCACATTTGAAACACAGGCCTTTACTCTTCTTGTCCATGAACTCCTGGTGCGAAAGATGAGAGGGCCCCCGAGAACGCTCCGACTGTGTTCTTCGGTCAGCATCCGGCTGGCATTGCGCGGCGACAACTGGCGGAGAAGACGTCGTTGATGTCGCAGACAAGGTTGGATGAGTCCCCTGAGGATTGGGACTGGACACAGACGATAGATGAGTGGAACCCGATTTACTTGTGTTCGAAAACAGGCCAACAGATGATGAAGACCCAGTACCCTTCGAAAATGGGCTGTGTGTTAGAGACCTTAATAATGAGGGGAAAGAGAATATGTTATTATCTGAAAAAAAGGATAAACCTCTGACTTGGAGGGTGTATTCGAGAAGGAGAAAATGATGAGCTGTCAAGGGTAGTTTTGGGTGTCTTGGTAATTATCCTGTGAGTCTGTTAGAGTTTGTTATGGTTTGTTGGTGAGCTGGCAGGGGGAGTGCGTTAGGGAGAATAAAGAATAGTTGGGGGTGTCTTGCTTTGAAAGGATGGGCAGTTTTTCATTGACGATTTCATCTGTATTGTCTGGGGACTTACAGTGAGGAGTGTTTCCTGGTTGAAGGTCTAATACTGGGGTGTTGACCTTGTTTCTTTTTTCTCTTAATATCTGAGTAGTGAAGGTTGATGTTTCCTTATTGTTATCTTTTATATTGGATTTCAATACCAGTTTCTTAACATTGGTCCGTCCTGCCGGATTCAGCGAGGGAGAGCCAGTGATACTAGGGTTATTCTATGCCACGTAAAATGTCAACTAGGAATGAGGTAGTAGAGGAGAGATTGAGTAGAGTGGAAGAAGAGCTGTTAAAAATGGATGACAGGATGGAAGTGATGCAGAGTGCAATAGTGGAGATAAAGAGTTTATTGGAAAAGAAAATTGACGGAGGACAATCTTCTGGTAGCAATGAGGTTCAAACAGTGCCTCCAGCCCCTAATGTCGTCAGAGTTGCGAGTGATAGATTGGAGGAGTTTCGATTATCCGCAAAGAAGGTAGAGCTGCCATCTTTCGAAGGATTCGATCCTATGGCGTGGATTATGAGAGCAGAGACCTACTTTGAGGTACAGCGTACGTCGGAGGAGGTTAAGATTCAGCTTGCCAAGTTGAGTATGGAGGGTCATACCATACACTGGTTTAGCCTTTGGAGGGAGTCTACGGAAGAAGTGACATGGGAAGGCTTTAAAGAAGCACTGTTGGCGCGATTTGGCATGGGGAGGTTAGACAATCCGTTTGAAGAACTGAAAGAGATTAGGCAGAAAGGAACGGTGGACGAGTATATAGAAGAGTTCGAATTATTCTCGGCCCAGTGTGGGCGTCTACCAGAACGACAGTTCTTGGGTTATTTTGTGGGAGGTCTATGCAGAGAGATCAAAAGGAGAGTACGTACGTTGAAACCAAGAAACCGTTACCAGGCGATGCAGCTAGCTAGAGATATTGAAGCAGAGCTCAACCCCGATGAGGAGGAAGATGATGTTACTGGAAACAGGAAGGGAGGATATGGGCTGGGCTATCGACAAACTGGTTCCACGATAGGTGGGAGACCAAACACGGGCTTGAGTACTAATTTGATGTCGGCCCAAAATGCTGCGTCTAATTTTAAGGCCAAATCAGGAGGGTCTCTCGGGTATGGAGCAAACCAAAGCGGGTCTAAGCTTTTGACTGGGTCTTTCATCGGGTCATCGTCACATTCGGCACGAAATCCAACTTCTTCCACCCAGACGACTGCGAAGAGACCGATCATAGATCGACGAGTGTTTGGCGAGAGGGATCGAAGTCTCAAGCATATACCACTGGCCGAGTTGAATGAACGCAAAGCCAAGGGCCTTTGTTTTCGGTGTGGAGAAAAGTACTCCCCCCTTCACAGATGTGCGGATCCTCAACTAAGGCTAATAGTGTTGGGAGATGATGAGAGGGTGAATGATGATGGCGAGGTGTTCACAGTTGACTTGGAAGAGATTTCAATTGAGCCTTTGGTGGAGTGTAAGATCGTGGGTTTGTGTGGAGTCTCAGAGGAATTGATGGGAAAGGAGGGTCCCAGAACGATGAAGTTGACGGGAATGGTGGATGGGATTCCGCTAGTCGTGCTAGTTGATACAGGCGCCAGTCATAATTTTGTATCACCAACAGTGGTTTCGGTTTTAGGCTTGAAGGTGGATGGAAAGCAACTGTTGAATGTTAAGTTGGGTGATGGACACCGAATCAGAACTCAGGGAAAATGTTCCGAATTTAGAATGCGATTGGGTGAGGTGGATATTAACGTGGAAGCTTCTGTGATGGAGTTGGGGGGACTGGATCTAATTTTGGGGGTAACTTGGCTTGAAAAATTAGGTAAAGTCATGATGGACTGGAGGGAAATGTCTTTATCCTTTATAGAGAATGGGAGAAAAATTAAGTTATGTAGTTCAACAGTGGGACAAAAGGCCGGAGAGGTAGGAGTGGAGACTGACTTCCTGCATAGTATCATTGGGAATAGATTACAGTGGATTGATGGATTACTTTGGACTATGGAAAAGGATGGAGGAAGACTTAGCAGAACTGACTTATGTGAAAACCAGCAGAGGGGGTTGAAGGATTTAGTAGATGCACACCCCAAGGTTTTTCAAGAACCTAAGGGATTACCTCCCTTACGAGGAATGACCCATTCTATAGTTCTGCAACCAGATGCTGGTACTGTCAGTGTACGTCCGTATCGGTACCCACAATATCAAAAGGACGAAATTGAGCGACAAGTGAAGAGCATGTTAGAACAAGGAGTGATAAGAAACAGTACCAGTGCTTTCTCTAGTCCAGTAATTCTGGTAAAAAAGAAAGATAATACATGGCGTATGTGTATTGATTACAGAGCCCTCAACAAAGTCACGGTTCCTGACAAATATCCTATTCCGGTGGTAGAGGAATTAATAGATGAGTTGCATGGTGCTCACTATTTTTCGAAGCTAGATCTTAAATCTGGGTATCATCAAATTAGGATGACCGAGAGTGATGTTCATAAGACTGCTTTTCGCACTCATGAGGGTCATTACGAGTTCTTGGTAATGCCCTTTGGATTGACTAACGCTCCGGCCACTTTTCAATCGGCCATGAATCAAATCTTTAAACCATTCCTTAGGAAATTTGTGTTGGTTTTCTTTGATGATATCTTGGTTTTCAGTCAAGACTGGAGGAGCCACCTAAAGCATTTGACCACTATCCTTACTGTACTGCAAGAGAACAGCTTTGTGGTTAATATGAAGAAATGTGGATTTGGACAAAAACAAATTGATTACTTGGGCCATATTATATCAGAAGAGGGAGTAGCCATGGATCCAAATAAGGTGAAGAGTGTAACAGATTGGCCAGTACCCAGGAATGTAAAGGGAGTGAGAGGTTTCTTGGGCTTAACAGGGTACTACAGGAGATTCATTGCAAATTACGGTCATATGGCTAAGCCTCTTACGAAATTAACAAAAAAAGATGGTTTTCATTGGGATTTGGATCAGCAAGAAGCCTTTGAGAAATTAAAGAGAGCAGTAACATCAGCTCCGGTCTTGATACTACCAGACTTTAATTCCACATTTGAGCTGGAATGTGACGCGAGTGGCAGAGGTATAGGGGCTGTCCTATTGCAGAGGAAAAGACCCATTGCTTTTTATAGTAAGGCGTTGACAGGGGCGAGTTTATTGAAATCAGTATATGAGAAAGAACTAATGGCTGTAGCATTATCCGTACAACATTGGAGACAATATTTGTTGGGACGCAAATTCATTATCTATACTGATCAGAAAAGTCTTAAACATTTGGTGGAACAAAGGCTTACAACTGAAAATCAACATATGTGGATGGCACGGTTAATGGGTTTTCGATTTGAGATAATTTACAAGGCCGGAAAAGAGAACAAAGCTGCGGATGCCCTTTCAAGACAGCATGAAGGAGGAGGAGAATGTCATAGTTTAATTTCGTATCCTGTGTGGCAAGAATGGACAGCAGTTGAAAGTGAGATTGTAGCAGATACCCTGCTACAGCAGATTGTAAGGGAGTTACAAACTGATTTTTCATCCTGGTCTGGATATTCTTTGGTGAAGGGGAAATTATTTTACAAAAACAGATTAGTGATTCCAAGCAATTCTACTATCATTCCCAAATTGTTGAGGGAATTCCATTCTACTCCTACTGGAGGGCACTCGGGTTTTTTGCGTACTTACCGCAGACTGGCAGCGAATGTGTACTGGAAGGGAATGAAGGGCCAAATTCAAGCTTTTGTGAAAGCTTGTGATACATGTCAGAGACAAAAGTACCTAGCTATCAGCCCATATGGGCTTTTACAACCATTACAAGTACCAGAACAGATTTGGCAGGATGTATCCATGGACTTTATCACAGGATTACCAAAGAGCAGAGGATTTGAAGCTATCTTAGTAGTTGTTGATAGACTGTCAAAGTATAGTCACTTTATAGCCATCAAACATCCATACACTGCTAAAAGCATTGCTGAGATCTTTACCAAAGAGGTGGTAAGGTTACACGGAATTCCTAATTCTATTGTAAGTGATCGTGATCCTCTTTTTGTCAGTATTTTTTGGAAAGAATTGTTCAGGCTACAGGGGACAACATTTAATATGTCTTCTTCTTATCACCCACAAACGGATGGTCAAACCGAGGTGGTCAATAGATGTTTGGAGACTTATTTGAGATGCTTTGCTACTGAACAACCTAAAATCTGGTCCCATTGGTTAGCTTGGGCGGAATTGTGGTACAACACTACATATCATGTTTCTACTGGTCTTACTCCTTTTGAAGTGGTGTATGGCAGACAGCCACCTACTTTACTGCATTATACTGAGGGAGAAACGAGAGTGGAGGCGGTAGCTAGAGAATTGAGGGATAGAGACGAAGCCTTGAGGCAACTCAAGTTTAATCTTAAACGTGCTCAGGATCGCATGAAAATGCAAGCGGACCTGAAACGCACAGATGTGCAATTTGAAATTGGAGATTGGGTTTTCTTGCATTACGTCCTCATAAGCAACATTCGGTTGCTCAGCGAATTAACCAGAAATTAGCACCAAAATTTTTTGGGCCTTATCAAATTTTACAGAAGGTGGGATCGGTTTCTTATAAGCTTAAGTTGCCTCCTACATCTAAAGTTCATCCGGTCTTCCATGTGTCACAATTAAAGAAGGCGGTGGGTAATTATGTGGGTGAACCAGATCTACCAGCCGACATGGCAGTAGATTCAGAGCAACGAACTCAGCCGTTGAAAGTTTTAGCCTGGAGGATGAAGCCTGAGGGAAGTGCACAATACCGAGAATGGTTAATCCAATGGCAAGGGATGTCAGTAGAAGATGCAACCTGGGAGGATGAGTTATTACTCAAGAGTCAATTCCCTTCTTTTAGCCTTGAGGACAAGGCTGTTCTCACAGGGGGGGTAATGTTAGAGACCTTAATAATGAGGGGAAAGAGAATATGTTATTATCTGAAAAAAAGGATAAACCTCTGACTTGGAGGGTGTATTCGAGAAGGAGAAAATGATGAGCTGTCAAGGGTAGTTTTGGGTGTCTTGGTAATTATCCTGTGAGTCTGTTAGAGTTTGTTATGGTTTGTTGGTGAGCTGGCAGGGGGAGTGCGTTAGGGAGAATAAAGAATAGTTGGGGGTGTCTTGCTTTGAAAGGATGGGCAGTTTTTCATTGACGATTTCATCTGTATTGTCTGGGGACTTACAGTGAGGAGTGTTTCCTGGTTGAAGGTCTAATACTGGGGTGTTGACCTTGTTTCTTTTTTCTCTTAATATCTGAGTAGTGAAGGTTGAGGGCGAGCCTCGGC
This sequence comes from Biancaea sappan, assembly GCA_037074585.1. Taxonomy (NCBI): domain Eukaryota; kingdom Viridiplantae; phylum Streptophyta; class Magnoliopsida; order Fabales; family Fabaceae; genus Biancaea; species Biancaea sappan. Next base: position 62,958,314 of record CM073493.1, on the reverse strand, counting down.
GCAACGGTAAGGTTGCTGCCATGTGACTTGGAGGTCACAGGTTCGAGCCGTGGAATCAGCCTCTTGCAAAAATTGCAAGGTAAGGCTGCCTACATTAGATCCACAAAGTGGATCCGGCCCCTCCCTGGACCCCGCGCATAGCGGGAGCTTTGTAGCACCAGGTTTGCCCTTTTTTTATCTGAGTAGTGAAGGTTGATGTTTCCTTATTGTTATCTTTTATATTGGATTTCAATACCAGTTTCTTAACACTGTGGGTGGGCTGAGGCCCAAAATTCCTACCCGACCCAGAAACAGGATACTCTGTTGCTACTGCACCACCAAGCTCCAATTCGACATCCTTGGCAAGTTGCATCACAGTCCAGCGAGAGGTGGGTCACAACGTATGAACACACTGACGGATCTCTGAATGCAGGCCACCCATGAAGAGCCCCACATATTGCTACCCAGTGAGCTTGGGTATCTGCGAGGACACTAATTCAAACTGCTCGATGTAGTCATTAATAGAGCCCACTTGTCAAGAAACTTTCAACTCTTCAAAAGGGTTGTCGTAAATACTACCGGCAAAATGGAGAAGAACTCGTTTAAAAGAAGCCCAAGATAAATGTTCCTCAGATTCACGGACTAGATTGAACCAATGAATTGTTGACCATTCCGTACACAAGCGTGCAAGTTTAATTTTCATCTCATTAGTAGTATTGTGAACTTCGAAGTAGGTCTCCGCTCGGGAAATCCAACCAACTTGGTCAATGCCGGTGAAACCCGGAAGCTCAACTTTCTTCACTGAGAGTCGAAACTCATCATAACTCTCGCAGATAAGATCATAAGGTGGTGCTCGAGGTTGATGCTCAAGTTCACGGTCAGGAGGTCGTGGCAGAGAAGAAGAGCCATCTCTCTAAATAGGCGAGGTTGCCAGAGTAGATACTTTGCTGGATAAACGTTGAAGTTTTGTCAGCAATATCTGGTGCATAGAGGACTGTTCCTGCTAGAGAGATTCTTGTCTCTATTGAAGAACTGAGAGAGAATCACGAAAAGAAGACTCTAGTGCAGCAATGGAATCACGAAACGAGGACTCAACGGAATCCAAACGACCACCCATGCTTCCAAGGTAGCAGAGAAATCAGGACGTTCAACCGGTTTAGGAGGCATGGTTGCGGCGGCAGGTCGGACCAATTGATGAAACTCAAATGCAATATCAGTATTATTTCAATATGAAAAGGTTAACCAGGTCAGAAAAACCTGTCCAAAGGCTAACGCTCCTACAGAATATCCCAAAAGGAATAATCTGTCCTTACAACAAAACCACTAATGTTCCAAACTGCCTCACTTCTCTCCCCCCACTACAGATATAATGATTACCCCATAACTAACTTGCCAACTCAGCCGCACTTTCTCTTCCTACCCTTGTTCCCTCACCTCTATTCTTTCTATGGTAAACTTTCCATATTTTGGTCCTAGACATCGGGTTACCCAACAGCTGGTCTCCCTCCTCTTCATCATTAACATAAGGGCCCATATTCCTAACAGTGGCAGATAAAATGATTCGACTGCACTTGACTATGGTATCAAGTGATGGCACCCAACGTCAGCTGAGGCCTGATAGTAATTTATTATCTACTCAGGTCCCTCAAATAAAATGCTCCAATTTCCAATCATGACCTTTTGTAATACAGGAAGCGTGCTGCATCATAATAAAATATTTAAAAGAAGAATCTAAATAACCATCATGCAGTGTCTGATAATAGACATTAAGAATTCATTATGGCTATGTTTAGAGACTCCTCTAGAACCTTAAATTATTTTTTGCCATCTTTTAGTTTGTTCATGTTCAGTGTGGAGACCATTGCACCTTCACATGACTTGGTTTATTTTCTTATCTAGACAACATTTGAAAATAAGGTCTGTTTGAACTTTGCCATTACCTGTTGTTTGGAGCAAAGTTGTGGGAAGTTGCAGCTTTGTTTCAATATTTGATAGCAAATTTGTTAATTTTCTAGACATATCTAATACTAGTATATCTCATTACAAGTAGTGTTTGTAGTTGAGAAATAGTTTAGAACTTGATCTTGTTCAGATCATTTGTCTATTCCAGTTTTCTTTACGCTTGTTTTCTTTTATTCTTGCAAGCTTTCAGTCTGTCCAGATTTGGTTGTTCTTTGTTCAAACAGCTTGCAAACTGAAGGCTTTAGCATTTTATAGCTAGCTAGAACATTCAGTTTGCAAGCTCTTTCATTATCTGGATCCTTGATAGACTCAAACCGTCTGTCAAACTTACTTATTTGAGTCCATTTCAGAGACTTTATTCAAAATGCTTCTGTATTACATCTTGATGTTCGATGACCTGAGTGTCTAAACTTGCTGCCTGTTTGTGTAGCTATGGTGAATTGATTGTTTTGGTGGCTTTTATTTGTAGGAAGCACTTAAGACTAGTTTGGAAGCTTCAATCATTCCTGCATTTGAAATGTCATGCAAAGCTATGTTTGAGCAAACCGATGTAGCATTTCAGAATGGGCTTATGAAGCATGCGGCTGCTATGCAACAGCAATATGATTCTACTCATTCTCCTTTAGTCATGACTTTAAGGGTACGTGCAATCACCTTTTGTTTGGAAACAGATAATGACTTCCACTTTAATTGCCTTACTTGGTTTTGGATTCTATTATATATGTTGCAGTGGTTGACAAAAATATTGTTATATCTGCTTGGTCATATGTTTTGGATGTATTTAAACAAATTTTTGCAGGATATGGAAGAACAGTATTTTGCCCTTTGAATTACCACATGTGAACAATCCATATGCAATTCTATATGGCATTATTTATGTGGTAGTAGGATTTCAATTTACTTACATGATTAATTTTGAAAGGAATAATGTAGCGCTTATGATCTATAATGAAACATCTTCTCACTACAAAATATGGTCAATTGGTCATATAAGCAAGGATATCACCTTTTGCAAATAAACTATTTTGGGAACTAAGGGTTTTATTCCAGTTTTCACTACTAGAAGTTTAGTATTTAATCATCTGTATATACATGTCTTCCTGAAGTAGAATATTGATTCGCTAATAAGGAATCTGTGTGACATTCTTATGGGGGTATGCATATTCAAACACATCAGTGTATTATACATTGGATTTGTTGTGCATATTTAAGTATCATAACAGTATATGACCCAACGGTCAATTTGGTATCTCCAACCTAGTCATTCTTTTTCTGAAAGTATCGATAGGTTATTAGAAAGTACAAGACTTGGTTAAAGTCAAAGGAGAATATAACGTGTGGGCATCTTTTACAACTTAGCATTATAATTTTGATCCTTTTTAAAAAAAAAAAAATTCAACTTCCCATGCTTCTATTGTAAAACCTGATAAAAAAAACCTATAGGCTGTGTTTAGCAAATTATTTAAGCTAGCTTATAGTTTATAGCTTATTGGATTAACTTATATACTCGTTAGAAATGTTCGATAAATGAGTTTATTTTAGTAACTTATAGTTTATTCTGATATGTTACTTTTAGTAGCTTATAACTTTTGTATTTTTCTTCTTTTTTTACCCTTATTATTTTATGAAAATACTCATTATACTCTTATCTCACAAACATTATATATATAAGAATATATATATAAATATATAATAAAATATAGATAAATATTATAGATATAAAACATTTATATATATAAAACATTTTTATATATATATAATATTTAATTAATTATATATGTATAATAATTTAAATTAATTTAATTAAAAAACAAAAAATGATATGTTTATTTTGTATTATTTTGGGATTATAAAATATTTGCCCTTTTATATTATTTTACACTTCTACTTCAATTGATACTTTTATCAAACACTTCTAATTCAGCTTTCAGTTATAATCTATCAGCTAAAAATTATCTTAGCTAGCTTATCAGCTAATTTTGCTGAATAAAGCCAATTACAGCCAATTTGTTCTATCCTTGTCTGAAAAAGCTATACTTGTGATAGTTTGTTAGGTATTTCATTTCTGGCCCTCACTAAAATATACCATTATGACATTAATTTATGAAGGCCTTTTTCCCTGGCTTAATCTTGAAGTCTCAAATGTTTGATTTGTCATGTTTGGATACTCAACTTGTAGTTTCATGGTTTCACAGGATACAATTAATTCAGCATCCTCAATCACTAGAACCTTGAGTGGACAATTGGCTGATGGCCTACATAAATTATCAGAAATTGCATCTAACTCCAAAGTTGCAGAGTCCTCTGTAACACAAATAAGCAATGGTTTGCATGAGATTGTAAGTTTGCTTGTCATCCCCTTGACTTATTTTCAATGTTCTTGATATTTCACAGTAGACAAGTGCTTTTGCATGGCAGGCAGTCGCAGAGGATCCAACCACAGAACTGACAAGGTTGATAAGTGAGAGAAAATTTGAGGAAGCATTCACCTGCGCCCTTCTTAGAAGTGATGTTTCTATTGTTTCGTGGTTGTGCTCTCAGGTATGGCTGCAATTACTGGGAATGATGCTGATGAAAAACTAACAAAATGGAATAGAACATAAATTTCAAGAAGGGAAAAGAACCTAGGTGTAGTATTGTTTTTCCAATAAAAACATGACAAGTACAACTATTTTCTTTCTTTTTTCTTTTATATTATAGTTCAGCTTCACATGATTAAATCTTTTGAAAAATGTTCTTCCATATTTGGTAGTAAACACATAAAAACTTTACCCAAATCTTGTCCTTTGCTGAATAATAGATAGTGAAAACTAGGTTTTAATTATCTGAAGCAAATATTCATGTACTGGATAAAAGCCATTGCAATGATGTTGGACAAACACTATAAGCCACTTGAATTCATTCTCATGAGTAGCACTGTAAATTTCTAGGTGTCTTTGCTAAAAATTCCATGAAGAAGCATTGTTAAATCTGGAAAATTAGTAAGACTACTGACTATAGGTGCGTTTGGAAGAGTTTATTTTGAGTTTATCTAGCTTATTTTATGGCATAAGCGCTTATGCACGTATCTGAGAGAATTTATAGAAATAGCTTATGGCATATGCCCATAAGTTGTTTTCAGTTTATTTTCATAAGCTGTCAAGAATAGCTTATGAAAATAAGTTGAAAACAGCTTATGTAAAGTTTGCTCTCATAAACTCTTTAATTATAAAAATAATTTATATATAAGTACTTATATGATAAGCGCTTAAATAAGCTATTTATCCAAAGAGGGCCTAGACAAATTCTACACATAATTTAATCAAGGAGCAAGCAATATTCTACACATAAGTCCCCTCTGAAGGACATTGATTTTATTTAAAAGACTCATGAAAACTTATCTGTGCTAGAGTACATTTACCATTTCCAACAATGTTTGGCTCTTTATTTTTTTGGGTTTGGAGCTACCAATATCTGGACTCCAACTAATTTGGACTCCTTCATTTGGTTTGGCTTCTTCATTTACACTTGAAGCGTGAAGTCACATCTCATAAACCAACTTCAATCACTCCTCCCAGTGCCCAAAAAAAAAAAAAGACTAGATATCCACATATTGTTTTTTGTGCATTGCTATTATATCAAATACCAACTAAATGTGGTTATATCAAACAGTCAGCTTAGCTAACATCTACTTTTGCACCTCTTCATAACCAGGTTGATTTAGTAGGCATTTTGTCAATGGTGCCATTGCCATTAAGCCAAGGAGTTCTTCTGTCTCTTCTCCAGCAACTATCATGTGACATCAATACAGAGACACCCAAGAAATTGGCATGGATGACCGATGTGGCTGCTGCCATAAACCCGGCAGATCCAACAATTGCAGTGCACACGAGGCCGGTATTGGAGCAAGTGTATCAGACGCTGGGCCACCATAGGAATTTACCAACTAATGCCTCCGCTGAAGCAAGCACTATTCGTCTCCTTATGCATGTCATAAACTCTCTGTTATTGAGTTGTAAATGAACTTCATTTTGTTGTATTATTTGTGCAGGAAGTGTTAGTATCAACTTTGGTTTGTATAGAAGTACAGATAGTTCAGTCGGAACGCGAGTTGAACTATTGTATCTAGGTAGTTGTTTTTGGTACTAACGATTATTTGTGCCAGATAGTTTCATTTTCTGTCCTTTATAGTTTACATGATCGTCTCCTATTTTTGTTTTTAATCTGAACCGTTGATCTTATGTAGGCAGTTGTTTTGTGCTTATGGTTATTTGTGCAAAGTAGTTTCATTCTGCCCTTCATAGTTTACATCGAAATCAGGATCTTCTGTTCTTTTGGAAAAAGAAGGGTCTTGTTTTTAATCTGGGCCATTGATAAACTTTATAATCAAAGGTGCAGGAAAAATATGCCTTTTAGAATTTTTAAAAGCTGTTTTTTCTTGGGCCATATCAATAGTTTAGAAAAAACATGCCTTTTTGGGTTTCTTTTAAATTTGGTTTTTTTTTTTAAAATTTTTCCTGGGCCATTGATCCTAGGGTCACAGATTAAAATAAGACTCCTATTCCTTTGAAGGGTCTTAATCTGTTTACATTGTCTGCTAACCACTTCAAAGGTGTTTTTAGAGTATAGAGATATGGTCCTCATCTTGGTGGACAAGGACAAGCAATGACATTTTTGTATGAAGCGAGCACCCTAATAATAAAGAAAATTTTAATGAGTTTCTTTTTTAATCAAATTAGTAGTCATCTACATGAACTTTACTGTAACAAATCACAAAAAAACCTCATAAGTGTTAGTATTTTATCCAAATATATAACCAAATTAACTTGAATTTGTCTAGTCTCAAACAAACTTATATCTCCAACATGGTAACTACAATAAATATTTGGGTCGAGGATGAGTGGGGTCTATCCATTTAGTCTATTACTGTTTTCGAAAGTCTTGAAATAAACTTCTTTTTGAAAATAAAAGTCGACAATATGATGAAATAGAAAAAGTCTAAATGGGTGATGCATTTAGATCTATTAACCACTCAGTAAAAATAAAAAATAAACACATTTAATGATGTGAAACTCTAGCAAATCAGATTTAGATCCTCATTAATTGTAAACAAATGTTTAGTTCGTACTTGATCTTCGTCCAAGGAACGTCTGTATTGACGGAGATCCAAATGAAAAGCTACAATTAATGCAATTAATTGCATATCTTGTGACCTGTCTTATTTGCAACTCCTAGTGAAAGATATTCTATGTACCTTTCACGGACCTTTTGGCTAAGATCAAGTGTAGTGAAACATATTCTCAACATGTTTTAAGGAATTTAATTTTGTTGGCTTTTCATGCATTCTTAGACGTTAATTTTGTTGCTCACTATGTAGCTCAACTTGGTAATTTGATCAGCCAAACTAAATATTGGATCGAGTTTAATTCACTGTTTGTTCTCAATAAATTTTCTTTATATATATATATATATATATATATTCGGGTTTGAGATAGTTTGGTACCACCCTCTTCATCTCTAGCTCTTAATCCACAAAAAATTCTTAAAAAATCTCCCTAACTAGACCTAATTTTGTTTTTATATTCCCATATTGAAATCCAAATTAGTAAGTTTTTAAATCTTCATTTAATATGGGTATTTTAATTATCTTTGATCAAAATAGAACTAGCAATGTAAAATGAGGAGGACCAAAACCCAAATTCTCTACTGGGCATGGTTGGGAAGCCAGGATGGGGTCTATATAGACCCTACTTATCCTGCACTCAATTAGATGATGTTGAGAAGTCTATCACTTGAGCCTAGTAGAGATTAAACTTGGATCTTCTACTAGGTATGGGTGCTGAAAAGTTCAACAACGTCTGATGCTGAGAAGTTGGAATAGGATCTCTGTAAGTCCCATTTATCTTACCTCAATTAGACAGTGTTAAAAAACTTAACACTTTGTTAAGCATTTGGCGCCTAGCAAAGGATATGGTTTTGGAGGACCAAGAACTTGATACTCATCAAATGTATAATTTATACTTTCATTAAATATATTTAAAAAATAACAAATTTAGGAAACTATGGCGTGACATGTGTTGCAGCACTTTTGAGTAAAATTAATCACCTTGCCAAGTGTTAATTAGTACATAAGTGAGTGCATGCACCACTACAAGGAAGACCAAACCATATAGATAATGATGGACTGTGTAATAATTCACTAAAATAACAAATCCGTTTCTTAATTAAAAAAGTACATAACTTTTAGTTGAATAGAACTTTTTATCCCTTTCTAAAAAGCAAAATGAGGTAAACATCATATCTTACATATTTACTTTTATAGTATCTTAACTTGAATACAAATGATCTACTAATTAGGGTATTAATCCATCTAAACTATTGATTTTTCAAAATTTACGGTCCGAAATAAAAAGAATAAGACCCTAAAAAAAAAAAAAGATACTCAGGACCCTCTTACATTGCAAGCCATCGATTTTCAAGATCAGCAGCCAAGAATAGAGGTACACCATGTTGTTCTGTACAAGGATAACAAGGGATCCCTATCCTTCTAACTTAGCCTAGATTAAAAAGTTAATGGAACGAGGTAGGTTAAAATGTGTTAGGATCATTTTAACCCACCCATAACCTAATTTTTCAAACCTCTCCAAATTGAAGGGTTTGAAAGTAGAAATAATTATGTGTAGGGTATTGTAATCAAGATTGCGATGTTAATCGCAAGATCATTCAAGATCATGATTTTTTTGGAGGTTCTTCTGAATGCACTTGATCATTCTTTTTCTTTTTAAAGAAGAGCAAAAGGCAAATATTTATTTTCATGAGATTAAGGTTTTATTTAATAGTTCTTGTGTGTGTGTGTATATATGTATATATATATATGACTTATTTAATGTATAGAATTTATATTTTGATGACTTTTAAATGTAGTTGAATATGATATTTTGCCACTAATGCAATATATGACATGTTTTTATGGATATATATTGATATTTAAATTAGTTTGTTCTTTTTTAAGAATTTTAGTCAATTAAATAAATCTTTTTATATTTATTTATAAAATATTTATAAGAACTTATCCTCAATCCAATTTTAGTATTATCTAAAGACAATTACTTCAAATCCGGATCCATTAACTTGAAAATAATTTCAAAAGGAATACTTTTTTCTCAAGTTATTCATACTCATTTACATGAAATTATATTTGTTGATATATAAAAAAAAAGCCTTACAAACATTAGTATTATCCAAAGACAATTACTTCAGATTGTCTAGTATTAATAAACACATGAATATCTCGAAAGTAGTCATTTATACATAAATATTACATTTAACACATATTCAACTAATACATACATACTTTGACAAAATAATAATAATACATATATACATACACATATATATAATAAATGAATATATATATATATATATATATATATATATATATATATATATATATTATGTTGATATTTTTTTTGTAAAAAATTTATATTCATATGGGATATTGCAAGTTTGAGGTGAGCTAGCACAGCTTCGCTCCACTACTGAAGCTCTTAGGTGGATCTTGATTGTTTATCAACGGCTTATTGTGTGGCTCAAAAGATGCGCTCCTTTTAAGCTACATGATGAGGCTCATTGGATGATCAGGATCCGTCTAAGAGGCTTAGTACTATAGTAGATCCAGATTCGTGGCGAGCAAGGTACCGACTTCCTTATCCCTAGCCCCAAGATTATTATAATCTTTATACCCAAACTTGCAATATTATATATGAATATAAAAATTTTTATAGACAAAAATATTATTTATATCATTAGACTTTGACTAATATCTAAATTATAGTCTAAATCTTTATTTTATGTTAATTATAACCTATATGTCTTCAATTAATTTCAATTATGCTCTTGACCTAATGTCATTCTAATATATAATTAATGACAGACACTAACGTAACATTTCATGTTGCACATGTTAGCACCTACGAATACACTCTAACCTTGCTATATGAGATTAGAACTGATAATGACCAAAATAATCATTATTTTACTTCATATTATATTTAATTATTTTGGCTATTGTCAGTTACAATTCCACGTGGCAAAGCTAAGGCGAATTAATAGGTGCTAACATATGTAACATGAGATGTAACATAAACATCTAATGTTAAATATTTGGACGATGTTAAGTTTATGAGGCATAATTAAAAATGATTGAAAATATATAAGTTATAATTGACATGAAATAATATTCTAAGTCATAATTAAAACATGAGTCAAAGTTAGATTAGAACTGATAATGACCAAAATAATCATTATTTTACTTCATATTATATCTAATTATTTTGGCTATTGCCAGTTACAATTTCACGTGACAAAGCTAAGGCAAATTAATAGGTGCTAACATAAGTGAGATGAGATGTAACATTAACGTCTAATGTTAAATGTTTAGACGATGTTAAGTTTATGAGGCATAATTAAAAATGATTGAAAATATATAAGTTAAAATTGATATGAAATAATATTCTAAGTTATAATTAAAACATTGATCAAAGTTAAAAAGTGTGAAAAATACTTTTGCCCAAGCAAATAAATTTCATAAATTCCTCTTGATATGTGTGTATGTATCATACAATATTTATTTCTTATTTTACTTTTTATATTATTTTATCTTTAAAAAAATTAACATGATAAGGATAGTATAAAAAAATTAATCCCCCCAATTCCATTAATTATATTTTAATATTCAGAGGTTCGATACTTTATTACCCTTTTTTGATTTAAACTTAGAAAATTAGTCGCTTAGTTGTTTCTACCATCTTACTCTTCATGTTATCTCACCCCACCTTTTTTTTTTAAAAAATCAATAAATTCTCAATCAAATCCTAAAGGATCTAAGCCTAAATGTTATTTTGACCAAACATTTCTCACAACAATATATTTTATTCTATTTTACTTTTTATCTTTCATTTCGTCACACTTTTAAAGGGATAATATTTGCAATTTTGTTGAACAATTTTTTTTCATTTCATGAAATGGTTTGTTTGGTCTGAATCTTCAGAATAATGGTGACCTAAATGAGCCTAATTCTTAGGTCCATTAAGGGGTCTAGGTGAAAATAGATTTTAGGTCACTTTACTACAAAATATGTAGCAAAGAAAAAATCATATTTAAGAAATATTTAAGAAAATTAATTATTTCATCTTTTAAAAAATATTATTTAACTTATTTTTCAAAAATATATTTAAATTACTAAAAAATATTTTTATTTCAATTTTGTTATTTAAAGATTAAACATCTCTGTTTAATTAATACCAAAAAATTCCAAATTTAATTCTTCAAACATTTTTCTCCAATCAAAATAATATTTCCAATAACAGGCTCTGATACAAATTATTTTGGGAGTTAAATTTTTTTAAGAAGTCTATGATTAATTAACAATAATATGGGAGGAAAACATTTAGGAAGTATTAAATAAGAAGTTTTATCTTTTCATGATCAAGTTGAGAAGTAAATAATTAAATTGAGAAATTTTGTATTAAGAGGAGAGTGATATTCTAGGATATAAATTATTAATTTCTATTTTTTTTACAAAAATTATCGTGAATTGAAACAATATGACTTGAAGTTTTATGAGATATTTTGTTTAAAAGATGTAAAATTTATTAGGCAAAAATTTTATGAAAGTTGCTTTTAAAAGCAAAATTGATTATAACACAATATTTGATAATAAATTTCAAAGTTGCTATACAAATGAGAATAATAGGTATATGCTAGATTTTGGTTTTAACAATAAAAAATATGAAGAAAATAAATAAAAATAAATTGGAAAAAAAAAACTCACCAAGTTAACTGTAATGGTAGTTTGAATTTTAATGAGAAATTAATAAAATCATAAGAAGACAACAATACACAAAATAATGGTAATCTACTTACAATAAAGATATATGCAGAATATAGTTTAAATAAATATTTCAAATTTACGAAAAAAAATCTTTGAAATGCTTATAAGAAACTGTTATAATTTTTAAAAACACTAAAATAAATACCACAAAAATATAACCAAATATAAATTTATAATTTTTATTGTCAAAAAAGAAAAAAAAGAAAAAAAATAACAATCTTAATCAGCTTGTAGCTCAAGCCTATGGATGTCCCTGTCTACTTTTTAATCAACTTATGCTTAAAAAAAGTTAGTAAATTATTCATTTAGTATTGACTCTTGATTCATTTAGTTCTCAAAAAATAATATGTTTTAATTTAATTTTTAAAAGATTATATTTATTTTAATTTAGTTAATTTTATTGTTAAATCTCAAAAGTTATTACTTTTAAATCTCTACTTTTTTATTACTAAAAGTTATTATGACAAATATATAGACAAAAATAAAACAAAAACAATATTTTAAAAAGTAAATTAAAACATTTGATATTTTAAAAATTAAATTAAGACATTTGTGAACTTTCAAAAACTACATCAATAATTTATTAAAAAAAACTAATTTGGTTCATTAAAATTATATTTATTTTAGTTTAGTTCGTAAAAATCGTATTCATTTCACTTGTAATTATATGTTAAAGTAACTTTTGATATTAATAAAATTAAAATTTAATAAGGATAAATTTAGCTGTTTAACAATAAAAAATAATTAAATTGATATAAATATAATTTTTTAATAATTAAATTTAGATATTCTATTTTTTAAGGAATACCATAAAATCAAATATAATTTTTCAACAACATAACATTTTATCCAAAAATAAATACACCCCAAAAAAGAATAAAGAATAATTTTATTGAGATATGAACCCTCTGAACATTTTCACCTTTTCATCTTGAGATTTCCAACATGACATTTTAACCAAAACATTTTCCTGTGGGGTCAATTGAAAAGTCAATTTCACCAATTAGACTCCACAGTAAAGAGGTTTACTTTCCCGTAAAATTATCCAAGTATTATTTATGTTATTGAACTTTAATTTATATTTTTATTATAATTTTAAATTTTTATTATATACCAATTATAACTTATATATTTTTAATTAGTTTTAGTTATGTTTCTGAGTCTAACATTATTTTTTAATAGTAAACACTAATGTGATATCTCCTGTTACACAGTTAATGCCTAATCATCAATCTTGAATATGTCATCTTAGATACTAATTTAAAATTATCAAAATAATTTTATGAACCATCTGCAATTTGTCTTTTTTTTTTTCTTTTGTCATTAATGAAGGTTCACAAGGTTTTTGTGATCATTTTAAGTTAGTATCTAATGTGACATAATAGATAATTTGGCATTGATGTATGCAAAATGAAGACCATACCAATGTCTACTATCAATTTTTTTAATAACATTAGACTCAATAACATTATTGAAATCAATTAAGATCATATGAATTATAATGAATATGAAATAAAGTTTTAGGTTATAATTGAATCACAAATAAAAATACATAGATATGAAGAATTCTTTTGCTTTAAAAAAAAATTAGTTAGATCAAACTAAAATGCCCAAATATGTCCAAGCATACCTCTAAGAATTGATAATCAAATTCTCACTTTTTACCTGAAATTATCAGAAAACAACCAAAAGCAACGCTTAGGAATGGCAACCTCTATTTTAGCTTTCTAAAAAAATGATGCTATTATCAATTTGATGCTATACAAACTTTTTATCACTTTTAAAATTCAAGAGCATAATTTTGTTTTAACCTCAAAAAATATTCAACTCTCCTAAAATTATTTATTATCGTGTTAATATTACTCAAAATGATATTAAAACAAAATCATATATTTCAAGGTATAAAATAAATTTGAACTATTTATTTTAGATCGAACAGTCAAAATCAAAAAGATAAAATTACAAAAAAAAAAGATATCATGAAATTTTTTTAATTTAAATAATCTAATTTAAAATAGACTATTCAGATAAAAATATGACTTTCATATTCTCGACAAAATATAAAAGGACCCGGATTAATATAAAACTATTATTCCCATGATGAGTAGCTCAAGTAATACATAAAATAAACAACAATTGAGAAGCATTTATTCCTTTACAATATAAGGGTTCAAACCAACAAGAAGAACAAAGAAAATAGATAAAAAAACTTACTCATACCCAAAAGGATATACACTATACAGATACTCGTAAGAACTTAAAAAGAAAAGAGTGATTATACAAATTGATCTTTCCAAAATATTTTTTATTGTTCAGTTATAAAATTTAAATATTAAACAAGTTAAATTTTATATGTTATGGACATAAGACAAAGAGAACAGATTTGTTGATGCTTGTCTCTTTGTGTACTATTGAATTTGAGATTTAACGGTCTAAATTTTAGTAACTTTTAAAAAAAATTACCACTTAAAATTTGGGCAATTAGATCTCAAATCCAACGATTTACAGAAAGACAAACAATAGAGCTATTCTCACAAATGAATCATTTTATAGGTTTAAATTATACATTTTTTAAAGACTAACTCAATAAAGATATGTAACGAATTTATAACATTAAAAAACTAAATCATGTTGAATTAAACTTTCAAAAACTAAACAATTAACTCATATACAACGACTAAATTATTAATATAGTCAAAGGGGAAAACCTCCTTTTAAAAAATTGAGTGAATTATTAATTTAGTCCCTAAAAAATACATTGCTCAATTGTTCAATTTTTTAAAAGCTAACTTTACACGATTTAGTCATTAAATGTTATGAACTCATTATATATTGTTACTGAGTTGCCGTTAGGAGATAAATAAATGTACAAGAAAAAAAACTTATATATGTAATTTTTTATATCTTTGCTATTAAATTCTCTACTAAAATTAGAATATGAGTGAAAAATTTATTAAAAAACTAATTATGTAACACTAAGTTGTGAAAATATACAATTCTTTTTTAAAATCCATACACTTGTCATATTTTGATTGAAGAATCATACATTTATTATGTTTTGATTGAAAAACTTGATAGTAAAAATATATAATGGAATGCACCTAACTTTATCCCAATATATTCTACAAAAACAAAATTCTTATTTAGCCTGTTATTTATATAAACTACCTTGTTCAATACTCAAATTTGAGGAACTAAAAAAAAGGGAAAAAAATGATATTTTGGTCTTTCATGTTTATTGTAGATTTTTTTAGGTCCTTTATGTTGCAGAAATTTCATATTGATCCTCTATATTTCAAAGTCTTATTATTCTGCTCCTCTTATATTAGAACTGTTAGTCTATGAGTTAACATGTCATTCTCCAAATGCTAACATGATTGTTGATTATATATTAGTATCTCACATGTAATTCTCCAAATGTTCAAAACAGTTCTAACGAAAAAGCACAAGGGCATTTTGGATATTTTAAAAATTATCCGTGGGACACTAAAATTCAATTAGTAGTTATGTTGATAGACCGTGTCACCATTTGAAAAATAACATATCAATTTCGTTACATAAACTAACAGTTCTAACAAAAATGATCATAGTAGTCTAATTTTGAAACATAAAGGACCGATATGAATCTAAAATAAACATAGAGAATCAAAAGATTACTTTTACCAAAAATAAAATACCTACTTTTTAAGGACTAATTTGTACATTTCCTTAAAAAAAAATTCAAAAAGTGTAAACTCGTTGGAGAAAGATTGAATGCAAAGGCATTGTTTGGGTGAATCTTGTGGTCTTTGATTAACCAAAGTTAGGAACGGAAAAGCAGGAGGCAACCCCTCTCCCTCATTGCAGAGCCTCAGGTGAAGAAGCCTCAAAGGCGTGAGATAAGAGAGAGAAACCCCAACACACAGAAACTCTCTCTGTTTTTGTGTGTGTGAGTGTGCGTTTTTGTTGTGCTTTTCATTTTTCGGTGTGATCTGTGTGATCCGGCTTGCAAGTTGCGAAGACGGTTTTAGCTTCAAATTGCGTAGCGTGTGTGCGAAGCTCACTATTTCTAATCATTCTCCTTCTTCTTCGGCTTCGTCTTCTTTCGCATACGTTTCCATTTACTTTCATATACCAACCACCTCCAAGTTCTCAATCTATCTATCTATTTATCTATCTATCTCTTTTCGCCTCGAGATTCATCGTTCACAAGGTAACCGATGAAGGAAATACCGATTAATTGCTTTTTCAGGTTCAGAATGATTCTGAAATTTCTTTGAATCGATCATTTCTGTTGCTTTTGGGTTATTTTTTGATTTTGGAGTTAGTTCCTGTTCACATTTATGGTAGAATTCGTATGTTTAGATATGATTTGGTTCAACCTTAGACGATAAACGATTGAACATTGGGATTTGCGTTTCCATGACAATACTTAGAATTTGTTAGTTTTTTACTCTACTTTCTCTTTTTCAGATATAGTTAGATGGTTGATTCAATCTGAGATGATGAACATACCCAAGTTCTGTTTTACTTTCTCTCATAAAAATTTGATATTGGAAATGCAAACTTTGATGAATTTTTTCAAAGTAAATTTTTATTTAATTCTTAAAAATTTATAATTTTTTTAATTTAATTTTAAAAGATTAAGTGTCTCAATTTATTAATAAAAAATTATATTTATGGCAATTTAACCCGTTTATTACTTTTTTTACTAAAAAAAAAAATAAATTGAAACGAACACAATTCTTCAATTGATTATTCTATTACTATATTGAGATAATTATAATATTTTGGCTACCAAAATAATAATTTACTCTTTTTTTTTTGTGCTTTTACCTTTGATAAGTTCATGATTGAAATCTTCCATTTACAGACAGAAAGAAAGGCTATCTGGGTATTATCCATAAATGGAGCAAGAGAGGATGAAGAGAGCCAGAGAAAGAGACGATGAGGCCGAGATTCGATCCTTCGAGAACAACAACAACAACAAGGCGAAGAAGAGAGATCAAAACCTCATGAAGGGGAAGCAGAAGAATTCAGAAGCAGAAGATGTTTCTTCATCATGGGATCCATCCCACTTGGCACTGGGGGTGTTTGATTTCCCATGGCTTAAAGATGGTGTCATATCCAAAACAGAAGACTACTTCTTGGACTTTGAGGACAAGTTCTCATCATCTCTAGAACATGAAGGTCTTGATTTCTCAGAAGCTTACAGTTACTGCGAAACCCCAGAGGCATCAAAGATGGTGGAGACTGTGTGGTATCCATCTGAGGGAGAAGGGTTGGAGATCAAAGCAGAGGATGTGGATTGCATTTGGAGCTCTCTGCTCAACAAGCCACTCTCACAACAAGAACAACATGGAGGAAGCCTTTGATGTAAGTAGTTCCTTCCAAGTTTCTGTCACAATCTTCATCTCAGATGGAAGATTTTCAATGATAACAAATTTAGGTTAGGTGTATAAGTCTCGTAGTTTTGGCAAGAACTGCAAAGTCTAGTCCTCAAATCTGTACCATCTATTCCAGATCGAACGATTCAAATCAAAGAAAAAAAAATACTGTATGCAGTCTGATTCTTTTTAAAAAATTTTCTTTTAATTTGGACCATTTGATCCGGAATAGAAGATTCAGGTTCTAGGTGTATAGTATCTAATATTATTTCCATATACATATATATTTTTCCTTTTTTTTTTTCTTTTTTCTGCTCCTTGTTTGGGTGTGTTATCACCAATTTTGTCCACTTCTTCTTGATTGTTGAAATAAATATAGAATGGAAATGTATGTTGATGAATTGCATATTATAGTAATAAAACTGTGAGACTTCAATTTAGTGCAGCATACTTCTTGTTCTAAGTGGTGGACCTTGCATCTTGCAATCTCGTATTAAGATCTTTAGATAGATCTGCTTTATCATAAACCAGATCAAATTATTTATGATTAGATATGTAAGGAGACAGTATGTGGATACTTGATAAATCGAGTTTATTGTAGAAAATTTCCATCTTGTATACAGCAATTCTTTTTTTTGGCCATTAGTAAAATTGTCATGGAGCAACTTCATTATATATTGAACACGGAAGCTACAAGTTGGAGTATTAATGCAAAACACAATTATTAGACATGTTGGTGGGTATTAATGTTGCATGATCCTAAGAATTGAAAGCCAATACTGTTCATGACAAGTCTAATTACTTGGACATCTTATCTCTTGTGTTAGTTTTTTTGGATAAGTTAGACTTAAGTACTATTTTTAATAGTAGTGTCAAAATAGCTCACTGGCTAGCGAGGCCCACCCGTAAATGGCGGGCTCAGGTTCAAGAAATTAAATGGGCCAAGCTTGCGGGCCTTCTCGTTTATTTTTTGTTTTATATTTTTTAATAAAAATTATATTATTTGATATAAATAATCTTATTTTATCACATTTTTATATTTTATAACATTATATTCAATAAATATAATAAATTTGGATATAAATTTTTTTGTAATTTTTTAAATAAATATAGAATTTTCAAATTTAAATATAATATAGTTAATTTAAAAAATATAAAAAATTAAAGTTATTGATTATTTTAAAACATTAAAAAAGTAATGTTTTACATGTATAAATGAAATTTTTATTAAAAAATATTGAATTTTTTACTAAACAAATTTTTAAATTATATTACTAAATATAATTTAAAAAAAAGTGGTTCACGGGCCGAATCATTTAAGCTCGCAGGCTTTGTCGAGTGGTCTTGGATATTCAATTTGAGGCACGCTTATTTCTAGCCCACGACAAGTTGGTTTGTGCTGACCTGTTTAACGTTACGTACTCTTAACATGGTATCAGAACTAAATTAATCTCTTGATAGTGGACTACCCAATTGTCACGTCCCAAAATCTGAGCACGTGACCGGCACGGAAAGTGAATTTCATTTCACCTCCGTAAGCCTATCTTTCTCTTAAAAATCATACAATTCTTTTTCATGCAACCAAAACGAGTTCTCTATACATACTACAATTATTCACATTACATCACTGAATGAACCTACCCGATTACAGAGATTTCTAGATTTATACAACTTAGAATAAGACTTAACTATTATACCTTTATCGTGAACAAATGAAAAGGTAATCATGGACTAAGGATCCATAATTCCTTGTTCCTATATTTACCTTCAGCTGTCAACTCTGAAAAAAAATATCAATAAGAGGGGTATGAGCAAACCACGTGCCCAGTGAGTAGATAACACAACACTATGACAAAAAAAAAATATCATGCATCATAATGATAACATGCAGCAATCATACGTAAATCGATCATCATATGATATAATATTATTCATAATACTTCACAACAATATCCAAGTAAATCAAATACATTTCAACATAATTCAAAATTCACAACAGCAATCGATGAAACCAATTTCACACACTTTTCCCGTACCAACCGGGTCGTCCATAATACCTCTGGATCGTTGCTCGCGGCCCCCGCCGCATCCACCCTTATCGTTCCATTTATAATCTCCACCCTTATAACTTCACATAAATTTCTCAATGGGGTGCACCACCATGCTTTTCCTTTCCAGTCAAACACAATCACAATCACATATAAAAACATCCTCAATCATAATCTTGAGCCACATACACAACTCAGTCATTTACAATTCAAGTCACAACATAATCAATGTGGTTCCAGCAACATAGCATGTATACAACATAACCCATAATATAGAACAATTATTTACCAATAACATACTTCAACTATCCGCATATGAATGAACTCAACAATCAGAGTATGATACATTTCAACTCAGTTCACATGTCATTCACAATCCATCATATAACCTCCATTCATGAGAAACTAAGAAAATATAATTATATACATCACCTGGCACGTTCCACAATTGTTTATATCTCATCGTCCCACATCATTCTCTTCAAACTTGGATATTCAACATATTTTCACTATGATGCAAAAAGTCAATAACAAAGATATTTAATCATAGCAAGTATTAACCCACTCACCTGGATTTCACGCTCTCGGCACTTCCACCTTGCACCTTGACCATTCCTATTGTAACCAGATAAAACCATCAGGGTTACAAAATAGAGAAATTCTTTACCACTACTCCCGACCTTCATCCACTTCTCAAATCATAACTCCTAACTGGTAATGAATATCCAGATGAAACTTATACCATTGGAAACTAGACTCAAAGAGCTTTTCAACGATATTTTAAAAAAAAACTGATGCTACAGTAACGGTCAACGGTCAACGCAGCTATAGTAACGTTGACCGAGTCAACGCTACAGTAACGAGAAAATCTAGAAAAATTTTCTCGGTGAACAGTAATTTCTGGGGAAAATTTTCGATGTTCTTCATCCAAAAATCCTAAAATCATATCTAAAACCACATTTCTTTTGATTTCTTCCATGGGTTTTCATCCTTAATGTCTAAGGAGTGTTTTAACACCAAAACCCCCAATTTCTACCAACAATCCAAGCTCAAATCTCAAATTTTCATCAAGAACACTAACTTTTTTCAAATATCCAAATTCTACGAATTTCTCCTAGTTTTCTTCAAATTTCTTGTTCTAATAACATCATAAACCACCTAGCAATGTTTTAGATTAACATCCACACTTAAATTCATCCATTAAAATATTCTACAAAAATTTTGCAAAATGATAACCAAGGATTTGGTCTTGTAATAAGAGGAAGAAGAATAAGAAAATCAACTTACCAATCATCCTAACTTTCATAGCTTCTTTACCTGTGCTAAAATTGCATGAATGATTGATGAAGAAATTCCTTTGCAAGCATAATCGAGAGAGAGAAAAAGTGAGGAAGCATACGGGAGAAATGAGAGAAAGAAAAGAATAAGAGGAAATGTATACGCGTGGGCCCCACCAATCACTTATAGCCACCTTAGCTTATAAGATTTGTTCACTTTAATCCCTATCGATGTCTCAAATACCACTTTAACCTCGAATCCATCATCTTTTCGGTACCGGACTCATAATTCATTCTCATAAGCTTTATTCTTCCTCTCAGGTTCCTATTTGGTCATTTCTCAAAAGTCCTCTATACTTTCTTTTCTTTTCACTTTAGTCCTTGAGAATTTGTAAAAATTTCCTAAATTAAAAATTAAAATTTCTATTTCCATATTTTCTTCACTAATTCAAAAAGTAAATTTTTTCACGTAATTAAATTTTTCACTAAACTTCAAAATAAGCTTTAAATATTCATATAAATTCTTGGGATATTACACCAATATAGTTTCAGACTCCATATGTCCAATCCTAGATGTCCAAGAAATGTGTTGAAGTTCCTCTCTTCTTAAATTAGCTTCTAAGATAAGTTAGACTTAAATATTATTCTTAACAATTAATTTGGGCCCAAAAGAAAATGAAGGTGACAATCTTTATGTAACAGAAATGTAAACATATTAAGCATACTTTTTAAAGAAACTGACCTTCAACATGTTTACATAGACAGCTTCATGTGAATGGACCCACCATTTAAGTAGGACCCATCGCTCAAGACGATTCCATACATTTTGTTTCTATCTTTTTTGTCACACGACATTGTTATATTAGTTGCTTGCGTAAAATTATAATCCCAAGACTATTATTTATTTTCTTATCTTAAACTTTGAGACATATTTTAATTAGGCAAAAGGTAACTATATGTCTCTAAATTTTACTTTAATTCTCATTTATGTCCCAAAATTTTTTTTCATTTATGTCACTTATGTTTAATTTTTTATCATATATGCTCTAAAATGACAAAAATACTCTCTATTTCTCCCTTTTCTCTCTCAGTCCTCTATCTCCTTAAGTAAGGGGGTGAAGGGAGGGTATTTTGGTCATTTCAGAACATATATGATAAAAAATAAAACATAAGGAACATAAATAAAAAAAAAGTTTAGGGACATAAATGAGAATCGAGGTGAAGTTTATGGACATATGATTATCTTTTGCCTTTTAATTATAACTTACAACTTTATTTTGTGTTAATTATAATTTATATATTTTTAATTAATTAAAATATATCCTTAAGTCTGACACTGTTTAAATATTTAATAGTAAATGCTAATGTCATATCTCATCCTATACATGTAGCGTCAAATTATCCATTTTGGATGTGGCACATCATATTTTTACTTAAAATGACCCTATGAATTTTCATTAATGACAAAAAGAATGAAAGATTTTAGATGGTTCAAATGGCCAATTTAATCATTTTAAGTTGTATTGGATGTAGCACATTTATGATGGAAAATTTGGCATTGATTTGTACAAAATGAGATATCACATTAATGTCTGCTGTTAAGTATTTTAACCATGTTAGGTTTTCACTACAAAAAAAATAACTTTTGGTGACGACTTTTAGCGGCGACTAAGTTGTTTCTGAAAGTCGGAGACGGAAAGGTTTTTGGTGGCAACTAAAAAAGTCGCCACCAAAGGTCATCCTTTAAAGTTGTTGCAAAAAAAAATTTTTATGCCAAAAAATGATTTTTGGTCACCTTTAATAGCGACTTACTAAAAGACATTTGGTTTTTAGTCGCTACTAAAAGTAACCTTTAGTGACAACTTTAAAAGACGCCACCAAAAGATATTTGATAACAAGTAAAAGTCGCCACCAAAAGTCAATCGCCATATTTTTGGACTCGGATTGGCCTGACGGATCGACCCGGACCCATTCGACCCGTGCAGATTTTGGTTAGTCCACTAACTCGTTGTCCGGGGTTGACTCAATTTTTTTTTTGTGTAATATTCAAATTTATATTGAAATTAAACCAAATATATGCATACATGAGATTCAAATCCAGGTTTCTTACTTTCAACCATGTATGTCTTGCCATTATGCCACCACTTTATTTGTGCTATATAATGGCAAAATATTATATATATATATATATATATATATATATATATATATATATATATATATATATATATATATATATATATATATATATATATTAAAAAATTGACTGTTGGTGACGATAATGAGAGTCAACATTGAAAGTTAGATTTTTAGTGGCGAGTCTCAAAAGTCGCTACTAAAAGTTGAACTTTTAGTGGTGACTATTGAAGTTGCCACCAAAAGTTTAAACTTTTTTTTTAATTTTATTAAAAATAATTGACTTTTAGTAGCGATTATAAAAGTTGCCACTAAAAGTCCTACTTTTGGTGGTGACTATGAGAGTCACCATCAAAAGTCTAATTTTTTTTAATTTTATTTGAAAATAAATTGACTTTTGGCGGCGACTATAGGAGTCGCACTGAAATTTATATTAAAATTAAACTAAACATATGCATATATGAGATTTAAACTTAGATTCCTTACTTTCAATCATGTGTGTCTTGCCACTATGCCACCACTTTATTTATATTATATAAGGACAAAATATTATATATATATATATATATATATATATATATATATATATATATAAGTTGTTAAAATTATTTTAAATCGAAAAATATCATAAAACTGAAATGAAACAACATCTAACTTAATAAAAAGTAAATATATTATTATTAATAGATTAAGAGATAATGTATATATATATATATTAAAGATTGATTTTTGGTGACGACTCTCAAAAGTGTGAATTTTTTTAACTTTATTAAAAGTAATTGGCTTTTGTTAGTGACTATGGGAGTTGCCACCAAAAGTCTAATTTTTTTAATTTTATTTAAAAATAAATTGACTTTTGAGTCGCCAAAAAAAGTCAAACTTTTGGTGGCGACTATTGGAGTTGCCAGCCACCAAAAGTCTAAACTTTTTTTTTAATTTTATTAAAAATAATCGATTTTTGGTAGTGACTATAGGAGTTGCAATAGAAAGTCTAACTTTTGGTGCTACTATAAGAATGGCCACCAAATGTTTAGTTTTTAATTTTATTTAAAAATAAATTGACTTTTGGTTGTGACTATGAGAAATGTCATTGAAAGTCAGACTTTCAGTGACGAGTCTCAAGAGTCGCTACTAAAAGTTCGAATTAAAAAATAATTGACTTTGGTGATGACTATGAGAGTTGTCACTAAAAGTCTAACTTTTGGTGGTGACTATGAGAGCCACCACCAAAAGTCTAATATTTTTTAATTTTATTTAAAAATAATTGGCTTTTGGTGGCAACTAAATGAGTCACAACTGAAAGTTGATTTTGGTGACGACTCTTGAAAGTTTGACTTTTGGTAGTAACTTTTGAGACTCGTCATTGAAAGTTAGACTTTTAGTGACAATTTCCATAGTCGCCACCAAAAAGTCACTATTGAAAGTCAATTTTCTTGTAGCATTTCGAGCATGATCAAAACTAATTAAAAACATTGTAATTCATACGAAATAAGATACTGGATTATAATTAAAATATAGATCAAAATACATTGGCATAAAAGATACTTTTGCCAACTATAAAAGAGAAGAGACCGATGACTAGAGCGATGTTCAGAGCATCACAGGAAAAAACATCAAAGGCAAACTTGGCAAATGGATCGACATTGGAGAAAGCATCAAAGACAACGAAATAGTTTTGGAAGCGGCAAAATCTGGAAAATCAAAGATATTAGATCTAGCTAAGAAACAAAAGGAAATTGAAATCAAATTTATTAGGAATAATCTTAAAGTGCAACCTAAAGATGATGAATGTCCTACAAGAACACCAAAGGCATCTAGTGACAAAAATCGAGCAGGAACAATAGAAAATCCTTCGACAACTAAATCTTTCAAAGAAGCTCTATGAAATCTGAGATCTGACGACTCTCTACCTTCATCAAAAGAGATTTCTGTCACTCTTAACAACTCTCTCTCGAATGGCAGTAAACTCGATATTAACATCTCAAATCAAAATCTTGACTATTAGAAGAATGCCCTTATTGTATGAGCTATTGGGAAACCTTTGGAAAACCCTTATTTCAAACAGCATGTTCTTAGCATGTGGAAACCATTAGGACGCCCAAATGTTCACCACTTGGGCCGAAATGACTATGTAATTCATAATCTCTTAGCTGATGATAGAGTAAAAATTCTCACTTCAAGATGGAAGCTAGGCAAGGATGCTCTTTTGATTCAAACTTGGAAGGCAAACTTTAAATCTTTTCTTGCAAAAGATGAAGTCATCACCACAATCTGGATTAGACTCCCTCACTTTCTAGTTGAACTCCACTCTCCTTGGACCCTCATCGCTATTGGAAACATGATTGGACAAACAGTAGCACTTGACGTGAGCAAGTCCAGAACCTTAGAATTATCAATAGCTCGGGTACGTATCGAACTTAACATTGTACCAATACCTCTGGGAGCCATCACAATTAATGGATTTCATCAAAAGGGTATTTTATGAGAAATTTATCTTTCTTTTCATATGCTCTTTCGTTGCTTGATACAAAAATCTCTCTATTTTCCCCTGCCTCACTGCCGGGTACCCATTGTCTTACTGGTGAATCTCATCCCCCCAAGGAATATTCAAATTTCAAAAATCTTTTAAAAAAACTATTTCTAAAAATCCAATCTCATCAAATATCCCAAAAAATAAAAATAATAATTTTCCTCTATCTAATAGGAAAAAATCTTTTATTACTAAGTTTTCAGTTAATGACTCATTACTAGGTGCTAACCCAAATGATTACCTCCTTAATGTTAATCTATTCCCTACCCCTCTAAAACCCCTCTCATTCTTCTGAAGCTTTTAATAATAAATCAAATCAAGCTTTGTTACTCTTGGATCATTCTCAGACCACCTCACCCAAAGCACTATGGCTCTTCTCCTTTTCTTTTTACTTGTACAGTTTCCTATTGAAGATCATTCCCGTTGAAGATCTACCTCCTTCTCTCTCTGTCACATCACTGCCTTCGAGCCACACCAAGAGTAAATGCTCAAAACTAAATCTAGTGGTTGATTTAAATATGCTTGCCACAAATCTTAACTCATCATCTTCTTGCTCAACAAATTATCTTCAATCTCTGCCTTCCATTACTCTGCTTGAATCGCCCTTCAAGCTCAATCTCGATGGACCCAGAGGAAGTTCTTCCACTTGCCTATCTCTCCCCGAGAAGCTCCCTTCCATTGTTGACACCACCAAACTCTCCTATTATGTTGAATGCTCTTCTCCTTGAACAATCACCCGAACACTTGATAGATCTTTTATGTCTTGTGATACCCATCAATCCCTTACCCACCTTTCTGCAGGATATCAACAGCAACCTACTGCTGAAGCCCAGAACACCATGTAAGACGTTCAAGGAAGAAACATCTTCATGGCTCCTCCAAGATTCTTCCTTTAAAATCTACCTTACAATCTCTTTCCCTTTCATCTCCACCCAATCAACCCGATTCAAAGAACAGTTTTGCACCCTCGTCCAATCTCCCACATCCTCATTCAAAGAAGGGGAATGATAGTGAACATTTTCGATCTAGCAAGCCAAACAATACTCTCAAGCCCACCACCAGGAGTCGTGGGTTTGGTGGTCTCTGTAGAGTACTTTGTGAAGCCATAAAGAGGTAATCTGGACTATCTTCTGGCCTACTCACCTATGACATTTGTGTACACCTCCTGTAACCAAAATCACCACTAGGAATCTCCCTTCTTTCAAATTTTCGCTATGAATAACTTAAGCTAAAATGTTCGTGGAGCTGTTGAAGCTGACTTCCAAAGGATTTTCAGAGAGCTGGTCAACACTCACCACTCTGACTTAGTTTTTCTTACGAATACTAGGGTGAGCAGAGCTAGAGCCAACAATATCATCTCCTCTCTCTGCTTTGAACGTTATGTTAAAGTTGATGCTATAGGTTTCTCTGGTGGTATTTAGGCCCTCTAAAACCCATATACTGTGAAATTGATAGCTTCTTCTTTCCAGGAACTCTACTAAAATGTCAGGTACGTGGTAAAACCTTTCTCTTTACTGGTATTTATGCCAGTCCTTTTTTTTGAAAGACGTAAACTGCTATAGCACTCTTTTATTGATTTAGGCCCCCGTTTGAATCTCCCCTGGTTAGTTGTTGGTGACTTTAATGACATAGCAAAACCACAAGAAAAATTTGGCAGTGGCCCCCTCTTAAATTAGACTTAACTTGTTTAATAATTTATAGATAAAATAGGCTGATTGATCTAGGTCTTTTTGGCTCTATTTTCACTTGGACAAATGGTAGACAAGATGGTTGTATTATTAGATCTAGAATTGATAGGGCCCATGTAACCTCCATTTGGATTACGTTTTTTCATGACACAAAAGTCACCTACCTACCTAGGGTTAGATCTAACCACTGCCCCATTTTAATAAAAATTGAGAGCATTAGATATCAGGGACCTAAACCCTTTTGTTTTGAGACAATGTGGATGAGCCACGCTAACTTCCCTAACATTTTAAATGACTCTTTGAACCAAAATCATCTCAGCCTGGATGAAACTATTAATGTCTTTTTTGATAAGCTAAATATTGAAATGAACATACCTTCAAAAATATCTACAAAAGGGAAAAAAATTATCCTAGCAAGACTCTCAGGCTTACAAAAAGCCCTATATGCTTACGATTCAAACCAATTTCGTATCCTTGAAAAAGATCTCCAAAATGATTTTCTAACTCTTCTTAAAAATGAGGAAGAATTTTGGTTTCTTAAGTCAAGAGTTCAGTGGCTTTCCCTAGGTGATATAAACACCAATTTCTTTCACAGAAGCACCCTTATTAAAAGGCAAAAAACAAAATATCTTAACTTCTGGATAATGAGGGCAATTGGATCTCTGACCCTCTTCAAATTGGAAATGAAATTAGACAAAATCTTAACAATCTCATGACTAGAGTTGTCCCAACTATGCCCTTTCTCGTGAATACCCTTCACCTCATCCTCACTTTAAATCTCAAGGACTGTATGAATCTTATCTGCCCAACAAATGAAAATGAGATCAAATCTACTTTATAGAATATGCATCCCTACAAAACCCCAGGTGAAGATGGTATTTATGCTATTTTTTATCAAAAAAATTAGGACCAAGGTAAGCACCATCTCCTTAGAGCCTTTACTGAAATTTTTACAAATTGGAAAATTGACCCAAATTGGTGTAAAATTATTCTCTACCTTATTCTAAAAATTGATAATCTTTCCTCTATAAATCACTTTCACCCTTCAGGTCTTTGCGCCACTCATTACAAGATTTTGGCAAAAATTCTTGTCAACAGACTTCGCCCGTACCTCCAAAATCTTATATCTCCTACTCAAGGAGATTTCATGAAAGGTAGACAAATAGTAGATTTATTCATTTTGGCTCATGAAACCCTTCACTCCATAAACCTCTCCAAAAGTAAAATAGGATGGCTTATTCTTAAGCTAGACATCAAGAAAGCTTTTTATACAATTTTCCAGTAATTTATTCAAAATATCCTACAAGCCTTCTCCATACCTCCTTAATGGCTGTCACTTCTAAATTCCTGTTTTCAAAACATGGAATACAACCCTTCCTACAATGATTTCAAGCTCCTCTTTCCATCCAAAGAGAGGCATCAAATAAGGTGATCCTCTCTCTCCTTACCTTTTTATTATGGCCATAGAATACCTTTCCATCCCCATAATCAAGGTGTCTCAAATAATCTTTGAAAACCTTTTAAAATTCGAAACTGTGATATCAAAAATCTCACATCTTCTTTTCGAAAATGACGTTCTTCTCTTTGCAAAAGTTGATGACATCTCTCTTGGGACCCTAAAAAACACTATCTCTACCTTCTACTCCTCAAATGGTATAGAAATCAATCTTAACAAGTCAAAATTTTGGATCTCTCCTTCAACTGAAGAAGATAGAAAATTCTATATTTGTCACATCCCCGAAACGCAACATGTGACCGGCACGATGATGATACCACATACACGCATTGTAAGTCATAAAACATAACCTGATAACCATACTTGACCATGAAATCCTCATAACCATAACAATTGTTAATTTCAATTCACCATATATATAATAACAATTGTATTCTATCCCATCTATTAAATATGCATAGATTTACAAAAAGAATAGGTGTCATTTCATCATCTATTTACCAAAAGAATCATCATGGTCTAAGGTTATAATGTGATTACAAACAAAAGTCTTAGGTTACCTATGTAGTCACAAAGCGACACCTAGGATTCCAAAGACTAACCAACCTCAAAGATAAAGACCAACCCAAGGATTCAAAAGGGTTTGGCAACTCAAGGCATACTACTCCTCGTACGCGTCACCTTCCTTAGCTACGGACTCTAAAAGATTCAAGAGTGAGGGGTGTGAGTAAATAAATATCCAGTGAGTAACAACATAAATGCAACAATAAGAAATGTGTAATATCACAATTTATATTCCTCTCATCACCGCCATTTTGATGTTACCAACTCAAGGTAAGAAAGTAATTGATTGAGCACACAAGTACCAAACCACGGCTAGATTAATTATAACTGAATGCCACACCACGGCTAGGTTGTTCATAAAGAGTGCCACACCTTGACACAGTTTAGTCATGACTTGTACCATACCTCAGTACTATAGATTAAGGTAAATGCCTCACCACAGCATAATACACACACATACATATACATACATATCCAATCACAAAATTACCATTTATACATTATCCACTACCACACATGTGTATAACCACAATAAACTTAAGTCTCCATTGGAGACTATACCATCCATAGTCATGTAATGGACACACCATTCTGTTTATTTATCAACACTCTTGAATCCTCAAGGGTTTTATATATATATATATATACCCACACTATATACCATTATCAAGATTAATTACTTTTCCAAGCACTCCCAAAAGCTATCGATCGACTGATGGTCACCTATCAGTCAACTAATTCTGAAATCACAAATTTACTGGTAGGCAACAAGAGCAATTGATCAACTGATTACACCCTATTAGTCGACTGACATGCCCTATCAGAAATTCCACATTAACCAGAATACGTCCGATTGACTTATTATTAGTCATCAGTCAACTGATGTGCTACTGCCCCGAACTGGACGAAGCTCCAGAAGTAGCCAGTCGACTGATACCATTGCGATAGTCGCAATTGGTCGCATCAATTTTTTTAAAAAAAAAAGAAAGAAAAAAAGATCTGCCATCACAACCTAATACCAAACCATCCCAACTCAATCCCCATCCCACAAGGATGTATACACAACCAAAATAGCCCAGAACTCATACCAAGACAAGAGATTCTCCACATATGACTTAATAACCAAGCGTTCTTCCCAAAACTTCCCAAATTTCAAATTTGTGAAAAAGGTTCACCCAAAACGTGATTTTTCCACCTTTAACCTCATTAAAACACCCATCAAATTTCACAAGATAGTAAGGAAGAGTTTAAAACCAAATCCAACTTCCCATTTCAGAAAATCTTGCATTCCTTATCTAGGGTTCAAAAGTTGCAAAAATGAGAGGAAGGTTGGGGAAGAATACTTGCTCTTCAAAGACTTCCAATGGGATGGGGGAATGCTGCCACAAGCAAGACTTGAAGAGGGAAAAAATGGCGATAAGCAAAGAGAGGGAGAGGGAGCTGGCAATGAGAAAGGGAGGAGGATGGAGAAATGAATGTGTGTGTGTAATGTTAATATCATGAGAGGTTTTTAAAAGATACAATTAACACAATTCCCTCTATGTCCCTTGACTCTCACCCTAGGTCAACATTCTCCCCACTTAGCCAATAATAAAAATAAATAAAACACCACATTTCACGATATTTCCAACATTCTAGCATACACCATAAGATTAAATAGAAAATCGTATTGTGAAAATTTAGTACTTACCACAAAATCACATAAGGCAAATACTCAGAAAGAAAATCACATACCCCTAAAAATCGAGATGTTACAATATTTCAAACCTCTTAAGAATCCCCTTCACCTCAAACCTTGGACAATATTTGGGATATAATCTTAAACCTAACTACATTATTTTTGACTTTTATGATATTGTCCATAAACTCCAAAACAAACTTCAAAAATACAAAGCTGACCATCTTTCCTTTGCGGGAAGATGCCAACTTGTCTAGGCTATCCTTAGCCAAACCCCCTCCTATTTCACCAAAGTCTTTAATCTACCCCAAAAAATTCACTCAAAAATCGATCAAATAAATAAGAATTTTTTGTGGGGTCATTTAAATGATAATAGGAAAGTTCACCTTATTAATTAGGACAAAATTGTCAAGATCGAGAAATATGGAGGCCTCGACCTTAGGAAATCTAGCCATGTTAATTTCACTTATATGGCAAAAATCAAGTAGAACCTTGCCACTGTTAATAATAAACTTTGGATCCCCATCTTCAAAGACAAATACAAAGACCCCACAAAATCTATCTTAGAGCATCCTTTTTCTACAAAAGCACTTTCAAAGATAACATCTTTAAAGACAACACTTCCTTTCTTGTTAAAAATGGAAAAAAATATTGATTTTTTGGAACCAATCTTGGCTCAACAATAAACCCTCTTTGCTCCCAAATTTTTGATCCCATCCCAAAAAGTGATCTTTCCAAGAAAATCTCTGATTTTATCCATGTTAACTCAAACAACCTTGAATGGAATCTGGATAATCTACCCTTCCCTCTTACCACCACCTTATATGACCAAATTAAGAGTATCACTCTTCCTCTTCCTCATTTAAACCTTTAGGATGTCATTACTTGGAATGCTTCCAAAAATGGACTCTTTTGCCTTTCCTTGGCCTACTTGTCTTTTATCAGTCAAAATTTTAATGGAAATGATATAAATCTTAGCTGGATTTGGGAAGCCACATGTAACCAACATGAAAAATCTTTTCTTTGGCAAAGCTTCAATAATGGCATACCTGTTCTTGAAATCTTTATTGCTAGAAAAAGTGCCTCTTCCCCCATCTGTAACCTCTGTAATACTGTAAATGAATCCATTTTACACTCTCTAAAAGATTGTCCAAAAGCTACTCCATTCTGGGCCTTTCTCCTAGTTCCTCCTAACTTTGATAATCAGGATTGAAAAAACTGGTTAAAATTAAATGCTTTAAATGAAAAACACTATTTTTTTTGAATATTCCTTGGTGTTCCTTCTTCCTTTTTGCCATCAGAATTATTTGGCTTGCAAGAAATGACTTTGTCTTCAAAAATAAAAACAAAACTCCATGTAAAATTGTCAAACAAATTATTGGTATGACAACAAAGTTCCATACAAACAGTAGCCCTCGTATGTCAGTCTTTCACGTGTACAACCCTTCCCTTTGGACCCGCCCCAATCCTTCTTGGATCAAATTAAATGTTGATGGCTCTGTAAAAAAATAATATGATAAGTATTGGTGGATGTTTAAGAGATGATATTGGATCTTGGATTGTTGGTTTTGAAAAGTTCTGAGGCTATGCTCCAAGCAGAACTACTTGCTATCTAACATGGCCTCCAACTTGCTTTAAGACTTAACCTTAATCATAATATTATTTTGGAATCTAACTCAATGCAGGCGATAACTCTTATTACTAAGCCCCCCATTGTTCACCATCCCTTGGTTTCTATTATTATGAATTACAGGTACCTTATCTGTTATTTCCGTGGAATCACCATGCAAAAAGCTGCTAAAGGACAAAGTTGTTGTGTTGATGCCCTTGCCAAAGCTGCCAAGATAAATTTCTTTCCTCTCCTAACGTTTTTTACCCCCTTCTCTGAACATGCAAGCTCACAATTCTTTAAGGACAAAAATGGTTAAAGCTCATATCTCTCCTTCTGACAAGGTTCGAGCCCTAACATCTCTCTAGCTTTTTGTTATCTCCACTCCAACTATCTTTAATAATAACAATCTTTGTTATATTATCCTAATCTATCTCTTACTTTTGTTGTATTGCACCTTTTTCATCTTCTGTTTTGCTTCCTTAGTCTCTAATCAGAATGTGTTTCTTTTTGTAAAGGTTGACCTCACCACCAAGATACTCTTGTACTTTATGCCTTCTACTTTAATCTAATTTTCATCAGTTTACCAAAAAAAAAGTATGAAAATTATATTTAAATATCTATTTATGATTGACTCGATCCATTTACCTTTTGTAAACCAAGTTTCTTAGAAATCTGCCGACAGAACTCCCAAATTATGAGAATTAGTGAATGTTTGGGAAATGAAAGAACTTATTTTGCAGTTTGAGCATTGAGACAAAAAGGATTCTTGTGTCATTTAATGAGAAACGGTTCATAAAACAAGAAAATATTTAGTGCCTGTTGGGAAAATATTTGGGAAAATTTAAGTTTGAGTAAATCATAGCTTGCATAATTGATTTTGAAAAAACTAAGATTTAGACAAACTATCTTTTGCAAAAGTAACAATCTAGAGGTTTTATTGAAATCATATTTGAGGGTAAAATTATATTAATGCAAAGATTCTGAAACATGTTATTTTACATAAAAGAACTCATTAATACAATCTAAATCATGATTTGTAAAAATGCAAAGAAAAACTAAACACACCTTTAAATTGTTGGATATCTCTCCAATTTTACTAAAAGCATCCTTTGCTGTCTTTTAAATGAAGGATATATCTCATAATTTCTTTTTAGTAAATATGCAAACTGCTCTCCAAAAAATAATTTTTTAATTATTTAATTCTTAAAATTTAAAATTTAAGCATTAAACAAGTTAGTCTTTATAAATTATAATTTAATATAAATTAGTCTATAAATATTTACTCATATTTGAGAGACTAACTCAGGGTCAGAATATAACAAGTTCATGGTATTAAGAGACTAAATTATATAGAATTAAACTTTGAGAGACTAAACAAACAATCCATGTATCTTTGAAGGATTTTTTTTTGTTGTCAACATGTAAATATATTCCGTAGACTTAATGAATATTTTAATAGTTACTTAAAAGCCAATAAATTACCCTCAGAATGATTAAGTGGGGCTTGCTGTTGGAATCTTGCTATTTGCTCAACTCCTAACCTCTATAATTGCATACAAAAGTGGGACCATAGTAAATTATATATAAGACTATTATATATAATATAATCAAATCTCATATATATATATATATATATATATATATATATAAACTTCAATTGGCATTTACTTTTTCCTAGTGAAATAATAAATTATTAATTTTGTATTAAGCGTTTTAATTTAATTCTTAAAAAATTATATTCGTCTTAACCTTATCTCTTTATTTATCAAAGTGACTTTTAACAACAAAAAATTTAATATTTGTTAATAGAAGACTTTATCATTTAGCACGAAAATTACCAAATTGAAACAAAAGTAATTTTTTAGAGATTAAATTGAAATATTTGATCTTTTAAAATATCAAGTTGAGATATCAATAATCTTTCAGGAATTAAATTAACAATTGACTCCAATAAAATTAACTTTCGAAATATAATATGAAAGTGTGATTTTTTTAACCCTTTTTTTAATTTGGTTGAATAACCAATAGCAACAAAAGCAAGGTTCTGGCTGGTAATACTGTGTCGTTTGAGATCAATTCTTTTGAACTTTTTTTTACAAAAGCAGGCCCAAAAAGGCCCAAGTCATATTGTGGATACCTATAGTTTCCACACTAAGCTAATTGGGCTTGGGCCCCAAAATTGAAAATTGTTGATATGGGTTTGTTTTCCTCTGCATTAACATTATGGAAAAATTTAACTTGCCCATTCCTGTACGTTTGCTGGTTTAACTAGCAGTCCAAAAAACATAGTACAATTTTGTAATTTTCTAATATTCTGTTCATAATATATGTGAACAATTTTTTTTGAAAAAAAAATAAATAGTACTACATCATTAAGTTAAATAGTTTGTCGAACTTTTAAAATTGAAATTTAGATCTGTAAATTTTTACACTCCAAGAAATATTTTTGTTTTTGTTTAATTTCTTTGTAATACCACTAGTTTATTTGCCACATCAAACTTCTCACGTGTTAAAAATGGAAATAACACACTCTTAAATATACTAGTTTCTCAATGGCAGAGAAGAAAGGGAGTCTAACATGATAATTGAGTTAATGCTATTAAAAAAATAAATTAAATGAAAAATCATTTCCTAAAATGTAAATTTCTGAAGACATATTTTTTTAATAAAATAGATTTAATGAGCTATTTACATAATTAACGGAAAATTTGTTGTAGGTTCAAGTAGCTACTTATGCATGATCGTTGGGTGGTTGGAATTTGAGTACAAATTATAGGTACTAAATCATACTAAACGGGTCTAAATAGATTGGTTGAAAAATAAACACTTTCTCTTTAGCTACCAATCTTTCAATGTCTTGAGCATAGATTACAAAAATAAACTAGATCGGTTGGTTCGACTGAAAATCAATCATTAGTCTGGTTCGTTAATTCAAAAAATTGGTCAAAAAGTGATAAATCTATTGAACTGATTTTTGTAAAAAAAATACTAATAAAGAAATATAATTATTTCTCATACTATATGAGATTTAACAATTTTTTTAATCTTTTATATTTTTTTCTATCATTTTATATATTTTTTTTCTTCTTAATTATTTTTTCATAAAAATATTATTTTTGTCACAATAACAAACAAGAGAACAAGAAAAAAATAGAAAAACAATTACACACATACATATATATATATATATATATATATATATATATATATATATATATAAGTTTACTAAGATTAAGTATAAAAATGTTTATTAATTTATTATATTATATATTTTATATTTAAATTAAAAAATATATATTTAATTATTATTGGTTCGACTCCAGCTCGACCACGGTCAAACAAATGAACCGTGAACCAGTACTTTTAGCTGTTTAATGACAAATTCAGTTTTTAAAACATTGATCTTAAGCATAGCACCATGGTTTAAATAAAGAATTTTTACTTTTTTGTTGCTTAAATTATTCCCTTAGTCTTTACGTTTTAAAATTTAATCTTTATTACAATAAATTTTGTAAATGTATTCTTATAATTTTGTAAATTTTTAATGTTGTCCCTGTTACTAAATTTCCATTTATATTCCATTTAATTTTGTCAACATAATTAATTATGTGCACGTTGATATTTTAAATATTTGTGATTTATACAAGTAAAAAAGAAAGAAAAATAAATAACTAACTTAAATTAACTCACATATAAAATGACATGTGATGCAACTTATGTTAAGTAATTTGAAAAAATTAACTTAACATACGTATATTTCTAAAATAGTATCTAATTAGGCTCACTAAAATTTAAGATAATAATAACAAAAATTTAATGATAAAAACTAAATTAAAAATCTTGAAAAATATAAGAACCCAATTATTAAATTTTCAATAATAAAAACTCAATTAAAAATAAATAAAATTGTAAGCAAAATGGCTTAAATAAAGAATTTGCAGAAATACTAATCTTTGCTTCTAAATTTTTGATTCATGGTTCAATTATAACTAAGTACTTTATTTTATGTCAATTATAACTCATAAGCTACCAATTTGTTTTAATTATATTTTTGAACATAACACTGTCTAAATATTTAACAGCAGATGCTGACGTTGTATCCCATTTTGTACATGTTAACACCTATTAATCTAGCTTTGCCATGTGGTATTAGAACTTTTTTTTTTTGAAAAAGCCGCAAGGCCCAATTAAATAGCATTAAGAAAAGCCTGAATATCAGCACAAGCCAGGTGCAACAATGGGCCAAAAAGATCATCTAAAGCATTTTGCAAGTTCAAACTACCACCATTTTTAGCAAGATAATGAGCTACCCTATTAGTACTCCTACTAATATAATTTAAATTAAAGTAATCAAAAGAAGCTGCTAAGTACTGGATATCTCATGCCAATAGAACCAAAGGAGAAAGCTACTGCTATTGATTGAAGGAGTTCACCAGAAAGAGAGAATCTATCTCCATCTCTACCGCTTTGAAACCATGAGCTTCAGCAAGCTCCATCGCCCACCGTACGACAAGGCCCTCAGCAACCTCAAAAGTGAAATAGCCACCAAAATCCAGTGAAGCGGCAAGAATCTTCCATATGAAAAATAGCCCGAATCTCCAAGTGCCGCGATTTTGACAACCAACATCTGTATTCACCTTATAATGGCTGCAGCTCAATGGCTTCCAAAGCTTGGGGACCACAAATTAAGGAGATCGTATTGGTTGATTATTGGCTTGAGTGAAATCGGTGAATATTTGAAAGCATGATAGAACGACCTCTTGAGGTAAGCAAATTTGTCTATTAAACAATAGATCATTTCTCTTAAGCCTAATTCCCCAGCAAGCTACCACAATTTGCTCCAATACCCTTTCCTCCTGATTCATGAATTGAACCTGTATCCAATGAAGAAAACTAGTAGAATTACTAAAATCCAATTTAAAGCCCAGTGGAGAAGCAAACCAAAAGAGCTTTGCCCATTCACAGCTGACAAAGACATGCAGTAAGTCCTTTATTTCCCCACATCTAAAACAATTTCACTAATACCCACCCCTCTCTTTATATATTGGAACTATACGGTATTACATTATGAAAAAGCCTCCAAAAAAAAACATACCTTTATCTTTGGGGAGATCTTTAGCTTCCAAATTCGACTCCACGGTATCCTCTCCTCAGATGAAGTGGGCCTGTTCACCTGACCACTCTCCCGAAGCCAATGGTAACCTAAACACACACTGAAGACATAACTCTTGGTGTGAGGCCAAGTCAAAGCGTCTGGTACATGGCATCGAGATAAAGGGACACTCTTAATAGCCGAAATATCAACCAGAAAGAAAAGTTGATCAAGTAAGAATTCATTCCACACACCTCTATCTTGATGAATAATATCATTTGCACACTAAAATTCTGTATTTGCTGGTCTTAGAATTAATATCTACTTATGATTTGGATGTGTCAACCATTTATTAGCCCATATATTAATATGATATCCATCTCTAACTCTCCATGCATAACCTTCCGCCAAAATATATCTTGACTCCATTATACTTCTCCATGTGAAATTGCAATTAGGACCAATTTTAGCATGTAAAAACCAATACGACGGTAGTACCATCCTTTGAGAACACGAGCAACCAGTGATTTCTCATTATGGATGAGTCTCCACCCTTGCTTTGCAAGTAACGCCAAATTAAATTGACGCAATTGGTGAAAACCCAAACCACCTTTTTCCTTTGGCAAACACAATGTTTGCCAAGACACCCAATGAAGCTTTCTCACATCCTCGCAATCTTCCCACTAGTAGTTACTTATAGTTGATTCCAACTCCTGACAAACAACTTTAGGCATTGAAAAATAGCTCATGACATACGTTGGTAGAGCTTTAGCAATAGATTTTATGAGGACCTCTCGAGCTCCCTAAGACAAAGTCGATGCTTTCCAACCCCTCAACTTCCTCCAAAGCCTATCATTTAGAATAGAGAAGACCTCTTTTTTAGACTTACCCACCATGGTAGGCAAGCCTAGATACTTAGATAAAACTGCTATAATCGTTACCTCTATCCTTTCTTGAATTATAATCTGACATACTATAGGCACATTTTGACTAAAAATGAGTTTCGTCTTTATCATAATTCACCATCTGTCCTAAAGCTCTCTTATATGATTGAACATAGTCTAGCACTTTACTAATCTCAATAAAGGTAGCTCATGAAAAACTAAGAGTATTGTCAGCAAAAATTAAGTAGAAAATAGTATGAGAGTATCTACCAACCTTCACTCCCTTAAATAAACTGCCCTCAGTAACATTCTCCAACAAGTAAGCAAAAACCTCAGTACATATGATAAATAAGTAAGGAAACCCTTGCCGTAAACCACATTGAGGCTAAAACCAACATAGAATAAGATACCAAGGTTACACACTTCATAATTAAATTAATAAAAGGTTGTGGGAATGCCATACCATTCAAAACGTTATGCAAAAATATCCAATCCATTCAGTTATAGGCTTTTACCATATCCAATTTCAGAGCCAAGTAAGCCTTTTTCCCTTTTTTTCTTCTGCCTCAAATAGTGAAATGCTTCATAAGCTATCAAAGCATTATCAGTGATTAAATGTCTAGGCACAAAAAACACTTTGAGTTTCGCTAATTAGTCAAGGCAGAACACCTTTCAGCTGATTTGCAATACATTTAGTCACCTCCTTCATTGTGACATTACATAAACTAATTGATCTAAAATGTGATGGCATATTTATTATATGATAAATAAGTAAGGAGAAAGAGGGTCCCCTTGTCGTAAACCACGTTAAGGCTGAAACCAACACAGGATAAGATATTGAGGTTACACACTTCATAATTAAATTAATAAAAGCTTGTGGGAATGCCATACTATTTAAAACGCTATGCAAAAATCTCCAATCCATTCAATCATAGGCTTTTACCATATCCAATTTCAGAGCCAAATAACCTTTTTTGCCTTTTTTTCTTCTGCCTCAAATAGTGAAATGTTTCATAAACTATTAATGCATTATCAGTGATTAAATGTCTAGGCACAAAAAGCACTTTGAGTTTCGCTAATTAGTATAGGCAGAACACCCTTTAGCTAATTTGCAATACATTTGGTCACCACCTTCATTGTAACATTACACAAACTAATTGATCTAAAATGTAATGGCATATTAGACATAGGCACCTTTGGAATACAAGTGATGAAAGTGTGATTAATATCTGATGGATCCTGTTACTTATTCGAAATCTGCCAAACAATATTAGTGAAATCGTCACCAACAACATCCCTATACTTTTGGTAGAAAATAGCACTAAACTTATCAAGATGGGGTGTTTTTGTAGAGCTTATTCCATGTATAGAATCTAAAACATCATCTCTTGAAAGTGGCCTAAGCAAATGATCCACTATATTATCATGAACCTTGTGTTTTAACAAACCACAACAAGTCTCCACATCCCACAAATCACCAGCTTTAAATCAATCATTAAGGATTGCATATCATCAAAAGAATATTTCCAAACTCATTTCTAATCCTTAAAGCCTTGTATAGAGTTCTTTTTCTGATGTTGTGAGGCCTTTGAGTGAAAATTTTTTTTTATGTTTATCCCTTTACTTTAGCCAATCAAGCCGTGAGAGTCGTTTCCACCACATCTCTTCTTTCTTGAGTAGATCGTTAATTTCTGCACAAATCATTTTATGTTGGGATAAATTATGGGGCGAATGAGCTAACGACTGTATGATATCCAAGGATCTCCAAAAATGTTGTATTTTCCTTCTGAAATCAACAATCCCTATAAAATTAACACCATGCAACTCCTTTTGTACTTGCCTCCCATTTTTATTTAAAGACCTCCCATTTTTATTTAAAGACCTCCCATGTTGCCAAGCTTACTATATACGTTCACCACACTCAAGTTCCCTAGTCCGGACTTCCTTAAATCTAAAAACTCTTTTCCGCTGTGTGGATAATGAACTAGTACTCTCCAAATCAATCACCAAAGGGTAATGATCAAAATTGAACCTTCTGCCATGAACCACCTTATAGTAAGGAAAAGTAATAGCAACGATTCAGTAGAAAAAGCATAATCTAATTGTAACTGAGTATTTGCATCACCTTCATGCCCATTGGACCAAGTGAATGGGTACCCCTCAAAACTCATTTCCTGAAATAGACAAAAATCAACAACTTCCCTAAAGCCCTCAAGTTGGCTATTAGTTTTAAGTACACCACACTTTTTTTTCATATTATATAAAATTTCATTGAAATCACACATGAATAACCACGGAAGAGTAAATTACGCCTACAATGATCTCATCAAGTCCTATGATCTTTACTTCTGGCTCTCATCTAGGAAACCATATAATCTAGTAAAACGCCATAGATCCTGCAATGGTGAACTCACAACAGCAACATCAATATGGTTGAGAGACATTGACTGTAACGATATTTTAATAGGTCATGTCCACAACAAAGCAATACCCCCTACTCTATACTATCCACTACAATCAACACAACAAAGCCCATCAAACTGCAACACCATCCTAATTTTCTCTATTTCAGATTTTTTGAGACGTGTTTCTTGGAGAAAAAGTAGCTGAGGAGAACAAGACTGTAATAATTGCAAATTTCTTGATTTTTACTTATTATCTTATTATATTATTATGTGAACTTGTGCTTGGTAATTTTCACTCTCTTAAATTTTTTAGGGCAATCATATGTTTAAATTGTGTTTTGTTTGACCATGAAAGCTTAGGCTAAGTTTGGACAATGATAATAATAAGGATGTCCAAGAGAGGATTTACCATGACCTATTTTATGATCTAGACTAGTGGGCCCCACCCTCTTGTAGTCTTTTCCATCCTTCCCTCTTTTTTTATTTTCTAGTGAAGTACTCTCCCATTTCTTTTCCTTTCACGCCACTTCTCCCCCTCTATGTGTGTCAAATGGTGTGTAAAAGGAAAGTGAAGATTTCTGGTTGACTTGAGTTGGAAAATCACGAAGTAAGTATGGCATTCCCTTCTCCCCCCATCCTTTCTTTACTTTCTTTTAAGGTAAACCCTAGAATGCATGTGCTACCTATTTTTTGAGATTGGGTGCTGTCGGGTCTCCTAAATGCTTTATAGTATGATAAATTGGAACTTGCTGTGTTGAATACAATAACTATATAGAGACTGTTTTTATAGGATGTATATCTAAATGTTTCCCTGAAGTTACATTGAAAAAAAAAAGGAAAAGGGTATTAGTTATTTGTTAATTAGCCTCGGCGTGGTATGATTATAGTGTTAGTCTCGGTGTGACTTAAACATTGAGTTAGCCTCAGTGTAGCTCAGACATTGAGTTAGCCTCAGTGTGGCATTATCATTGTATTGGCCTTGGTGTAGCTCAGATGTTGAGTTAGCCTCGGCGTGGCATTATCATCGTACTAGTCTTGGTGTGACTTGATCATTAAGTCAACCTCAGTGTGGCTTAAATGTTAGATTTACCTCAATAGTACTCGTTGTTAACTTAGCTTCGATACAGTCTTATTGATAAACTAGTCTTGGTGTGGCCTTACTATTGATTTTTATCTTAATGATCCTTATTATCTTTAAATGTGACTTAATTTATTAAGGGTCCCTTATTGGGATTTAGATAGAGTGAGCCCTTAGATAACTCTCCTTGTGTGAGGCACATGGTAAGATTTCATTGTATTATTTTCCTCACTGAGTAGTTGTACTCATCCCCTTTGTGTGTGGCTCATTGCAGATTCTGTTGTAGCAAAGGAGTCTCCGTAAGAGGAGTAGCAGGGTCTATTCTTTATCATCTTTTGGCTGCATGCTGATGATTATTCTTGGATTTTTGGGATAAGGATTTGCATTGTAGTTGTTAGGACCCCTAGGTCTTGTTTATGTATGATTTGGTGGAAGTTATTCTTTTGTAACTATTGATGATCAACAGCTTATGTTTTACCCCTTTCCATGCCTATTTTTGTGGATAATAAAGGAAAGTTTTGAGATATAAGTCTCGTTGTAATGATTTATATTTTGGATTAGACATTATAAATTAAAATGCCTGCATAATATTTTACATGTTATTTTGTTGCTTCTTGAATGGTGTTGTTATGACTGGGGCTGACGGTTAAGGTGGCTCTCATACCGTGCCAGTCACTCAATCCAAATTGGGTCGTGACAAAGACATACCAGTCTTTTTTAATATCTGAACTGCATGTGGGCTCTCCATCCTACGACAATTCCAACTAATAAGTTTCATGGCGTTCGGCGGGGCAGCTTAGCTGCACCTGCCGATAAAACATCATCCACAACTTTACTTAGCCTTTTCCTACTAAGAGAGAAGGAGTTTAACAAAGCCATATGAACTGGAACATCCACAAGACTATCTAAACCATCTACACACCCTTCATGATGCATTCTCGTGGTTCGAGTAATCTGATTATGCCCGATAGTGTAGGCTGGTCCTAGAACAAGTTTGTCCATAGATAGTCTCTATTTACTAAGCTAGCAGTGTCCTGGACCTCCCTTTGATGTTTAACAAAATGGAACTTGCCATAGTCAACGTTTATGAGTTCCTAACTAATGACAACAGTCTTACCATGGTCAATATTGCTTAGTCCTTCAGCATTCACTATAGTCTTGCCTTGGTCTAATTTCCTGAGTAGTTGCTTAGTAATAACAGTAGTACCCCAGTCATCATTACTTGGCCCATCACAGATAGTTACAGTCGTATCATGTTTTGAAGTACTTGGTAATTTCTCAAGAATAGCCTCAATATGCTGTTTAAAAATGAAATCAGTAGAATCAATTAATTCATTGACTAGTACATTCTCATCTCCCTTTGGCCGACAAACCTGAGAATTTGAAAACCTTACTGGAACACGTAATTGTAACACCTCGAAAATAAGCACGTGATTTAACATGCATATTGGAGTGTACCTTAGTGGTAACCCATATTTTCCCTGAACAATCCCAATATCTACAACTAAGAAAGCATAAATTTACAACAAAATAAATTTACATAATATTTTTTCTTATTTTCCACAACATCGAGAAATATATATACAATCAAATTGTAAAGCAAATTACAGCTAAATAATTAAACCTATAATGCACAGCAGGACCTAGGTGGCCTATGGGATTACAGAGCATTCTACAAGGCATATAGCTCAAAAATTGGTTCCACGAATCCTTCAACAAAAATAGAGTTTATCTCTATAAGCAGCTAATCTCCAGTGGTTTTCTCTTCCTCCTCAGTAGCAA
This sequence comes from Biancaea sappan, assembly GCA_037074585.1. Lineage (NCBI taxonomy): Eukaryota > Viridiplantae > Streptophyta > Magnoliopsida > Fabales > Fabaceae > Biancaea > Biancaea sappan. The sequence goes on along the minus strand of CM073493.1, from coordinate 62,914,906 downwards.
AATCTGAAAACAACAATAGAGAACGTGAGTTTATGAAAACTCAGTGAGTAAGTAACTATGCAATAAAATAAAGCACAAGTACAAATACCAGCATCACTATCATAATCAAAACAAACATTACTTGTGCATAAAAGCACCGTATTGCGCAATTACAACCTGTGGCTCCCATGCTAATCTACGTTCTCACAAACAATTCATAAAACAATCCTCAAGCACTTAGAAGCATAAATAAACATCCATACTGAAATGCATTATGCAACATTCAAATGATATACATTTCCATATCTTCTCGCACTTACCACATTGAGACTTTGTCCAGAATTTCCTTCTCGGACTATAATTGCTCAATAGGTTTTTTTCAAAGGTTTATTCCTCTGTTCCTACTCATTTCAAAGGTTCACCCCTCTGTTCCCACTCTCATAGTATGAATATGCAATGCACAGTATGTAATGTGTTTCTTGCTCTTACCACATTAAGACCCAGTCTAGATTTTCCCCTCAGACTCTTAGTACACAATGAGTTTATTCTAGAGGTCAATTCTTCTATTTTCACTTCCTGACGTTCTTCCCCAAGAATAACCATATCCTTGGGTTACTAGTCGATTCTCTCTCATGGGTCTACATTTCCATACATTTCTTTTCTTTTCTTTGTTTATGAAATGTATTCACACAAACACCACATAACACATACCACATAAACTAACCATTTAAATTCAAATAAACATTAAACTACCAACAAATTCTTCTATTTTCACTTCCTGACGTTCTTCCCCAAGAATAACCATATCCTTGGGTTACTAGTCGATTCTCTCTCATGGGTCTACATTTCCATACATTTCTTTTCTTTTCTTTGTTTATGAAATGTATTCACACAAACACCACATAACACATACCACATAAACTAACTATTTAAATTCAAATAAACATTAAACTACCAACCTCATAAAGTAAATTCCACAACTAATCAAAGAAATTCTTTAATCTAGTTATTACCACTAATCAGGGAATTTCCTTGATTTATTTCTAACTATGGTGTGAATAGGGTATATATTGAACTTGGCCAATTTTTAATAAAAACTTAAAAGGGCAAAGTCACCAACTCACCTCGATATCGACAATGATTTACCATAGAAGACGTTTCGAAAATGTAGCCACGAAACCCTTTGAAAGTATCTGAAACCAAATCTCACGACTTAGCAACAAAATCTTCCTTTATTCCATTTTTTCTTTCTCTGCCCAGTATTGGCCACCTGGGCGCCTTAGAGCCTCTCCAAGAGGCCCTCGGCCTCTACCTAAATGGTGTCTGGGAGCCAGAAGCCCTCAGTGAACCAGGTCTCTTGGTGCTTGGGTGCCAAAACTTCTATTTCCCACATAAACCCTTAAGGTAATTAAGATCAATATCTTATACAGGATCGAAAAGGCCGGTGAGATCTAATCGCATGATCAAATCGCAGGAGTTTAAGATCCTATGCAATAATGCAATTTTAAAATATAAATATAAAAATATTTATATAATTTTCTAAATGTAAAAATATTTAAAAATAAATATAATTTATCAAAATATCAAAATATTTCCATAAAACATCTCATATTTCTGTAAATTTATCAATTATTTCCTTAAAAAAATTTGAATATCAAAACATTAGAAAAAAAAAAACTAAGTGTTAGGATCTTAAGATCTTGTACGATCCTATAAGATCTTGTACGATCCTATAAGATCTTGTAAGATCTTAAGATGCAAGATCTAGATCACAAGAGATTCTGATGTAAAAAAGAACCTATATAAGATCTTGATTATTTTTGTTATCAAGATCTAGATCTTGTGCTACCTTACTAGCAAGATCTAGATCTTGATTACCATGTAGACCCTGGCACCTAGCCACCAGGTTCTACAACTTCCATGGCATACCCGATTTGAGCTCCAAACCCACCAAAAATTCCAATTTTTCATCACTTTCCTTTCCCTTTTGATTCTTGCTTTCAAATGGATTTTCAAGAGTGAGTTATGGTGATCAAAACCCCTCCAAGAAACAAGAATAAAAATGATTCTATGGATTTATTGAAAATTCAACATATTCTATCTAAAATGCACTTTCACCTCTTCCATCCATGAAACTACTTCTATTCTTCCAAATTAGTTGTATTTCACCATTTCCAAGCAAAAACAAAAAAAAAAGAAGCAAAGGAACTAAGATTTCAGCAAAAACCAACCAAAAACCCATTTTATTCCATATGGGCATCAATGGAGGAAATGGAAGAAAAGGAGGAAAAGGAAACTTACCTCAAGCTCCAGTAAGTCCAGAGAACCGTAAAGCAACTCGAAAACAAATATCTATCAGAAGAAATGAGAGATCAAGGTTGGAGGAGTTGAGAAAACTCAACTTCCTCCTTCAAACTCCCAAGCATCCTCCTCTGCGAAATAAAGAAGAAAAGGAAAGAGAAAAGAGAGAGAGGACAGACTTAAAGGGGTGGTGGGTCACTTGGTGACCCACAGATACCTGTACCCAGATACCTTAAACTCAAGTGAACCTGATATAATTATTTTTCAATAATTATATTAATTCCATTTAATTTTCTATTTCCTTTGTCTTTCCTCAAATCTCAAAAGTACCACCCGAAATAAAATACTCAATCTAGTTATTTATCTCAATTTCCATAGATGATATTTCCAAAAGAATAAAGTAAATATAGAAATTAAAATGATAAATTAATTTCATTAAAATAATGCATTAAAAACAAAGTTACTAAAATAATGTTATAAAATAATGCTATTAAAATAAAATTTTTTATTATAATAATCGTAATACCGTTAATCCCGTGATCCAAATTTGGCAGGTATTACAACGTAATAAGTTACATGTGTCCATAGGTACTGTAATTGTGTAATTACTATGGTCAATTAGCATGATGTGCATTAAATGTAACATGTCCATGTTCACATGTGACTGCAAACTGCTATCCTTGTCAACAAAGAGAAGATCCACATGTTTAACCACATAAGCACGTTCAACTCAGGCATGAGCTTTGCCTCTTCCAATGCCGGTAACACCAGTAACCCCGTCTCCGTCCGATTGAGACCATGCACCACCCAACTGTCCCGTGGTATCACTAGAGCCCCTTTCATCTAGTTTAAAGACAAAATTCCTTTGAAAATTCAAAAATCCAGATCGATTAACTATAATCTATATATTTCTCTGAACCATGATTTCATGTTGACTATAATCTATATTTTTCTAATAAGTTTCGATTATGCCTCTGAGTTTAACATTATTCAAATATTTAATAGCATACGCTGACATGACATCTCATTTTCTATACATTAGCAGCTATTAATCTACCCTGACTTTATTTTGTGGGATTAGAACTAATAATGACCAAAATAATTAGATATAATATGAAGTAAAAAATTAAATATAAATTAAAATAATAATTATTTTAGTCATTATCAGTTCTAATCCCACATAACAAAGTCAGGGTAGATTAGTAGGTGCTAACGTGTAAAAAATGAGATGTCATGTCAGTTTCTACTATTAGATATTTGAATAGTATTAGACTCGGAAGCATAATCGAAACTAATTAGAAATATATGAATTATAGTTAACATGAAATCATGGTTCAAAGAATCGAACTAAACTGGCTGATTCGATTGAAAAATCGATGAATCGGCCAGCTCTCTAGTCCGATTTGGACATGAGAATCCATGAGTGTTTAAATTGATGAAAAATCGGTTAAACCAGTCTCGAACCAGTAAAACAGATGAAATTGACTAGTTTGACGGTTCAATCGATTCAATTTTTTAAAATTTTTATTGAATATTATTATGTATTTTTAAAAAATCTCCAAAAAGTTATGTTGTTAGTACAAGATCAAGAATTGATATAAATATATATCTGTAACATGTCATAATATTTTAATATTTTAATACATTTTAAGTATCACCGATTCGACTACAGTCTTACCATTAACCTTTGAACTGATGTTTCAGGCAGTCTAATTTTAAAATTCTAAATTATAATTGAAATGAATCAAATTTCATGGTTTAAATAGTAAATTTTCGTAAGGAATTTTACATTATTAATTTATTGTTTGATGAAAGTTGTGACATGATGATATAACATTATCATTATTTTACCTAATTATTTTATGCTAAATTCTGCTATGGTGATGTGACCATGACGTATGCTTTAATACTATATTCATTTTAAAATTTTGCTAGTAAACAGGTGTGTAGAAAAAATCAAAGGGTGAAAGGTGAACATATATTTTTTTAAAAAAAATAATTTCATTTCCTAATAAATCAAAATTATTTAAAAGGAAACTACTGGAAGAAAAGTTAATTCTGGCTGTTGCCCCATCAATGTGGACAACGAATGGGGTAAAATGAAGTTGAAACATAAAATAAATTTATAAAATTATAAAATAAGAGTAGAAAAAAATTATAAAATATATTAGATCTATTCAATTGATAGAGCCTCTTGTCTTTATTTTACGATAATTTCAATTTTCTAAATGGGTGTCCTCTTTCTATAAAATTTATTAAAACCCAAAACGAAAATAGAAAATTTTCAGGTAGATTTATTGTACTTACACTAAGAAATGAATGAATTTATCTACGCACTTACATTATTATTTACTAATATAATGAGTTAACAAAAAATTATTGGAATGATAGTGTTCATAAATTATGTTGCTTTACATATCTATTTGATATTTATTTTTTTAAAATAAGATTTTAAATTCGAGCCTTGTAAATTATAAAAAAAATATTGAGAGAGATTTTTAAACTAAATTAGTCAAAATCTAATAAATTTTTAAATATTGGTAGTTTGAAAAAAAATAGAAATAAAAATACACTTTGTGAAGTCTACCCTTTTAGTGAAACCTATCACATTAGAAAAAGTTGGAGTATGTTTATAAAAAAGCTCGATTTTTTAGAAGGTTGAACTTTTTACTGTCAGATCACCTTAAAATTTGTGTAAAGTATTTTCATCATACACATATATTTCAAAGTAATTCAATAGTAAAAAAATTCAATCTCTTGAGAAGTTGAGCTCTACATAAATTTTTCCTAAATTTGTGTCTATTTCTCTTTTCACATGAAATTGTCATGCTAAATTTTCACATGAGAAAATATATCTGAATTTTTTTAAAAAAAATTATTTAAAAAACTATAAATACACAATAACCAAAAAAATAAATAAAGGAATAAATTACTAATTTGGTCTCAAAATATTTTGTCTCAATTTAATCTCTAAAAAATTGTGTTTATTTTAATTTAGTCCCTCTTTTGTCAAAAATACTTTTAACCATAGTTTAGAAAATTAGACTAAACCAGCCGATTCGACTAAAAAATTGGCAAATCAGTTAAGTTTCTAATTTGGTTTGAACCTGGGAAATGGTAAAAACTGATTGAACTAGTAAAACCGGCCGGACAACTGGTTTAAACTATTTTCTTAAAATTTTTACTAAATATTATTATGTATATTTGAAAGAAATCTCAAAAAAATTTAAACTATTAGGAAAAGATATATATATATATATATATATATATATATATATATATATATATATATATATCTGTAATATGTGTTAACTATTTTAATATTATATATTATATATTTTAATATATATGACATATACATTAATTATATATTTTATTATTTTAATATATTTTAAATACCACTGATTTGACTGCGAATTCGATCACAATTCGACTATTGACCACCCTTGAACTAGTATTTTCACAAATTCAATTATCGATTTAATTTTCTGAACTTTGCTTTTAACAATGAAAACTTTGAAATGTAACAACGATAAATCTTATGATTTATCAATGAAAATGATTAAATTGAGAAAACGGTAATATTTAAAGGACTAAATCAATAATTTACTCTAAATTAAAATAATCATAAATAAACGTATAAATCAATTATAAATAAATCTCATTAAAGTTACACCGAAACTATTTATATAATTATAATTGATTTAATTTACACACTACAAAAAAGAATCTCATAAAATGATGTTTGCAAATTGGAAGGCATGGTGAGTAGTTGCACTCTTGATTTTGCCGACATTTGAGATTTCTACATTTGAAACAACTTGCGACGTTATAATTTGTGGTCATCGCATGTTCATAAGCAACGTTATGGGAATCATTGAAATCTGCCTTAAAACTAAAATAAGGTAAAACAAGACCATACGAGCATAACATATGACATACAATAATATCTTTTGTATCTTCCTATCAACACCAAGTTAAAGACGACAAGAGATTTTCATTTCACTTCTAGAATATATCATGAATAATACCATAATTTTCTTTTCTTTTTTTGTTTTGTGGGGGGAAAATTGCAAAGTGTCTTCTTCAATGGTGATTTATTTGCAAATATTTGGAAAATTCAAACAATCAAACCAATCATTAATTGTATATCGTGATTAAATCGATTATAATTATATACATATATATATATATATATATTATTTTATACATTAAAATTTAATATAATAAATTACTAAGTGTTTTCGTATTTAGGTTTGACAAGTTTACAAAAGATTGAAAAAAACTATAAAACATTTTTATACACATTTAACACTAATAACTAATGTGAATGATATACAAGCATGGAACAAGACTTAATATTAGTTATTAAATATTATATCAATACTATTTATATGTAGAATAGTACATTAATACTCATAAAATGGATGAAAAATTAAAAAAATATATGAACAAATAAAAAATAGAATACAAATCGATTCAATCATTGAACCACGTGATTTTACTAGTTTTTGATTGTGACTAGTTTACTAGGTTAAACTAAATAATTTGTATGACTGGTTCATTGATTTTTTAGTCTGACCAGTTGGTACAGAACAATATATACATAATCATATATGTTTGTATTTAAATATATTTTTTCTTTCGTTTGTTAACTAAATATTGGTAGCTTGAAAGCAATACATAGATAGTTAATTTAGGAAAGGAAAAAAAAAAACCCAATATGATAGAATTATAAGATGCAATTCAGAAGGAAAAGTATGATATTTATAAGAAAAAAAAAAGATTGTCTAGATGTTGTTTCCAAATTGTATAGAATCAAAAAAGGAATCTAATGTGCAAACTTTGTCAACTCAAAAGTAAATAAATGTTTTAATATGAATTATTAGTTTTGTCTATAAAATATTATAGTTACTTTAATTTAGTTTTTAAAAAATTAAGTGTTTTAATTTAATACTTAAAAGATTATATTTATTTTAATTTGGTTCTTCTTTTTGTCAAAATGATTTTTAACAATAAAAATTTTGTGATTTAATAATAAAAATGATCAAATTAAGATAAATACAATCTTTCGTAGATTATATTGAAATATTTGATATTTTAATGATCAAATTGAAAAATTATAATTTTTTAGTAACTAACTTATTAATTTAAATGCAAAAATATAAAAGTACAATATTTGGAAATGATTTATAATTAAAGGGGTTATTTGTAAGCTTAAGGTATTTTTCAAATGAATCATAAAAAAAATATTTGCATTTTTTTTATGCTTGAAGTGCATTTATTAATTTTTACCTTTAGTGCTTCTCATTGCATCTTTTCTAAAAAAAGGACATGTTTCTCAGAAAAAAATGATAACTTACCCCACATGAAAATGGCTCCTTTTTTTTTTTCTGTTTTTTGCTTTTAATAATTGGTCGGTAATAAAATGAGACAATAGTATTAAATAGAATGCAAATAAAGCCATTTAATTGAAAGAAAAATTCGGTTCACTCATTGCCATTTGTATTTGGCAAAAATGATATTTTTGGTCCTCTATGTTTACTTTCGATTTTCGTTGGTCCTCTATATTTCACAAGTTTCATTTTAGTCATTTCTGCTTCAAAGTCTTATTATTCTGATAATTTTTTATTAGAATTGTTAGTTTATATAATGAAGTTGACATGTTAATTTTCAAATGCTGACATGGTTGTTCTACTTAGTTGCTGACATGATATTAGTATCACACGTGTAATTCTCGATATGCTCTTAAATTTTCAAAATAAATGAAGGAAAATAGTATTTTAAAAATTACATGTAAGACACTAATATCTGGTTAAGTAACAATGTAAATTGGCTACGTCATTATTTGAAGAATGACGTGCCAGTTCTAACATATAAACTAATGGTTCTAACGAAAAAGGATCATAGTAATAAATAATTTTAAAACATAGAGGATTAAAATGAAACTTTTAAAATATAGATGACTAAAATAAAATTTAAAATAAATATAGAGAACCAATATACTATTTTTGTCTTTATTTATATTAATTTTGGTGTGAATTAAAGTGACTCCATTAAGAAACATAAAGAAAGCCTCAGAGGTTAGTTCTCGTCATCACTACATAAAAATTCTGTTTTGTTGTATTGAAGCTTTACAGAGTTATCTAAGCTACCTGGTCAAATAATGAATATATAAAGCGATTTTCTAACATAAAAAAAAAACGTTTTAGCCAAAAAATAAAAGAATAAATTTTGATCGTTTCAATGTAAACAAAATTAAATTTAAATATTTTGAACTAAGGTCTAACTATAAATGAGTATAAACATATATTCTAAAGTGTAATAAAATATCCTTTTGAGCTTTAAGGTGTAACAAAATAGACATAAATTTCAAATTTCAAGTTAAAATTAACAGCAAAATATTTCAAGTTAAATCTATAAAAAGTTTATCATTATACTTTTAAAAGTCTTTTTTTTTAAATTTCAGAAATTATTAACAGAAGTGTCCCATTGAATTTTTTATTGTAATAATTATTCTTAAAAATTCATAAAACTAGCATCACTTTTATTTTTTGTTAGAACCACCAGTATTTAGAATTTGTAAGATTTTAACTAATATGATTTGAACTTACTCATACCTCAAAGGTGTAATAAAACTCTTCCAATACTGATTTTTAGATATTTTCAAAATTCAAAATTATAGTTTTTTCAATTTAGTCATTGAAAGATTAATTGTCTCAATCTAGTATCTAAAATATTACATTTATTTCAATTTGGTCATTTTTATTACTAACTCACAAAATCTACTATTGCTAAATCTCAAAATTTTTATTGCTAAAAGTCACTTTAAAAAAAAGATTGATTAAATTAAAATAAATACAATTTTTCAGGGACTAAATTAGAAACTTAATCTTTCAATGACTACATAGAAAAAATATAATTTTTTAAGACTAAATCAGTAATTTGCTCTTTAAATATCATATTGAAATATTTGGTGAGAGTTGAGACATGATATTAATACACTATGGTAGACGTAACCATATTGAATAATTAAGCATGACAATAAAAATGGTCAAAATAGCACTTTATGCCATTTTAAAAAAGAAAGTATGCCACTCTGTAGTGAATTTAAATACTAATGTCATGAAATCTGTGTTGTGCTTAATGGCCTTAACTTGTGATTAAAGCATACAAAGCAATACAAAATTGCCACAATAATGTTTAGCTGTGAAATGGGGTTGACTTATTATTTGTGGAAATTTTAATGTCATATAATTTATGTTATGTAAAAGACACCTTTATAAATACTTATATCGGTATATTCTTCTTTTGAAAAAAAGAAGAAGCTTATTTTGTAATTTAATGAGATTCTTAATTTGGTTTATAAAACATTAAGATTGTCTTGTAATCCCTTAAAGATCATGTGTTTACGTATGTTAATTGGTTAAAATAGTTTAACACTTGGTTTTTTTAAATAAAATCTTAAAATTAAGTCTTGCAAAGTAAGAAAATCAGTGGTAGAATAACTTTTACAATATTATAGTCTTACTCGACTAGTTAGAGTCAAGTAAATTTTATAATATTGGGGGCAAATATTATGATCTGCCAAATGTTATGGTGGCAAATATTATGATTTTTGACAATGACAAAGTTATTATAATTTCAAATTTGGTAATTTGACAACGAAAATATTAAATTAAGGTAAATATAATATTTTATGAATTAAATTAAAATACTTGAAGAAATATAAATTTGGCAATTTGGCAACAAAATAGAGGGATTAATCTTTAAAAATCACAGTTCTCAAAAGTGAACTAGATCGAACCAACTAATTTGATGGGTTGGACCGAAAACTAATTAAGGGTTTGATTTGGAATAACTCTTAAAACTAATGAGTGACTTAAGTGGTCAAATTGGGTAAAAATATGTGATAAATGAATCGGTTGAACCAATCAACTTGAAAATTTTTAAAAATTTTTTTCTTATTCTATAAACTATGATTAAGAAATTAATATTATAGATTAGTCAATTTTAGTAGAAATATCAATATATTGATATTTTATAGATTTGATATCAATAAATATTATATAGATCAATAATATTTCATTGTTATTTGGTCAATTTTTGCAATAAACTTTTGATTGTAAATATTGTTTTGTATAAGTTGATATCAAATCTTATTTTTAATTGAATTTATAAATTTATGTTTATAATATTTAATTATGTTATTATTTTTTTTAATATTTTAAAGTATATTAGTTCAACAACTGTTCGACCATTAACTTTTAAATCAGTATATCCACCAGTTCAATGACCAGTCCAATTTCTATAACTTTGTTAAAAATACAATTTTTATTGTTTAAATTTTAAAACTTAAGTGTTAAACAAGTTAATCTCTAAAATTTATAAATTTAGTACAAATTATTTGTTTAGCAGGACAAAAGCACATATTTACTCATTTTTGATGAATTAATCTAATAACAATATATGACAAATTCATGGCATTTAAAATTTAAATTGTGTGGAATTAATTTTTTTAAAATCATTTAACAATTAATTAATTTATCTCTTGAAAATTAACTTATTAATACGTTTATTATTTTGAGAAGCAAGGTTTTTAGGTTGATGATGTATGGTAAGATTCAGTGCTTATCTTATAAGAATAGAATTCAAATTTGGTACTTGTCTTTATCGTCAAATTGTAGATCCAATAAATCAAATGTTAAGTGATAATTTTATTTTTTTTTTAAAAAAGATATTAAAATTCGAATCATTAAATTTGAAATTAAACAATTAAGATAAAGACAAATATCTAAGCAGATCTCTTGTTGTTTTTCAAAGAATAGCAAACTGTTGCAATACTATCAGATTTTGGCCATTTCAAATAGGACCTACATGAGTCTGAAATTAATTATACACAGGTCAGAGAAAATCCAGATACGCGCAACTATGTTATTAACGAGGCTTTTACCACACCCGCAAATCACGCGTGTAGTTATTGACTTCACCATGGAGCGCTTTTGTAGCTGGCCACTTTTCTTTAATCTCTCTCACGTGCAGTTGACGCGTCTCTTCAGCCGCGTGTCTAATTTTAGAAATTCATTCACTTCTCAAGATCAAAATCTTGAGTAAATTACACTTCCATTCCCTACAATTATTTTAAATTACACAATACACCACTTCTTGGTAACTTTGAAACACACTGTACTTTACTCCAATTTTATTTTTTCAATTTAGAAAGTTCATCATATTATGTTTTTTGACGTTGAGTAGCACAATGTAAACATTTCTTTTTGATAAAATACCTTCTATTAATCTACGAATATCAGTTCAACATTGATTGATTGTAAAATAGCATATCTTTGATATCTTTAAACTTTAAGAACAATAAATGTTTGATTTTTAAAAATATCAATTTGAAAAAGACTAGCCTTTCATTTTATCAAATAGGGAATACTCAAAACGAAAAATTTTAAAAACATCAATTTCTACATATTATTATATTATTTTTATTGTTAATTTAGAATATATGCAGCTAATGAATAATATTATAGTAAAAAATATGTAGTATTGAGTTATAGAATATAAAAAAAATAGAGTGAAATGAATATTTTTGAATAAAAAATATAAAATTGGACTACTGTGTTGTAAATTTTAAATGCAAAGGGGTACATAGGGTAACTTTGAATACTATAGGTAAAGGAGCAGCAATTTACTCTTTTATTTTTCCCATTTAGGTTTTATTTTTTCTGTTTTTAATTTTTATAAATTTGCAAATAAATTTTTTTTCCAGAGAAAACCGTTTGTAAACAGTGACAGAGAGACTCGAACACCGATTAGTACCTTGCTTTTCATAATTTGGCATTTCTCGTTAATCTCTCTCTCTCTCTCTCTCTTTCTGTGACACGCTCTTCTCAAACCCTTGCTTCCTTTCGTACCTGCATCATTTGTTGTGCCTGTTATCTTCAACAAACCCTCATCTTCCTCTTCTTCTTCGTCTTCTCTCTCTCTCATTTTGTTCGTGCATTTTTCAAAAAAGAGTACAATTCAATAAAGAATAGTGGTTTTTGGTGAACGGGTCCTATTTGTTTTGTGATTTGAGAACACATTTATCAGACACAACGCATCTTTCTCTGTTTCGGATCGGAAATAATGCGTTTCTCTCTCTCTCTCTCTCCTCATAACACTGTAAGTTTCCCGAGATTCGCATCTTATTCTCCTCCTCGCCGAAGCTTTTGCTTTGATTTTTTCCCCCCTCAGATTTCTGTCATTCCCGTCTGAGGAAAAAAAATAAATAAAGCGAATTTTCTTTTCTTCCGAGAAAGTTTTTGTTTCTTGGGTTGAATTTTTGTTCGTATCAGTGCTCTCTGAAGTAGAATCTGTGCCGGAGATAAAGGGACGCGTGAGGTTTTGTCGAGAAAGCGACAGCAGTAGAGGCCTATCTGCTTTTCCTGTGGTTTTAGATTTGCCTGCCGACAACAATTTTTGGGGTTTGAGTAGAAATGGTGTCTGTGAGAAACGTTGTGCTGTTGTTGCTTTGCGTTACTGTTGTTGCTCCGATTGTTCTCTACACTGATCGTCTTGGTAACTTCAAGTCTCCCTCCGGTGAGTTTATCTTTTTTTTTTTTTTTTTATCGCTCATCCTAAACTTATTAAGCCTTTTAATTTAACTAATTTTTCGTTTCTTTGTTTTTTGTTTTTGACGCAATTTGCAGTTAAGCAAGAGTTCATTGATGAAGTCACTGCTTTTGTAAGTGATGTCTTTGAAAGAATTTTCGATTCTGTGTTTCAGTGAAGAGAATCTTTGAATTTCTGAATTTTCTTTCATTTTGTTTTCTCAGGCTTACAGTGCAGGAGACTCCGGCCATCTAAATCTGCTGCCCCAGGTGAATTTCCTTCTTGCTTTGCCTCTTCCTCCTCTTCCCGAAAATCTGCCTTGGAAAGAGTTTTCATCCTTTTCATTGCAAAATTTCATGCTGAAATCCCTCATTTTTCAACCAGGAAAATTCAACTGCCCTTAAAGAACCAATTGGGGTTGTGTACACAGAGGGCCCAAATGACACTAAGACTTCTCCTCAAGGTATTTTGTTTGAGGGCGTCTCTTTTGTTTGGGTTTCTTTTCCCCGTCAGGCTTTATCATTATCTGATCTATTTATCCTGTTGATTCAGATTTGCAATTGGTTGAAGCAAGAGATCATGTATCTGCCAGGGTATTGTCAACTACAAATGAGGGGGAACAAACTAAAAAGGAAAACCCCATCAAACTGATGACAGATGGAGTTAATCAAGAAGTTCAAAGTGGCATCCTGGAGAAAACTGATGCAACTAGTGAAAATGTAAATGGTCAAGATGAGTTAGATGTTAATGACAGTGGTGGGAAACTTACGAGATCAGTTCATATTTCTAAAGCATCTCAAAACATGGTAATTGATGAACTTTTCAATATTCCTGTCTTAGTTATTTTGTAAATGCTTTCGGTGTTTCTGTTATTCAAATTCTCAAAGCTTCTGGTCATATTTGAATATTATGGATGTCTATGTCTATGGATGGGTTATGCATCATTTTTTGAAACATACGATTTAGTGTTCAGTTTACTTTATTGGTTCTCATGCTTGAATTAGTCATGTTTTTAGGGGTTTGAGGTCTGACTTTTTGCATTGATAGCTCTGACATAACTAAATTGTAAAGAGAAGTTTGGTTCATTGTGCTAACCCCCATTTGATCAAGTCTTGTTGATAATATGTTTTTTCTTTTGCTTTCATAGATATCTTGCTTGGCGTCTTAAAAATAGTTTTGAGTCTGATGTGATCAAGAGTATAGTTGTATGCTTGTATTTTACTTTGTTGGATCTCCACCTATAGGGTGTTTATGTTGTATTAACTCCTATGTCATGTATCCATTACCATACTTAAAAATTAATTTTGCTCATCTTATTGCCTACTCCCGTACTTTAGCAAAGAAAGGGAACAAATGGTTTGCTAATAGGGTAAGAGCTACTATAATTTAGTGAAGGAAAATTAACTTCAACACAGACTGAGATTTTCTTAATACATTTGATGCATCTTCTTTCAGGTTACTAAGCAGGAGCAACCAACAACTGAAACTTCTAGAAAAGCAAACAGAATACGCATACCATCTGAACACAACAAGGAGACTGACCAGACACCATCAGATGCTCGGGTGCGGCAACTGAAAGATCAGCTTGTTAGAGCAAGGATTTATCTTTCCCTTCCAGCAGTAAAAAACAACCCCCATCTCACTCGGGAGCTTCGTTTACGTATGAAGGAAGTTTCACGAGCACTAGGCGATGCAACCAAAGATTCTGATTTACCTAGGAAGTAAGTGCACCTTTAAGAATGCTGGTAACATGTCATTAGGTTATCCTCTCATATTGGACCTCAAGTTTGTCCTTTCCTCTTTTAAGTCTCTTGTGCAGCTGCAAATATGCATCATGGATAGTTCAATTTCTTCACTGAGATACATTTTATTAAGAATTAACTTATATTTGTATCAGTGCAAATGAGAGAATGAAGGCAATGGAGCAGTCATTGATGAAAGGAAACCAAGTTCAAGATGATTGTGCTGCTGTTGTGAAGAAGCTTCGGGCTATGATTCACTCAACAGAAGAGCAGCTTCGTGCACAAAAGAAGCAAACCTTGTTCTTAACACAACTGACAGCAAAAACAATGCCTAAAGGTCTTCATTGTCTTCCACTGCGCCTTACAACTGAGTATTATAATTTGAATTCTTCTGAGTTAGAGTTCCCGAATCAAGAGAAGTTGGAAGACCCCCAACTATACCATTATGCTATATTTTCAGATAACATATTGGCAACAGCTGTTGTCGTCAACTCAACTGTTTCAAATGCTAAGGTAAATTATTTAGCTTTGAAAATTTTCTTGATGTCTTTGTGGTTGACAAGATGATTGTGAAACATGAAAAAACATATGTTATGGCTATCCGGGTATATAAATATTCGTGCTGTGTTTCAGCATTAAACAGTTGTTTCCATTATATTTTGGACCCAGACAGTGAAGAAACTTTAAAAAAAAAAAAAAGTTCCATGTTAACAATGGTACTTTCATTTCTGGTTGACATTATAATAATGTTAGTTTAAAAAATTTACAGGATGCCTCGAAACATGTTTTCCACATTGTCACTGATAGGCTTAATTATGCGGCAATGAGGATGTGGTTTTTGGTAAATCCACCTGGCAAGGCAACCATTCAAGTTCAAAATATTGAAGAATTTACATGGTTGAATTCAAGTTACAGTCCTGTTCTTAAGCAGCTGGGTTCTCCATCTATGAGAGATTTTTACTTTAAGGCTCATCGGGCAAGTTCGGATTCAAACCTAAAGTTTCGAAATCCAAAGTATTTATCTATCTTGAATCACCTCCGCTTCTACCTGCCCGGGATCTTTCCGAAGCTCAACAAAGTGCTGTTCTTGGATGATGATATAGTTGTGCAGAAAGATCTGACTGGTCTCTGGTCAATTAATTTGAAGGGCAATGTAAATGGCGCTGTAGAAACTTGTGGAGAAAGTTTCCATCGCTTTGATCGCTATCTCAACTTCTCAAATCCCCTTATTGCAAAGAATTTTGATCCGCGTGCTTGTGGATGGGCATATGGTATGAATGTTTTTGATTTAACTGAATGGAAGAGGCAAAACATCACGGAGGTGTATCACAATTGGCAAAAGCTGGTAAGTGACACACTTTTTCTCTTCAGAAAGTATTCCTGATATGAATGATAGTTACATGTAAAATTAGTAGCTCATATATTTTATGACACTCATAATTTTGAAGTCTCACTTACATCCACTTTTATTAAAAAAAAAAAAAAAACACTAGCTGCAATTATGATCCTCTGGATACTATTTGTACTGCCAATGAGCTGCTAACTCTTATGATGTTGGTCTTAATCTTTAAATTGATGTGAACTTGATGCTCATGGGTATAATCTCTATTTCTCTCTCCACTTCCCAAGTCCGCAAGATGTCATTGATGGTGCATAAATGAGTGCTGAGACACCTGTTAAATTTTTCCTTTCCACTTTGGCATGGTGCATGAACAGGTTACTTTGTATCTCCATGGAGGACTGTGGTCAACAGGTTTTGTAGTATGGATTTGGATCCACTCAAGTGACAGAATGGTCATAAGAGGAGAGATCAACACTATTTGTTCTATTTTTTTCTTCCCATGACTGTCACGTCACATGAAAACATCCAAATCCATGAAATACAGTTGTATACTTTTTTTTGGTGCTTTTTAAGGGTAAACTCTAGTATTAGTCCATCCTATACGCTGTGAAATGCCCATGTTCCTAACTTGTTATCTTGCTTCTTGTTAATTTTGAATTTTGTACTGATTTTTCTTTTCAAATTCAACTTTGTCGTACAGAATCACGACAGACAACTGTGGAAGTTAGGAACACTCCCACCTGGTCTCATAACATTCTGGAAGCGCACTTTCCCACTGAACCGATCTTGGCATGTCTTGGGTCTTGGCTACAACCCCAATGTCAACCAAAGAGATATTGACCGGGCTGCTGTTATTCACTACAATGGGAACATGAAACCATGGCTAGAGATAAGCATTCCCAAGTACAGAGGTTACTGGTCGAAGTATGTTGACTATGATCATATGTACTTGCGAGAATGCAATATCAATCCATAGGTGAGTCTGATGGTACGTTTAATTATTGAAGTTTTCTTAGTGTTAACTTTGATGATGCAATTCCATCTCTGCAGGACTGGTATTTTTTTGTTTTGGTGTTTTACAATTCTTTTGTATACTTTCCTGTATTTTTTTTTTTGGGGATTTGGGCAGAAAAAAATCAGTTCCAAATTAGATAATTCGCATGCAGTTATTGATCACGTGCCTGCAGAGATGTAAACTGTATTTGTATTTGTAAATGAAATGAAGAGGCTAGATTTTTTATGTTTGTTTCATTTCATATTCTCGTCTTTGTTCCCATTTGTTTAACTGTATCGATTATGATAGATAGACCAAGCCGATCATAAAAAGACTTCATAAGCACTCTAGGTACTCTTCATTAGGACAACTTCTGACACGTTTACATATATCTTTATAATCGGTTTGATTTACACTTTTTTATAGATAAATTTTATGTGAGAACCTCTGAAAGGCCAGTTGGCCAATATTGTCAATGTAGTTAGATGCACCGACAAGTTAAGACTCAGGCATGGTGGGTTCTACTTCTACATCTTTTAACTATTTTCAGTACCAGGTGGTTCTGGCTTTTTGTGAGTGGAGTTTGGTAGGTTTTTCAAGTAATGGTCATGGATGAGAAACAGAGGAAAGTGGAAAAGAAAAAGGGAAAAGGAATGGTCATTCTTGTGAAATGTGAATTGATTATGGTGAGAAGTAAAGTTGGGTTTTGCATCATATGCATAATGATATGCTGTTGGTGTAGGGCCCAGAGACAGGCTGTTTTGCGAGCAAGAACCTGCATGTATATATATATATATATATATATATATTTAAGTATAAACCCATCAGAACCACAGGTAGGTTTGAAGATCACGTGGTGGTGGAACCCATTCTTTCATGACTTATTGTATTACTTTATGGAGAAGAAAAGGAAATATATCATGGGTCATTTTGATTATGGCTCAAGAGTGATTAATTATTAATCAATATGTTTTGGAGGTAATATGTCTCTGAATTCAAAGATTGCTGTTTCATTTTCAACCTCTGCCTTATTCGAGTTCTTTGAGTTAACTTGGTGGACGAAAGACCAACAGGCAATGCAAGTAGCTTTAGTGGAATCGTAGAATTGGTATATTAAAAATGGAATATATTATTAAACGTAAACACAATCTTATCAAAGACTAAGTCGTTGTTTGGTACATGAAAATTCTAATTTTTTGAAAATTTATCCTGAATAATATATGAAAAACTGCGTAAAACTGCCTTAATAAGGTTTAATTATAATTTTATTATTTAAACTTCAGAATGTAATATTTAACTCTCTTAAACTATTAAATACCCAAAAATTTTAGTTGTCAGTTACGGTTCATATCAGAATCAGAAAGTTGCTTAATTTTGAAAGAAATTCGAGTTTTCGAGGTCATGAAGGGAAAAAGGTTAAAAATAATGGAGGTATCACATTGATAAATTATGTAATTTTTTGATGTTAATTTGTGATATGTAATATTTATATTTTGGTTAAAATATACTTCAGATCTTTATAGTTTCACTTAAGAGTGAATTTAATCTCTACATTTTGAAAGCCATTATTTCAGCCTTTATAGTTTTAAAAGTCATGAATATGGTCCCCATAGTCACTTAGAAGTTAGTCAATTGTTAGCCAATTCTTTGACCATAACACGTGGCACCAACTAAGATGATGACATATATTAAAAATCCACGTTAGCACCCTGTAGGATAATGACACATTAGCAGAAAATTCTACATCAGCTAAAAATCTTTCCCCCCCCCCCTTTCTCTTCTTCCTCTAATCTGATTTTCGAACGCCCATTGCCTTGTCCCTTTTTTGTTCTTGCTTCTTGCTTTTGGCTTAATGGCTATCGAATCCGTCTCCCTACATTGTTGTCTCCTCCTGTGTGCAAGTCTCCCTCGAAGCAACCCTCTGGCGTCGTCTCCCTTCGACCTCGTCTACTCCAGCATTCTCCTCTCCTTCAAAGCAAATCCTCTACCATATCTTGTCTTCCATGAAGCAAATTGTCCAGCCTTGTTAGTGAGTTTTGATCCTGAACTTCCTTAACCTAATTTTCATTTTCATTTCATCTTCTTCCCCTTCAGTTGCTAGTTTGAGTCTTGATCTTGAAATTTTTGAAATTTCTTGGATGTGATTTATGAAATTTCTTGAGTTTTGATTCTAATAATTAAATTTTTGAAATTTCTTGAGTTTTGATCCTAACAATTAAGACCAATGTGATTATGCTGAGATTTTTTGATTGTTGGTTTGTTATGAAATGTGAACTATGATTATGCTAATTGGGAAGCACAAATATTTGTGTATGGTCTAATGCCGATTAGGGAATTCGTTATGGTGGCAGAATGTACATGTACTAATGCAAGAACTAATTCATTAGTCATTACATTGTCTTTTATCTATTCCTTTTTTTCTCTTTTATGATAGATTTCACTACCTAATAACTATTAGACTACATAATGAGAAAACTATAATAGTGTCTGTTTGTGTTATGCTAACCAGGAACTACCCCATGCACCTCATCCAGTTTTGAACTTGTTTCCTACATTAGTTGTTCTGAGTCCCTTGTCCTATAATGAGTTTTGTTGTGCTTCCATTCTAAATTCCAGAACAATGCAGACCAAACATTTATGCATTCATGGTTTGACACCAAACTGGAATTATGGCTCATGCACCTCATCAAACTGGTTCTCCTATTGCCTGACACCAAACTGGAATTATGGCTCATGCATATTATGACTCCTACTTATTCACCCAATTGTTTCTGTTAGTCTTTTATTGTTGTTCAATCTATTTCTGTTGATGGCATTCTTCTGTTGTTGTTCTGTTATTCTTCTAGAACAGAAATTGCAATGGCTTCTCAATCCCATGCAATAGTTTCAAGCCATGCACGAAGGAGGAAAAGGATACTCTGTGATTGTGGGGAGAGGGTTGTTCGATTGACGTCGTTCAAAAATAACAACCCTAGTAGGCAATTCTAGAGATGTCCAAACTACAAGGAGTCTTGGTGTTGTGGCTATTTAGAATGGGTTGAATTGTCACTATCCTCTTCATTGGCTCTAGGCACATGTACAACCTCTTAAATATTGGATTCTCGTCGCTAATTCTATCTTTTGTAATCTCCAATGCACTGCCCAGGTTAGTTCTCCTCACCTCTTCACAATATTCCCAAATTTTGGTATATTGCTCTGCAAAACTCCCTTGCAATTTCTGCCTTGCAAGCCTTTTACCGTGAGACGCTTTATGCATAGACACCTTAGTCATATAATTTTTCCTCACCTCCTTTATTACCTGGGCAACCTTCATAGTCAAATTTGTGCTCATTGCATCCACGACTTTCTCCGCCACCCACATTGAGGATGTCATGTTGTTATTGAATGTCAAACTACAAGTGTAGGTAGGCTTTGAAGTCTTCAATCTATAAGAGTGGGATCCTCCTATCTTACTAACAAATATGTCTTACTCACATATGTCACTACATCTAGCTTGACACTGCACCTTATCATTTTTCACATATTGTATACCAAACCTATGTAAAAGTGACCATTCTCGAAGAGCTTCTTTAAATTCTTTGATGGAATTAAATTCCATTCCAAGTTAAAATTCAAAGTTCTTGCACATCTCATTGGGATTATAACGTGGATACCTTATTCCCCTTCTATTATCATCTTCAGAATTTCCATTATCATAGTAGAGATGTTCAGACTCATACTCGTCAATGTCATTATCGAATGACTTAACTATTTGAACAGAAAGTTGGGACTGGCTAATGTCTTCATGTAAAGGGGCATTCTGAGTGGGCGCTTCTATCTCATCGGGGACAACAACGTGTGGATTTGTCTTGTCACCAACTACATCATCCATCCCAATCCCGAGGTAATCACTGAACCCATCATCATATATATCATCTTGAAAGTCAGCCAAGTGGACATCACGCATGCTATCGTCGCTACTATGGTCTTCCTCGCTCTCTTTGGTGTCATCCTCTTGGTCAACCAATGTCAAAGCAATCCCTTTCCCATGACTGACGATATGTACTACATGGGTTCAGATTCTCTGCCATGTTTTTCTCTGCCTGGACTTCTAGTAACAGTTTTTTCTGTTGCTAAAAAAAGCACCATTGTTTACATATAAATTACGCCATTCGTGACCATTGCATTTTAATAAAAAGCACCATTGTTTACATATAAATTACTTTGGTACCACTGCATTTTAATAAAAAGCCCGACAACAATTTCAATATGTTATTTTCCCAACTCACAAATATATACTTGAAGCATTCATTGTTGATGATTCAGTCGAGTACAAGCGCAAATAGGGGTGGAAGACAAGAACGATGTTGGCAGACACGAATGGCGTTGGCAGGTGCAAATAGCAGTGGCAGATGCGAACGGCGGTGGCAAATCCGAACGAGATGATTCAGCTGAGGACAAAAGGAGAAGTTGCCATGAGGTTTGGATAACTGAAGAGAATAAGAGAGGAAGAAAAAAAAGGCGCGTAGGATTGAATTAGAATGAAAGAAGAAGAGGGTAACTTGCAATGGTGTTCAAAAATCAGACTGGAGGAAGAAGAGAAGAAAAGAAAAAAAAAAGAAGAAAGAGACTTTTAACCGATGTGGAATTTTTTTTGCTGATGTGTCATTATCCTATATAGTGCTGATATGGATTTTTAGCTGATATCATTATCTTAGTTGGTGCCATGTGTCATGGTCAAAAGGTTGACTAACGATTGGCTAACTTCTGAGTAACCCTAGAGACCAGATTCATCACTTTTGAAACTATAGAAATTGAAATTATTATTTCAAAGTGTGGGGACTAAATTGACTTTTAGGTGAAATTATAGTGACATGAACTATATTTTAATCTTTTATTTTTATGATAGTTTACTTTAGGGGGAGTACGGTGTTACGCTTTGGAATTTGGAGAGACTGGAATTATAATTAGGTTATAGTGTAAGGGATTATGTGTGATGTTTTTAATAATATTAGAATAACTATTTTTTATATATATTAGATTTGAATTTTTTAATAAAATTTTTAGATACTATAAAAATAAAAATATTGACGTACTAAATGGAAAGAAAATTAAAATTTTTTGAAAAACTAAAAAAAAAATTTATACCAAATATGAGAAGTATGATTTCTCTGATATATTGAAACAAAAAAAAGAAAAAATAGGTAAAATGTTTTTGATTGAGATGGAATAGAAGTAAAAGTAAGACAGTTTGAATTTTCAAGAGATTTAATTTTTTTATTTTTTGGATCATTTTAAAGTTTATGTAAAATATTTTTTGTTATAATAACATAAATCTTGAGAAAATTTAATAATAAAAACATTCATTTTTTTTTGTCAAAATAATAAAAACATTCAAATTCTCGAAAGTTGCGAGTTTTAATAGTTTATTATATGTGGGGTGACACAAAAAAATAGAGTGGTGTGTGAATTAGTCAGAGTGAAAGTGAGTATGTGATGTGAGTGGCGTTTTGGGAGAAAGTGGAAAGACTTAAGTGGTAACGTGATTCGCTCGTGATAGGCTACGCGTCAAAAGTCAAAACAGCCAACACAGAGTCACAAACTTACCTTTTTCCTGTTACGCATCGTTTTAATGGCCGACAAAGACGTTACTCAACCCTCAATCCCGATCTCACTTTCTAGCCTCTAAATATAGGAGACGGGAGTCGATCCTTGTTTTTGTTTGGATCATTAAATTTTAAATTTAACTATTTTAAATTTTAATTTTTTTAAAAATTATTAAAATTATTATTTAAAATTTAAACTATTAGATCTAAAATTTAACAGTTCAGATGAAAATAAATAAGATACTTGTCCTTATCCATTTTTTAAATTTAGGTATAGTTTTTATATGAGTAAAGGTAAAATAGTATTGTATGTCTTTAAAGTTTACATCGATTTTTATTCATGCCCTTAATATTTTTTTTATCAAATATATCTTATATGTTTCAATTTTTTTCAAATATGCCCTTTTTATTAACATGTAGAGAAATTAACAGAATTCAATGTCATTTGCTGACTAAACTGCTCCTGACGCATCTAATAGCATCGTGACAAGTGGCATTTGAGGGGGGATAATCAACAAAGTGCAAATAGAAAGATTCAAACCCAGACTCTCATGCAAGAAGGAGACACCTTTAACCACTGAGCCACTGGGATGTATTTAATATATATATTCACAATCTATAATATATATATATATATATATGAACTTTTGTTATAGTATTCAAAATTTAAAACAATATACATCAATTATTATATGTTATAAAAAAATAACAAATCTTATAATAAAAAAATATATTATTATTTTACATAACTCATTTTAAATTATATAAATTTTTTTTTAAAAAATAATAACAAATCTCATAATATAAATTTAATTATTATTTAAACTTAATAAAAATTAACTTTCTATTAAAAAAATTGAATCAATGTGAACAGATATGCCACTCTCAATTAATAACTTTACATTGTAATTATTATTTAAAATTTAATTACATTGATTTATACATTAAAATTATTATTAAAATTTTAATGTAATTAAATATAATAATTTGAATGTAATTTTAAACTAATTAATGTTATAGTATTTCCGTTACATTTAATTACATTAAAATTAGTCAACAAAAGAAAAATACATTAAAATTATTACATTTAATTATAGTAAAATTTTTAATAATAATTTTAATGTATAAATTAATGTAATTAAATTAAAATTATTATTAAAAATTATAATATCAAATCTTATATTATAAAATATTTTTAATATGCATAATATATTTTTATAATTATTTTTTAATATAAAGTTAGTTTTGAATAACTATAAATAATAAATAAATTTATATTATAAGATTTGTTATTAAATTTTTATATAATTTAAAAAAAGTTATGTAAAATAATAACATATTCTTTTATTATAAGATTTGTTATTATTTTATAACATATAATAATTAGTGTATATTGTTTTAAATTTTGAATATAATAACAAATATTTTTATGTATATTAAATTATGCATATATATGTTAAATGCAGGGTGTCTTCTTCTTACACGAGGGTCTAAGTTTGAATTCTCCCATGTGCACTTTGTTTATTTTTCTTCCAAATGCCATGTGTCGCGATGTTATTGGATGCATCAGGTGACGTGACATATTCTTCTACTTGTCAAGTGACGTAGCACAAGATATGTGCCACGTAAGCAATCCTATCAGTAAGTGACGTGAAATTCTGTTAGTTTTTTTTTGTAGTATTTAAAAAAGGCATATTTAAAAAAAATTGAAACATATGAAACAAATTTAACCAAAAAAAAGATATGTATGCAAATAAAAATCGATGTAAATGTTAGGAATGTAAAATACTTTTTTGCCTATGAGTATATTATGCCTTTTTTTTGACATTTAATTACAAAATAAATTACTATTTTAATTTTTAAAAGATTGATTTGTTATCAATTTGGCTCTTAAAAATCAAACTCAGTTAATTTGGTTCATTCGTCTACATAATTGATAGTCCACGAACGATTTTGCTGAAGTAGACTTTAACAATGCACACGTGGCTATTAAGAATGATGTGTCATGGTGCCTAAATTGTTTATTATCTTTTGAAAATGAAATTGATAATAAACAAATCTTTTAAAGATCAAAATAGTAATTTACTCTTTAATCAAATTAAACTTATCATCACTCTAATTTTAAATATTATATTTGGTTCTTTCTTAATATTACTTAACAATAAAGTTAAGTTACAATCTCATGTTGTATAGAGTGTGTGTTTAGAAACACATTAGAGCTCAAACAAAGTTCTCCATTTTTTGGATGATGTTTGGTTTTGGGTTAGCAACATGCTTAAAAATTGATTTTGCTTCCAAACTCATGTTTACGTTGAAGTTGCTTCTACGTTGGAGTAAGTGAGAATTGATTTTCCCAACTACTCTATTATTTATTTTGCCCCTCATTTTCAAAAGAAAATGAAAAACAGTAATATAAAATTTATATTATTTTAATAATTATTCATCTAAAAGTAATTTTAATGAATAATATCTAAACATAATCAATTTTTTTAAAATTATTTTTTTGATAATATTCCAAATATAAATCATATTTATGTAAACTCACTTTTAATCAAAATTAAGTTTGAAAATTAATTCAACAAAAATTAATTTTGCCCAACTCTTTTTCCAAAAACACATAGAAAGTTAATTGATTTAACAAAAAAGTAAACTAGAGAAAAAAAATTATAACATATCAAAATGTTACGAGAACTAGCGAGATATTAAATATAATTTGACCAAACTTTAAGGAAAGTTAGTGTAATATCCTCTTCTTGTATTTTTTTTAAATGAAATTCTCTCGTAAAAAACAGGGCAACTATATAATCATTAAAAATAATTGAATATTGTTAACAATGTAAAATTGATTGCTTTAAGAAATTCTCTGCACATATTATGTTTAATAGAGAAGTTAAAAATAAGTTATATAAGTATAAAAAAAATTATAGATACTACGAAACTTGTTCCTGATTTGTTAATATAGAAACGGTCTTAAGTTATCTATCATTTCAAGCATTTCCTAAATTCTCAAAATTTCTACCACTTCATGCTAGTGCTGTTAAACGGGTCGGCTCGTAATGGACTAAGCCTAAATGATCCTTAACACTTAACTCAAGACCATTCGCTTGGCCTACATGCTACTTTTTTTTTTGCTTTTTTTTAAATAATTTTTTAATGTTAAAATAATATAATTTTAAATTTTTTAGTAAAAATTCAATAAATTTTTTAAAAATAGAATTTATAAATGTAAAATATTAATTCTTTAATATTTTTAAATAAGTAATAACCTTATTTTTTATATTTTTTTCAAAATTAACTATATTATATTTAAATTTAAAAACTTTATATTTATTTTTAAAAAATTAGAAAAGTTTTTATATCCAAATTTATATGTTTATTGAATATAAGGTTAGAAAATATAGAAATGTTATAAAGTGAAATTATTTATACTAAATAATGTCTTTTTTGAAAAAATAATTTAAAAAAAAAGGAAAAAAGCTCACCAAATGGACTAGCTTAGGCCCGTTTTTAAACGGGCTTAAATCGATCAGTCTAGAATCGCTCATTTATGGGCAGTCCTTTCTAACTCGCGAGCCACGGTCTTTCTTCCCTATACTATTTTAGATGTCATTGGCATACAGTTAGTGGTTAATAGGTTTTAACATTGATTTTTTGACCAAAAAAATTCAATAATTTTATTACAAAAATAAATAATACTTGGAGAATATTATTTCTTTAGTGTCTTTTAAATTATCAATAATTTTAATTTTTTGACAACAAATTTTTAAATAAACTATATTATATGTAGATTTAAATTTTTTATCTTCACTTGAAAAATCATAAAATTTTTCATACTTAAATTTGTTATATTTGTTGAATATAAATAGAATATGAAGTAGGATAAAGTAGACCATTTGAATTGACATTAATTTTATACCTGATATTGGATCATTCCCTCTATAAGTTTTGGTCTTGTCAGGTTCACTATCATATCATAAAAACATTTAACTATCTCATATTGTGAAACTAAATACCCTTTTAATTCTAATTTACTTGAACGAACATTGATTGCAAAGATTCGTTACCAAAAAGTTGCAGTGGGGAATGTCTAGTTCAGTTTTGATGGATGTTCCATTAGAACAATTTTAAATTTAAGTGTGTTTTTAAGATTTTTTTAACATATTTATAATATGTAAATATTTTTTAAGTAAAATCACTTTTTGGTCCTTGAAAGCATATTTTAGTGATGATTAGTCCTTGAAAAATGATTACTAACTACTTTAGTCCATGAATTTTGAAATTTTTATACAAAATCATGACGATGAATGGAGCGACCTTCTAAAATCCCTTATTCTTTTTGTTATTAATAAAAATTTACAATGTCATTTTAGTTATTTTAAATTAGTATCTGAGAAACACATTCATGATAGATGATTTGTCGCTGACTTGTGCAAGAAGAATGTCATATCAATATTTGTTGTTAAATATTTTTATGAGGCTAGGCTTAGGGGTATAAAGGAAATTAAATGAAAACATATAAGTTATCATTTACACGTAATAAAGTTCTTGGTTATAATTGAAATATGAGTTAAAGTTTAGTGGTATGAATAGTACTTTTGCCATTTTAAAAAATTGCTGGACATCTTTTTTTAACAATCATTACATGATTAGTTCTTCAAAGAACTTTTTTACATAAGTTCTACTTTTAGTAGATAACATAATAACATGATAGCAAAGATATAAAGAACGATGTATAAATATATTCAATTTTAAAAATCTCATATTCTCTCATTTTATTAATTGAGTTATGTTTTTTCACTAAATATTTTCTTTTAAAGCAATAAAGCTTTCTTTTCCTCTCTTATTTTTCAAAGCATTGTTATTCTTTTACCTTAATTGTTTGATATGTTTATATGTTATAATACATGTTATTTGTTTATGAATTAAAAATACCTAGCCAAAATTAGACATGTCAAACCCACTTTTTAAGTAGGTGAAAGCTAGCCCGAAAAAAACCGAGCCTATTTGGCCCAACTCGGATAACCCACGTGTTATCCCTTTTTGTTCTTTTTTTTTAAATAGTGAAATCCCTTCCCAAATTTATCATCCCTTTCCAAATTCCTTTTGGCCTTCCCTAATAAGTAATTCCTTCCCAAATCCATCCTTTCCCTACTTCCCAATTCAGTGAAACCAAAGCAGAAGAGAGAACAAAGTGATGAAGATGGGAGAAGAGAGTTGCTGTCGGTATTCTCTTTCATTTCATCACCTTCAATTTTTCCCTTGTACTTGTGAAGCTGTGACAACAAAATTGCGAGAGAGAGAGAGAGTGAGTGAGAGATAGTAAGTGAGTGAGTGAGAGTGAGTGATCGTTGTTGACCACCAAGCCATCATCAGACTCTTATTCCTCCTCCCACGTCTTTGTCTCCTTTCTTGATGAATTCCTTCACTGGTTGTAGAAGAAGAGCAGAGAATGCGGGAGGTAGGAAGGTTAAGCATGTGGCTATGTAAGATTTCACTGCGAACCATCATTGTTTGGCCTCGGGTCCCATCTCTCTTCTTTGCATCTCTTCAAGTTGTTAAGTTCTGGATTTAGCACCATTTTGGTGCTAAATACCCTATCTTTTTATCTCTTACTTGTCTTGGCTTGTGACTTTTAGCCCTTATTTTGAATGGTTTAGGTTAGTTTATGTTTCATTTGAATTTTGATTAGTTTGAGTAAATTCATGTCCCCAACTTATGGTTTAATGATATTATTTATTGTTTGATGTAGGTTGAGTTGGTGAGGAGGATACATATGCTAATGTGGCATTTCTGAGGCCCTGAAGACTGATCTTCTGCCATCCATTGCTATAGCAGTGGATCTGTACCACTATAGCGGCCGCTGCTGGAGCTGAAGAAGTGGAAGCATGCCTGTCTGCCTTTCACCACTATAATGGTGAACTAGTGCCACTATAGCAGTGACCACCGGTACTAGATATTCTAAAACCCTTGCTCTCTGCCTCTTACCTCTATAGTGGTGGGTCTTGACTCCAGTCTGCTTAAGTGAAGAGCTGCCGCTGTAGCGGTGGGACGGTGCCACTATAGCGGCGGATTGTATTTCTGTAACTTTTCTCTAGAGGTTTAAATAGCAAAAAATACAGCTTTTTTAGGTCATTCTAAATTTGAGATACAAGGGAAGGCGCCGAGTTCTATTAGAGGAAGAGGAGGAATCCATCTTTCAAGCGTTTCAAGCCTGATCTTTGTCAACTCAACCTTGGTTTTATGGAGATTTCTTCATTTTCTGTTGTTTTCTGCATTTTTAGAACTATGAGTGGCTAATTTCCATTCTATGATTACCATGAACCTAATCTCTAATTAGGAATTGTTTTTCTCTCTGATTTTGTGATTTTTATTCAATATATATATATATATATATATATTCCTTTCACTCATCTTTGTTGTGCTTGCTCTGAAATTGATCATTTCACGATTTGTTTGTTGCTTCCACTGAACTTTGGCAAGGGAAGTGGCTGTAGAACACTGAGTGTTTAGGGTGAGTGGATGAACTTAGGGGTTTTGCTTGTTAATTAATAGGACTATTAGTTAACATCTCTTAATCAAATTAGGTTGATATTTATTCGGTTTAAACTCATATAAGAGATTATGTTAGAGTTGAGTAGCTTAATTTAGATTCGGAAAAATCACTTTAAGCCTTTAGAAAACCTAAGATTAAAGTGTATGATTGAATTGAATCACAAGTGTTAAGGAGAGTTAGCAATTCTTAGGATGAGAGAAAGGGATTAATAGCCCTAGGTCTTTTAATTAAGTTAATTTTATTTGAATTTGTGATTGCGTTCGTTTTAATTGCAAGAAATATAAAAAATATTTGTCTTCTAATTTTTATCTTTCAATTTCCAATTAGAGCTACCTTTGATCCAAAGAGGTTGTCTAACTATTACATTTAAATTTCTAGTGTACTTAGCGAGTTAGTACTCGTAGGACGATATTCTTACTCTTTCACTATATTACTTGTGTGATTGGTACGCTTGCCAATCCGCCTGACAAGTTTTTGGTGCCGTTGTCGGGGACTAACGATTTTTAGCTAATATTCTAAGGAATTTAAAGGTGCTAGATTAGACTTTTTATTTTTGTTTTGTTTGATTTTGCTTTATTTTCTTATTTTGTTTGTTTTTGTTTAAGTAGTCATTTTTGTTTTTAGAGTTGTTTTTTGGATTTCTTTTTGTCAATTTTGACTGGTTATTTCTGTGTGTATGCGAGGTAGTCTTAATATGTCTGAACTCCTAGATGAACCTAAGATCAAGAAACTTGCAAGGAGAGCCAGAAAAGAAGCAAGAGCAAAAAAAATACAAGAGAGACTAGTTTCTTTAGAAGAAGAGAATATGGCTGATAATAATGGGAATAATTAAGGTAATGGTGTTGGAGTTGAGCAATATGACGACAATAGAGCTGTGTGGAACTATGCTTCATCCACTGAGGCTGGACATGCTTCCAATATAGTGAAACCTTTACTCGAAGCCAACAACTTCAAAATAAGGGCTGTTTTGATGAATTTGGTCCAACAGAACCAGTTTGGGGGAAGTCTTTTGGAGGACCCAAATAACCACATCACAAATTTTTTGGACATTTGTAATATGGTTAAGCTGAATGGAGTGAGTGATAATGCTCTTCGTCTTCATTTATTCACTTTCTCATTGAGGGACGCTGTAAAGAGTTGGTTGACTTTTCAACCAAAAGGGAGCATCACTACCTGAGATCAACTCCAAAGGAAGTTCTTGGACAAATTCTTTCCTCCTTCAAGGTCAGTCAAGTTAAGGAATGAGATTACTGCATTTTATCAACATGAAGGAGAAAGCTTATCTAAAGCATGGGAGCGATTTAGAGAATTATTTAATAAGTGTCCCAATCATGGCATTCCAGAGTGGCAACATCTCACTATCTTTCACAATGGGCTAACTTATGAAACAAGAGATAAATTGGACACCGCAACTGGCCGTGCTTTGATGGCTAAACCAATCAGGCAAGCCCAAGAGATCATAGAGACTATAGGGGCAAGCCAAGTTACTTCTAGCAGAGCCAAAAATGTTTCAAGGAGAGGAGTTATGGAACTGGATACCCTCAATGCTCTGTTGGCTCAAAATAAAGCACTGACTAAGAAAGTCGACATGTTGTGCTCAAGGCAACGAGAAATTACAAACGTGAATGCAGTAGTCACTCTCGAGGCTAATTGTGATTTTTGTGGTGGTGCCCATACTAATGAGTGTTGTGATAAATCTATTGTAATTGAGCAATTGAATTATATGGGTAATGCTCAAAGGAATCAACACAATTCTTATTCCAGCTCATACCATCAAGGGAATAGGAATCACCCAAAATTTTCATAGAGCAACAATCACTGCCTAAATCCTACAGCTTCATCATCTTCTGGTAGGCCTTCTCAACCTCCTGGATTCATTAGTCAGAACAACTACCTTCCTCAAAATAGAGCTCCACTGTCTCAAGTGGAAAAGAAATCTTCAATAGAGGAGATGTTTATGAAGTTTATGGAGAGAAGTGAGTCAATGTTTCAGACTCAAAATGTGGCCTTCAAGAATTTAGAGACTCAGATGGGACAAATGGCACTTGCTCTGAATAATAGGCCAGAAGGTAATCTCCCTAGGAATACTGAGAATAACCCAAAAAGAGAGGGTAATGAGCACTGTAAGGCCATTACTTTAAGAAGTGGCAAGAAACTTCCTGATGTTGTTAAGTCACACGAGCCACCTAAAGAAGTGACTTTTGAAGAGGAAAAAGATGAGGTTGCTCAACTCAAAAAACCGTAAATGAGTAAGTTGATGTTTCAGAGGTAAAAGATAAATCTAGAAAGGTGGCAAAAGAAATGAGGGCTGAGAATCTTGTTCCACCATTGCCCTATCCTCAAAGAGCTAAAAAGAAAAATTTGGAAAGACAGTTTAAGAAGCTTTCAAAGGTGTTGAAGCAGCTACATATAAACATTCCATTTGCAGAGGCATTGGAGCAAATGTCGAGTTATGCCAAGTTTGTCAAGGACGTCCTCTCTTGTAAAAGGCGTCTAGAAGAGTTTGAAACAGTGGCATCAACTCAGGAGTGTACTGCTATCTTGTAGAGAAAGTTGTCTACCAAGATGCAAGATCCGGGCAGTTTTGTAGTGCCATGCAATATTGGAAAAAACTTTGCTGGCAAGGCATTATGTGATTTAGGTGCCAGTATTAATCTCATGCCTCTCTCCACTTTTAGGAAGTTGGGTCTAGGAGAGACACGTCCTACTACAGTTACCCTTCAGTTGGCGGATCATTCAATATACTACCCAAATGGAGTGATTGAGGATGTCCAAGTGAAAGTAGACAAGTTAATATTTCTAGTTGATTTCATAGTGCTAGATTTTGAGGAAGATAAAGAGATCCCTATCATTCTGGGGAGACCTTTCCTAGCAATTAGTAAAGCTCTTATTGATGTTCGCAAAGGAGAACTGGTAATGAGGGTGAATGACTAGGAAGTGAAATTCAACATGAACAAGGTGATGAGATCACCAAATGACCATGAAGAGTGTAGCCTTGTGAGGATTATGGAAGAGAATCTGAACGAAAAAATTCTGAATGTTGTGGCAAAAAATGAGTTGAAGGATTTCTTGGGTGATGAAGAAGATAGAGACAAGAAAGGTGAACAAGTGGTGGTGAATTCATGTACCACTCCATCTATGATTTTCAAGCCTAGAATTACTTAGAGTCTTTGGATATGTCTGTTAGAGCAAGCTCAACACTGAAGCCATCTATTGAGGTACCCTCTGTATTGGAACTGAAACCACTCCCTCCGCACTTGAAGTACATATAGCTTGGAGACTCTGATTCACTGCCTGTAGTAGTCTTTAACTTACTTACTGAAGAGCAAGAAGAGCGGTTGATGGGAGTTCCGAAAAGCCACAAGAATGCAATGGGGTGGTCTATTGCAGACATCAAAAGTATACGTCCCTCTTTCTATATGCACAAGATTCATTTGGAAGATGAGAATAAGACGTCAATTGAGCATCAAAGGCGTCTAAACCCAGTAATGAAGGAGGTGGTGAAGAAGGAAATCATCAAGTGGCTTGTCTTCCAGGCAAACCCACAAGGGTATTGTGCTTCCTGTTGTTGCCTCTATAACAATCTCAACAAAGAGAGGCTGAACTAAAAAAAAAAAAATTGGGAAACCCACAAGAGTTTTGTGCTTCTTGTTTTCACCTTTATAACAATTTCAACAAAGAGAGACTCAAGCTAAAAAAAAAATGGCAAACCCACAAGGGTATTGTGCTTCTTGTTTTCACCTTTATAACAATCTCAACAAAGAGAGGCTCAAGCTAAAAAAATAATTGTGAAGGCTGTTTGAACCACTTTATTAAAAAAACGAGATGGGCTAGTTTAGATGAGTCGAAATGACTGTTTTGACATATCTAGCTAAAGTGATGCATATAATTATGAGTCTTTGAAATGAGCGTAATTATTAATTTTTACATAATGGAGTAAAAATTTAAACTTACGATCATTTGTTAAACTATCCTTATCGTCACCGTTGAACAACTACCCATTGATTTTTCACGATGTATATTTGATTTAATTGTTTGAGCATTTGTCCTCTAATGCTTGTTGGAAAAAGAACAAATTGTCAACATACAATCTGATTGACATTAATTTTGTACCTAATTTTGGACCCTTTTCTTTAAAAGTATATATAGTCTTATCAAGTTCACATGTCCTTTTAATTCCAGTTTTCTTAGATTACATCATTGCAAAAATTCGTTACCATAGGTTTACAATGGGGAAAGCTCAGTTTAGTTTTGATAGATGTTCTATTAAAACGTTTTTAAATTAAATAAAACCTCAGCATACTTTTTGGGTTAAATTATTCTTTTGATCCTTACAGTTTTATTTAATTTTTAATTTAGTTCCTATAATTTAAAAATTTATAATTTAATCCTTATAGTTTCACAAAATTTTAATTTAGCGCCTATTATTAAGCTTTCACTAGTATTTTATTAAATTTTGATAAGTAGCTAGTCATATACATATTAACACTCTAAATATACATGGTTTATGCCAATAAAAAGAAAAAAATGTAGATAATTAATTGATATTAACTCATATCTATATATATATATAAAATGTAATACAATTTATGTTAAATAGTTAGGGTTTAACATAATATATAATTGATCTTGTAGCCAAAATTTAATAGAATATTAACAATATTTTAATAATAGGGATTACAATGAAAACTTGTAAAATTATAATGACTCAATTACAAATTTTTAAACTATAGAAATCAAATTAGAAATTGAGTGAAATTATGAAGACCAAGACCATAATTTAGCCTACCTTTTATATGTGCATTGTAAGATTTTTTAATATAAATATAATATGTAAAATAATTTTTTATTAATTTGCCACTATATGATTACTTTAAAAAATTATCACTATATTATATTTTCATTAAAAGATTTGATAGCATATGCCTTTTATATATTTTTAAGTGGATTTCTATTGATTAAAGCCACATAACACATCATTAAAGTATTTTTTTTTTTGCCTTTCTTTCACAATAATGGAGAGTTTATCAAATTCCACCAGTGCCTTGCTCGACATGTCTTGTCATTTTTCACAAAAAAAAATATATTTAAGTTTTTTCAAATGATATGATTACTTTTGTTTTAAATAAAAATGTAAGTAAAATTATTTTTATTAGAAATAATAACATAATATAAATTAACTAATATGTACTCCTCTATATCAATCTTTTTATTTTTTACAGTAAATAAGATCGATACTAGTTGGTATAATTGGTTTAATATTTATCTTTTAAATAATATTTTAAATTTAAGTCTTATAAATAAAAAAAATTAATTTAAAAAAATTTATCATACATTTGTGGTCTAACTCAACTTGAACTAAATTATTCAAATTTTAATAAATTTTCACATGCTGATCCATAATTGAGTGCAAACTGAGGAATTAAGGATTTAAAATCAATGTATAAGGAAAAAAAAAATAGTTATGTGCTTATCATATGCTCATTTCATCCATTTTTAGTTTCTCTTTTTTGTTTTTTGTTTTGTTTTTTGCTTTTTTGATTATTTAAAAAGTGTAAGGCTAACAGGAGGATTCTATTTTTGAAGATGGATCATTGATTTAATTTTTACGATTAATGGTCCAAAAAAGTCAAAATTAAAAAAAAAAGACAAAAATTTAAAAAGTAAGTGAAATTTGAATAATTAATTTTAAAAACTAATGGCCTAGATAGAATAAAATTTTCTTGCACCAATAGAATTCATTAGAATATCTTAATAGCATGGTTCAAAGAATCAGACTGAAAATCTTGTGAACCGGCCAAGTTGTTGGTTCGATTTAAACCTGAAAACAAGTGAATGTTTAAATTGGTTGAATCATAGAAAACTGGGAAAATCAGTCGATTCGATTATTTAACCATTTCAATTTTTTCATTTTTTAAATTTTTACTGAATATTATTATATATTTTTAAAAATTTTCAAAAAAATTAAGCTATTAGGGGAAGACTTGGGACTGGTATAAATATATATTTATAAAATGTATTGAATATTTTAATATCTGTAAGATATATATTAATTACATATTTTAATATTTTAATATATTTTAAGTATTATCGATTTGACTGCAATCTGATTGTTGACCTTAACCCAGCCTTGAACCAGTGCAGGGGTGGATCTACTTGTATGGGTGTGGGGGCAATTTTTTTTTTTTGCTCCAAAAAAATATTTATAGACTATTTCTTATTCCCACTAATTAAAATTTCTAGATCTGTCTCTAAGTGTCTCGATTGGTTTAATGACTAATTCAGTTTTCTAAACCTTGCTAAACACTTATTTGTAAAAGAAAAATTATCCTTGAAAATAAAATTGTTAAGGTATATAGTTTTCTTTTATCAATCTTGTTAGGCATATATATATGAATAAAATAAATGATTTAAAAGATTTTATGACATGTTTTAACGATTAACATATATTATTAAGATATGTAGACAATAATTTTGTTTCACACATAGTATTTCATAGATCACACGGCTGTATCTCAATTTTCTTTCTTTTTAAACACTTCGAAAAATTCGGTTTCTAAAGTCATTCTTTTAAATGTTGTAAAAAAAGTCTTCCTCTTGCACATGGTCTTTCATTTTTTAAAAAATAATGATTTGGTCTTTTATATTTATTTTAAATTTTATTTTGGTCATTTATATTTTAAAATTTGACTATTTTAATCTTTTTAACCGATAAATTATATAATGAAGTTCACTCATCATCATTCAAATATTAACATAGCTATTAATTGATAATTCGAGAGTTTTGTTACGGGAAGGTCGACCTTCTCCCCTCACTAGCACGTATCGTTTTGCATGTTAGTTTTTTTTTTAAAGGCATGCTCTTTAAGAAAAAAATAAGGTAGAATAGCTCAATCTCTTCATAGAATTTCCTTTTGCAAAAAGTCTAAAATACTTCTAACAAAAAGTATAAGGACATTTTGGATATTTTAAATATTATACATGGGATATTAATATTTAATCATAAATTATATAGATATATTATATTAACATTTGAATGATGATGTGTTAATTCTATTATATAAATTAACAATTTCAACTGAAAAAATTAAAATAATAAGAATTTAAAATATAAAGGACTGACATGAAATTTTTAAAATATAAATAATCAAAATAAATGCTAAATAAATGTAGAAGATTAAAATACTATTTTTTACTTTTTTTTTGGGTTTCATTATTTAAATCAACACCGACAGTTCTAATAACCGACACATATAAAACAAATGGATGATGATGGTATGTGAAAGTGGCTGATTGCCCTTGCCGCGTGGTTGTTGTAATTTATCTAAAACTTTGTTATCATTAGCTCATCACAATTTTACATTTTTTTAATATTATTACTTCTTTAATATTTATTAAACCGTTAGTTAGATTAGATGCTTCCCGTCACTTGTCGGTGTGGTTGTATGGAAAATTAGAAATACATCCTCTCATATTTGGATCTCAATTCGTTCTAATATTAGAATTATTATTTTCTCAGGCCAACTATTCAATGGATGATCAGATGATTAATAATTAGTTACTTAAAAAAATTTTATCACAATTGAACGATTAATTGAAAAAAAATGATAACTCAAATACTAAATTCAATCAATTTCTATCATATTTTGTGACAAAAGTATAATTTTCATATTATTGGTCAGAACTGTTTAATTTAAATTAAATTGTTCATATAAAAAAAAGTCATACCTCATAATATATATTATTCTTTTATTTAACAGTGTAATCTAAAATAAACGATTGTAATAAAAAACATGAAAATCATGTTTTAGTTAAAAATATGAGAGAATCCATTTTCTAACCTGTAGTAAATTAAAAAACAAAATATGTTTTTCCTCTTAATAATATAAATATATATAGAAAATGAATATTCTTTTAAAGAATGATGCCACCTTTCTCTAATGGGGCATAGTTTTCAAGAAATTAATTTTAAAGAATAAATTATTCAATATTTTGCATCATTTGAAAAAAAGAAGAAGAAGCTATATCTAAATTAAGTAGCATCGTATTATGACACTAAAAAATTTAAAAAATTATCAGTAATTATTAGAGGAAAAAATGTTAGGAATAGCCATTTTGTTAAGGATATTTCTGGGTTAACATTTCAAACAGGCTGTCCTTTTCGATTACTAGACTAGTCTATGTTTTCAACCTATAATTAATTTAATAATTGAAGAAAAAAATAAAAGAGGTAAATAAATAAAAATGAAAGCAATACCTAAACCCACATGACATTATTGACTAATAATCATCAACACCAAGCATCATGATTTTCAATTATTTTATTGCCATAAGTTACATAAGGAAAAATTATTATTTTTTCTTTCAAACTCTTCTCAATTCAATAAAAGTTTGAACAATTTTTTTTATTCCCAGAAGTTACATAAGGAGAATTAAAAAGAAAAATACAGAAATGGGACGGCAGGGATCAATTTCTTTATAATGCAATAAATATTATATTTCAACTCAATTTTTTATTTATTAATTATTTTTTTAAAAAAGTCATAATCTCCTTCTATAAATAATTCATTTGGTTTTTATGTTTTCCTATAACAACATTAACTCAAACGTTATAATAAGTACAAGATGTATGTACTATTTTTGTTTTATAATTTTGTTATCATATTATTTACTAAAAAAACATAAAATATGTAATTTTTTAAAAAAATTAATTGTGTGATGTTATTTGAAAAAAATGTAGATTTATTTTTAATGACTATACATCTATTATGTTATGATGAAAGAATTTGAAAATAAAGATATAAAAAGTATACTTAATTTTTTTCTTAACAAAGTTTCTTGTAATTAACTAGATAAACTCTGATTTATCTTCAATAATAATATATTAAATATGTAATATGTCACAATCATTCAAACATATTAGTTATAAGAGATTATGTGACAAAATACGAATGAAATAAATATTAATCTTTTTTTTAATAATTGACTTTCTCTCAACTTGTTGATTGTCTATTAAAGGAAAATTTTAACAATGTCTAATTAAAATTTGTCTGTCAATAGAAAATTTAACAATGTAGTAATAAAAAATTAAATTGAAATAAATATATTTTTTAGTCACTTAATTAAAACACTTGCTTTGT
The DNA here is from genome assembly GCA_037074585.1 of Biancaea sappan. Taxonomy (NCBI): domain Eukaryota; kingdom Viridiplantae; phylum Streptophyta; class Magnoliopsida; order Fabales; family Fabaceae; genus Biancaea; species Biancaea sappan. The sequence goes on along the minus strand of CM073493.1, from coordinate 62,876,671 downwards.
TAAAGATCAAAGTGGGATAACTTATAAAAATTTTAAAAATTAAATCAATAATTTATTAAAAAAATATTATTGGCTCAATTTTTTTTTAACATTTTCCTTTTTTGATATACCTAAACAAATAGTGTGATTTATTAAATTATTGATTTAGTCCTTAAAAATTATAAATTTTTTACAAAAATTAAGGATCTCAATTGGATCCTTAAAAATTAATTTTACCTCAATTTGGTCTTTAAAAAAATTACTTTGGTCTCAAAAATTTATTTGTCTTAATTTGGTCCTTAAAGAAATTGTTTTTGCCTCAATTTTGTCCTTAAAAGATTCATTTGTCTCAAATTGATCCTTAAAAAATTACTATTGCCTCAAATTGATCCTTAAAAAAATACTTTTGTCTCAATTTGGTCATTAAAAATTACTTTTGTCTTAATTTGGTGCTTACAAAATTACTTTTGTTTTAATTTAGTCTTTTTTATTTTTATTGTTAAGTCACAAAATATATTGTTGCTAAATCTTAAAATTTTTAATAACTAAATTTAAATAAGTAAGATATTTTAAGGACCAAATTGAAACTAATATATTTTGTCTGGGACTAAATTAGTTATTTACTCCATAAAAAAATGGACAGCAACAGCCATGGTTGGAAATTGGAATAGAATATTAGCAAACTCACATACAGCCGTCTTAAAGTCCAGCTTGAGTCCGCTTCACTACAGCCCCATCCATCCTCTTCACCTTTTGCCTCTCTCTATCTATACACACTCAGAATCTGAGTTTGTTTCGTTACGCCTTGACTCTTTACCATTTTGCTAATATATACTCTTCTCTCTCTCATCACTTCCAACCATCGTCTTCTTCCTTCATTCTTCAGCTTCCATTTTTCTCAGATCTGGTTTTGTTCTGCTGTCGGTGGTGGTATATCTGAAGACTGAGGATCAATTATCAAATCCGGTTTTCAAGATGAGTATGTACGGTAGGGATCCGTGGGGCGGCCCACTGGAAATCAATGCCACGGATTCCGCCACCGACGACGATCGGAGCCGAAATCTGCAGGATTTCGACAGGGCCGCGCTTTCTCGGCCGCTGGACGAGACCCAGCAGAGCTGGCTTCTGGGACCTAGCGAGCAGAAGAAGAAGAAGAAGTATGTGGATCTGGGTTGCATCATTGTGAGCCGTAAGATCTTTGTCTGGACGGTTGGGACGCTTCTGGTATCTGCCGTCTTGGCTGGGTTCATCACTCTCATCGTCAAGGTCGTCCCGCGTCACCACCATAAGCCGCCTCCTCCTGATAACTACACTTTAGCTCTCCACAAGGCACTTATGTTTTTTAACGCACAAAGATGTAAGCTTCTTTTTGCTGCCACTCCAAATTGTACTTAAACGCTATGTTTTTGTCTCGGTGTCTATACTTCTGAGCGCTTTGCACACACACACACACACAAACACTCACCTTGCTTATCTCTATTTCATTTTTTTAAATTGTTATAAGGTATTTATGATTTTGATTTTCAATTGATTTCTTCAGTGTGTGCATCGCTCTGTTTTCACCGTTTCTTATTAAGGTAGCTTTTAGTGATGAAAATTGAAGATCTTTGATGTTGATTTTGGCGATTGACTATTGACTCCTGCAGTCTGTGCATCTCATTTTCTGCACTTGTTTCACGTTTTTTCAAAAATTAGGATAGCTTTTAGGTCTGAAATTTGAAGATCGTAGATATAGGTCATGGATGATTTATAATTGATTTCTTCAGTCTGTGCATCTCTTCCTGTTCTGTTTTCGCCGTTTCTGTTTAAGATAGCTTTTCGTGACATTGAAATCGAAGATTGTAATTCTTAGATGCTGATTTATTGTGATTTTCCTTGTTTTTGTCACTGTCCACATCCATCCCCACATATGATGATGTGGGGCTTAGTGGATCTTAACGGAGTCCTGTTGTGACGATCATCTTTAGAGCAATATATGGTTTCGAAACATTGAGAATTTTTTTTCTATTGATCTTCCTTGCTCTTTAATGCCTGCAGCTGGGAAACTACCGAAGCATAATAATGTTTCGTGGAGAGGTAACTCCTGTCTGAATGATGGAAAGTCTGATACAGCGTCTTTTATTAAGGATCTTGTTGGTGGTTATTATGATGCTGGAGATGCTATCAAGTTCAACTTCCCTGCATCTTTTGCAATGACTATGTTGAGCTGGAGTGTAATTGAATACAGCGCCAAGTACGAAGCTGCTGGGGAGCTAAACCATATTAAGGATATAATTAAATGGGGGACAGATTACTTTCTGAAGACGTTCAATAATTCTGCTGATACCATAGATAAAATTGCTGCTCAGGCAAGCATTATGCTTCAGAAACATATTTCAATTGTTGATAGCCTACTTATTCTTGTGCACGTGAAGATTTCTAGTAACCAAAACTTTTGTCTCTTTTTTTTTTTTTTTTGGGTGGGGGGATTTGGCCCAGAGATCTTTATCTTTATTTTGTTACTTCTATAGTATTAAAGATCATATGGCAGCTTGCTATACACATTTGATTATCCATATCCTATTTTGCATGTGTAAGAAAATGTGCTCAGTCAATTTACTAGAAGTCTTTGAGGATGCATCTCATCTTTGGTTTATGAACTCTTTAACAGGTTGGGGCAGGGGATACTTCTGGAGGAGGTGCAACTTCGAATGACCATTACTGCTGGATGCGTCCAGAGGACATTGATTATGAACGACCCGTAACTCCATGTAGCAGCTGCTCGGATCTTGCTGCAGAAATGGCTGCTGCTTTAGCTGCTGCATCCATTGTTTTCAAAGACAACAAGGCTTATTCGCAGAAACTTGTTCATGGTGCCACAACACTGTTTAAATTTTCAAGGGATCAGAGGGGAAGATATAGTTCACGCGGTTCAGATGCTGCATTGTTCTACAATTCCAGTAGCTACTGGGATGAATTTATTTGGGGAGGGGCTTGGATGTATTATGCAACTGGCAATTCTTCCTACCTTAAGCTTGCTACTACTAATGGTCTGGCTAGGCACGCGGGTGCCTTTTGGGGAGGCCCTGATTATGGTGTTCTGAGCTGGGATAACAAGCTTGCTGGTGCTCAGGTAATTTTATGGAGGTTCTATGCTTTAGCAAGCTCAAGTACCAATCGTGCCTTTTCCAATTTTTATAAATGGGATTAAACCTTTACTGACAGTGGCTGGAATTGGAATTTGGACTATTTGAAGCTTGCTTTTTCTTTTCTAACTATATTCCATCATGAGTTTCTGAATACCTATTTTTGTTTTGGAGTAAGATATCATCATCAAAAAATAAAAATTAGCCGGGTAGCAGCTATATGCTGTTTCAATACTCTGACTTTTAGCATTTGCATTTTTTTGGTAGTATCTTTTAGACTGAGGGTCTAATCAATAGTCTTAAACAGTTGTAAATAGAAGTTTATTTACCTTTAAACGTGCTTTAAGCCAACAAAGTTCAAAACAAATTTCCCTCCGCTCACAAGAAGCCTTCGGTCTTATGATTCTTTCTCAAGTTAATAACTTAATTTTGTCATCTTGTATTTAGGTTCTTTTGAGTCGTATGAGATTGTTCTTAAGTCCAGGGTATCCATATGAAGAAATGTTGAGGACCTTTCACAATCAGACCAGCATAATTATGTGCTCATATCTGCCAGTTTTCACAAGCTTTAATAGAACAAAAGGTAAAGGTTCTAGTTCTATTTGTTCAAACCTTTTCACTAAGCATTAGAGGTCATGATGTCCCCTTTGTAATCTATTGTAAATAATGGTATTTTTGGCGCAGGTGGCTTAATTCAGCTGAATCATGGTAGGCCTCAACCTCTCCAATATGTTGTTAATGCAGCCTTTTTGGCTACAGTATACAGCGATTATCTTGATGCTGCTGATACACCTGGATGGTACTGTGGACCCAATTTCTTTTCAACTGATGTTCTTCGAAAATTTGCCAAGACCCAGGTGCTTAACATTATGTTTCTTCACATGATAAATCCAGAGTAAATTGCTAATTTAGCCCTTAAAAGATTACAGTTTTCTCAATTTAGTCATTAAATTTTCAAATGTTTCAATTTAGTCTTTTAAAGATTGCATTTGTCTCAATGTGGTATTTTTTGTTGTTAAATCACAAAATCTACTGTTGTTAAATATCAAAATTTTTGTTGCTAAGATACACTTTGATAAAGAGAGGGACCAAATTGAGATAAACACTATTTTTCTGAGACTAAATTGAGACCGGTGTAATTTTTTAGGGACTAAATTAGTAATTTACTCATAAATCTATGGTTTCTGACTCTTCCTTAGTTAAATGAGATCACTATGAGGTCTCTAGGCTAATTTGACTCACTCTCTTTTTTTGTTTTTTGGGTAGATTGATTATATCCTTGGGAAGAACCCTCGAAAGATGAGCTATATTGTAGGTTTTGGTAATCATTACCCAAAACATGTCCATCATAGAGGTGCATCTATTCCAAAGAACAAGGTTAAATATAGCTGTAAAGGAGGATGGAAATGGAGAGACACATCAAAGCCAAACCCTAATACACTTGTTGGAGCCATGGTTGCCGGTCCTGACAAGCATGACGGTTTCCATGACGTTCGTACTAACTACAACTACACGGAGCCTACTCTTGCAGGAAATGCGGGTTTAGTTGCTGCACTAGTGGCATTGTCAGGTGACGGAAGCACAGGGATCGACAAAAATACGATTTTCTCCGCCGTTCCCCCTATGTTTCCTACACCCCCACCACCTCCAGCACCATGGAAACCATAAGTTGTTATGTTGTTCATTATCTTTTTTCACCACGTATCCCAAAAGACTCGAGTGCATCCATAGTTTCTGGGTTTTCTGTCAACTGGAAGATCAAGGCTTATTTATAGACAAGGAAGACTTGAAGAACAAGAGCAAAATGGAAGTAATGGAGCAAGATCTAGTAAATGTAGTTGGCTGAGGCCAAATTGTGCACTCAAGATTAGCATTAAGAATTGAGAAGTGGTACATGACTGTTTTTTTTTTGTTTGAATTCTGTGACATACATAGTATATATGTAATATTAATAAACCTTGTATTCTTTAAATTAAAAACTGAACAGCTTGCAATTGTTCTACTATTTCATACGATGTTTTATAGATGATAAAATTTTTGCCATTGGGTTGTTCTTTACATAATTTTAGGAACTGGCTTTGGTTATTAACTCTAAGGAGGCTTGGTTACTGTCGGTTTAATTGTTAGGTTATCAAATTAATTTATTGAATTGGAAGAATAAATATAAAAAATTATATATATATATATATATATATCTATATCTATATCTTCACAAATATATTAAAGTAAAACAAATAATTTGTATGTTAATTTTATAATTAAAATACCTTAAAAATGTATTTTAAGATAATTTAACACTCAAATTGCATATTTATTAAATATATAAATTCCTTATAATTAATTTAATAAATTATAAAAATAAAATTAAAAGTAATTTATTTATGAATATTAGTTTGTTACTTTTAATATTATATGAAATTATAAATTTAGTTGCTAATATTGTTTAAATTTTTATAATTTTAAATCATTTTAGATAAAATAATATGATTTGCATAAAATAATAATATTTTTTTTTCATAATAATAATATTATGAATTTTATTTTTTAAAATTTATTTTACTTGTACTTTTACATCATGAATTAAATAAAAAAGCAACAAAAGGTAACAAAAAAGCAAAAAAAAAAGTATATATATATATATATATATATATATATATATATATATATATATATATATATATAAAGAAGATTGAGTTGCGGGTCGACAGGTTGTCGAGCTGCTTGATTTTTGACTAGGTCGATCAGAGTTTGATATGATTATTTGTAATCCAATTTAATTGAATAACTTGAATCGAAATGATCATTAGGTCGATCCAATCGGATCGATCCGAGGCAAAAACAATGGTTCTTCACTTGATTAAATTTTAAAGCTTGTGTCCGTAGAGTACGGCGCCCCTACTTTTCTGTATTAGAAAAGCAGGATGCTTTTCTTTTTAGCAACGGTTTTAACCGTTGTTAGTTTTTTTAACAAACGGTTATAACCGTTGCTAAAATTCAAGTGTCGCGAAACATAAAAATCGTTGTTAAAAGTAGTCACATTTATATTTTAGCAACGATTTTTTTAATGTAGCAATGGTTAAAACCGTTGCTAAATAGAAAAGCAGGGAAGCCGCTCGCGTGTCCGTGGATTTGTGCAAAACTTTTTGGCAGTACCTGCGCGTGCGAAATCATGGTTCCGTCTTCTAACATATGCATACAAAACTCCAGCTTTTTTTCGAGGTTGTTTTATCGAGGAAAAAAAGACACGTAAAGTTTTGTTTTCTAACAAAAACAGAATATGGGGAAATTTTTTTTTCAATTGAAGGAATAATTATACTAACTTCTCTTAAAATTTAGATAAATTATACTTAGCACTTATTTAGTTTTTAATATTACATTTGGTTTTCTGTAATTTATTTTTGTCATTGAAATTAACTTTTCAAAAATATGTTCTCTCTAGTAATAAAATTATTTAAAAAATTTTATTATCATATTAAAAATAAAATTACAATTTTACATTAGATTTTAACATTAATTTAACTGATTTTATTATTATGTTAAAAGTAAAATTACAAACTCATTTTGTGCAAAACATTAATTGATTTGCTAGAAGTAAATTAAAAAAAAATTTCTTAATATTAAAATGTCAGAAGAGTTAAATATAATATTTAAAACCAAAGAAGTACAAAGTATAATTTAGCCAAGCCTTGTGTTAGCGTAATAAAATTATGCACTTTGTTTAAGAAATATGATGAACGAGCTCGACTCTTCTATTTGGTTAGCATCTTACTTGGTCAAGGGAAATAGATTCCCTCCTTCGCATAGGAGGAAAATAGATTTTTCATCTAATGGTCCAGATTCCCTTCTATACGTTAGAGAGAAGAATCCTCTTTCTTGACTAAACAGGACTATTTGATCAAAACTGGCAAGTGAAGTCCTAGTGGGATCCACCTGATTAGACGGCTCTGTTTGGCTAAGTAAGATTGTTTGATCGAGACTGACAGATAAGATTAACATATGATCTACTTGATCAAATGATCCTGTTTCACCAAACGAAGGATCCTCAGACATAAGAAACTATTTGAATATGATTCAGTATCTTATACCAATTTCACTTTGGTGGGTTACCCTTTTGCTTTGGACATGGTTATTCCTTGCTTTTTCGTACACTCAATTTAAAGCAGACACTTGCATTACATACATTATCATTAACATTTCAAAAAAATTAATTAAAAAAAAGGACTTCGATTGTTGTGTCAAACTCAGTAGGTAAGAACGTTTTAATGGAAGAGAAACTGAACAGCTCTGTGGAATTCACGCCAACATGGATTTTGGCTCTTGTTTGCTCCATCATCGTCTTCATCTCTCTTTGTGTGGAGCGTGCCCTTCATCGTCTTGGAAAGGTACCATTCTTATGTTTTCTTTCGTTTTGATTTTCAAGTGCCAGAGATATAACTTCTAGGTAGGCCTGTTTTATCAAAGATTATGAAAGGGCATATATTCAGGTATGTGTGTATATATATATATATATATATAATATGTCTGGTTTTGTGTGGTATAGTTTGTAATATTATGTCAAACTAGGTATTTCAAATGACCATTTTTGTGCCAAGTCTGGACATGCAAGAAAGAAGAAGCAGACTCAATTTGTGAGGCCGGCGGGACACGTGGCTCAATTTTCAAGTGCGATTTTGAAGCAAATGGAGAGAATGTTGTGAAAATTATGATATAAAAAACTTTTGTACTTTAAAAGAGTAATCTTAATTCCATATCGATTAAAACAAAAAGAGAATGCGACCTTGTATATTAACATGTTATAATAAACTCATAAAAAGTTTAAAAAAGAAGTAGATTTGCGCACACGGAAAATATGTTAATGGCTAAGATGACACCAATTGTAGAGTACAAGTGGTTTCATAATTAGTTGAATCCTCAAGTAAAAGAAATTTGCTATATATCCCAATTTATATATAATTGTTCGTAAGTTTTCTTTGGTGTGAGATATTTAGTGCATAATTTGTTGTTTTTTGGTTGGTTTGGATGTTTACAGTACTTGGAACACACGAATCAATATGCACTCTATCGAGCGTTACAGAAACTAAAAGAAGGTAGACATTTTTTGTCACAACAAACACATTCTAATAAAAGTAAATTATTGATTTGATTCCAGAAAATTTATAGTTATTTCAATTTAGTTCTTCAAATTTTAAATATTTTAATTTAATCTTTGAAATATTATATTTGTCTCAATTTAATCAGTTTTATTACTATTGTCAAATTTCGTATTGAATCTTATTCTTTAGTGGATATCCATTCTAATAAGTAAATTATTGATTTATTTCTTAAAAAATTATAATTATCTCAATTTGGTCATTAAAATTTTAAGTATCTCAATTTAGTCTTTTAAATATTACATTTGTCTCAATTTAGTCCTTTTTATTGCTACTGTCAAATTTCATATTGAATCTTATGCTTCAGTAAATATCCATTCTAATAAGTAAGTTATTGTTTTATTCCCTAAAAAATTATAGTTATCTCAATCTAGTCTTTGAAATTTTGAGCATATCAATTTAAGCATTTAAATATTACATTTGTCTCAATTTAGTCTTTTTTATTACTAAATCTCAAAATCTACTGTTGTCAAATTTTAAATTTTTCGTTGCCAAAAATCACTTTGACAAATAAATAGATAAAATTGAGACAAATGTAATCTTTCAAGGATTAACTTGAGATATTTTGTCTTTAAAGAACGTAATTGAGAAAATAGTAATATTTTAAAAACCAAATAAGTAATATACTCTTGTAATAAAAATTGTTTAGCCTAACTAATGTGTTTCTTTTTGGTGCTTCCATCAGAATTGATGCTTTTAGGGTTCATATCCCTTCTACTAACTGTGTTTCAAAGTGCAATAAGCCACACTTGCATCCCTCCTCACCTTGCAACACACATGCTTCCATGCAAGAGGCCTGAGGAATCCACAGAAGGCTCAGAGCATCAAGAAACTACTTCACAATATTGTATCCAAAAGGTGATAGTTTTTTTGGCTATAGATTTTCTCATGATTTTCTTCATTACTGAGAAGGAGCACTGAAATCCTCTAAAACTGCAAAACATAGTTATAAGGTAGGAGATTTAGTTAACAAGTAATTCAGTAGAAATATATCAACTAACCGTAAAATAAATCAGTACTAGTTAGTTTAAGTAATTTGACACTTATTCTCTTTAAGTAAAGTTTCAAGTTTGAGTTTTGTAAATAGAGAAAATCAATGTTGGAGGAACTTTACACCTCTTTGGTCTATCTTGGCTCGAACTAGATTAGTCTGATGGATAAAAGTTAAAACTATAGTTCTTAGAAATGGACTGGATTGGGGATCGGCTAAAGGTCTAATTCGAAATAACCTTTAAAACTAGTAAGTGATCAAGCTAGGCCAAAATCAATCAAACTGAGCAAATTGGGTAATAACTAATGATAAATGAACCAGTTGAACTGATTCATTTGAATTTTTTTATTTTTTTTTAATTCTATAATCAAGCGATGAAAAAATTAACATTACAAATCAGCTAATTTTAGTGAAGATATCAAGATATTGACATTTTATATATTTGGTATGAATGAATATAATATTAATTAATAATATTTCTTAGTTGTTTGGTTAATTTTTACTAAGAATTTTTTATTGTAAATGTTATTTTGTGTAATTTGATATAAGTCTTTTTTTAATTGAATTTGTGTATTTATTTTTATAATATATAATTATAGTTATTATTCTTTTAATATTTTTAAATACACTGATTTGATTATTGACTCTTATGACTGGTTCGGTATCCAGAACTTTAGTTAAAATCAAATAAAATATAAAATAATATTAAATTAAAATTAAGGAAAAGCCACCTTTTCAACAAAAAAAAGTTTTTTGTTTTTTCTTTTAACATATTCTTTGGAGAAAAATTGTATGATCCGTGACACATTCCTTTCCTTTGGTTTTAAGCAGGGCAAGGTTCCATTGTTATCACTTGAATCACTCCATCAACTCCACATTTTTATCTTTGTATTGGCCGTTGTTCATGCTGTATTCTGCGTCATCACGGTGGTCCTTGGAGGTGCAAAGGTAATCAATTAGTATTGCCATTAAATCATTCTTTAGTCCCTAAAAACATATATTTTCTGTCGTTTAGTCTTTAAAATTTGAGGGTTGAATAAGTTAACTTTTATAAAATTACAAATTTAATATGAATAATTTTTTTAATAGGACTAAATTATATAATTAATTATCTCTAAAAGAATGACTCAATAGCGGTGTTTAACGAGTTCATAATATTTAATAACTAAATATTAGAAATATAAAGAATAAAATGACTTTGAATTGAGAAATTACAAACAGACTTTTACATAATACAATAAAGCTCTTTTGAAATTTTTTTGGATATTTTTTATCCAAATTATCTACTGTAGAATTTTAATAGGATATATATAGATGTCTGAACAATTATATTTGTTCAATTTTCAACAAATGTATCTGTTTAAATTTAATCAATATGTAAGTTTGAGTTTTTACTAACACATTATTTCAAATTTATTAAAATAATTCAAAATTTAATTAACATATCATTTCAAATAAATTGATCAAAAGTCTAAATCAAAGGCATTTATAATATATATATATATATATATATATATATATATAAATTATATCATATGTATATTAATATTCATTAATATACCATATAAAATTAACTTAGACTTAATAAAAAAACATTAATTAAATACCTTTATAAATATTCTATTTTATTCGAGGTCGAAACTTACAAACTATATATAACACTAAATAGTTGGCTCATATATCTTTTAGAGATTGGTAATATTAAAATTCAACTCTGCAATCAGACATAAAGAATATCGTAGTTCCTTGAATTGTGTTGTGTCATAATTATGTTTCTCGTTTTTTTTTCCGGCCTGCGTAGATCCAACAGTGGAAGAAATGGGAGGATGGTGTTAGAGCAAACATTCAAAGATCAAGAGGTAATTTTAATGTGAAACTTCACTTTTTCTATGTACAAAAAAAGAAAAAAAGAAAAAGAAAAAGAAAAAGAAAAAGAAAAAGAAAAAGAGTGAGTTGGCTTTCTAGATTCTTACATTTAAAGGTTTTCTTATGTGTAGATCCATCTGAATCTGCTATTACCCAAGAGTTCTTAGAAACGCGTGCTGATGAAGGATATTGGAGAAAAGCAGCTGTCGTGGCTTGGCTAGTAAGATTCACTTTTCTCTGGCTGGATTCTCATATGATCACGTAGAGGAAGCTAATCCTTATTATTATTATTTTTTAATTTGATAGATTAGGATATACTTTCTTAATAAGGATAAGTTATTTATTAATTATTTACTTTCTTAATCTAGTGATAATTCTTTATTTAAGAGAGATTTTCTTGCTTATTTTTTTCTTAGTTTGGTTAAGATTCTTTTGTATAAATATTAGGTTTTAGTTTCATTATGAATTAGAGAGAGAGAATTCCTTTTTCATCAAAATTTACATAGTATCAGAGCAAGGTTTCTGACCTAGCCATCCTCTCTCTCTCTCTCTCTCTCTCTTACTTACCCAGACTTGGTCGCTGAACATCGTAGAGGCAAGCCTATTATCTATCTTCCTCAGTTGGAATCTTGATTGTCATCATGACCAATTTCGGCATGAATACACAGACCATGTCCTCGAAAGTCAATTCTGAACTTGAGTAGAATTCCTTAATCACTAATTCCTCAATCAATATCACCGATAATTTGCCTTTCCTTATCACCAGTCACAAACTCAATGGCCACAATTTCCTTTAGTGATCACAATCCGTCCTCATGTATATTTCTGGCAGAAGAATGGATGATTATCTCACTGGTGAGGTTCTTGTTCTTGAAACACAGACCCCCAAGTATCGAACCTGGAAGACAAAAAATCACATGGTCATGCCATGGTTAATAAATTCCATGACCACAAAGATTGGAGATAATTTTCTCCTTTACAAAACAACCAAGGACATTAGGGATGCAACACGTGAAAACCTACTCTAGTTCTGAAAATAGCTCTAAACTATTTGAAATTGAAACCATACTTCAATCATTTCATGATCTGTGACTAGAAGAGTTGAATGTTACTCAACATTTCAATACCATTATGCGATATTGGAAACACCTTGACATGTTCAAGATCTACCCCTAAAAATGTCCTGATGACGTTGCTCTGTACAAAAAGATTGTTGAGCAAAAGAGAACATTCAAATTCCTCCTTGGTCTTAACAAGGATCTTGATGAAGTCAGGGGGAGAATCATGGGAACCAAGCCCCTACCTTCCATTTGATAGGCCTTTTCTAGAGTTCGAAGGGAAATAAGCAGGAGGAAATTGATGATATTAGAAAATTTGGGCACTTTAGCTATTGAAGGCTCGGCCTTGATTGCACACAACTCTTCTCAAGATAATAAACGAAAAAGGGGGAGGCCATGGTGTGAATAGAAGCTTGGTCACACTAAAGAAACATGCTGAAAAAATACATGGGAAGCCTAGTCATGCAGGACATCCATACAAATAATGCCACTAGACCTGACAACAACAAAAACTATAGAGATAAGTCCATTCACCAGGGAACAGATTGAGGCACTACTTGGTCAGATCTCCATTCCCTCTCAATCATCATCGTCCACTGTTGAACAACATACCAGCATGTTCGCACATCAAGGCAGCGGATACAAGGGAAGTGATCGGAAGTGTTGAGTTGTGTAGTGGTCTCTACTTGCTCAAAGAAAGTCCTCCTATACATAAAAAAGTTTACACAATTTGTTGACATTCTCACCAAAGCTCTTCCAAGGACAAGCTTCGATGAAATCAACTCGAAGCTAGGATTGTATAACACGTACTACCTAATTTGAGGGGGAGTGTAGAAGGAAGCCAATCCTTATGTTTCTTATTTATTTATTTTTCAATCTGATAGATTAGGATATAAGGATAAGTTATTTACTAATTATTTGTTTTTCTAGTTTAGCAAGGATTCCTTATTTAAGAGGTATTCTCCATCTTATTTTTTTCCTAGTTTAGTGAGGATTCCTCTGTATAAATATAAGGTTTTAGTTTCATTATGAATTAGAGAGAGAATTCCTTTTTCATCAAAATTCGTAGATCCTTATAAGTATTATTCTATTTAGTCCTTAAAAGATTACTATTGTCTCAATTTAGTCATTGAAAGATGAATGGTGTCAATTTAGTCTTTGAAAGATTATGTTTCTTTCAATTGGTCCTTCTTTTTGTAAAAGTAATGTTTAGCAACAAAACTTTCGAGATTTAGCAATAGGAGATTATGTGAATTAGCAATGAAAATGACTAATTGGATAATTGGGAGCCATTGGATCAAACATTCAATGGCTTCCGAAGGCCTCCTATGTATTCCCTAACCTACTTGTCACAGTTTGGTTGGACCAAATATCATAGGGGATCAACATGGAGTTAGGTTGATAGGGGATACGATCATGTTAGATTAATCGGGTAATTATGATGTGAGATACATATTAATAGAGTTAAATGTGGGCTAAAGTGTGGCAGCAATTATCTCATGTTAGAGGTTTGGGTGAAGAGGCCAAGTCAAAGTTGAACTGTGACACTTAGGTATCTACTGTATTATAGGTTAAGAGAGTAGAGTTGCACTTTAACTAATAACTATAACTTTTGGATTAGTGGTAGTAGTGTCAAAATAGCTCGCGGGACGGCTTGTGTTTAGGAAATTAGACCCATTTAAAAATAGGTTTAAATCGGCCAACCTGTTTATTTTTAAAAAATTGTATTATTTAGTATAAATAACTCAACTTTATCATATTTTTATATTTTATAACATCATATTCAATAAATATAGTAAATTTGGATATGAAAATTTTTGTAATTTTTTAAAAATAAATGTAGAATTTTCAAATTTAAATATAATATAGCTAATTTAAAACAAAGATATGAAAAATTAAAGTTGTTGGTTATTTAAAAACATTAAAGAAGTAGTGTTTTACATATATAAATTATATTTTAATAAAAAAATTATTGAATTATTTAATATTTTATTATTTAAATATAAATTTTTTTTAAAAAAAAGAGTAACTTGCAGGTCGACTCGTTTAGATCCACTGGTCATGATAGGTAGGCTTGAACATAAAAGAGTAGCTCGTTTAATAAACAAGCTGAGCCTACTTATAGGTAGCCCATGACAAGCCAGCCTCTCCTGTTTGATAGTGCTGAGTACTTAGAAGTAATTGCTTGGTCCTAACATTTACATCGTGATTAAATGATTTTTTCTAAGTTTATTAGGCTAAAGTATTGAGGTTTGGTCATTTGTGGGATAGCGAGCACACTTACAATGTTCCCTACCAAAAGGTCAGATGAGAGTGAAATAAGAGAAAGGTTTTAATGAAACTTTCCTTTTCATTGTCTTTCATCTAAAGAAACTCTAAAGTGCATAATTCTAGTAACCTATCTCATAAAATGTGATCACAAAAGATTAAACTTTCATAGTATTTGATTAATGTAACTTGCTTCACTGAGTTATAACTGTGAATTTTGCATTAACAAGATGTTTGAAGTGACGACTCTTGGGTTTGAATTCAATTTCGCAGAGAGCATTCTTCAAGCAGTTTTATGGCTCTGTTACTAAATCTGACTACATTGCGATGCGACAAGGATTTATAAAGGTTCAATTTCACTAATTTTATTTAGGCAAAAGTATACCTCATGTCCCTAACATTTACATCGATTTTTATTTATGCCCTAATATTTATTTTTGGTCAAATATATTCAGCATGTTTTATTTTTTTTAGATATTTCTCAAAATGCCAAAAAATACCCTCAATCTCTCTCTCTCTCTCTCTCTCTCTCACATACACACACATAGATTAACAATGGAGCAAGAACGATGACTATGAAGCAACATGGGAGAAACAGAGAACAGTGACAGAGCATAGAGAATCGATGGGAGGAGCCTCCGATGACACGGACAAGTACGACGATGTCGTTGTGAGCTTTACCGATATGGCTTTTGAGTTTTGGGAGGATGTTCAGACATGGTTGGAAAATTCATTTGACGCCGGTAACTATCAAGATGACGTCAACGACGAGAGTTCTATGCTCCATCGTCGTTCTTTGCTTCTCCTTTATTGCTTCTTCATCGTTGTTCTTACTCTGTCGTCGATCTGTGTGAGTGAGTGAGGAGAGCGAGAGGAGAGAGAAAGATGGAGGGTATTTTGTTAAGAACATGAGGTATACTTTTGCCTTTTATTTATAATCTAATAAGTTTATGATAATGCTCTATTTCATCACTTGGACACAAAATGGACTCTATTAATAGTGATTTTTCCAGGAACACTGCCCACATAAACCTGATTTTAATTTTCACAAGTATTTGATGCGAACACTTAAAGTGGACTTCAAAAAAGTAGTAGGCATCAGGTACACGAGAACTTTTTAAGCACATCAAGTTCCTAAAAAAAGAAGACAAAAGTACCATTTTCATCCTTAAACTTTGACATAAGTTTTAATTTTATCTCAAAATTTTATCTTGTGTCAATTTTGTCATATATCTTTTCAATTAGTTTTAATTATGTTCCTAAGCTTAACGTCGTTTAAATTGTCAATGATAGATGTTGATGTAGCTACCTATATTGCATACGATAGTATCAATTCATTTAGTTAAACACATTTTACATCATATATTCTCTTTAAATGACAAAATTGTCATTTATTATTCACTTTACCTTTTAAATTATCTTAAATAATGGAGGGCAATTTTGTCATTTCAGGAGAATATCTGACATGAACTAGCTTAATGAGTTAATACTGATGTTCATATAGATATAACCATATTAGCATTTGTCATTCACAATTTAGAGAGCGTTGGGTTTGAGGTCAAAATTGAAACTAATTGAAAAGATGTTGGACAAAATTAATACAAAATAAGTTTTGAAATAAAACTGAAACTTGAGTCAAAGTTTGGTCTATCAAATTTTACTTTTGTTTTCAGATTGAGATTAATCTAGCTAAGACTTCTTGTTCAAACATATTTATATGCATAAATTTTTGTTGAGAACAATCAAAACTAAGGCAAATTATTCTCTATTGTTTTTCCATCATAGCTGGTACCTATGGCTCTTTGTCGTCCTCTTTTTGCTGCTAAATCTTGAAGGTAATATTTTGTACCATGAAACAAAACTTTTGTAAAAGTTGCATTTTCATCCCTAAATTTTGATCCAGTTTTAATTTTGTCTCAAAACTTTATTATTTTGTCAATTTTATCCTACATTTTTTTAGTTAGTTTTAATTTTGTTCTTAAGCTCAACGCTATCTAAATTATTAATAACAGGCTGATAGGTGCTGATGAATAGGTATGGTAGGGATGAAAGAAAAATTAAGGAAAGAAAAGAAACACTGATAGATATATAGTGGGCATACTCCCTTACATGAAGATAGTTATTGGGTCTAAGTCTAATCCCTCTAGGGTTTAGGGTTACTGGTAAATCTTAGACCTTAAGTCCTAAACCCTAAATCCCTTTAGCAAATATTGGTAGATATATATAAGACCCTAACAACACATAACCAACCCTTATTTAGAGATACATACACAAATACATAACTACTCTCCTTACACATATAACCACAAATAATCACTACCTATAACATAACTATACAAACACCCCAAACATAATAAATCAATAGATATAATTAAGCATATCAACCCCCACGAGGCTTCCTCCTCGCATATATACGAAGAGGTCTCATATCATAGACGTTGATGTGGTCACTTCTCTTACATATGTTAGATATTTCTTGAAATGATAACATTTCTCATTATTTTTTAAGAGAATTGAAAGCGCAAAATGAATAATGAAAAACAATTTTATTATTTTAAGAGAATATCAGACGTAAAACGTGTCTAGCTGGATGAACTGACATTGATGTGTGCAATACGAATGGCCATATTACCATTTGCCATTAACAATTTAGATGGATTTGGGCTTAAGAACAAAATTGAAACTACTTGGAATAATGCAAAACAAAATTGACACAAAATAAAGTTATGAAATGAAATTGAAACTTGGGTCAAAGTTTAAGGACAAAAATAGGATCTTTGCCATTTATTAAATACATGAAAATCTTGAATGCCATAACTTCCAAGATGCTGGGGGATGTGGGATAACTTTGTGCCAAATATCCTTTTATTACAAACATATTAAAAACCATTATTGTAAGAATCGGACCGGGCCAACCAACCAGAAAATCAGTTCGGAATAACTACTAAAACTGGTGAGTGATTGAACCGGTAAAAAACTGGGTAAAAATTAGTGCTAAATGAATCGATTCACTTGAATTTTTTTGTTTTTGTTTTTAAATTTTGCTTATTCTATAATCAGGTAATGAAGAAATTAATATTACTGATCAACCAATTTTAATGGAGATATCAATATCTTAATATTTTATGGATTTGATTTAAGTGGATATTATTTTGATTAAAAATATTTCTTCATTACTTGGTTAATTTTTGCTGTGAACTTTTGATTATAAATGTTGTTTGTGTAATTTGACATCTAATCTTATTTTTAATTGAATTTGTAAATTTAGATTTATAATCTTTAATTATATATATTATTTATAGACCAGTTCTACTACAGTTCGACTATTAATTTTTGAACTGATGCCTCTGCTAGTTTGTTGACCGGTCTGGCTTTCAGATCCTTGTTAAAAACTAATCCACTTGAAAATTCATCTTGCAGGGTGGCACACTTACTTCTGGTTAGCTTTCTTACCATTGATAGTAAGTGACTGAAATTTTTTGCAAGTGGTTATATTTTAATACCAGACATGACGATTGTGACACTAGTGTATATATATTCATTTGGATATCTTACAGCTTTTGCTTCTTGTGGGGGCAAAGTTAGAGTACATAATAGTTCGTATGGCTCAAGCATTGAAAGATGAGGAAGCTGCAAAAGTTGTGGGAGCAATGAGGAAGAGGAGAGAGGAAGATGGAATAATAGTGAAGCCTTCGGATGAATACTTCTGGTTTAATAGCCCTGCTCTTTTGCTTGACTTGATTCACTTCATTTTGTTTCAGAATTCTTTCGAGATTGCGTTTTTCTTTTGGATTTGGGTGAGTATGTTTATGATAAGTCTTCATTTCCAATCAAAGGTATATATGTCATGTAGCATATTTGTTCATGTTCCCAGGGGAGCAGGAGCCCAAGACTTTTATTAAAAAATTTGAAATTTTAAAAGAAAAAGTGTCCAAACAAATTAGATATGTTGATCTTGAAATCAACGGCTTTGATGATTGGAACAAGAGATTCCTTTTCCCCTGAGAACATGAGCAAATCCACTTCCTATATGTTGGATATGCATTTTGTCGAAAAGAGTAAATATACAAATTAGTCCCTAAAAGATGAATTTTTTTTATCAATAAATTATTGATTTGCTCCTTGAAAGATTACAATTTTTCAATTTGTTCCCTAAAATATGAAAGGTCTTAATTTAGTACTTAAAAGATTACATTTGTCAAAATTTGATCCATTTATTTATCAAAGTGACTTTTAGTAATGAAAAATTTGAGATTTGGCAATGATAGATTTTAATGTTTAGCAACGAAAAAGACCAAATTAAGACAAATGTAAATTTTCACGGACCAGTTTTAGACACTTAATATTTTTAGTACCAAATTAAGATAACTATAATCTTTCTGGATTGAATAAGTAATTTACTCATTTTATTGTTTGGTCCTTGAAATTCAAGTATTAAATGAGTTAGTCCTAATAAGTTATAAACTTATAATAAATTAGTCCTTTTGTAGGACTAAATTGTATATTTACTCATATTTGAGATACTAACTCAATTAAAATATGTAACGAGCTCATAACATTTAGGGGACTAAATTGTATAGAGTTAAACTTCCTTCAAGGACTTTACAGTCAATATATGTATCTTTGAAGGACTCAATTGGCCTAGGCTGTTTAAAGTGCATGTCATTTAACTCCCTTGGTCAACCCAAATTTAAAGTAAACGTGCATTTGTGTAAACAGCGTAATTAAGCACTTATATAATAAATGTTTATATATAAGTTATTTTTACAATTGAAAAGCTTATGACGACAAACTTCACATAAGCTCTGTATCAGCTGCTTTTTATAAACTACCCTCAAGACAGTGGCAGAGCCACATGGAAGTCAGGGGGTGCAGCTGCACCCCCTGAAATTTATAAATTGTTATGTAAATTTTTTTTTTTCATTTTGCCTCCTTCCTTGTTTTTTTTGAATCCCCTTAATATTTTTTGAATCCCTTCAGTGACTCAATCCCTCTCTACTGCTCACAGTCACAAGACCCCCACTCCTCAGAGTAACAAAATTTTTTCTTGATAATGGTTAATTTCTCATTATATTATTAGGAACCTCTTTGTAAAAGCTTAAAATTTAGAGTTTTTGTACATATGTTTAGTTCTATTAAATTGGTTAATTAATTATGTAATTAGGATAATGAGTAACATATTTGTGAAGTCAATTTCATGAAATTTTTTCTTGATAATGTTTAATTTCTCATTTTATTGTTCAGGACCTTTTTGTAAAAGTTTGAAATTTGGAGTTTTTGTATATCGGTTTAATTCTATCAAATTGGTTGATTGATTATACAATTAGGATCATGAGTAACATATTTGTGAAGTCAATTTCATGAAATTTTTTCTTGATAATGATTAATTTATCATTCCATTATTAGGGACCTTTTTGTAAAAGCTTAAAATTTGAGGTTTTTGTACATAAGTCTAATTCTATCAAATTGGTTGATTGATTATATAATTATGATCATGAGTAACATATTTGTGAAGTCAATTTTATAAAAAAATTTTTTGATGATGATTAATTTATCATTTAATTGTTAAGAACCTCTTTGTATAAGCTTAAAAAATTTGTGGTTTTTATACGTAGGTCTAATTATATCAAATTGGTTGATTAATTATTCAATTAGGATTTAGAAGAAGAACAATTTTTTTGTAATGGAAATATTTTTTAAGAGGAAATTACCATCAAATGAGCAAAAAATTAAAATTAATTTAGAAGAATTGTCATTAAATCTAAAAAAATGAATGAAAATTTTGCCCCCCTGACCGAGGGGTCTTGGATACGCCACTGCCTAGAGAGCTTATGAAAATAAGCTGGCATACCATGAGCTATTTCTATAAACTTTCCCAAACATATGCATAAGCGTCTATGCTATAAGATAAGCTCAGATAAACTTAAAATAAACTCTTCCAAATGTACTCTAAATGTTAAATTGATGAATATATTATTGGTAAAAGTACGTTTCACTTATATCAATAATTTCATAGTATTCATATACTATTATTGTGATGAAGCTGACAATTTTAATATTCAAATGTCATCTTAATCTCAACAATGATATACTCAAAAGTCTACGAAACTTTTTGATGTTCAAGTAAAACATATTTCAAATCATAAGGAGGCAAAATTGATTGTAAGTCTAGCTAAAAAGTAATTTACTTAAAAAGATTGTTATGAATTTGCCCTATGCAGTGCACATATGGATTTTATTCATGCATTATGGAGAAGATAGCCTACATCATTCCAAGACTCATAATGGGGTATAATATCCTCTTTGGAAGCATTGAAAAACGAAGCACAATATTCTATTGCTTCAATTATATCATCTCACTACTTGTAATTGTGCAGTGTAATTGTTCAAGTGCTATGCAGTTACAGCACCCTGCCTCTGTATACTCTTGTGACTCAGGTAAGATATTCATGTCTATGTCTTATATATCATCATCTTGACTACGATATCTTAGATATCATGTAATATTCTGATGAAGCCCACCCCTTTGTAATGCCTAAAGCAGTGCCTTCATTGCTCAACATAGAAAGCATACAATGTTTACTCAAAACAAGAAAACACCCAGATGCCCTTTTTCCCAATTTAGTCCCTCACAAATGCCGCGTCCCTCATAAATTTTTATTCTCAAGTTGGTTCTTCACAAATTTAAATGTTCTCAATTTGGTTTGCCACGAACTTTTATTCTCAACATCTCTATTATTCAACAACAATTGCACGAAGGAACCAAATTAAGTTTGGATTTGTAAGGGACCAAATTGAGAATGAAAATCTATGAGGAATCAAATTGAGGAAAAGGGCATATTTGAGGGACCAAATTGAAAATGAAAATGCGTGAGGGACCGAAATGAAAAAAAGGGCATATGTGAATGACCAACTAGAGAATGAAAAATTGTGAGGGACCAAATTAAGAAAAAAGGCATATATGAGGGACCACTACTAGCTTTGGAGAGGCTAGTATCTCTCCCTACAGTTCCCAAAATTGTTCTATTGTCTGAAACCCAGTCAAAACAACTTAAAAAGACCCCAAACAGAGAGTTAGTTATGACAGTTACACTGTAAGGCCTTCCTAACTGCCCTAACCTACTTAGGTGACAGCTCTCTACCTTTCTTCAACTGAAGTAGTTAAGTTCATATCAATCCCATCATATTCAAATGTTTGTGTTTGGTACATTGGTATCCTAGATAATTGGTGTCAACCAAACTTTGAACGGTCACAATTTTTGATAAAAAGACTAATTGATAATATATAAATCTATAAAGGACCAAATTGAAAATGTAAATATGTGAGGGATGAAATTAATAATATATTAATTTGTGAGGAAACATATTGAGAATGAAAATATATGAGGGACTGGATTGATATCATATCAATCTATAAGGGACCAAATTGAAAATAAAAATTTGTGAGGGACTAACTTGAGAAAAAGGCATATGTGAGGGGACCAAAATGATATTTTGGTCAAGAGCAATATAGGCTGGCTTTCCCCATAAAAACTCTTGAGATGCTTGTGTTGTTTGGTTAAATCTCTGCTCTGTAGATGGGTAGCCGGTACAAGAAGGGCATGTTTGATGAAATGGTGGAGTCAGCTCTAGAAAATTGGGCTGAGGAAACAAGAAGTGGCACTGCAGGTTATTCCTCTGGTACAGGGAGGACACTGTCCCATAGAATTATCAGAGAACCAAGCCAATATGTTGAAGTTAATGAAGAAGCAATAATGATGATGGGAGGGACTACACGATCCACAATTGAGCTTCCTTGCATTGATCAAGCCTCTTTTTCTGAGGGACTGAATGCTGCCAAATAGGGACAACAGATGAGATTCAGGTAAAATTCGTTAAGTGTTTGTTACAGGAATAACTAATAAGAGTATAACAAATGGGTTTTTTTAAATGGCATATTATCACAGTATTAACTCACTGATTAAAAAAGACACCTCTACTTATGATAATTCTATGGCCTAAATGCAAAGAACTCTCTCAACTTAAGGGATTGCCCAATTTACCACCTCAAATTTATAATTCGGCAATAAACCCCTCAAACTATTAACTTTGTGTCGACTTTTTCGTTCAAAACCCTGACGCTACTGCCCCATGCAAGTTGAAAAACGGTAAATTAAGAAAAATGATATTTGACCTATCATCCTAACTAACTAAACAATAACTTTTTTTTTTCATTTGTTGTTTTCTTTTTGCATTTTTGCAGCAAAAAAGTCTCTTATGATGATACGTCAAATGCATTTTTTTTTGTTAATTTGGCCTTTTTCAGGCTGCATGGATAAGTAATGCAAGGGTTTTGACGAAAAAGTTAACGGAGGAGTGATGCTACACAAAATTGAAAGTTGGGGAGGTTTATTGCCAACTCCAAAAGTTGAGGGGGTAAATTGTACAATTCTTTTGAGTTACTTGGTAACAAACAATTAAACATTGCAAAAGTTTTTTCTATCAAATAGTTGTTACTGGGCAGATATTTAGGGGCATGAGTTCATGATCATTGTGCAGGTGCTGAAGTAGAGCTGGGTATCAGTAAAGAAGAAAAGATACATACATAATTTTTTATTGATCAAAAAGAGGACAGAAAGAAAACAATACTAAGAGATTGTGGAATAAAGTCAGGCTTTAGAGTGCATTGTTATTGCATCATTATCCAACTAAAGAAAATTCCTCCAAAAAAAAAAAGAAATTGATCTCGTGATCTGATCAAAATGTAAGTTATACAAATTTGTTGACCTCCTCGAAAGTGACAAAATAAGTAGTGATGATTGTGATAACTTAATATAAAAAGAAAGAAAAAAAAAAAGGACACAAGTAATGGCGTGGGTGTGACAAAATTGGCATTTGATTTCATATTTACTGTGGGCTAAGTCAATTTGAACTTCATTAGGCCATAGGCCTTTTAAAATTGACAAAAGCAATATGAAAATTCAGTTCATGATTATGTCCGAAAAGACTATCCTCTCACTACACTTCAAGCCCACCAGGAACTTAATTGAGGACGATCAGTTTGAACTTGGAGATATTTTTAAAAGGTGTTAAGGATAACCATCTACAACTAATCTGTATACTAGCACAGGAAGCAAATTAAAGAGATTCAGATATCTTATATGAGGAGCTAATGTCATAGTATCATGTGAGGAAAGAGATAGAACAAACCCACTTGAGTGATGGGTTCTACTTGAATGGTGGATCTGATAAGCACCCAAACAATTTGAGGAACACTCCTTTAAAATCTAAATATTAGGAGAGAAGAATCAAGTCACTTAAGTATTCCAAAGAGTAGCACCGCGCTTGGACGTCTACTGCACTCTACGACGCTTTACTCATCTTTTCGATCAGCCCCTCCGTAAGTAGTCCTTTTCAGTGCACCGACAACCAGGCTCTGATACCAATGATAAGTACCCAAATAACTTGGAGAATCCTCCCTTAAAAGCTAGCTGTTTAGGAGGAAGAACTAAATCACTTAAATATTCCACCGATCATCCCATACTACTCAATGTGAAATTTAGGAACCCCATGTCCCAATAATAGGGACTAGGTTATTATGGGGTTTGACACACTTTTATCTATCTTTTAACATGATACTATCATGTTAGTCCCTCATATGAGAGAGGATCTGGTTCCAGTTAAGTCTTAAAAACAAGTGGCTCTTGTTTCCATTTGGTGGCAACCAAAGGGACAAGTTCTATCAACCCTGAATATTAAGATCCCAGAGACCAGTGGCGGAGCCATGTTCCAGTGAGGGGGTGCATCTGAATTTCAAAATTTTCATATAAAAATTTGTTTTTTTTTGGTTTTCCCGCCCCCCTAAATTTTAATTTTTTACCCCCAAAATTTTTTGAACCTTATATTTTTAGGGGGGACCCATGTTGTGCACTCTCTAAGTTTTTGCAGAAGTTATATTTATAAGTATAATATTTTAAAAATTTATATTTTGGTCCTAAAATTTAAACCTCCTTTTACTTTAGCCCCTATTTTTTGGCTAAAATTACAATTTTAAATATAATATTTTAAAAATATATTTTAACCCTAAATTTTAATTTTTTTTAATTTTAGCCCGTATAATATTTAAAAATTTACATTCGCCCCCCCCGACCAAGGGGTCCTAGATTCACCACTGCCAGAGACACTAACCTTCTAGTCCTGTGAAGTTCATCCTGGTCATCCAATTTAGAAGTGGGAGTCTGCATAATCCGCTTACAATTAGCCTGGGAGTAGATCCACTTTCTAGGAGTGAGCACGGGACGGGTTGGGTCGGGTTTGAGGAAAATTTCAACTCAACCCAATCAAATTTGATCAGGTTGGGTCGGGTCGAGTTGTTAATTTTTTTATGATGAACCCGAACCAACCCAACCCGCACATTGGCGGGTTGGGTTGGGTCGTGTTGACGGGTTGTTTTTTTTTTTTTTCAAAAATTTTAAATTTTTATTTATTTATTTATTTTTGTTTTGCTTTCTTCTTCTTCTCTCTTTTTTCTTTCTTTCTTTATTCACACTACATAGAAGACAAATAAATTAATAAAAGCACACATTATTCTTTATTCCATCTAACAAGATAATAATAGTCAACAGTAAGTTATAATGCTATAGACAAATTAATTCAATTCAAATTTCAATATATATAATCCAAATTTTAATAAATACATAACACATAAACATTTACTTATAAATAATGAGTATAACAAAAAATCCTAAGTGGCTAAGTTTCTAAAAATTTTTTTTTAAAAAAAATATATATATTAGGCGGGTTGGTGGGTTGGGTTGGGTTGAAAAATTCCCAACCCGCCACCCGACCCGCTACTTGGCAGGTTGGGAATTTTCCAACCCAAATGTATGGGTTGGTTTGGGTTGGGCGGGTTGGGTGAGTTTTTGCTCACCCCTACCACTTTCTGTCCAACTTCCACATTAGATTCATCATGGATCTAATCTGTACGAGAACTTACATAAAGACTATAAAGACTGAAGGAGTTCATGATCATTGTCCAGATATTCAGATCCAAACTTTCTTCTAATTACCTGACTATAAAGACTAGAAGGGCATTGATAAGGACTCTGTTACAAGAAGAAAAAGAAGAAAATCCAAGGCCTCCACTAGACTTGGGATGGCAAATCTTATACCAAGCTTCAAAGTAATTTTTCCTACATTGATCCTTCTTTACAGCCCCAGAAAAAATTAGCAACAATTCATCACATCAGCTAGATTCTCTTTTTGGTAAGTTTAGGATAATCAGTAAATAGGAATGGAGGATAGCAGTGACTGACTTGATCAAACTCATTCTCTCTGATTGTCACAACAACTTACCCTTCCATCTACCTAATTTGTTCTGCAGCTAATCAATAAATTCAGAAATATTCCTTCTATCCCCAACATTACAAAATTTCCCATGTGCTTACCTAGAGAGTTTAACTGCTTAAACTCAAAAACATACTTTCAAGGGCCTTTTCTTGAACATTCTTGAGATATTAAGGCTAAATTTAATCTTAGTTTTTTTCTCATAGACAATAGGCCTGAAAATTTTCCAAAATAAACTAACAGATTGTGTAACTAGGAAGTCAAATCAGAGGTAGTCTTGATAAATCTGCATACATGAGGTGATTGATGGAAGCAACTACTGAGTATAATTTTACTCCAGGAATAAATCCTTCCTGGTCTTTTTATATGGAGATGCAAAATGGAGCCAAATTGTCTAAAATCAAAGCAAGGTCTCTCTTACCAAGGTTAATATGAAGCCTGGAAACAAACTTAAAGACCTGTAAGAGCGAGAGCATAATTTGAAAGCTCTCCTTATCATTAGTAGAAATAGTGTAATGTCATCAACAAATTGTGAGTGAGAAACTTCTACCACATTAACCCGTAGCCTCAACCCCTTGACCATCCCTTTTTCAGAGCTCCTTCTTAGCATATGACTAAGAACATCAACCACAACGGTAAAAAAAAAAAGTGACACAGGGTCACCTTACCTAACCCCACGTTGCCCCTGAACAGTCTTTAGGTTGCCCATTCACTACAACAAGAAAAGCCATAGGCTGCCCATTCACTTATTACAATATAATTTATGTTAAATGATGGCAAGAACAATATTAGTAGTTTCCTTAAAAAAAATAATAATTAAATTCTTCAATTTGCTGCTGAAAATGCCAAATTTAAATCCGCATTAGCCAAAAATTTACAATATTGGTCAGTTTGTGTACTAGAAAAATAGTAAAGAAGACGAAGTACCTTCTCAACAGAAAAAGGCACTCCTCGTTTCAAAAGAACTAGAATAAGTATAATGAGGACAAAGCAAAATAGAAAGACTTTCATCCACCACTAGAAAGATTTAAATTTTGATTGTGCTTGAAACTGCAACATTTCAACTTCGATGGCTGTTGGTTCATCAGTTGTGACCAGTCTAACATATTCCCTATTCTCCATTGAGTGATGCCCCAAGTTTTGATATTTTTCAAACTCTTTTGATGGTTTTGTTGTCATCTTTGAGTTCCCATAAGGCTATGAAACTAAACAAAAATAGAACAAAAGCATCAACAGGAACTGTACAATCCGGAGTTTAAAGTGCTTATTTCATATTAAATACATAAATTATTAAGGAAAATCAAGTGGCATAATCAAATAAACTAGGATAAAGATCAGACCCATATAGAGCCGAATAAAGTGTTACTGGAACAATCCATTGCTAGATGTTTTTTACTTCCTAAATTAATTAAATGGAGATGTTTCTCCAATTTTTCTTCTCCTTAATTACTATTTACTTCAGACCCATTCATCACTGGTTGCTTCTTACTCTTTTTTTTTTCTTATGGCCAAATAGAAGGTCTTACACAACACATACAACATATAATGTGCAAACAGAACTTATCAACATGAGCAAAATAAGTGCCAAAATGAAGAAAACACACAACAGCTAGATGCTTCTTAGTTGAACTTGCAAGCTTAAGGCATAAATTCCCTAATTGAGAGGTTTTCTAGACTAAGGTGAAATAGGCTCACCTCTTGAACATTTCATCCACATTCAACCTCACAAATTAAGTTCAATAAATTAGAAATATCAAATTCTAGCTACCAGTTCCATGTTTCGGGACTCAGCGCTGTCCATTGTTTCCTTTAGCTCCTCCTAGCCCTAAGTGAAAATCTTCAAAGGAAGGAAGAACGTAAATGTTTGCCTTTCTAGGAGGAATCAAAACAAAATCTCCCGACAGAAGAACAAAATAGAACAAAATATTTGAAATCAATAGAACAAAGCAGATCTAAACCGCATGAAGGAATTTTAATATACAAAATACAACAACAACAACATAGCCTTATCCCACTAAGTGGGGTCGGCTACATGGATCGCACGACGCCATTGAGCTCTATCAATGACCAATTCTTTAGATATCTCATTTACTAAAAGGTCACGTTCAATAATTTCTCTAAGTGTCCTCTTTGGTCTTCCTTAACCTTTTTTCACAGGGCTCCAAACCATCTGCTCAACTCTCCTAATTGGCGCTTCCAACGGTCTTCTTTGCACATGCCCAAACCATCTTAAACAGTTTTCAACCATTTTTTTTCTCAATAGGTGCCACCCCAACTCTACCTCGTATATGATCATTACGGATCCTATCTCTTCTTGTATGACCACACATCCAACGCAACATCCTCATTTCCGCCACTCTAATTTTATGTTCTTGTTATCCTTTCATTGCCCAACATTCACTCCCATATAAAATCGCTGGTCTTATAGCAGTACGATAAAACTTTTCTTTGAGTTTATCAGGTACTTTTCGATCACAAACAACCCCTGATGCCATTCTCCACTTCAACCACCCAGCTTGTATCCTATGTTCCACATCTCTAATAATTTCGCTGTCATCTTGTATAATTGATCCCAAATACCTAAACTTTGACACTTGTGATACGACATGATCACCAAGTTTAACCTCCATCTCGTTCCTAGCTTGTCGCTTGTTAAACTTACAATGCATATATTCGGTCTTACTCCTGCTCAGACGAAAACCCTTCGATTCCAAAATAGCTCTCCATAACTCAAGTTTAAAATTAATCTCTTCCCTTGTCTCTGCTATGAGAACAACGTCATCTGCAAACAGCATGCACTTAGGGATTTCTTCTTGGATGTGTTTCGTCAGAACATCTAAAACTAGGTCAAACAAATAAGGGCTTAAGGATGATCCCTGATGTAGGCCAATTTTAATAGGAAAGTCTCTAGTCTCCCCTCCAGATGTTCTCACACTAGTCGTAGCCCCCTCGTACATATCTTTTATGGCTCTAATATACGCAACCCGCACACCTTTCTGTTCCAAAGCTTTCCACAGCACCTCTCTTGGTACTCGATCATAGGCTTTTTCCAAGTCAATAAATGCTATATGAAGGTCTCTTTGTTTACTCTGATACCTTTCCATCAACCCCCTTAAAAGATATATAGCTTCCATAGTAGACCGTCCTGGCATGAATTCTAATATACAAAATAAATAAATAAAAACTTTATGTTCTACCCTTTCTTCTCCAAAAAAATATGCGGTGCCTGGTGGGAGGGCCAATCGGAGCACGTCACCGATGACCTCCTCCGACTGCTGTAATCAGCCCAGCTGGCGAGATGCTTGTTGGGTGGGATTCTGAGAAAGATGATAGCTTCCTTCTCTCGGCCCTCACACCAAGGCAATAACTAACTTAACGTCTCAATCTTTTACGAATATTGACCTCTCTTTCAAAATGTAAACAAACTAAAAAATCCTTGTTTATATTTTTATTAAGGGCAAAATTAACTTTTTTTGTCCTAAAATTTATTTCAAATTTCAATTTTTTTCCCTAATTTTCTTTTAAGCAATTTCGTCCCACGTGTTTATAATTTGTTTCAACTTTATTATTGAAGCTAACACCATTAACTCAATGACAAAAAATACTAACATAGTAGGATATGTTATTGTCTACGTGTGCGGCCACATAATCTACATGGGAAAATGACAAAATTTTCCTTGAAATGTTGATATTCCCTCTATTCCACTTCATCTCTCTTTCTCTCTCTTTCTCTCTTCTCTCTCTCACTATATAACCTACTAGAGATCCCTTTTTACACGTAGGAGGGACTCGAAACACCGTTGGATTAATTTGAGCCAATGATTTTTATTTATTCATCATTTTTTTTACAAAACTTTACTTGAAATTTTTTTTATGTAACAATTGATCTAATGATAATTATAAGTATAAAATATACATAAAATAATCATTTAATTTTTTTAAAATATAAAAAATACTGAATAAATAGAAACTATTGAATGTGCACATAGGAGGATCTCCTTCTCCTTCCCTATATAACCACTGCTCAACTCTATCCCTAACCTCTCCTCTTCTTTTCTTCTTAAATTTGATTTTGAAATTCCAATTCAAAAACAATCAATAAAACTCACACCAAAAAGATGTTTCCAAATCCTCCAAATTCATCCCTCCTCCTTCATAGAATTAATGATGCCTCCACCACCCCCCATTGCCACCACTACCACCCTCTTCCTCACCAGAGCACCACTCGAGTCCCCTTCCTTGACACCCCTTAGTAAAGGGGTTAAACTGTTTAGAGGGGCAATTTCATCTTTTTCCATACATATGAAGGGCATTTATGAAATTTTTAATCAAGAATAACCAATTTTGACCGTTGGCGATAGTGATGTTGTTGTATATATTCAATTTTGTAATTTATTGAGAGAATTATGAAAAAAAGAATTAAAGGATTCTCTTCTCTAATTCCTCGATACAAGTCCTCTCATTTTTCTCTCTATATCTTTCTTTATTAGCATTTACTCTAGTTCTCCTCTGTGATTCTGTCACGTGCCTTCAGTGCCTCAGATGCACAACAATCATCATCAGGCAAGACTTTTTATTTTAACATGGTTTCTATTTTGCAGATTTAAATTCAACATACATCATAAATTAGGACATGCCTCATCATTGCTAGCGGCCCATAGGCCACTTAGCCCAGTTCCAGTATACCAGACTTGACATCTAGCATAAGACAAGCACATCACATGCATTCTGGCCTTAGCCCAATAGAAATTAGCAGAAGACATAAATCCATCACAAACAGGCAACACGTCATCTTGCATCAGAGGAGCACATCAGTACCCTCAACAAATATCATTCTGTGTGCATCAAGCATCACGAGAAAATACATCAGTATATCTCAGAAGTGCCTCACCCTCAGCATTGACCATCATCGGGCATCATCAACACATCACAACAAATTATCAGCATATAGATATTCCACATCCACAACATCATCAAAAATTTTAAAGCATCACAGAAAACAGAAAGTAAATATTACATACTCATCATCGCCACGTTAGCAATGCCAATGTGGCTCAGGTCATCCACATAGTCAACCATGTCATCAGTAGGCTGACATCATTAGCCATGTCATTAGGGCTGACGCCATCATCAGCATCACACATCAGCACGTTCCAGTCCATATAGTTCATATTTTACATAGGCTAGACTACTTTACAATTCCAAAAATTAGTACACAGTCTACTCTAATTTTTACAAGCATTTTGTTAATTCCAAAATCTTGTAGACGTGTACCATGGTCCGTCCTTTTCACAGAAACCTCTCTATGTCTCAGTTCCACTACCGAAAATGTGGAATGATTAGGAGTAGAAGAATTTTATTATTAAGACAAATGTATTGAATGAAAAATCATAAATGGAAATTATTACATACCTTTCAGATATCTTCTTCTTCACCTCTCATCTCCTCTATTAAGTTCTCATATCTTCGTTCCTCCTACTCTTCTTCTTCATTCTTCTCGATCTTTCTACTTCGATCACGTTTTCTTTGTTTTCAGGTGACTGCAACTTGTGTTCTAAGATCCATCTCATCGACAGCCAGGAGGAGAAAACTGAAATCGTAGCGTGAACGAGGAAGCCAAACAACCGATGGAAGTATCTCAATTTGGCTATAGGAACCCTAGCAGAAGGGGCTATCAGAGTTGCAGAGAGTAAATAGAGCTTAGAAGGGAATTAGGGCATCTTTTCATGCAAGGGCCGAAAAAGTTGTATAAATAGCATCAGGCAAATTACATGTGCTGCCCTTAATGAAAAGATCTTAGCTATAGATCTATTAACTTCAACTGGAAACATAAATGTGGAATTACATCATTGCCCTCATCAAACGCTTATCACAGCCGTTTATTGAGTTCTCAACTTAGCACTATTTCGGGTGCTATTTACCTTCTCTTTTGATATCTATCTTGTCTATTCTTGCAATTCTTAACTCATGTTTTGGTGTTTTAAATTAGTTTATGATTTCTTAGATTTTAGGTTAGTTTGAGTAATTTCATGATTCTTTGCCACTTATATTTGGTGTTTCGTTGTTTTTGTTGTAGGTTGGGTTAGTGCAAAGCTTGTGCAAGAAACTGGACCGTATCAGAAAAAGAATTGGCTCGCTGTCTCTCACAGCTATAGCGGTGGATTCCACAGCTATAGTGGTGGCTGCTCGAAGTGAAGATTTTTGAGTTGTTTCCTCTGCCTTCCACCGCTATAGCGGTGGATACTGCCCCAAAGTGTTTTAAAGCCCATTTCCCTGCCTTCCACCTCTATATCAGTGGATCGCATTCTGCATTAGTTTAAATAGCGTCAGAACAAAATTTTTAGGGCACTCCGAGTTGAGGAGAGGCCAGAGGACACTGATTTTGTAGAGGGAAGAGAAAGAATCCCATTCCGAAGCTCTCCAAGCCCAATTTCCATCAACTTAACCTCGGATTCATAAAGTTTGCTTCATCTTTTACTATTTTTTGTACTTTTAGGGCTATGAATAGCTGATTTTCTTATTCTAGGGTTGCTATGAACCTAATCTCTGATTATAAGTTGTTTTCTCTCTAACTTTGTGATTCTCATACAATTAATACATGCCTATCATTCATATGGTTTGAACTTATTGTAAAACTAGCCACTTTATGATTTGTTTGTTGCTTTCATCAAACTTTGGCGAGGGAGATCTTGGTAGAACATTGAGTGAATAGGGCGAGTGGTTGAACCTAGGAGTTTGCTTATTAATTAATAGGGATATTAATTAACCTTGTTTAATCAAATTAGGTTGTTGTTTATTCGGCTTAAACTCACATAAGGGATGATGTTAGAGTTGAGTAGCTTAATTTATGTTCGAGAAAATCACTTTAAGCTATTAGAAAACTTAAGATTAAAATATATAATTGGTTAAAATCACAAGTGTTAGGGAGAGTTAGCAATTCTTAGGACGAGAGAAGGGGATTAATAGCCCTAGGTCTTTTAATTAAGTTAATTTCATCCAAATTTGTGATCTCATTCTGTTTAATTGTGAAAAATACAAAAAATATTTTGTTTTATGAATTTACCTTTACATTTACATTTAGAGCGACTTTTAATCCAAAATTGGTTGTTTGATTAATATATTTAAATTTTTGGAGCACTTAGCGAGTTGGTCATCATGGAATCGACACTTCTACTCATTTTTACACTATATTATTTGTGCGACTGGTGCGCTTGCCAAATCGCTTAACACCATTCATCATTTGAAGGGCTCATATCATTTCTAACGAAAAGATTGTCATTCAGTGGGCTTGGTTACAGTGGGCCCTTAGATCCTTATTGGGCTGGGTCATAACAAGGTGGTATTAGAGCAAACTTTCCTAGGACAACACACTGGCTAAGACTAGAGAAGCACATATGGCAGATAGAACTACTGACAAAGGAAAGGAACCTGCTGACCTCGAGACAAGGATTGATGCAAAAGTAATGTCAGAAGAGGCCTATGAGCAATTTTGAAGTATGCAATAGCATGTAGCAGACACTTGCACTACACAAAATAGTAAGTTGGATTAGCTTATCTCTACATTCCAACAATTGAATACCAAACAGACGGAGAACAATGTACAAGGAGGAGTATGCTCACCCTCAGTGGCTGATTGAATTTCAACTTTTTAGCAACTAATTGCTAGACAGACAAAGAGCAACCAACAAGGAGTAGGAAGCTCACCATCAACAGTTGAGCGGGGTATTCTACAAACCCCTCAGCCAAAAAAACCCTCATTGGGCAAACCAGTACAACTTCCTACGTACACGGGCCCTATGGGCAGTGGCGCGTAGGCAGAGAATAAAGGATACATACCTTATCATATCCAACCTAAACCTAAGGTTGAGTTAACTATGTTCAACGGTAATGACTTAAGGTACTGGTTACGTCAATGCAACAGGTATTTCAAATACTATAATACTACTGAAAAAGATAAAATTCCAGTAGTTGCTCTATATTTTGAAAAGAAGTTTGAAAAATAGTTCCATAATTATTTAGTTAGGAAGACCACAAATTTTATGGGATGAATTGTCTAGGGCCATCCTCATAAAATATGATAAATTAGACTACGATCAAGTTGTGGGGTTTTTAACAAATTGAGACAGACTGTAAGTTTAGAGGCATATGTTGAGAGTTTTGAAGATTTAAGGGCTAGTATGTTGGAATTTAATCCTTATCTTCTTAAATCTCATTTGTATTCATTTTTATCAGCGGATTACAGGAGGAAATCAAACATGGGGTAGCTATGTTCAAACCATAGACATTGGATACAGCCTATGAACTAGCTGAAAAAAAAACGAAGAAAAGAAGCTGGAGGCACTAAGAAGACATGGTTTCTACTTCAGAAGAACTAGCAGTAACCAAAGACTATTGCAAAATAAGCCCTTCATAAAAGGTAATACAGATTCTAAACCAAATGCATATCCCAAGAATAATAAGCCTAGCAGAGAATTGAAGAAGGGAGAATACTTCAAATGTGGTGATAAGTTAGCCCCTAGTCATTAGTGCAAAACCAGAACTCTTCAATTGATTGATGGGGATACACACATAGATTTAGAAGAGGAGATTGTTGTAAAACCAAACCTAGAAGAAGGAATTACTGAAGGGGAGTTTACATTAAATTCTATCAATTATCACTCACCGCCTAGCACGTTGAAACTTACAGCTAATATAAATGGAGTTGAGGTACATGTTTTGATTGACTCTGGTAGCACTAATAATTTTATTGATCCTAAGGTTTTGTAGAAATTGAAGGTTAAGGCAAATCAAACCTACCCCCTAATAGTAATACTAGCTAATGGCAGCAAGACAATCAGTAGGGATAAGGTTTCACAATTATCCTAGGAGATATAGGGTCACATATTTAGGACTGATCTGAGGGTGCTAAAATTGGCAGATTGTCAGATGGTGCTTAGAGTTAATTGGTACATGGGCCTCAGCCCAGTTACTTTTGATTTCCAAAATTTAACTCTATAGTTTAACAATCAAGGTGTTTCTATTATCTTATAGAGGGTGAAAAATAGTGCTTCTCTTATAGTGATTGGGACTCAATTTCTGGAGGATTTTTCTAGCCCTAATGACGACTTGATGGCTCAGTTAAGCAGCATACAGGCTACACCAGTAGGGGATCCAATTCCTAAAGAAACACAAATGTTGGTTCAGTAGAACAGTGAACTATTCAGAGAGATTACAGAACTACCACCAAAAAGATTGCATGACCATCGCATTCTACTAAAGCCAGATTCACAGCCTGTGAATCGAAAACCTTTTCACTATCCTTATCGATATAAGGAGAAGTTGGAGAAACAGATTGATGCAATGCTAAAAATGGGGATCATCAGGCATAGCCGGAGTGTTTATGCATCACCAGCCCTACATGTTGGGAAGAAGGATGGTACCCTAAGGATGTGCATTGATTACATGCGACTTAATCTAGTGACTATAAAAGATAAGTTTCTTATTCTAATTATTGATGATATTTTAGATGAATTAAATAGGGCCTTTATTTTTTCTAAACTAGACCTTCGATCTGGATACCACTATATTAGAATACATGAGCATGATATAGAGAAAACAACTTTTAGAGTGCACCATGGGCACTATGAATTCTTGGTAATGTCATTTTGGCTTATCAATGCACCAGCTACATTCCAAAGTTTAATGAATACTATTTTGGCTGACTTCCTAAGAAAATTTGTGTTAGTTTTCTTTAATGATATTCTGATATACAGTAAGGGTTTGGAGGATCACATTCGACATTTAGAGGCTATTTTCTATATATTAAAGGAGAACCAGTTGCTGATTAAGGAAAGTAAATGTTCTTTTGTTAGCCTAAAGTAGAATATCTTAGGCACATTATTTCCCAAAAAGGAGTTGCGACAGACCAAAAAAAAGATTGAAGCTATGTTAAACTACCCAGCACCTAAAACACGTAAGTCTCTAAGGGGATTCCTTGGCCTAATAGATTATTACAAGAAGTTTATAAAAGATTATGGTAAGATTAGTAAAACTCTTACTAACTTATTAAAAGGGTGTTTTTAAATGGGATGATAAGGCTACGGTTGCTTTTGATGACCTTAATTTAGTCATGACTAAGGCTCTTGTTTTGGCTATGTTAGATTTTACTAAACCATTCATATTGGAGACTGAAGCTTGTGACATAGGAATAAGAGCAGTCATTATACAAGAAGGCAAACCATTAGCCTTTGTGAGTAAGGCTCTGGGAGTGAAGAACCAAGGGTTATTTACATATGAGAAAGAGTACCTAGCTCTTCTGATGGCAGTGAAATAGTGGCAACATCATCTAGAAATAGGAACTTTCATTATTTGCACAGACTTACTGGACCACCAGGTAACTAATCAGATCCAAAAAAGGGGCCTCAATAAATAATGGGTTTGTCTTATGCAGTTCACTACAAGAAAGGTAGAGAAAATGAAGCTGTAGATGCATTATCTAGAAGATGGGAAGATGCAGAACTCAACAGTATCATTACCATCACACCAACATGGATTCTGGAAGCCAAAGCTTCATATAAAGGAAACACAGACACCCAAGAATTGATTCAACAGCTAGGTTCGCCACCCAGGTTTACAATTATAAACGGTTTAGTGCATTATAAGGATAGATTACTTACTAGGGCAGCTAATGACCTAAGGAAGCAGATCATTGAAGTTATTCATTCAGACCTAACTGTGGGTCATTCTAGCATTTAAGGGACCTATCAACTAGCAAATGTATTAGTCTATTGAAGGGGACTTAAAGGAGACGTCACAGCCTATGTAAATCAGTGTGATATTTGTCAGAGGAATAAAAGGGAACATATAAAGCCACCAAAACTACTTCAGCCATTGCCCATTCCAGAAGCAGCATGGAGGGACATTTCTATGGACTTCATCGAAGGGCTACCTAAATATGAAGAGAAGGAGATAATTTTAGTAATTGTTGACCATTTTACTAAATACTCACATTTTATTCCCTTATCTTACCCCCTCACAGCACCTTCAGTAGCATAAACATTTTTTGTGAATATTTAAAAAATTACACGGATTGCCTAACTCAATTATGATAGACAGGGATAAGATTTTTACTAGCCATTTTTGGTAGCAGTTGTTTAAAGCTATGGGGGTTACTCTGAAATTAAGCACAACTTATCACCTCCAAACAGATGGCCAGACTGAGCGAGTCAATCAATGTTTAGAATGCTACTTAAGATGTATGATAGGAGATCATCCTAGGAAATACAATACTAATTACCATACAACTATTGGGATGACACCCTACTAGGCTCTCCATGGGGTACCTCCTACTCACTATGGTTTCAAATAGGTTGATACAATTAATAAGGTAATAACAGATTTATTACATGATCACAACACTAATATGGGCATCCTAAAGGAGAGATTTCATAAAGCCCAAGAGATAATGAAGCACTATGCAAATAAAGGGAGGACCGACCGATTGTTTTAGGTTGGGGATCAGGCGTACCTTAAATTGTAGCCTTACAGACAAGTTGCTGTTGTGAGAAGATCTAATCAAAAATTGGCAGCTAAATTCTATGGACCATACATAATAATGCAAAATATTGGTTCTATAGCCTACAAGCTTGAACTACCTAATGGGTCAAAATACATCCAGTTTTTCATGTTTCAAAGTTAAAGAAAAAGGTAGGCTCTAACAGATTCGTTTCACCTACACTACCAGTTATTGACCCTATGAATAGAACATACATTCAACTAGAAGTGATCCTGGACCAGAAGGTAATCAAACAGGGCAATCAGGCATCCACCCAAGTCCTTGTGAAATGGACTGGCCTCGACCCCTCGAATGCAACCTGGGAGGACTTTTCAACCCTGCGATAGCAATTTCCTTCATTCAATCCTTAGGACAAGGACTTCCTAAGGGGGAGGGGTGGTCACGTGCCTAAAATGCACAACAATCATCATAGGGCAGGACTTTTTATTTTAACATGGTTTCTATTTTGCAAGTTTAAATTCAACACAATCATTAAATTAGGACATGCCTCATCATCGTTGGCAGCCCATGGGCCACTCAGCTCAGCTCTAACATACCAAACTCGACATCCAAATAAGAAAACACATCACATGCATTTTGGCCTAGCCCAACAGATATCAGCAGAAGACATAAATCCATCCCAAACATGCAACACTAAGGATGGCAATTTCCACCTGAACCTGACTGACCTGGTCCGAACCAACCCGTTTGGGTTGGGTTATTCAACAATTGACCAGAGAACAGGGCGGGTTTAGGGATTCCTCGAATATGCAATCACAGGTTTGGGGCGGGGACATGTCAGTGTCCTCTTTGCCTATATATATATATATAATAATAATAATAATAATAATAATAATAATTTATGTATATACACACATAAAATATATAAATAAATATATAAGATTTGAGGATTTCAAAGTAAGAAATTCAAAGTATCAATTCTTCAATCTTTCCAAACTCCATTTCGACATTTTGGACATTCCTCTCTTGTCGCCCCTACTCTGCTACTTGCCAAGTTACCAATCGCCATCTCCAATTCTCCATCTATGAGACTGTGACATTTTCTTGTATTCGAGCTTGACAAATTCACTATACTCGGCATCTTGACATCTTCTTTGGCCTTTTTCTTCTTCTTGCTCACCAATGCTGCTGATTGATCTACAATCCTGTAACGTCTTTTTCTCCTATCTGTTTTTCCTTTATTTTAACTCCTCTAATTCGGCCTGTAGCATAATTGTGTGGTATGATGTATAGTTGAGTTGTTTATGTATGCTGCTATTTGGATAACTATCTGGTTGAGTTCCTATGGGATTTGCAAGATTAAATTGGTGACAATGAACTCAGCTAGGCCCCTTGCCCCATCCTCAGCCACGCCCCTTCCTCTGTGACTCTGTCCACTCTCTTTGTCGTAAGCATGTTCTTTTCCTTGCCAAATCATTTTTTCAAACAACTTGGTAAAATGCTTGTTTTGAAGAAATCACAACAAAACATATTTGTTTTCCTTCTTTTAGTTGTTCTAGAATGTTTCTAGAATATTGTTGCTGCTACTTGAAATGACTTTTGCCTTACTAGTTCATGTGATGCCAAAATTTTATTTTAGATGCCAATGAAATTATAAATTCACGGCCAAATGACATTGCAAATACCAGTGCTCATTTGTTCACGAACAATCAATCAAATATATTCATATAAAATAAAATACCATTCTTCACAAGAAGCTATTTAAATAATTGGTAGGAGCTAAGTCTACCTCCAATGTTTAACTTCTCTTCGTGGCTTGTTCTTGACCAATTTTCTTCAATATGTTATATTTTTAGTTTGCATTTGCTCATATCTTTCTTGGGGCAAACTTGGTGGTGAATTGATTATATTATTTGATTCAAAATTGTTATAATTTAGTCATTTGTTGCAGAGATTATAATTTTCATTTAAATTATCTCTTTTTAGTAGTTTATTCATTTTTCATGAGCTTGAAAGAAATATTGTCATCATAAAGTGGATGGTTAAAATAGAATTACAAAGAATTAATCATGAGGATGTTATGTGCCTCTCAGTTCAAATAAGGAAAATGAAATTCATAAACCACTTCATTATCTGTTCCAGCTAGATATCGATTTACAAGTTTTTTTTCCTTTTAGAAGCTAATATAATAGACAACTAAATTAATGAAAACCCATTAAAAAGATGTGAAAGTAGATCAAATATTAATTCTAGTGGGTGGTGTACCAAACTTATATTTGTCAGCAAAATTTAGGTGACAAGAATGACTAGGAAATTTTAAAGGATATGTAAATTGTTTCTATTTAGAACAACTATTAACTTTTCAAAGATAAACACTGCCGAGATTAAGCTAAGCATAGAAATTTTAAGAATGGGATACTAGAACAAGTGA
Source organism: Biancaea sappan (assembly GCA_037074585.1). Taxonomy (NCBI): domain Eukaryota; kingdom Viridiplantae; phylum Streptophyta; class Magnoliopsida; order Fabales; family Fabaceae; genus Biancaea; species Biancaea sappan. Next base: position 62,836,984 of record CM073493.1, on the reverse strand, counting down.
TATAGGGGTTGAGATTAGAATGAGTTGCATTAACCCTTATGTTTGGTCCCATGCAATGTCAAATCAATTGAGATTTAGTGAGGTTGAAACACAAAGGCGAGTTATGTTTATGAGATACAAGGACCTGTTACATGCTATTTGATGGGTTGAAGAATATACTATATATATATATATACAATTTCTTTGTTTTTTGAACTTACGAATATTTGCAATTACGAATATTACAATTACCAATTTTTGCAATTGATAAAGAGTATACTATTGGTGTCACGACCTGTTACCTGGGCACATGACTGGCACAATAATGAACCTCTCATCATTGTAAGCCTTTTCATAAATTCTACTCGTAAGTTAAATTGTTAGTTATCTTATCTCCATGTTATCAAAATAACCATTCCTTGAAGAAAACATATCAAATTTCCTTATTTGTAATACACAGAGATGAATTGCATATAATAATAGATTTTTATTATGAAATACAATATTAAACTAAAATACAAGCCAAATATATCAAATTCCTGACCTAGATGTCTTAGACGATTATAAAGCAATATAATCTACAACAAAAGAGGGGCTTACTTGACAGTGAAAAGGTTCAAAGTGATCTACTCTCTTAACAGATATTCTTCGCCAGCAACTTGATCTGAACAAAAAGATTTCACATAAAGTGTGAGCTTTAAAACTCAGTGAGTAAATCGAGGTCGCATTAATAAAATTCAAATACATCATCAGTCACGCAAGTATACTCGAAGGCTCAAACTCAACCAATAAACATAGTTAGAAATTATATACTAGAAGATATAAAGTCATCCAATTCATCCAACGAAATTTGTACTCATTAATGGCAATATATCCTAGAGAGCGCACATAGGTTAGCTCACCAAATTTGTTTATTTCTGCCATAATACACAACATTATCCTCTGAGCTAGGGTGCTTCACAGATCTATTATCAACCCGGGGTATATCCCTACCGAGGAAATTGTTGTCTCTACACTCATTGGTCAAGATACCCTTTAAATCGAGTTTTTCGCCTTGCCATGAGAGGGGGTATTATCTCACTCAATCAATAGTACAATAATCAGAAGTACAATGTAATATTCATTCATATAATATGTATCGTATATAATTATATCACATGTTTATAAACAACAAATCAAGATAACAATTAAATTATCTTGGAAAGATTCAAATTTTATATCACCTTAAAATACTTATTTCATCTTATCCATACTTCAAGATTAATTTGAATTTTCTCCCTAGATTCACCACTCCAAATCCAGTCTACCCTTATGAGTCTTGGGAGTGTCCTACGATATACTTTTTATCACCAATGATGCTAAAACCCTATTAAAACGGGGTCGTTTCACTTTTTTATGTTATTAAGGACAAGAGCACTCAGGTGAATTTCAGGTTTCGCTATGGAGACTTTATGAAAAGTTAGAGAAAACAAGTTAAAGTTGTTTTTTTATAGATACTATTTATACATATGATTACTATTCATACATATGCTTACTATTCATACGTATAATTACTATTTATACATACAGTTACTATTCATACCAGAAATAGTGAATACAATCTATAAAAAAAACACACCAGGTAAATTCCTAGGAAAGAGAAGTGGGTCACAATGGAAACACGTAAGTACCAAGTCTTTCCTTAGCCAGACCTTTCCTAGACATATATTATTCATAGTTTACATTCCATTTTAGTGATCAGAGAATCAAAATAACATATAGGCAGCTAAGGATGGATCTTTCTGATGTAGAGGATCAGCTATAACCGTAACCACAGAGTATACTTAAAAATATAACTTCTAAAATTTGAAAAACATATAAAAAAGGGCATTGTATCCTCATCTAGGATCTAAGCTAAAAAGAAAAGGCCTAAAATCTCAGAGACCTAGAGCCAGAGCAAGAGAAGTTTAAGGAGAGAGAATAAGAAAAGTTGAAGGTGTGAGTTTAGAAGTGAAATGGAATGGCCTATTTATAAAAAAAAGTCAATGGTACTATTTGACACTATACACTAATAAAATATTCAATTTACTATTTATGAAAATGATATTTTTATTAAAATAATTCAATTTACTATACACTTTAATCATTTAGGAAGTCGAAGGGCGGAACTTAAAGGAAAAATTATCCTTTCTCCTTAAACTTTTAAGTTTTTTTCAATCTAGTTCTTTCATTTTTAGTCCTTGAGGGTATTTTCTCAAATAAAATGTTATTTTCTCCTATGAATTTTTTTTTCTAGTTTCTTCTTATGCCCAAATCTCATCTAGTACTCAACATTTCGATTATATATATGAACAGTACCGTATACATGAATAATGTTATATAGGTGAATACTACAGTATACTGGAATAGTAATCATAGTTTGCAAATACACATTTATATTTTATTTTTTTCACTGGTATTACAATTGGCCATTTATCTTGGTGCATTAACATATTGATTATTTTATTTTTAAAGATCACACCTATTTGCCATCTCAAATGCAGTGGTCTTTACCTCTCTGGAATGCATGCTTAGTGCAGTGCTCAAGTGTGTATGAATGGGATTGATGAAGTACTTAAGCATGACAACTTTTTAGAGATTTATGAATGGGACTTCTTTTTAATGTTGATGTGTATCTTAACAAATTGATGAATATTGCGCCTTTTCAATTGATTTTGTTGAGTGTTATGTAATGAGATTTGTTGTGATAAGTTTATGAATGTTATGTTTAAAAATTATATTGTTTTTCATGTTGCTTATTTGTGGTCTGTTGCCCCTTGTTTTATTTCAGTTTTTGTAGTTCTTGGTGTTTAAGCTTATATGAACTCTTGTTTTTCTCTTAATGAATTTCCTTTTCTTACCCAAAAAAAAAATTATATTGTTAACTATTACAGGTCGAGTTTAGGGTTTAGGTACGGGTATGAGAAAAATGTACTCAACAATATGATTTTGAGGTAAGGCTGGGTATTGAAATTCCCTATGGGTTCAAGGATGGGGCAAAATAAAAAAAAACTTGTGGCGTAACGGGGCAGAGGGCAAGTGTGTGGGGCAGGGATGGCTATTGAAAACCTTGCCTCGATTCATCCCGTTGCCATCCCTACATGTCATCTTGCATCAGAGGAGCACATCAGTACCCTCGACACATTTCATTCAGTGTGCATCAAGCATCACGAGAGAATACATTAGTATATCTCAGAAATGCCCTCACCTTCAACATTGAGCATCATCAGGCGTCATCAACACATCACAGTAAATTCATTAGCATATAGATATTCCACATCCATAACATCATCAAAAATATCAAAGCATCACAGAAAACAAAAAATAAATATTGCATACTCATCATTATTACGTCAACAGTGCCAACGTGGCTAAGGTCATCCACATAGTGTTAGCCACATCATCAATAGGACTGACATCATTAACCACATCACTAGGGCTGACATCATCATCAGCATCACACATTAGTACACATTCTAGTCCATTACAGTCCGTACAGTTCATATTTTACATAGGCTAGACTACTTTACAATTTTGAAAATTAGTACATAGGATTTTCTAATTTTTACAAGCAATTATTTAATTCCAAAACCTTGTAGTTATGTACCACGATCTGTCCTTTTTGCACAAACCTCTCCATGTCTTCATTCCAGTACCAAAAATGTGGGAGGATTAGGAGTAGAAGAATTTTATTATTTAAGACAAATGTATTGAATGAAAAATCATAAATGGAAATTGTTACATACCTTTCAAATATCTTCTTCTTCACCTCTCATCTCTTCTATCAAGTTCTTCTCAGATCTTCATTCTTCCTACTCTTCTTCTTTCTTCTTCTTGATCTTTCTACCTCGATAACGTTTTCTTTATTTTCAAGTGATGGCAACTTGTGTTCTTAGATCCATCTCATCAGCAGCCAGGAGGAGAAAATTGAAACCATACCGTGAACAAGGAGGCCAAATAACAGGTGGAAGTCTCTTGGTTTGGCTATCAGAAGTGTTTCACCATCGTGCACAGTAGAACCCTAGCAGAAAGGGCCATTGAAGTTGTAAAGAGTAAACGGAGCTCAGGAGGGAATTAGGGCATCTTTTCAGACAATGGTCGAAAAAGTCGTATAAATAGCATCAGGAAAATTATGTGTGCTACCCTTAATGAAAACATCTTAGCCGTAGATCTATTACCCTTAACTGGAAACATAAAAGTGTAATTACGTCATTGCCTTCATTAGACGCTCATTGCAGCTGTCTCAAATCATTTCTAACGAAAAGACTGTCATTTAGTGGGCTTGGTTGAAGTGGGCCCTTAGATCCTTATTGGGCTGGGTCATAATAAATTCGTTTTCTCCTTCCCTGCTTCTTTGATAATCTTCTTAAAATCCTTATTTCAAAATCAAGATACATTGGTATCAGAGCTAACCTGTCCTCACTTATGGCTGACGCAACACGTTCTTAGGTTGTGTTACAAGAAGTTGAAGAAAGATTCAGAGAATTCTGTGTGACTATAGATCAACGCTTTATAGATGTAAGGGGTGAACTAACATACATTCAAGATTCAATGGCGCAAATTTCACATCAGATAGTAGAATTAATGCATCAAAACACTGGGTTCCAAAAGAAAGAGTATCATGCTTCTACACGATAAACCAAGGTAGACATGCCCAAATTCACAAACTTGGATTCACTCTAGGGGGCATCCCTCCAGGTCCTCCATCAGAGCTAAATATGGTCTTAAAAAAATTAATAATTTTTTTTTACCCATTGGATTTGTAGATCAAAGGATCGATTTAATTCTCTTTTTCAAAATTTTAAAATCTCAACCAATCATGATTAGACACGTGGCCGTGGGACCCACCCCTTCTTTTCTTCCTCTTCTTCCTCTCGTCTTTTTGCTACTGCCATTTATGAAGCAACCTTTTTCTTTTTCTTTTTTCTTTTCTAAAGGAGTTTCATATGAAGTTTGTGCAAGAGAATTCATTTGTACTTTGCAAAATTATTTGATAAGTGCTTTTATCAATGTTTCCTTGCAGTGTGTCTATTTTTTCCAGGAGGGGATTCCATTGCTGTGATTCACAGAAATAGTCCTACTTTGACAGATAAGTTCTTTACTATATTCGTGATGAAAGAATATGGTGATGTTGAATAAGGGATTCAAGTGTTTCAGGAGGAATAGATACAAAGAAATGTGAGAGAAAGAGGGAGAGATCTCCAGTGTTCTGCAAGAAGACGAGAGGAAGAAGAGGAAGAAAAGAAGGGTGGGTTCCACTGCCACGTGTCGAATCATGATTGGCCAGAATTTTAAAATTTTGAAAAAAAGAAAATTAAATTTATCTTTTGATCTGGGCCATTAGATCATGTGGATCAAATGGCCCATAACTCTTTAGCATTTTTAAGTCTCCACTGTCCGCGCGGCTAATTTGACGGGTCAAAAAAGCTAAGGAGTGTTTTTGTCTTTTGACTCTAAGGAGAGAAGCCAGATCCTAGATTCTCACGGGAAGATACAGTGGGTTGGATATCAAAGTGTGAAAGTTATTTCAATCTGGATAAAACCCTTAATGAGAACAAAGTGATTATGGCTAGTCTTACACTTGCTGAGCAAGGATGTCAATGGTATGATGGGTTTCGAAAAAGCACTAATAGCCCCCTGGGATGGGGGTCTTTTTTTGAAGGCATTAAGATTCATTTTAGTAATATTCTTCAGAGACCCTGGAAGAGTTGGTGCAGTTGAAGCAAATTAGGACGTTGAGTGAATACCAAGAATAATTTGAGAAGATTCCCTTAGATCAGACTTATATATATATATATATATATATATATATCATATAAATTTTTTTTATCCAAATAATACCAAAATAAGACATTTATTTAGTGTGTAGTGAGCTTTTTGTTGGGCGGTCTGGCAAGTGCACCAGTCGCACAAGTAATATAGTGTAAAAATGAGTAAAGAGTTATCGTCTCCACAGGGACTAACGTGCTAAGTACTCCAAAAATTCAAACGCATTATTTAGGCAAACCAATTTTTGATTTTAGAAAGCTCTAATTGAAAGTAAAATCAAATTGCAATAGAATCGAATGGAAATAATTCAAATAAAAGGCCTAGAGTTACTAATCCCCCTCTTTCGTTCTAGGAATTGCTAATTCTCCCTAACACTTGTGATTCAAATCAATTATACACATTAATCTTAGGTTTTCTAACAGCTTAAAGTGATTCTCCCGAACCTAAATTAAGCTACTTAACTCTACACAATCCCTTATTTGAGTTTAAGTCGAATTAATGTTAACATAATTTGATTAAACGAGATTAATTAATATTCCTATTAATTAACAAGTAAAACTCCTAAGTTCTATCACTCGCCCTAATCATTTAGTGTTCTACCAACATATCCCTCTCCCGAGTTCGATGAAAGCAACAAACAAGTCATAAAGTGGCCAATTTTATAACAAGTACAGTAAACATGAATGATAGGTATGTATTAAATTGAAAAGAATCACAAGTTTCAAGAGAAATACAAATCCTAATATGAAATTGGGTTCATAGTAACCCTAGAAAAGAAAATTAGACATTCATGGCTTTAAAACTATAGAAAATAGTAAAAGAATGAGCAAACTCCATGAATCCGATGTTGGGTTGATGGAATTCGGGCTTGATCGGCTTCGGGAATGGATTCCTCCTTCTCCTCTAGCAGAAATCGGCGCCTCCCCTCTGTCTCCAACTCAGAATTCCCTAGAAAATATGTTCTGACGTATTTAAATCAGTGCAGGATCACGAACCACCACTATAGCAGTGGGAGGCAGAGAAGAAAGCTTAAAAATAAGTTTTTCAGGTTCTACCGCTATAGTGGTGAAGATCCACCACTATAGCGGTGTCTGAAAGAGAAGAAGGCTCCAAAATCTTTTTTTTAGCACTCCACCGCTATAGCGGTAGATTCTACCGCTATAGCTATGGGAGACAACATTCACATCAGCATTTTCAGAATTTCAGCTCTAGCATTCTATCTTTTAACACGAACTTTTTACCAACTCAACCTACACAAAAAATAACAAATAAACCCATTAAATCGCATAAAAGAATCATGAAATTACTCCATTTATTAAAAGATTAAAGAAAATTAAAACTAATCTAAACTACTCAAAATATGAGCTAAGAATTACAAGACAACAATAAAGAAATCAAAAGAGAGGGTATTTAGCATCAAAATGGCACTAAATTGAGAACTCAACACTTTTTATGTCCTTCCCACCCATAGGGAACTATAAAAAAAAACCACAAACACCATCAGTTATAAAGGATAAATGCCCTGTGATGCATATAAATTGATTTCAATATTAAGGCCACTAAAAGAACATTTTAGTATTCTTTAACCATATAGGATTCTTTAACCGTATAGAATCCAACGAGACATGCTTGGGAAGAAAGTATTCAAAGGAGTTAATCTTTAAATTATTTCTAATAATATTTCAACAAAAAATTATATTAACGATTTAATTCCTATAAAGATATATGAGTTGGTTGTTTAATTTTTTAAAATTTAATTTTATACGATATAATCTTTAAATGTTATAATTTCATCAAATATGGTTATTGAATCAGTTTATAATTTATAAGAAGCTACTCATTTAACTCTGAAATTTAGAACAAAACAACATAAAATATATCTTTGGGGGGTAAAAGTAGTTTAAAAAAAAAAAAGTGTTCCTTGTGCTAAAGTAAAAAGTGCACCTTCCCTTGTTAAAAGCTTTGATGAACATCCAAAACGACAGATCGTGGAGTGCACTATATATTTGCGTAACGCATTTTCGCATGTCGGAATCTCGTGCTTACGCAGGTGGCAGAAAATGCAAGACCTGAGAATAAATGAAGAGCTTAAGAATCAGGAAAATCATCGGAATTGCGCGTTGCTCTGAGGGGATCGATTCGCGCATTGCCGGCGTTGGTGGTGGCAGCTGCTTCAGGTGAAGCTTCCAGCATCAGCATGGACGACGATAATATTTCTCCGGCCAGCCAGGAGCAGCAAGCTGCCGGTGCAGGAATTCTTCTTCAGATCGTAGTGTTGGTTTTAGCTTTCTTTGTCGGTCATATACTTCGTCGCAAGAAGATATACATCATTCCTGAAGCCAGTGCCTCTCTTCTCATAGGTACTTTTATGGTGATCGTAGTTATTTGCTTTCGTTTCTCTGACTTGCTTGGTTTGATGCTCTTTTTTTTTTTTTTTTTGGTGCTTCTGTAGGCTTAATTATTGGTGGAGTAGCTAACAATTCAAAGATAGAAAATAATACTATCAGGTTATTGCAATGCTTATCACTCTCCTTTGGACAACTTTAATAAGACTCTTTTTGGTTCTTTTTAATTCTCAGAGCTGACTTTTTTATTGCCATTTTCGTGCAACTTCTACAGGGCGTGGTTCAATTTTCATGAGGAATTTTTCTTAATGTTCCTGTTACCTCCCATCATATTATATCCTCACTGAATGTCGTTTCTTAACAGTATTATTATTATTATTATTATTATTTCTTCTAAGGTTTCCATATATTTAATTAGTGTTATCTACTAGTCTGGATACCCACAATGTTTTTTTCTTGACTGTCAAGTTTACTCAGTCTGGGTTCAGTCTCAAACCTGTAAGCCCTCCATAAATTTTTTTTTTGGACTTGTATTTTGTTCCTTCAGAACAGCTTTTTGACTGGTTGTGGTCTTGACAGAAACCTTTCTTCTCAAATTTTGGAGCAATTGTGACATTTGCTATATTCGGTACTTTTATAGCTGCAATAGCAACGGGTGTTTTAGTGTAAGTTTTTTTTTTCCTCCATAAAAGTTATTTTCCCATCATGTATAGCTGTTTCACCCGGTGGTCTTTTTTCCCATCTGCTGCAGTTATCTTGGTGGATTGATCCGCCTCATGTATAGACTTCCTTTGGTTGAGTGCCTAATGTTCGGTGCTCTTATATCAGCAACTGATCCTGTTACTGTTTTGTCCATATTTCAGGTGATTTCCTGCTTTATTTTTGTATTCCTTCCATTTATATGTTACTAGATATCCGTGCTGTGACCTTTGACTAATTGTCTTGAACCCAATAAGCATGTGCAATACAAAAGCCACAGAATGTCAATAAGTGGGACTCATTAGCACTCTCCTGCACATGCTTGTTTGTTGATCATGTTTCAGCTGCTACATCTTTCATGCACCACGAAGCTTCAGCTTCAATGATACTTTAGTGACATATATGACTATGATATCAACATATAACAGCTGTTAACAATGTATATAATAGGAAAGAAGAAAATAAAGCCATCGTTGGGAAGAAGTCCTTGTCTCAGGGATCTAGTGTACCTGGCCATCATGAATTGGGTGATTAAATGGACTGGTCATATTCTGTCATTGAGATATTTATGTATGTCATAAGAATCACCATGGCATTCTCAGTAGCCTAGCCAGTTCTTTTCCTAATGTTAATTACTATTAGCTCTAACCTTTATTTATTAGATGTGATATATTAATATTCAGTTTATGATTTTCTAGTTTAGAGTATCTATATCCAATTTTGTTGTCCTTTCTAACTCTCAGTATAGCACTATACGTATAATAATGATGTAACATCTGCTTTAGCCTGTTCCTAAGATGTACTTTTGCCTTCCATATTTGCAGGAGCTTGGATCAGACGTTAACCTATATGCGTTGGTTTTTGGAGAGTCTGTTTTAAATGATGCAGTAAGTCTCAATAGCTACAGAGATTATTTTGTTTCTTATGTGGTGAATTTGTTACCTATGATGAATGGTGCTAACTGGCTTACTGTTTTTTTCCCCTTTGTATTTATCCTTTCTTTCCTCCTAACCTCCCTCATGCACTATGGGAAGATGGCAATTTCCTTGTACAGGTAACTGAACTTCTGATTATGCTTATTCAAGGTAATTTAAATATCATTAAGAGATTAACTCTAACTCAAGAACTTACCATACAGGACAATGTCATTTGTTAAAACTCACCCAGCTGGACTAAATTTCTTAGAGGTAGTTGTCAGTTTCGTGGAGATTTTTGGTGGCTCAATGTCTGCAGGTCGGTCTTTAAAAATTTTGCTTAATATTCTCTTTATGCAATGCTCATTTAATTAAGTTACCTTTTATTATAGGGCCTTAAAAAGGTTCTAGATTTGTATCAGCTGAACTTACTGTCAAACCTCATGTTCTATCTTCTATTATGATGTTCATCTTGGTCTATTGTTGCTTTTAGTTTATATTACAACTCTTGAGGCAGTACAGAAGTAAGACAAAGAGACAGAGAATTTTGAAAGACGTTGTTTGTTTTAATGAATTTAGAACTATTTTTGGTTATGTTTGCAATTTGTTCTATTATAATTTTCCAGCAGAAAGAATTATTATGTTCAACTATCCTTATGATGTCATTCTTTTGGTGGCTATGCAGGTGTTGGAGTTGGATTTATATCTGCTTTGATATCCTTTTAAATCCTCTCATCCTAATTATTTGCAGTATAACTATTTAGAGATTATAGTCAAAATACGTAGTGAAACCTTAACTATCAGAACCTATTTAAGTATGCAGGGCTGGATATTGACAAGTAAGTATCGAATATCAATTTGGTGGTTCTTTTATTAAAAAAATGGTGATTCATGCCAATTTGGAAAATACTGATTGGAAAAACTTTCTGGTTCTATCCAGTCTTCTGATCTTGGAAAGCTGTCTTTTTGTTCTTTTTCCTTATTTCTCGTAAGAAATTTCTCTGGACCATTTCTCCTTGAGTTGTTTCAGAAGTTTCTTAAGTTCTTTTCTAGATATATGATGTAAATGAATGTAAATCTATTTTCTTCAGGTACATGCTTGCAGAAGGTTTTGGCCTGTCTGGTATTGTATCAATACTGTTCACAGGAATAGTAAGTAGAAATTATATTTCTTCTGTATTATTTAATGTTCATGTGTTACCATAATGTAATGAGGATCTTGGTGCTCTGTTTTAGCTCATGAAGCGCTACACGTATTCAAATTTGTCAGAAAGTTCTCAAAGATTTGTCTCTCCTTTTTTTGAGTTGATATCATCTTTGGCAGAGACATTTGTGTAAGGAAGATTTCATTTGCTACATATTTATTCATCATTTTCTATATTTCTTGCCAAATGATGCATGTACACCTTTTTGTCTTATGATCTGCAGATTTATATATATGGGCTTTGATATTGCTATGGAGAAGCATAGCTGGTCACATGTTGGATTTATATTCTTCTCCATTGTATCCTTTTCTTTTTCCCCTGATATTTTGTACCAGAAATTTGAACTGTTGTGATTTATGTAAGCTGTACATTTCATGTTGTCCATGTTTTCTTCCTTAACTCACTTGTTAACGACTTCAGATATTTATTGGGGTCGCAAGGTATTTGTGCTGTTATTGCTATTTAAATAGTCATTTGATCATAGTGAGATATGTTTATGTCAGGCTTTTCAGATAGTTTGATTGCAACATCTATCTCTGGCTACTTAAGACTCTTTTATGCTTCAATTTCACATTTTTCTTTTCAAAGCATTTACTAGATTAAACTTAATTACTTCATGCAGGGCTGCAAATGTCTTTTCTTGTGCTTTTCTGGTCAACCTGGTCAGACCTGAACATCGAAAGATTCCTCCGCATCATCAGAAAGCACTTTGGTATAGTGGTAAGGAACATATAAATCATTGACTATGGTGTGGGAGTTTGATTGATTCTCTCAATAAAACAAACTGCTTCTTACTTTAAATTATTGCTTTTGGGAATTTTCTGTATTATGAACATGAGTAGGACTTCGAGGGGCAATGGCCTTTGCCCTTGCTTTGCAATCAGTTCATGAACTTCCAGAAGGACATGGTCAGACCATATTTACTGCAACTACCGCTATAATTATTTGCACGGTAGGCATGCTCATTTTAGTCTGTGGTTTATTCTATCACTTAACATTTAAAAAAAGAATTAGACATCAAGTGTTTGGCTAAGTTGGTTATACTATAAATGTTAAATATTATCCTGACACTTGATATGCTATTACATTTGTATCTTTTCATATTGTTGTCTCTTAAGCACATAATTGTTTTATGTTCATGCTCCCATCCATTTTAGAATTGTTTCATAGATAATTGCTCTTGCTGGAAAAGATAAAACTTTCATTTGATTTAGTGAGAATTTTGACAAAGTACAATTTTTTTCCTGGACTATGATTTAAAATGGTTATGTTAAATTGACTGAGAAATCTTAAATCAAATACATTTGGGATTGGATTGAAAATAATCCTCCATTATTCATATTTCTTAGTAAAATTTCATCCTATTCATTTTTGGTTGCATATGGTTAATTTAATGTTCTTTTGCACTCCACTGTTTGTGGCACAATTGTGCCACCTATAGATTCTAAAAAGCACCTTTTTTTTTTTTGTTTGCTTTGGCGTTGTTTAACATTGCAAAATAGCAGCTATGTTTTTAAGTATATAGTACTTCCTGACAGCCTATTATGAAAGCAATGTGCCCTTATTATGGATAGGAACTGCGTGAAATCTGTAGAGTGGAAGCAGGAATGTGAATGCTGAAAATATTTTTGTAGATTTTAACCCTCCTTGGGCAGACAATAAGTATAATAATACTTCTATATTTAAGTGTTCATATTTATATAAGTTTCTTATTTAAGTTATAAGCAAGCAACCGAATTTTGTTTCCCCACTCTTTTATTCCCCATTCCTTGGCAGTATTTTCAACATGTAATAGTGCAAATGAGATATACTAACTTACTTAGCCAGGCATCCTATGTGTCTATTTATTATTGTCAATTAGGATAAGCACAAAGATTATAAGCCTAGCCCACTAGTGATCACACACTTATTTCAATATAACCTAGCTTTCACAGACTCACACCATTCTAACATTTTCCCTCAAGCTGAGAATTATTGAAGGTTCAGCTTGTTACAAACGATATCTAATTAAAATAAAAGAAAAACGAATGTAGACTCCAAAATCCTAGAATCAGACAAAATCATCGTGATTCACAAGGTTGCCCAATTGTAATCCAAGAACTTAGCAACTAATACTTTCTCCAACTATGTTCTTGGTAGATAAATGATAGGTACCTAGTAGGGGAATATAGTGTGTGGTGTAGTGCATGTGAGTTTGGTAGAGGGGTAATTTAGGAAGTGTAGTGGGTCAGAGTTGGTTACAAATAAGGGAGTGGGAGTGTGAGTGTAGGAGGCAGAAAGAATGTTTTGGCAGTGTAGTGCTGTGGGCAGAATACCTTAGTATTCTGTAGGATCCTAGCTCTGGGGGAGGATTACTTGTAATCCTTCATTTGTTATTGAATATTTCAGTCTATTTCAGTATTTCTGGGGGTGAGTTCTCTGTAATCCTTCATTTTTCTAAATATTACAGTCATATTTCAGTGTTGTTTTCTGGTTTCTATCAATAAACAGCTCTCAGAAACCTTCAAACTGCTTTCCATGAGTGGCCCTCCCGAAATTCACCCAAAAGCTCTTCTTGGCCATGTCATTTAAATTTTGAAACAAGCTCACAGGTTCCAGAATTTTGACCTGCTTCTCATGAGCAATCCCGTCGATGTTCTCCTAACTAGTCTCCACTGCTTGGGTTGCATACTGGGCTCCCCAATAAAACACAAGGTAGTGCTGAAATCTTCAATTTTATTTACAACCAAGGTTCCAATTAACACACATCAAAACCTCACATAATCGTATCCAATATGTTAAAGTTAAACTACTAAAATTATAAAGAAAAACCATAAAGCTACTTAGGATGAAGAAATGCATAAGAAAAGCTAGGACAAAACCAGAAAAACACCAAAACAAATCATGGATCCACTCCAAACCAAGGTTTGGAAAGATGATAGGAAGGTTGGTTGGATTTTTCTCAGATGTTGATGATGTCTACCGATGTCAGATGTGCCCTCACATGCTGTTATATGGGATGGCAACAAGTTTTGAGAACTGGTACATGAGGATGCAAGTGGTACATGAGGATTTCCAGCATCCTATTTATAGGAATGCCATTCAGAAATATTTGAGGCCAATTGGAGTGCCTCTGGTCCAAAATGAACTTGTCGGAAAGTTTTCTGATCATTGGTAAAATTTTAGTCCCTGAAAACATGTTGGAAACATATACCAGAGCTATTTCATAGAAACAAGGGCCAGAGCTCCTTAGAGAAGTCTTTGGAGCTTTGGGTTGACACCGATTGATGCCCTACTCTTCCTTTAAACCTTTCTCTTTGATAACATGTTAATTGTCTAGATGGGATTACTGACTTAGCAAGGCGTCTGGTGTGTTTATATATAATTGTAAGTACAAATAGTACAACTCAGCCCACGAGTGATCACACACCTATTGTAACCTAGTTAAACATGCTCATACTATTCTAACAGTGCGTTATAATTTATCTTTTTGTCAGGTATTACTGATTGGTGGTTCAACAAGTTACATGCTGGAAGCTCTGGAAGCTGTTGGTGACAACAATAATATTGATAGCCCGACGGGTGATGACAATGATAGTCCTACGAGTTTTGTGGGCCCCATTGTAAGTTTTGCAATATATATATATATATATATATATATATATATATATATATTTTGTGAATGAACTTTGAAAAGTTTCTTGTATATTCTTCATACAATTATCAAGAATTTATGGAAGAGAAATGGCAATTTATGATGTGAGCTTAAATTATTTTCTTTGACAAACTTCCTCCAAAATTATGTATGTCTCACCTTAATGCTATCTTTTTGTTTTCTTGTTTACAGAGGACAGTGATCCATATTATGTGGTATTGTTGAAACTTTGTAAGAAAGAAGTAACTTGATTTGACTGTACCAACTTGTGTTATTTTTTATTAAGAAAAAAAAAAACCAGCTACATTTACACAAGCTGACCTGAGATGTCGTTTTACAAGGTCATTTAATTTATTGCATACTTGCTTTATTTGAAACCCAGTTTTCCTGTTTTTCTTTAATAACTTGGAAGCTCAGTTCATATGTACTAACTTAGCTGTATAGCCTAATATTAATTTTGTCCTCATGCACATAACATCCTGGTTCAGTTATAGCTCTTAACATGGAAGATAAGGATCTTTTGCTTTATTATACACGTCCAAAGATAATTTTCAACTTAACGTTAGATCTTGTTCCTTGTATAGGATTCTTTTATTTATTTATTTTTAGTTTGCAAATATTTAGACTATAATTGAGGTATAAAGATGCAGAAGTGTGCAATTTGATGTGTTTTTATGTTTGAATCACATTTTCAGATTGACATCTTCATGATTTTTGTCAAATCATTGTCTCTATATCAATTTAAAGTTTTCATGGCTATAACTATATATGAGATGTGTACTACATAATGTGCAGTCGTAGGTTGACATGAAATGGTTGCCCTAAGTGGACAGCTCTGGTCTTCTTGTTTTATATATGAGCTTGGGAGGGGAGAGCTTGTGCATAAGGACTTGGAGGGGAACTTGGACTAATTTACTGATATAAAAGTTTGCTTGTGGTGATTGTAGCCTTTCCATTATAGAAATACTGAAAAATCGAAGACCACCAGAAGCCTGGCTCAAGCAGAATATTTGCATAGGAAACATACTCTATAATATTGACTATCGAATATTTGATATAATTGTATCAAGCATGAGTGATGTCTGCAATAAATGCTCTTCTACATCTTATTTAAATCTAAGTGCTCTTGTTGGATTTTAAATTCTAAGTATCCAGTTTTGGGTATCGATCTTTATTATAAAATTGTTTGTTAACCTCCAAATCAACAAAATGAATTTTGATGGTGTCAGTTATCCTTATGAAGGATCGGTGTTTAACTTAATAATTTTGTTTTCTTCCAGAATAATTTTGAAGAAAACATTGGTAATATTTCTCCTTCTCACAATGAAGGATCATCATCAGCGAACATAATCAAGATGAAGCTGCAAGAATTGCAAAAGCGGTAAGGATTCGGAGTTCTGCTACTGAAAATATGGTAAAATATAATTTCTAATGATAATCTTTCCTCTTTCATTTTCTCACAATTCTACTTTGCAGAACTGCATCTTTTAAAGCTTTAGATAAAAATTTCCTCACCCCAATCTTTACAAGTCAAAATGAAGTTGGAGAAGAAGGTAAGTTTAACTTGGCATTGATCTCTATTTGAAGTTTTGTCAAATTCTTACTAAAAAATTGATGAAGTGGTCTGGTCTTGGTTATTGCTTAGATGTCCTTCTGATGGTCATTCTCAAATGTATGAACTACCTGACTTTGGAATCAAGTAAACTTGGATGTGTTTCTCTCTTTTACACTTAAGTTCAAAGCTTGAGTTATTTCTTGTAAAAGAATTTTTTGTTTTTATACGTTGAAGAGGGAGGAAATTAAAAAAATAAAATATGACTCCTGTTTATGTCATAATCACTTGTCCATTGTTGCCTTGCAAATTTTCATGGAATATTTATGAGTTGTCTTTCTACTATTACTAATCATCAATGATCTTGATGCATTATCCTAGAAGTTGGCAAGGTAATAGAAAAACTACTGTCCAGATTATGTTAGAAGGGGGTAAGAAGGGGAAGAAGGACTACTCCAACCCGAACTACTGACATACTGGTTCATTCCAGAAGAGGAAAGCAAGGGGCGATTGGACCTGGGAATAACCAGCTCTGGCTCTAGTGGAGAGAATAGCGGGGTAGTGGAAGAGAGAGAGTAGTGGCTTTAGGTATAAGAGGGGTACCTGGACATGGGAGAGGGAGGGCGGAGCATTTTGGGAGGTGTTAGGATCAAGTACCTACCATAAGGCCAAAAGCTATTGTTGTAATTAGGGCACAACTCTATTTCTTTAACCCATAGTAGAACAGATGCCTAGGCCCCACAGTTCAGCTATGGCCCTTCAGCTGAGCTTTCACTATGGACAATTGCTCCTACACCTTGGCCAACAAATTATCCCTCAATAATTGCCCCAGTAGGAAAAGGACCAGTGAGAATTGTTGCTACACCTTGGCCAAAATAAGGTTTTGTTGGGAGAGGATGTAGCCTGTCAAAAGCTAGAGGATATTGGATTTTATCTTGTGTTATTTGTGTTTCTATACTTTTTTTTTCCAGTATTTCTCAAGGTTCAGAGAACCGGTCGAGTTACCGGTTCAAGGGTTAGCGGTCGGACCGGAATTGAACCGCGGTCTAACCGGTAATAATTAAAATATACTAAAATATTAAAATATATAATTAACATATATATAAAATCATAAATAATTAAATATCCCATAAATATAAATATGGAAATTCAATTAAAGACTTAATATCTCAACATAAAACAACATCTATCAAGTAAAAGTTTACAATATCATCAAATACACAGTTAAATTTATTAAATAAAAGTTAACAAACTAGCAAAGATATATAATATCATGGATCATGATCAATATAACAATCATTCATATCAAATCCTGGTATGTTAGCATCTCCACCAAGATTGCCACTCTCATCTTCACCAGCACTAACGCCAGGTCCAATCTCATTAAAGGATTCCAATAATAGCTGTTCTGAGATGTTAAATTCATCATCACCTCATTTTTTTTTCCTTTTGGTCTAAAAATTTCACCGAGGGGGGTTCCTGGTTTTAGCCGCTTGAATATTGCTGAGAAAAGGGGTGAGATTACTTAAGTATAAGTAAGGCAAAATTTGGACCAAAAGGAAAAAAAAAATTCAAAAAATGACTTGAACCGTGACCCGGCCGGTTTTGACGGGTTCGCTCGATTCGTCCGGTTTCCAGCCAGTTTTTAGGTTCTCCGGTTCAATGGGTTGTATCGGACCGAAACCATGACCGGTTCACCGGTTTTTCAGTCCGACAATCGGTCCGGTCCGGTTCTCAGTTCCTTGGTATTTCTTGGTTTAGTCTGAGCTATTTGCATTTCAGTTATGAAACTCCAGTGTATCCATTGCTATCTCTTGATATATTAAAAGTGGAGAAGCCCAAAACAGAACGGGGAAGAAAATTTTGTTGGGCTCCTTGTTTTTTACACTGAGGTGGCCAAAAATTGAGTTGACCCATTTATTACAACAAACCACAAGTTAGAAACAATTGTTAGATTTGGCCGATAAAAAGAATGAAAGAAATCTGATTTTGGAAAAGGCCGAGGAGAATGGGCTGGTTAGGGCCCAAAAGGATTGAGGTTTACTAAAACCCAAGATTCTGACCCAAAATATACTACCCAAGCGATGAATCCCACTGAGCAAGCTGCAATGCGGCCTTTTGTTTTGTCCCGGAAAAAAAAAATGGCCTTTTGCAGGGGAGAAATTGTGTGCGTTCACTGCAGCAACATCAAACAAATCAGAAGAAAATCATTAGTGTGGATCCTCTGCTTGGGAAAAAAGGGCATGCTTGGAGTTTTAACAATGTCTTTAACTGTTCTAAAACTTTCAGCAACAGTTTTATTTTTTTTGTTGCTAAAAGTTTTAATTAAAGCCGTTGTTAAAACTCCAATCATGACAATTCCAAGCAGAGGATCCGGACCCATCATAGCCTGCCTAACGCTGAGAAAGCAAGATGAAGGAAATTAGGGTTTGGATTTTTGTTCTGCTGAGGTGTTTGGGGCAGACCAAAGGACCAAGAAATGGGAACTTCAAATTTTAACAATGGCCAAAGAAGAGGATGAGAAGGACAGTGGGAAAGTACCCACCAAGGGAATTTAAACTGAGGAATCAATGGGCCAGAAGATTGTTTTGTCAGAGTAGAGCTAGTTGTCAATCAGAATTCGCATGGTATTTGCCTGAATTTATAGCAGGTATACATAAATTTATTGAACTTTCTAAGGATCAAATCTATTTGCTTCAATAATTGCCCCGTTAAGAATCAAACCCGTGAGAACTGTTGCTACACCTTGGCCTATAGAAGGTTTTCTTGGGAGAGACTCTAGCCTCTCGAAAGCTAGAGGATCTGTTAGTAAACTATTGGTTTACCAACATGAGAAGTACAGCAGAGTGGGAGTAGTGGGTAATGGGTAGTGGGTAGCGGGAGGTGCAGCAGTTATTTTATTTATTTTCGTGCAGTTAGGTCACTGGTGTTTTATTTTATTTCCATTTACTGCAGTATTTATTTTACTACTGTCAGTAGCGGCTAGTTCTTCACAGTTACATTTTCCAATTGTTGTATTTATGTTATGTACTCCATTCTATGTTAATGGATCACCAGATCAGTTTTATCATCAAAATACCTTGTGTGTGAGCACTAAAGATTGGAAGTTGCCTCTGTAATTTGAACCAGAAAAATAGGTTGAAAGAAGTCAGATAAGGGACCTTACAATATCAGTCTTTATCTTCTGTTATGCGTGTTTCTTTGCTGTTTTCTACTGTATTTCTTAGTTTAGCATGAGCTATTTGCATTCTGATTGTGAAACTCCTGTATATCCATTGTTTTCTCGTTATATTACAATGGAGGGTGTTAATGGTGATTCTCGAGTCTTGAATAATATCTGTTTCATCTGGGTTCCATCGCAAACTGTAATTTTTGGCTCGTGTATAGTAATTTGTTCTGATATAATATTACCCCAACCTGTTGTTGGTGGTCTTAACAGATGAACTATTGGATAATACTGAAAGCCAGAGAGCATCCGTCTCCAACGATAACCATCATCCTTCATGAACTCATAATCATCGCCAAAGACATGCTTGATGCTCAAGCAATTTGTATCTGGAGAAATTGGTATAACGCAAGAATCAAACATCGTTCCTGCATTTCAAGTTGTACAATTGTGAATCTTGTGTCAAGTAGGCTCTTTTAGGCTGGGACTTGTGGTCTGAAATAGGAAGAGGTCTCCCACGGCACGTGCAGGATTCCATGCAAGTTGATGTTTGTATGCCTCTGCAAAGAAAAATGTGAAATTTGGGAAGTGGATCTGACCACTTTGTAGTGAATGTGATTTTAGAGCCTCTGCGTTTTTCAAAGGAAACTAACCGGGTCGGTTTTAATTTCCAAGAGAAAAACATATTATGAAGCCTAGCCCTTCATTTGTAGATTCCTCTTGTTTCTTAACAAGTGGGTCCGCAAATATTGTATGTTTCTTTCTCTAGAGCTAACATCATCAACTTCTTTAGAAAATACTGAGAATCCAAATCCCGTTTTCACAGGTTTATTCACTTTAGTAGATTGTTGTGTGTGTAATATTAATTTTCTTGTTCACTGTGATATTAAGCTTTTGATTCTGTTTGAATAAACAATTTATTTAAACACTTATATAATAAGTGCTTATATATAAGTTATTTCTATAATTGAATAGTTTATGATGCTAAACTTCACATAAATTATTTTCACCTTATTTTCATAAGTTATTTTTTGAAAAACTTATGAAAATAAGTTAAAAATAGCCTATGTACATGTTATAAGCTATTTATATAAACTCTCTCAAACACGTATATAAGTGCTTATACTATAAGATAAGCCAGATAATTTTAAAATAATTTTTTCAAACAAGGCCTTTATACCAGACGAATATAGAAGATCATTCATTTTGGCTGAAAGATATTAGAAGAGAGCTGAAAATTTAGTATTTTCTTCTTAGTACTCTTCATTACTGCAACACTACGGGACTTGAGTAATCAAACAAGCAAAATGTTTTGAGTTGCATGGTTGTCAGAGCTGGACCAAGTATCGGTCCTAGGTACGATTTAGAAAAACCTATTGAATCGTTGAGGGAATGAACCAATTAAAAAAATCAATCAAATAAGTTGATTTTAGGGGTTGGCCGATTCAATTTTTCCCCCCTGGCAAATGATGTCGTTTTGCCTCGTAAGGGAAAAAGAAAAAACTAATTAGCTATGATGGATCACGCAGAAACAAAAGTGTAGAACAAAATCATAGATCTTGTTTTGGGTTTTGCCTTTGCCTTTGCCATCTGCAGGCTAGTGACCCACTGCCATCTGTCACCACACCACCTTCGTCTTTGGCATCTGCAAGCCTTTAGCTTTCGAGTTTCTTTCCATTTTTCAAGTGAGTGCTTTAGTTTTAATGTCCCCTAACATTACGTTCTTAAACCCAAAAACTACTCATTTTAGATTTATGTTTATTATATATAATTATGTATAGTATTTTAATATTTTTAATTTTTTTAAAAATATTACTAGTTTAACTATAATTTAACTATCAATTTTTGAACCAATAATGTTGATCGATTCGATTCTTAAAACACGATAAATCATAAAAAGATAAAATGTTTCTGGGACAAATTAAAGTGAATAGAGTTTGCAAAAGCAATATTATCTTATATCAGTTCAAATCAAAGTAGTCTGCATAGGAAATAGGAATCTTAAGCTTCAATTATTGATTTGAAATATAGTTCAAGCAGTTTCACTTTTCTTATATATGTAGAATTAGTTTATTTTTTTCAACTATACTTTTCTCATATATGTATAATTAGTTTATTTTTTAAACATTGTTGAATTCTTGTCTTTATCAAAATAAAATAATTTAAATAAATCAAAATTAAAAATTTTCATTTTAGTTTTCCAAGTGCATCTATTTTTATTAAATATATTAACTTTTACTAATTCCTTAGAGTCATTTCAAGATAACTAGTGATTAATGTGGAATTTAATGTGATCCAATGTTATATTGGCGCGTATCTAGATCCAATGGGCCAAGCGTGCAATCAACTTGGACTATTGGATCTAAACAAATCCGACGGTCTTGTGTGCATTGGACGCGATCTAGATTCCACAAATTATGCTATAATTGTAAGAATCAGTTGTCTTTTAGATATTATAATAAAAATATTTGTTTGTCGTTCACAAAGTAGTTTAAAATTTAATAAATTATTGATTTGGTTGTTAAAAAATTATAATTATCTCAATTTTTATTTTTAAAAAAATTAAGTATCTCAATTTAGTTCTTGAAATATTGTATTTGTCTTTATTTTATCTTTTTATTTATTAAAATAATTTTTAATAATAAAAAAGACCAAATTAAAATATATAAAATCTTTAATAGTCTAAATTAACACTACGAAGTGGCCCATCTTTGTAAAATTACAAAGTCAGTGGTCACCGAAGTTACAAAGTCTCACAAGTTTTAAAAAAATAAAAGAAAAGAAGGAAAATGGGTCAATTACATTTAGCTTTCTTATATTAAAAGTGTTTAAAATCAAACACCAGACAGAACCAAAACGACCAAAACCAAAAAAAAATGTCTAAATTAATTTTTGAAATATAAATTTTAATTATTTTAGTTCGATTATTAATTTAGTTTGACTGAACTGAATCGAATCAACTGTATAAAAAAATATATTTTAATATATATATATATATATATATATATATATATATATATATATCTTTTAATTATATATTTATATGTGCAAAGTTAAAAAAACAAATATATCTTATTTTTAATTTCCCATCAGTATTTTGATATTTTTCCTTCTCCACTCACGCCTCCTGGGGAGCCTAAATATATAAAATTATACATGGGCTTTTGTCAAAAGGTGGAGCCCAATATTACAATGTTATGTTTAGGGTTAGGTAAAGACTAAAGAGTCATTGTCTTTTTAATTTTGAGATATTATTTTAATTAATTTGTTCTCTTTCTTCTTTTTTTTTTCCTTTCTTTTTTCTTTTTTTTTTCAGTTTTTATCTCAGATTTTGTTGACATAAATAATTAAAAATCACAAATTATTATAAACAAAACTATCTAATCAAAACTAAATCAAATAACCTAAAAATTAAAATCGAATAAATCTATAATTTTATAAAATTAATAAGTTTAGTTTGATTTGGTTAAAGTTCAAAATTGTACTGAGTTTATGAAATACCCTGTTTAAAAAAATCCAAAAAAAGAGATTCTACTTTTCTCTGCATGACAACCAGAGCAAGAGATACGGTTACTTAAATTCTTAAGATGATTTATAAATTCTGTAAGGATAAATTACACTTATTTTCTCTTATGTTTAGTTAAGTTACACTTTACTATATTTTTTTAAAATATTATATTCAATTCCTTTAACATTTTAATATATATTGTAAAAACTATCTTTTAGTTTTTTAGTAAATAACTTATTCTTTAACATAATATGAAACTAATTTTATAGTTAATCACGCCATGATACTTTGCCTTGTTTGCTATTGTGATAAGGATCAAAATTTGGAAAATGACGTTTTGGTTATTTTGCGTTGATTGTGATAAAGATCAAATTATAAAAAAAAGACATTTCTATTATTCTTGTTTAGATTAGTGTCAATTTTTTAGAGGCAAAATATAACTAAAAAACAATTGATGTCAGATGATCTGAATAAGAACCAATGATGTCCTTCCTTCTTTTATTTTTCTTCTTAGTCTCTCCTCTGGACTCTCTCTTTCTCTCTGTTTTCAACTAAATTAACTTATTCTCATCTCTACCTCTCTTTCCAAATTAAGTCTTAACATACTGCCACTGTTTTGCAGCTCATTTGTTGGGAAAATAAAGTTAATAAACTTTACTGAAATACCCTCCAAGACAAACCTAAAACATTGTAATGGATTCATTAAACACCACATTTCAATAGTGGACACACATTGTATCCTACACATATTTGATACTTTGTTAAATATGATATAGTTTGTTTTAGTTTGCAGTCACCAATAATTGAAAATTCATTGATTTTCAATGATTTAATTCAAATCAAATTGGATCGTAAAGATTTAAAATTCTTTCCATACTAATTTTTTCTAGAATCAAATTTAAAACCTTATTTAAAAAATTGTCAAATCAAGAGATCACATTAATATATGATGTGATATTTAAAAATAATTTCAATGGATTTCATAAAAAGTTTCAATATTTTTCATAGATTGCATATTGACGAGTTAAACAATAATTGAATAAATTCATACTTCGAGGAGAAAATATGTTCTTAAGAACTATATTGAGTTGGTTGAAAGTATCTTAAGCAAGGGTTTAAGAACACCATTGATTGCTTTTCTAAGAATTTTGCTAATGAAAATTTGCTCATTGAGGGGTAAATGTTCACTCTAAAGCTTCTTTTTAATTTTCTTTACTAAAAAAATTGGAATAAATTACTAGGGGAGAAGGAATTTATACAGATTCAACCTAATTGCAAACCTTTTAAATTGAACATCATAACTCACAAGTTTGCACATACATTTCTGTTTAAATTGAAACTACTTTTTTAAATAACATTTTATTTAAAAAAAAATTCTACGAAAGAAGCAATTTGTATTAGATAAAATCGTTTAATAACTATAGATAATATTCTGATTGACAAATCTTATATAAATACCTTTTACTATTAAATACTTAAAGAGCATATATTTAAAAGGGTATGTGATAAGACATTAGAGGTACCTAAGATAAATAATGATTGGATGTAGAAATTTTGACTTTAAAAGTATAATTTTATGCTCTTTCTTAAAAGGGAAAACTCCAATATTTTTTATTTCCTTCCTGCTTAAGAAAAACTACTACTATAAATCAAAACCACTTCTTTTTTTTAATTGCCAAACACATTAAAATTTTAGAGGTAGGAAACAATTTCTTGCAGTGGTCATCAATGAGCTCTGATTCATTTGAAGCTGACTTACGAGCAGAAGACAAAATGACTACACAAATTCATTTCACATCCTTATTCACTAGCATGACTAAATAAAAAATTTTAAACAAATTAAAAAAAAAAGTAAAAAGAAAACTGTCAGAGATCAGCAGTGAAAATACTAGTTAACATGACAAGAACTACTATAACATCCCCAGCCATTTCTTCCTAGGTTGTATGATGGGGCACGCCAAAGTTTTTTCTTTTTTTTTCCTTTTTGTTGTGACAAGACTCAAATTCCTAAACTTTTGGATATAAGCTGTAGTAAGTACTTACAACATATATGATTACAAATTTACAAGGAGTCAAGATACGTATAGTTTCTACGTCGGCTGTACTGAAGAAGGCTACCATAGGTGCGATCCCAAACACCGATGTAAAGCGATTCAGTGTCAGGGCTAAAAGATACGCCAGAGATCTCACCAAAAAAATCGATCTCCTGCTCCTTCTCAAACCCTTGCTTTGCATCATAAATATGCACAAAGTCAGCCGGCTCAGCAATCGCCATGAACCGTCCATCGGATGTGAACCGTATTGACCGTATGGCGCCAAGGTTGCCCTTCAGCACAGCAAGAGACTTTGACAGATTCCGGATGTCCCAAACGCGACATGTCTTGTCTTGGTTCCCAGTGGCAAAGATGTAACCATGAGGATGCCATGCAGATGCAAATGAGTAATCCAAGTGTCCGCATAAAGTCATAACAGTCTACAAACAAAAGTGAACATTAGTAGCTAATCCCGGGACAAAAATGCAACTAGAAATTTGTAAACATAAACAAACAGAATAATACACCAACCTTTCCTGTTTGAGAATCCACCACCAGACCTTCTGGGTTGTCTCCGACAATAACAAGTAGTTTACCATCAGGACTCAATGAAGTATGCTGCAAGAAAAATGGACATGAGCGCAAATCATTTCTGCTATTCATTCAAATTTTGTAGTGTTCACCAACGCCAGCAGTAGGAACCCAGATGTGTGTGAAAAGAAAAAAAATAAAGACCGAATGAAAATGGGAACACACCTTATATATTACACTACTAAAATTTATGTAAAGCTTCACAATTTAGAAGAAAAGTGAGAAAAAGGGCCTCGAATTACCAAGTTAAACGTTTATCCATACTTTTTAATATAAAAAGAAATTAGACAATACTAGGTTATCAGTTTAAATAAAATCTGACACCAATAGAGCAAATCCCCTTTCTGTTGCCACATCATCCAGTTCTTTATACAGAAAAGAAAAGTCACACCTGCCCCCATTGAACAAGAATATGATAGGTACTGGGTAATGGAGGTTATATGGTTAAAGGGGTAATTAGGGAATTGTTAAGGGGTGAGTCAGTTATAAATGGGGAAGTGGTAGTGTGAGTAGGGGGAGAAGAATCCTTTTTGTTGCTTAGTAGGAGAGGCACTAGCTCTGGAGGAGCTCTTGTGCATCTGGTGTAGGAGGCTTCGCCTCTGGGATCAATCTGATATTTCCCTTACCAGATTGATAAAGTTTCTTTGGGTCTTCATTTCTGTTGTTTTGAGTCTGAGTCTTTTCATTTCTTTTATGGAGTCAGTAATCATGTTTTCTTAATAAATTTATTTTTTTTGATCGAAATGTTTTCTTCATAAATAAAATCTGTTTTCTGGTTAATCTGGAACTTGGGTTCCTAACAAAATATTATCCAAAATTCAAGCAACATGTTTGCTTTACTACCAACATAGAGTAAAAAAGAAACAAAAATGTTGTCCCTAAAGGGTGGGCCAGCCAAACAGGGAGCATGTAATTCTAGTTTTACTATGTAAAAGATTTTCGGAAGGCTGTCAAGAATGGTGAAAACCTAATACCACCAGTTGGTTCTTAAACAAAACTAACTTTATTCAAAAATCATCAAACAGGGAAATGAAATGCAAAACAGCAAAAGCATATTATCAGACAAGGTTCTAGAACTTAATTTGCTATCAAGTTCTCCACTAAAAATATGTGTAAAAAGTTTTTTAAAAGACCAATCATGCAATTTAGAGTTGTAAAAAATATAAAGCTATTTTTAAAGACCATGTACTTGTGTTCTGATTGGAAAATCATACACTTGCCATGTTCTAATTGAAAATCCAGAAAGCAAATATATAAGAAACTACACCTAAATTTTTTCCTTTATATAATCTTCACATTTCACAGGACAAACTTGACATCAAGGAACACCAAAGATTGTATTCCTGTTTTATTAAAGATTATAAGAAGTTTTAAAATATTTTCAATTTCTAGCCAACGCAAGAGACAGGCAGTTTTTGGGCTGCGCTTGTGCACACACACAAAAGATGGGAAAAGAAGAAATCATTAAAACCTCACAAATCAAATTAGTGATAACTGAGCATCGATTATCAGTCCATGGTCAAGCAGTCTTTATTAACAAAACACAATTCTGCTGTTATCCCCCTCTCTTCCTTCTCTCATTTTCTTAAAAGTAGTAGAAACAAGAAAAGAGACCACAAAAGGTCATGCCAGATCTATAGGTCACAAAATTAAGGTCAGTTCTACCAAAAGTATCAATATTTTCATTCCTGTTAATTTAATCTTGATGATTCAATTGGTGGTACGTACATTTATTGGCCATGGGAAGCAGAAATGCTTGGAAAGCTGAAATCTCTCCATATCAAAGTCTCTGACACCACTGTCATTATTTGAAGCCATGAAATGAACAGCACCACTGCAAGAATAACTTATTGTTATTAAGTGACCATACTTTGTAGGTTGAGATCAATAATAATTGCTAAACATATTGAGTCACCAACAATTATTGCCCTTAAGAAAGAAAAGAAAAAGAAGAAAGCAAAGAAAAGAGAGACCTTCTATGATTATATATTTCAACGGCATTTGTTATTGCATTGTCATCATAAGTAGTTCTGGAACAGAAGCTAATTCCAGGTCGATCTAAGTACTGCAAGACATAATGCATGAGCTATCAGTCAGCTAAAACAGTAATATACCAACGACTGAATCATTTTGGAAATTGAAGATAAAATTAAAAATAATTTACTTTAGAATCGACTTCAGAATACTTCCATTTAATTAATCAGTAATTTGTCAAATTAGATGTACAAAGGCAAAACAAGCTTAACCCCATCTGAAAAAGAAGTTCACAACAAACTCATGAACATATAGAGGATCAGAAGCATAATCATGCAATCTTCAGCATGAAAAATCATGATACAACCAAATGTAAAAATCATGCAAACTGGCCATATTATGTAGCACAAATAATGTCGGTTACTCGGCATACTGATAGAGACCAGTAGAAGAGATAAACTAAGAAAATTGCTGAATAATATTGATTATTATTGAAATAAGGAAATCACCACTTCCAGTGGGGAAGGGATGAAGTTACAGACCTCACAATAGAAAACAACACACACAATAAAGCAAAACAGAATTAAAAAGCAGCACACACTGAAATCACAAGACCCTCAAACGGACTCCATCGCTAGACATTCGAGAGGTCTAGCTCTCTCCCTAAACCAGTCCCAGAAAATACCTCCGTACCCCTTCCTCACTCCTCCTTCCAATATTACCTCCCTCCACTACACTGTCAGAGCCAACTCAGCAAGTTAGTTACGCCACTTCCCTTTCCTTCTCCTCCACTTCCTTATTTTCCAAATCAGCCCCGGTTCCCTTGCCCTTAGGCCCATTTCTTCTTTTGTAATACTTAAGGGTCACAGGCCCAACATTACTCCCCCCCAAAAGATGCACCTTGTCCTCAAGGTGGAAATCTGGAAACTGATTGCTGATGGTATCCACTGATTCCCACGTGCTCTCGGATTCGGGTAAATTCTTCCATTTAATCAAAACCTCCCTAGTCCCATCAGTAATTGATCTCATCTGTTTTACAGCTTCAGGCTCCACTACTAACTCCAAATCCTCTGTCAGGACTGAAGGTAAAGGTTGGGGCTCACCTCAGTTTGGAGAGATTTTTTAAGTTGAGAAACATGAAATACCGGATGAATGCGGGCTGTATCTGGAAGTTTCAGCCTGTAAGCTACTTGGCCAATTCTTTCTATCACCTCGAAGGGGCCATAGTAACGAGCACTCAATTTCTCATTCACTTTTTTAGCAAGCGATTTCAATCTGTAAGGTCTGAGTTTGAGGTAAACAAATTCCCCTTTCTCAAAGGAAATGTCCCTCCTTGATTTATCAGCATACCTCTTCATGGACTCCTGTGCCTTAGCCAAATGCCCTTTAAGTTCCTCTATCACAGCATTTCGATTTCGAATCTGCTGATTCACTTCTTCCACAGTTGACGTCACATCCTCAAGCTTAAAAAGAGTGGGAGGATCCCTACCATATAAAGCTTTGAATGGTGACATCCCAATTGACTGATTAAAATTGGTATTAAACCAATATTCAGCCCATGCAAGCCAGTGTGACCACTTTCTGGGTTTGTCTGAAGTGAAACACCGAAGGTAAGTCTCTAGGCTTCTATTTACCACTTCCGTTTGCCCATCTGATTGTGGGTGATAAGCGGAGCTGCGAGCAAGAGTAGTACCAGACAGCTTAAACAATTCCTGCCAAAAATTACTCATAAACACTCTGTCTCTATCAGATACGATAGATCTTGGTATTCCATGCAACTTGACCACCTCTTTAACAAAAGCTGCTGCCACGTCACTAGCACTATAAGGGTGTGAAAGAGGGACAAAGTGAGCATACTTCGTCAACCAATCTACCACAACGAATATTGTATCAAATCTATTTGACTTTGGCAGCCCAGTGATGAAATCAAGGCTGACATCCTCCCAAACTTGCTTCGGAATTGGTAAAGGTTGTAATAACCCGGCCGGGCTTCTAGCTTCATACTTGTTTTGCTGACAAGTGGCACATCTAGCCACATAATCTTGAATTTGCTTCTTCATTCCCTCCCAAAACAGTACTGCCATCCTTTTATAAGTTCTCAAGTATCCTGAATGGCCACCCATTGGTGTGTTATGGAATTCTGCAATCAGTGGAGTAATTCTTTGGGAATCTTTTGGCAGCACCAATCTGCCCCGGTATAGAAGACACCCATTCCTCAATGTGTAACCCTCTGGTGGATTGGAATTGGTGATGAGTTGCTGTAATATTAAGGATAATTTATCATCTCTTTTAATTTCTTCTTCCCATTGCAATAAGTCCTTATATTGATGTATTGTAAAAGCTTTGTACTCTAGTTTCTCTCTTCTAGAGAGTGCATCAGCAACTTTATTCTCCCTGCCTGGCTTATATTTTATCTCAAAAGAGTAACCAAGCAATTTTGATACCCATTTTTGCTGCTCATTCCCCAACTCGCGCTGTTCCAGCAGATATTTTAGGGCCCTTTGGTCAGTTTTAATAATGAAATGATGGCCTAACAAATAATGTCGCCATTTCTTTACCGCTAACACAATGGCCATGAGTTCCCTTTCATATACTGACTTTAATTGATGTCTAACAGCCAATGCCTGGCTATAATAGGCTATAGGTCTCTTGTTCTGCATGAGTACAGCTCCTACACCCACACCCGATGCATCCGTCTCAAGCTCAAAGGGTTGTGTAAAATTCGGCATAGCTAAAACCGGAAGTGTCGTCATAGCTCTCTTCAACCTCTCAAAAGCATCCTGAGCCTCACTTCCCCATTTAAATGCATCTTTTTTTAGCAAAGCTGTCAATGGGGCTGCAATTTTACCATAATTCTGCACAAACCTCCTATAGTATCCGGTCAATCCTAAAAATCCTCTCAAGGCCTTCAAGTTTTTTGGAACAGGCCATTCCACCATGGTTTTAATTTTAGAGGAATCCGCCTTCACCCCTTCAGCCGAGATGATATGTCCCAAATACTCCAATTGGGTTTTTGCAAATACACATTTCTTTATATTGATGACCAATTTGTGTTCTTGCAGAATCCTCATAGTCTCATTTAAATGCTCAATATGGGACTTGCAGTCAGCACTATATACCAATATATCATCAAAAAACACTAAAATAAATTTCCTCAGTTGTTGCTTGAATATGTCACTCATCAGAAATTGAAAAGTAGCAGGTGCATTAGTGAGTCCAAAAGGCATTACCATGAACTCATAATGTCCCTGGTGTGTTCTGAAAGCTGTCTTCATTTCATCTCCTTCTTTAATCCGTATCTGGTGATACCCAGACTTCAAATCAAGCTTGGAGAATATTGATGCTCCCTTGAGCTCATCTAATAACTCTTCTATTGCTGGAATGGGAAATTTATCAGGAATTGTTATTTTATTCAATGCCCGGTAGTCAACACAAAACCTCCAACTTCCGTCCTTCTTCTTCACCAACAAAACTGGACTTGAATAAGGACTACTGCTGGGACGAATCAAGTCTGCTGCCAACATCTCATTCACCAAACTCTCAATTTCTGTTTTCTGTGAGTGCTGATACCGATATGGTCGGATATTTGGAGGTTGTTCTCCTTGCTTAATCTCAATGGCATGATCCCTGACCCTTCTCGGAGGTAAGCCGTGAATGGGACTATGTACTGCAGGAAATTGGTCCAACAAGTCCTGTATCTCCTGGGGAAATTTTTCTTCTATTGGTGCTACTGACATCTGTCCAAACTCCACCAGATAGCCCTGTCCTCCCTTCCTCAGGTTTCTCATCATAGATTTTAAAGAAACCAAGGTTTTCACCAATGATGGGTCCCCTTTTATCCTTCTTTCCTCATTCCCAATCTTAAACTTCATGATTAATTCATCCCAATTGACTTTGACCTCACCCAAGGATCGAAGCCATTCTACTCCAAGTACCATGTCTGTATCTCCCATATCGAAGACGTGGAAGCTCTGTTGGAGCTCTACACCCTGCATCTCTACCACCACCGCAGGGCATATGTGTCTTCCTCTTACCTTGTAACCATCCCCCAACAAGACTTCAAATAACCGAGAAGATTGGGTATGTATATTCAGTCTTTCCACTAATTCAGTAGCAATGAAATTGTGGGTAGCTCCACTATCAATCAAGATTAGTATTTCCTCTCCTTTAACTTTACCCTTCAGCTTCATCGTGTGGTTTCCTGTGAGACCCACCACTGCATTCATGGACAGTTCGAGAATAGGGGTATCTTCTTCCTTCTCGAGATCATCCTCCGAGTCTTCTTCATCCTCGTCGTCGCACGGTTGCAAGAGCATGACCTGTAATTGGCGATTCTTGCACTTATGTGTTGGAGCCCACTTCTCGTCGCACCTGTAGCACAATCCCAGGCTTCTCTTCTTCGCAACTTTCGCGTCGGTGAGCCTTCGGACTTGGGAGCTGGAGCTTTTGTTACTGGACGAAGACACAGAGCTAGCCGTGCTCTGTTTTTCTGCTGTCGGGGGCTTCGACTCGGTCATCTTAGTAGAAGTTGGGTTGTAGATAGTGGTCCGGGTCGGGTCTGACCCACCCGAGATCCTTGTCCAGCCAGCAATGGGTTTCGTCACATTCCACTTTGTTGTTGCTGTTGTCTTCAGGTGTTTGGACAAAAAATCTTCCCTGTTTTTTTCGACAATAATGTTCCTCTCTTCCACATTGTGGGCCAGGTCCATCATCTCCTGCAAGGATCCAAACTTCATGATTCTTAATTCAGCCCTTATGTCTTCTTTCAGCCCATTCCTGAAGGCCCCCATTAACATATCATCTGATGCCTCACTCAAGGGTGCTGACATCGTCTCAAATTTTTCCCTGTATTCAGCCACCGACCCTGATTGTCTCAACGCCATCAACATCTCATAGGCGTCGCCGGCCTGGGAATGCTGAAAACGATTCAGTAACTGGCGTTTGAAGTCAGCCCATGTTTTTACTGGATTACGCACTTCCAGCCATTGGTACCAATTTAGTGCCTTATCTTCCATACACACTACAGCAGCTTCAAGCTTCTCACTGTCATCAATGGCATTCACAGTAAAGTATCTCTCTAATTTAAATAACCAACCTATTGGATTTTCACCAGCAAAGAGGGGAATCTCAAGTTTCCTGAAACGCGAAGGATCCTTCTCCATGTGTCGTAGCCGACTAGTGTCTCCGGTGTCTGCTGCCGCCGTTTCACTGTTAGCACCGTGATTGCCCACCTCCTGATTCTTCCCTTTTTCTTCAAGCCGTGTAAGAGATTCTTTCATCTCGATCATCCATAACTTCATCATCTCTAAATCTTTTTCCACATTCTCTACTCTACCCTCCATTCTGGTATTCACCATAACCCACCCAGACCTGCTCTGATACCAAATTGATAGAGACCAGTAGAAGAGATAAACTAAGAAAATTGCTGAATAATATTGATTATTATTGAAATAAGGAAATCACCACTTCCAGTGGGGAAGGGATGAAGTTACAGACCTCACAACAGAAAACAACACACACAATAAAGCAAAACAGAATTAAAAAGCAGCACACACTGAAATCACAAGACCCTCAAACGGACTCCATCGCTAGACATTCAAGAGGTCTAGCTCTCTCCCTAAACCAGTCCCAGAAAATACCTCCGTACCCCTTCCTCACTCCTCCTTCCAATATTACCTCCCTCCACTACACTGTCAGAGCCAACTCAGCAAGTTAGTTACGCCACTTCCCTTTCCTTCTCCTCCACTTCCTTATTTTCCAAATCAGCCCCGGTTCCCTTGCCCTTAGGCCCATTTCTTCTTTTGTAATACTTAAGGGTCACAGGCCCAACACATACATATTAAAGAAAAGCCAGATACCATGTTGTCCTTGTATTATTATCATGGTGAATATAAGGAATTATAGTACAGTATAATGTAGCATGAAAATATATTTTTATTACTTTTTTCAACAATGTAATTATTATTATAGTTGGAGATTGTAATTGGGCAATTGGAGCAGTTGGGAATTAATCAAGGATTTCGGCATAGGGTGTTGTTAGGTCAAATCAGGAATCCTCATAGGATTAGGAAACCTGATATCATTAAGATTCCTATTTCCATTAGGATTCTATTTTGGATGACTATAAGCAGACATTTAGGGATATTACCCCCAGATTTTTAATATATATGACCTTGAATTTAATATTATTGTTGTTTTTCTTTTAAATTTAAACCCATTCAGTTCTACATTAATTAGTTAAATAATAAATGATATTAATCATCGACAAGCATGAAAAAGAACAACAATAGCACCTTGCAAATAAGTTCTCCTTGAAAACCGCCTGCAATCATCAGATTAAAAGCTTAGATGCATAATCTGATTGAGGTTTTTCAACGACAAAGCAGCACAACAATGATTACCTCACATGGCGCTACATGCCCGGATACATTCAAGAACTCAGTTCTCTTGGAGTTTAATGAAGACCAGTGAACAATAGAGTAATGAGAAACAAGATACACATCATGCTTTGAAGTTGCCCAAACCAAGTTCCTCAGCTGCAAATGACATTGAAATTTTTGCATTAATGTTCCTTGTATCATTGATAATAAATAACAGCCTAAACAAAAGATCTTCCTGAGGAGTGCAAACTATGGAGATTTCCACCATCACTACTGAAACCTGGAATGTGAATTACTGGATCAACGTACTTGGAAGTGAAGTATTGTTGATTTCACAGATCTAGTATTTTGCCAGAAATCATAATACTTTCCTCCTTTATCTGTGGGTTTGCATTCCTGTAGAGAAAAAAGCAATAGGTGAAATTATCCCACCAAAATATCACACAAATGACATAGGTACAACATGTAAAACATATTTTACCTTCTCTGAAAATTCCCCTGATTGCGGAATATTTTCATAATTCTTGTACTGCTCTAGTCTAGTCTGTCTATACTTATCACGGGTAATGCTCAATCTCTCCCAAGGTATACCTTGAATATCTTTTCCCCCTCTAGCTTGTGCGGCATTTGTATCTGTTATCTTGTTTTCCTGCAATAAAGATGCAAACCGCACAGAAAACATGGGAGACAAAGATTATGTCAATGGCAATGTTGTAGTTATAAACTTATAATTAGTGGTGTAAATATAAGTCATCTGATAAGGAGATTAACCAGAAGGAAGCAACAATATAAGTGAGATGATCAATATAAAATTAACAGAGAAAAACAACTTTGCAATGAAAAAGAAAAAAAGCAATCACACCACAATACTAGATATTTATATCATAACAAAGCTTTTGCATATGGCTTGAAACAAACCAAAGGAATGAATTCTTCGTCGTCGTCGTCGTCCGATTCAGAATCACCAAATACTCTTCCACGGAAATATGTATCGTCTTCTACTTCTGCCATTTCATTATCGTCTGTAACATACTCCATTTCATCCCCATGGTTCCGAGACATTTCCTTATGCTATGAATACCTGGTGCATAAAAAGAGGGGGTAAAATTGGTTAATCATAGAAAATAAGTAAATAAAAATCAAATTCCATGACCTTGAGACTGCAGATACTAATTAACTTATTCATATTCTAAACAATACCAAGCCCCTCTTGAGACATCCGAAAAAATTTTGTGAGCACCAGGAAAGTGAAAGTTTAACCTAAACCACATACCGAATAAGAATCCCCATCCAGATTCTAAACCCAAACAGACAAAGGGTTGCGAAAACTAGCAAATCTAGAGAGGCATAATGCATTAACTCGGGCAGCTTCAATTACTCCCGCCACGAAAACAGAACGACCATCAACTTCTGTAACCTAAAGCATCAGTTTTAAAGGTTCCAAAACCAGAAAAATGACTTCACGTGGCCCCAACAATCAAATCATTGAAAACCCAGAAACATAATCTCAACGGAGTAAAGAGTACCCGTCGAGAACGTATAATTCCCCCAGGAAACAAACACACAGTGAAAACTCTGAGACAGGAAGATCATAATTTCATTAATAATGAAAATTTACGGGAACGAAGCGAGTAACAATTAATTCCAGCCGACAATAACAAAGCTTGAGGGGTAAAAAAATTCCTGACCCTATTTTTCTGCGTCAATTGAATCCAACTTGTTCGTATGTTAAAGAATAACAAACGAAATTGATGTTCAATTCAAAGCAGAACAGCTCCTTCCTTAGTTGGATCTTCGTGATAAGGACCTGATCTGCATCTGAAATTCGACGAGCTTCGCAGACATATATAGCGCCACATGTAGCTGTGCGTTTGTCTGAGAATTTACAAAATGTTCTAGATTTTTATTGCTTTGCAAAATAAATTGCAACGAGGAGGATGGCACAGCGACACAGTCAATTAGGTAGGACACACGAGAGAGTAAATTATAAATTCATATGTACTTTTGAAAGAAAATTTCATATATTTCTTATGTAAAATTTTTTAAGAAAATTATATTTATTTTTATCAAATTTAATTAACTTACATTTGATACATTTTTTATTTTAACTATTTTACTCTATTCTCTTCTAATTTTTCTGTTTGCCATTAATTTAATTTTATATGCACTTATTTTAAAAATATAATTACTTATATGCATTTTTGTCATTCACATTTACATTGAGTTTTAATTTCTTTTTAATTTTTTTGTGTTAATTTCATCTCATATTTTTTTTTTGTTTTGGTTTTATTTTTAAAGTTAATGTCATTAATATAATTGACAAAAAATATTGACGTAATTTTTGCACGTGACATATATCATACTAATTAATTTTAGTTTTAATTTTATTCTAAATATTTGACTTAGTTTCAATTTTATTCAAAATAATGCAATTTCATTTCTTTCTTTCATCTCATATTAACTTTAATCATTTAATGTGTTATATAGAAAAAACTATATATTATTTAGAAGAATTCACGTTATCACTTTCTATCAAATTTGTTAATATTTCTTTCTTTCATCTCATATTAATTTTAATCATTTAATGTGTTATATAGAAAAATATACATATTATTTAGAAGAATTCACGTCATCACTTTCTATCAAATTTGTTAATAACATTAAGCCTATAGATAAAATTAAAACAAAAAATAAATATAAAAGAGGAAATTAATACAAAAAACGTTAAGAATGATATTAAAACTCAAGATAAATTTAAATATGAGAAATGTGCTTTGCTTAAAATAAAAAATATTTTTTAAGGAACTAAAATAATATATAAAAAATTGTTTGTGCAAAATAGGAAAAATAAATAATGATGATAAAAATAATCACGATAAAAATAGATAAATGAAGAAATGTGGTAATGGGCTGTCGTCAATTTGGGCAGCATCGATTTATTTATTTTTATTTGTTTAGTTATATTTTCTCATTCACAGAAGTACCAATCAATCAGCAATAGTGGAAAGATGAGGTTCACTTTGATGGCTTCCTATCCAGTATTATTTTTAAGAAGAAAAAACCAAGTACTTTTTATTTATTTATTCTCTGAACATAACAATTTGTTGAGTAAATTATTTATTTTCATCTTTAAGAGATTATATTTTTATTTTAATCCTTAAAAATTAAATGTCTTAATTTAGTGCATAAAAGAATATTCTAATATAATAAAAAAGCCACAAAAAAATTGAACCAGGAAGATAATTAGAGAAACGAAACCAAAAGAAAAAGGAGCTGAATGAGTGTGTATTACTGTATCAATCTGATTATAGAGAGGAAATTTATTGACAAATATGAGAGAACTATCCTAACAAAATAATACAACAGAATGTTAGAAATACGGGATAGGTGACACCTGTAGGGCTGAGTTGTACAAGATAAGTATTCAGTATAGCTAAGCTATATGACATTATATTACAGTGTTTACTGCCCCCTTCAAACTTGTGGGTAACTTAGTTACTCCAAGTTTGTCTCTAAAAAATTCAAACTTGCTGGAAGTCAAGGCCTTTGTGAGACAATATGGGGTCTGCTCAGAAGATGGTATATAACATACTGCTAGATCTTTGGATGAAATTTTATCCCTAATAAAATCTAGATCAATTTCTACATGTTTCATCAGAGAGTGAAAAACAAGGTTAGCAGCTAGAGAACCTGCTCCAAGATTATCTAACTAGATGATAGGGATCCTGGACACAAGGCAATGTATTTCATGTAGAACTGATTTAATCCATAACATCTCAGTTACAAGATCAGCAATGGCTCGATATTCCGACTCTGTACTTGAACGAGAAACAATATTCTGTTTCCTAGATGCCCACGAGATCAGAGTTCCCAAGATAAACAAAAAATCCTGCTACAGACTTGCAATCCTCATGAGAAACAGCCCAGTCAGTGTCACAATAGCCAATAAGAGTCAAGTCAGAACATGATTTAATGTGTAAGCCAAAATCCTGAGTATCCCTTAAGTAGCAAAGAACTTGTTTTGGTAGCCTGCTTGTGCTAAATAGTAGCTTTATTTAAATATCTACTTAATTTGTTAACAACATAATTTATGTCAGGCTTGCTATTTGTTACATATTGCAGAGCCCCAGTGAGTTTGCAAAAAATAGTTGGGTTATGCAATTCATCTCCTTCCTCAGGTGTCAGTTGTTTTCCAACGACCATGGTAGTAGGGGTAGAAACATGCTCAAGACTGAACTTAGACAACAAATCTTGAACATATTTCATTTGAGATAAAAAATATACATGTGTCATCTCTATAAATTTCGAAGCCAAGGAAATAATGACGTTTGCCCAAGTCCTTGAGTGAAAACATAAGATTCAATTTGGAAGTGGACTATTGTAGCTCAACAACACTAGATCTAGTGACTAAAATATCATTTACATAGATAAGTATTATCAAAATTGAGTGTTTGGTCTTATGAACAAAGATAGATGAATCTCCCTTGGTATTATGGAAACTCCAACTGATCAAAGTACCTCTTAGGCATTCAAACCAGGCTCTTGGAGCTTGTTTCAAGCCATAAATGACTTTCTGTAGCTTACATACATGATGTGGGTACTTTGGATTTTCAAAGTCTCTTGGCTGCCACATATATACCTCCTCCTGCAATTCACTATTCAAAAAAGCATTGTTAATATCAAGTTGTTTGATTTCCCAATTCAAAGTAGTGGCTATGGCTAAGATTAATCTGATGGTTGTAATCTTGGCTATCGGACTGAAAGTATCACCAAAATTAACATCGGCGTCCTGTTGAAACCCCTTAGTAACAAGATGTGCTTTTAATCTTTCTACCTCACCATTAGACTTGTACTTGGTTTTAAAAACTCATTTGCAATCCACAATTCTTTGGTTGCTATTATTAGGAACCAGAACCCAAGTTTATTTTTTAACAGTACATCAAATTCATTCATCATTACCTCTTTCCACTGGGTAACCTTTAGAGCATCATTTGCTGAATTTGGTTCTTTAAAAACATCACAGCAAATTGCACCAATTGTTTTATTGTTATTGTACCCATTTGACTGAGTACACACTACACCAGTATATAGAATCTTTGTTTTGACCAAACCACTTTTGCTTCTAGTGGTTATTCTATGCGTAGGAATTATTTTTTGTTGTACTATCTGAGTATCTGCACTAGCAGATGTGAAATTCACTGGTGGCATGTCAAGACAACTATCAGAAGTAATAGGATGATATTGTCTCTCCTCAGCTTGAATTTGAGCACCTTCAGACTATGTGCTTACTGCATTAATGAGCAAGAAATCTGAGTTTGCTGCAGAATCAGTAGGAGACATGGAAGACATCATTGAGTCAGTATTCATATCTGTAGAAGCTTCATTGCTGCTGGTGTGAACTGAACAAACAGGACTA
This sequence comes from Biancaea sappan, assembly GCA_037074585.1. Classification (NCBI taxonomy): domain Eukaryota; kingdom Viridiplantae; phylum Streptophyta; class Magnoliopsida; order Fabales; family Fabaceae; genus Biancaea; species Biancaea sappan. The sequence continues at coordinate 62,797,801 of CM073493.1, read as the reverse complement.
TTTAGGCATCCAATATTCCACTGTTGTAAATCTACACCAATGTCTGAAAGAAAGGAGTTAGTAGTATTTTCTGGTTGTTTTGTATTAAGAAAACCAAATTGGAAAGGAAACTTTTCTTCATTAAATACTACATGCTGTGACACATATATTCTACCAATGGAAGAAATATAACCTTTGTGTTGGTTGCTATATCCTGGAAAAACACATCTGGTTGTATGAAAGTTGAATTTATGTGCATTGTAGGGTCTCAAATTTGGGTAGCAGGCACACCCAAAATTCTTAAGATCTTTATAATTGGGAGTTTTACCATGAAGAACCAGAAAAGGAGATTTATTATTAAGAACAGTGGAAGGAAGTCTATTTATAAGGAAGACAGATGTTTGAAATGCTTCCCACTAGTAGTATAAAGGCATACTGGCTTGAGCAAGAAGAGTAAGACCTACTTCAACAATTTGCCTATGTCTCCTCTCTACTCTTCCATTTTGTGCAGAGGTATGAGGGCAAGATTGATGAAACATAATTCCTTCAATTTGTAAATATGGAGTAAAACTCATAAATTCATCATCTTAGTCACTTTGTAGGATTTTTATTTTCTTGTCAAACTGTCTTTCAGCTAATGTTTTGAACTGTATAAATGCACTGAGTGATTCGCCTTTATGTTTGAGTGGATAAATCCAAGTATGCCTAGAATGATCATCCAAGAATTGTATATAATACAAAAAACCAGAAATTGAATGAATTAGAGATGGGCCTTAGACATTAGTATGAATGAGTTCTAATGGTGATTTTGCATGAGAAAGATAAATCTAATGGTAAGTTATGCATTTTGACATGATGACATGATTCACAAAAGAAACTATCATTTTTATTCACTTAGACATTACAAGATTGTAAAACTTGATTTAAAATTCTATCTGACGGATGTCCAAGTTTCCTATGCCATTTTTGCCTCATTGTGTTCAAATTTCTAGTTACACTGCTTACAACAAAACAGCTTGAGTGATTCTTCTTCTTAAATACATATAGATCGTCCTTCATTTCCCTCTTCAGTAGTTGGTTTCCCGTGACCTTGTCCTTAATGTAACAACCAGCAGAATCAAATTGAATCAGTATATTTTATCACTAGTTAATCTTGATACACTTAACAAATTCTTAGTGACTCTAGGGGCATGTAGAATATCCTTTAAGGTCAAATGACGATGATTGGTAGCAAAAGCAAAAATACCAGACTTATGCAATATCACCATTTCCTATAACAATTTTCTCCTTACCATAGTTACTGGTCACATAATCTATGTTGGCAACATCATGAGTAATATGACTACTAACCACACTATCCATATACCAGTTGGGGTCAGAGATGGTGCTGGAGGTCACCATGTAAGCTGGATGGCTTTCTGAGGTATTCACAAAAGTAAAATTCTAGTTTGTAGTATTAGGAACTGTCCCCATGTAATTTTGATCATACCTAAATAGCAATATGCAGATGTGTGTCCAATCTTGCCACATAATTGATATACAAGCATGTTATTGCTATTGTTAGCTCTACCTCCTTTGTCACGACCTCTATTTTGTCTACCTCCTCGATTATTCTGATTATGACCTCTCCAGTTGGAGTTTTGTACGAACCATCATTATTACTGAATTTGGAATTGACTGTAGCCACATTGGTTTGAGCTTGAAAAGCAATGGTCAGGCTTGTAAGCTACTCGAGTCTACTCTCATATGTGAGTAGTGCTACCTGAAGATTTACCCATGAGAGCTCAAGTTTATCACTCAGTTGAACCACAATCGGGTTGTACTCACTGTCAAGACCAGCGAGTGTTTGAGTACCAGGTCCTCATTGAAATCAGACATCCATGTCACGTCCCAAAATCTAAGCATGTGACCGGCACGGAAGGTGAATTTCATCTCACTTTCGTAGACCTATTTTTCTTTTAAGCACAATACTAATTCTTATTTTGATTATTCTTTTTAATGCAATTAATTTAAATTCATAATTTAAGAATTAAAATAAGAGAACTATTCCTCTTTTCACAAAAGATAAGAAAGTATGGCTAAATCGAGTTCTCCATACATGTTACAGTCATACACATTACATCGTTGAACAAACCTACCCGATTACAAAGCTTTTCTAAATTTATACAACTTAGAATAAGACCTAAACATTATACATTTACCCTGAATTAATAGAAAGATAATTTTGGTGTGAACATCATTGAACTAGGAAATCCTCCATACCAGAAATTGAAGACAACTTCTACTTGAGAGAATCCTACCACATTCACGCACAATATAGGTATATATATACATGTAGATATACATAATTGATTTAACAGTACAATCATCTAAGTTTTGGTGTACAAGATATTTATCAACATACATACATTGAAATAACCTTGTAATTATTAACAAACACAATCAAGATCAAGCTAAGTTACATTTCAAACAATTCATACAATTTCAATTTAAGTTCCCAGACATTTTTGGGTCCCGTCCACATAAAGTGGTCGTTGCCCCACGGCCTTTGTTGCATCCTCCCTTATTTCACTCATGTTCTCAAAGGGACAAATCTACAGTCCAACCATATTTCACCATGTCCTTAAAAGGACGAATATCATATTCAATATCATATAGCCATAGTGATTTCATTCCACCCTTATTTCATCCCATGGGATCCCATAAACTCCATTTCCGTTTTTCTCAATATCAAACACAATCACATTACACAATCATAGGCAACCATATGCATTCTATTTCAGAAAAAGTTCACAATAGTCTCACACTTGCACATTTCAATGCATAACATGAATGCATTAATTTCATGTCACATATATATATTTATAGTATACTTTAATATATATATATTAAATAAGTAAACAAGGTAAGGTAGAATCTCTCACCTTGATACTTGCCCAATTTTACCTTGAACCTTTCTCGAACATGTGTAAGATGATGGAAAGTAATTTTCTCTATATCCAAACTATTCACAATATTTCAAAATATGTGGAAGATGCATCAAAGAATCCATCCCTATAAGATAATCATGCAAAAATATATCAAGGTCACCAAAATAGGGAAATTCCTTACTATAATTTTGACCTTTGATCACTCCTTTAGCATAATTCTCAAATGATAAAGAATTTTCAAATGAAACTTTACCATTAGAAACTAGACTCAAAGATCTTTCCAACGATATCTTATTTGCTAAAAAGAAGTCCGGATGAAAGAGTTATGAACATTTTAAAACTAATACTACAGTAACAGTTAACGATCAATACAACTACAGTAACTTTGATCAAAGTCAATGCTATAGTGTCGTTGACCAAGTCAATGCTACAGTACGTTGACCGAGTCAATGCTATATGTTACCGCAAAAATCTGAAAAATTTTTCTCAATGAACAGTATTTTTCTGGAAAATTTCCAGAATGAATAGTAACATTCTTTGTGTTTTTAATTCAAAAATTCCAAAATCACATCCTAACACACCATTTCTTTTGATTTCTTCTATGGGCTTTCATCTTTGATGTTTAAGGATTGTTTTGACACCAAAAATCCTAATTTAAACTAACAATTCAAGCCTCAATCATTAAATTTTCATCAAGAACGTTAACTTTTTCAAATATCTGAATTCTATGAATTTCTCCTAGTTTTCTCCAAATTTCTTATTCCACAATTATTATCCAACATGTAGAAATGTTTTAGATTACCACTCACACTTAAACTCATCCATTAAAACTCAAAATCAACCCAAAAGAAAATTATCCAACATCACCAAGGAAATCATCTCCAAAAGAAATCTCAAGTAAAAGTTTCATGACAAGGGATCATGAGTTCGAATTCTTACCAATCAATACCTCTATCATCGTAGCTCTGTTACATGGTGGAGCAGCAAGGAAAATCAAAGGAAAAGATAAGGAGGAAGAAAGAAGGAAGCACACTCTCTCTCCCCTATTTTCCCTTTCGGTCTGCCACTTTCTCTCTTTCCTTTCTTTCTTTTTTTTTTTTATGTCCCATCTTGCACTAAGAAGAATCCGTGAGTGGCTTCCTTATCAAACTTGGACTTTCTATCTAATGAAAAGGGGCGTACAAGTGTCCATCTTTAGGCCTTAGGATTTTTCCTTGGTTATAATTGCTCTTAGCCACTCTAGCTTATAAAATTTGTTCACTTGAGTCCCTGAGAATTTGTAAAAATTCCCCAAATTAAAAATTTGAAATTTCTATTCTCAAATTTCCTTCACTAATTCAAAAAGAACGTTTTCTACGTAATTAGATTTTTCAATAAACTTTAAAATAGACTTTAAATATTCATAAAAATTATTGGGGTATTACAATCTAGCTAGAAACAAATTGTCCGATAGTGTTTTCATTTTGGCTAGGTATTCAGCCATTTTTAATCCATCCTTCCTAGTTCTATGAAGTTCTGCCTTCAGTAGAGTGATTCAAGATTGGGTATAGGCACCGGAGATATCCTTAATAGCCTTCCATAGCTGCTGTGAGGTCACACGTCTAATTATCTAAGATGTGATTTCAAGAGTTAGGGTGCTGTAGATCCACCCAATCAGCAATTGATCCTAGTAAGTCCATTCTTCGAAAGTTAGATTTAGCTTTATCTTGTCTCCTTTAGTGATGAACTGTGATGGCGTCAGTTTAGTATCGGGAAGAAAATCCTCAAGCCTATGGCCTCCAATGATGGGTAAAATGCTTGACTCCCAGAGAAGAAAGTTGGTTCTATCCAACTTGACATAATAGACTTGGGAAAGGTTTGAAGGAAAAGGTTTGCTCTGGAAGATGGGAAGAGATTCAGGTTCACAGGTTCCGTTTTGGGTATTTGCTGGGTTTACAAAATTTTTAGAAGCAGAGGAATTCATGATGACAGGTGGCAACTCTGACACCAAGTAAGATAATTATAGAAACGAAAAGAAAAGAAAAAGGAGCTGAATGAGTATGTGTATTACTGTACCAATATGATTACAAAGAGAAAATATATTGACAAATATGACAGGACTATCCTAATAGAATAATACAACAAAATGCTACAAATACGGGATAGGTGACACCTATAGGGCTGAACTGTACAAGATAAGTATTTAGTGTAGCTAAGCTATATGACACTATATTACAATGTTTACTGAACCACATATCAAATTGAAAAATCAAATGTTGTAATTCTACATCACTTAAAAAGTTGCTAATATTAGGTTGTAACTGAGCATTCTGAAAATAATTTTTTTAATTATTTTATTATTTGAAATTTGTTTTAATTCCTTTTGTCTTGTTGATTTTGAATTTCATTTTTCATATAGATGTAGATGCCAATACACTTTTCTAATTGTTTGAACACATGTGTACCCAAAAAAGGGTTTTAATTGGGTACCTGATTATTTTTAAAACTTAAAACAATTTTTTTCTTTTGAAAGAAATGTAATCAAGATCTTGAAAGATTAAGTAGGTTACAAAAAGGTCGTTTATCCTGAAATCAATATCCCACCTTATTAAAGGTTGCTTAGAGAAATGATTTATCAAAGAGTAAGAGTTACTATCAAGTGAAAATGATAAGCAATAGAAACAAACAAATGACACATAGTATGAGAACTTTATTGGAGCATTTCTAGTGGTAAACCTCACTTGAGTTCTTATTGTGGGTCTTAAATGTCACATTATCTCTAGTGGTGAATATTTTAAGAACTCATAAATGGGTCTCACAATCAACTTTCTACTACTTTAGTATTTATTGTTCTCCACTAATATTTATTGTGAGTTAATTATTTTATTATTACTTTTTGTATAGCATGGCAAACTTTAGTGGTGAACCAAAATAAGAATTGATTCTTAAATTTAAGAATTCTTTAAAAACCACTACTTGAGATGCTCTTAAGGGTAAGAATAACAAGTACAACCAACAACCTAGTTGAGGCTCAGCACCTTACTTTTTTGTTGCTATAATTAGCAACCCCAAACTATAGATCGACAAGACCCTACTTTTATGCTAAACTCACCGCTAAGTTTTACCAAGCCCTTAGCAAACTTATTACCATAGAGGTCATCCCAGACCTTTTACAAGCTCTCTACTTGATAGGATCAATTACGAGCTTTTGCACCTCAGAATTTGAAACCACACCAGGTTCCTAACAGCATGTCCACTTACTGGACAATAAACAACTACAGAAGATTTGCAATTCACTCAAAACTAATATAGAGATCTAGCTTACTCAAAGAATAAAACAAATTTCGGTAATCTCTCAAAAAACGAGGAGTATTTGCACACAACTCAAACTCTTTTTCTTTCTTTTCTTTCCTTCACCGAGGCATATTGAAAGCAATGAAATGTATTCTTTTTACAGTCTTGAGAAACTAGTTGCTGGGTAAAGACTCTTTCAATAAATGCTTTAAGCTCTTTGAATTCTTTGGTCAACATTATGAATGTTTTTAATCTTGTCTACAGATCAGGTACCCCAAATAAGGAAAGTGTATTGCTCCAAGAAAGGAAATAAATCTTCGTTGAGTTGACCATCTTCAATTTGCACCATTCTTCCAAATTTAGCTACGGTTAATAATCCTTGAATTGTCCATTCCAATTCAACAGCATTTGCGTTTGACCTTTTAGAAAAATAGCTACATTCCTTATTTAGGTTCCCCAGCTATTAATTAAGTAATCTTTCTTTCTTTTTTTCTTGTGATTTTGTGATATCAAGCATTTTTATGCCCACTATAGTCTAGAACTTGGTCTTCTTGCCACTTTAATTTTACAAACTCTCCAATTATATTATATTTTGGAATTTATTAAGTCTAAATTAATTATAGGACTAATATACCATAATTCTATTTTTGTAAAGCTTAAATGATTAGACCCAAATTAATCTCATTTCTAATCTTGCAAATTTAATTTTTAGAAAGTTAAATTGCTTAATAGGATGTCCATGCTGACATGGACGTTGATTATATGCTAAATCATGCTAAAGTGGATGAAATGTGATGACTGTATGCTAACTAGACATGGGCCCACTTTCTATAATCTGTTATGACCAGTAAACAACAATATAAAGCAGAAAATAGAAGGCAACAACAAAAAGCAAACAATAGCAAAAGTTAAAGGGACTTGTGCTGAAGTCAACTCTTTCCCTCTCTCCTCGGCTGAACATAAAAGACACCTTCAACTTCATTTTGCTTTGTTGAAGACTTCTCTTTTCTTCCATTTTTGTAGAATTCTGTAGGGTAGTTTTATCCTCTGTTTTTCTTCTATTTTGCCTTCATGAAAGGCTACTTTTCTACATGTAATCAGTCAAGAAGTGAACTAGTATGTATAATCTAAATCTTTAATACAAATATTGTTTTGGTTCCTGATTATATTCTATTTATTATTTTGTTTTCTTGCATCTCTATTCTTATATTCATTCTTGTGCTGGTTAGATTAGGATGATTATGAGTTCTATTTCTATGGTTGAATTTGATGATAAAACTTGTTATGGTCGACTGGTAGATGAGTAGAACAAGGATGACATGTCAGTATGCAGTTGCGGGACATGATTTAGGTTAGAGCTTAGTCAAACTTCATTAGGATATGGATTATTAAAGATCTTCCTCACCATAATTTTAGTGGAATCTAATTCTATAAGATCTCTTGGAAATATTAATTTTGAAAACCTAATGGTAGAACTAAACTAGAAATCAAATTAGGGATAGGATAATGATGGTTATAATTCTAGGAATCTGATTATCTGGTCTCATGCTCTTTGTTCTCTGTTGTGTTCTGTTCTATTAGCTTAGTTTATGTTTATTGCACTTTATTAGTAATTAGTGTAAATTAGGGTCTGAACAACAATTAGATAATTAGAAATGGGACTCCACGAGTGAGAATGACCTGAGAGTTGCAATACTGCAAAATTGCCATAGATTCAATTCTAGGAAGTTTAGCAGCCTTAGTGGCGTGAACCATTTTGCTTCATAAGTGTTTCATTTATAGCTTTCACGTTTATCACAAGTAATTTCTTTATTGTTTTCGAGTATTTATTTTGTTCGAAGTATCCTTAATTGTTTCCTTTTTCGACAAGATACTGAGTCTGATTTGATGCATTCAATGTTTGCTACATCAAGTTCCTAAAGATTGCATTAATAAAAAATCTTGTGCATGAGGAAATTTTCACTAACACTAATATGATGCAAATCTAGTTTACATTCTTACAAGTTACAAGTTAAATTTTGGCATTAAAGACTTATTTGAACTTTAGAACTCTTTTTCAAGGACTATTTAGTTCATAGTTTATAATTGTTCAAGGGACCATTTTGTTAATTTTATCTATCTTTTGGTGTAACACCCACAATTTTCTGGTGTTAGTATATTTGATTTTAAGGAATAATTTGGATACGAGGGAAAATTTTTTCCAGTTGCTTAGCAAGGAATGTGAGGTTAAAGATGACACCTCGATGAGAGTAAATGGTGACTAAAACTTGAGAGGTGTACACATGAAATTGAGGGAGCTAGATGATTATTAAGTCCAAGGATGGACTAAAATGTAATAATGAAAATTATGTGGTATCTAGAGTATGAGAAATACTTGAATTAGAAAAATTACGGATTTGTCATTGTTAAGGTTGACCGAGGGTTGACCAGAGGGTAAAATAGTAATTTGACCTTTAGAGGTATATATAGATAGCCACACACACATTCTCTCATTTCTCTCCCTCCCTCTTAAGTGCTCTCTCCCTCCCCAAGCTCTCACTCTCTTTTCTTTCCATCATCTCCCAATCCTCCACCACCCAAGCTTCCAGCAACTCATCTTCGGTAAGGGTTCAGGTCTTTAGCAACCAACCACCACCAAAAGGGCAAGGATTTGAGGTAGGTATCTCATTATTTCTATTTTCTTCTCATTTTCAGATTCATGGGGTTTGGGTAGGAAATGGATTGGAATATGAGATTTGGAGCTTAAGTATTGATTAGAAACCATTTTTGATGTCTAATAATGAAATTAGAACCAAGAAGTGATGGATTAAGCATGATTAAAAGTGGGGATTAAAGTCTAGGAAGCCTAAGAATGAAAAGTTAGGGTTTTTGAAACAAATTTGATGATTTAAGCTTGGAATGTTAAAATTAATTGGGGGTTTCCTAAACATCCATAATGAAAACTCATGGAAGAAACTATGAGAAAGAGTAAGGATTTGGTGAATTTGGGCAAAAACTGAGGCTCTTTTGAGAGGGTGTAGAGCATGGCACCCAAGGCAGCACACAAACATAGAGCAAGGGTGCTTGTGCCTGTAAGGGAACCATTGGTGCAAGCCACTACAATCACCGAGTCGCCCAGAATTAGATTTGTGGCAACTTCCAATATAATAGTCGTCCCAAGTCGTATTCTCTAAGGAGCCTTACTTCTAATTTGCCTAATTAATTGTTCTAACACTAATCTACACTAATTACAACCTAACTACCTACTGATTACCACGGGGGAGGGTGATAACAGAATTAAGCATAAAACAGAATTAACCTAACAGAATAGAAATGAAACAAAATAAAACACAGAAACAAAATTGCATAACACAAATGCAATCAGCCGTAGAGTCCCTAAAGTTGTAACTATCATCATTCTCATCTTTAGATTAATTCTAGTTGCATTCTATCATTTGGTCATCAACTAAGATTCCTAAAAAACCTTCCAGAAGCGGATTACATTTAACCCCATGAAGCCCTAACCAAATCAAGTTAAATAATCATCTAAGCAAGCTATTTCTATTCTACTTGCTACACCAACCAGTGATAACAAGAGAGCATCTCATATTTAAGCAATAAAATCAGTTATCACACTCATAAAGGCTAACTAATACACTAATAAACATGAAAAAAGAGATAAGAAACTAGAACAAAAATGAAATAGAAGAACACCAAGAGACTTATCTAATTAAGCTTCAAGAACTCATATTACAATTCCAGTTCATCTATTGACAGATTACAGCATACCTTATCCTTCCATGGAGGACAAAATTCACTAAAACATAGAAGAAAATAGGGGGTAACCTACGAAATTGCTACAAAGAAAATGGAAGAAGAATGGTTTTTCAACACTTGCAAATGGAGTCTGAAATGTGCCTTTAAGCTAGCAAAAGAGAGAAGGATGAAATTTGCATAGTTGACTCTTCTAGGCATGTCCCTTTCACTTTTGATTTTGCTTTTTCTGCTGCTTCCTTTTGATTTCTGTTGTTGTTATTTCTGCATTGCTGCCTTACTAGTGTTTTTGTCATTTGTTGTAAAGTGCAAAAATGTGGACCCCATTGGACCAGTCAACCCTAGTCAACTCCAGTCAATTGTCATGTCCTCAAAGGTCACCACATCAGCATATAGGTCGCACCAAGTCAGCAAATTAATCTCCAATATTTATTTAAAAAAATACACAATTAAATTAATTAGGATAAAATTATGAAATTAAAGCATATTAATTCTATAATTAATTTACACCCAATAAATCTAAAACATAATAAAATTGGAGAGTTTACAATGTTAAAAATATAAATAGACTAAGATAGGGACTAAATTGTATATAAAAATGTTCGATATCAACCATAGGCCAATCAGGCCTAGGCGCCCTGGGTGCCTAAACCTAATGCCTTGGGGGTGGTTTAGGAGTTCTGTGGCGCCTTCCATGTGGTTATGTGCTGAGCCATATGTTTGATGTCCTGTAGGTTCGTGTATGATTTGATGCTTGGTCAAAGTATTTTACGGGAGCAGGTTGTGCTTTAGTCCAGGTGAACGATCTAGCCTTACTTTGTATGATTTTACATTTTAGGATTGTCTTTCCTAAATTTAATTAAATGTGATTACATGTTAAATATTTATGCTTTGTATAATTTTTTTTTTAAAAAAGGACCTTGTATGTCTATGAAGAAAAATATATTTATCTGTACGTGGGTGATATCGTGCAATTATGTGCCGACCACATAAATAACTTTTAAGATTAAAATCTTGAATGAGTGATTAACATATAATTAGAATTTAATTTGGAAATTATAGTTATTGTGAATTGGGGTTGTTATTATTAGTATTGTTTTTTGATGTGTGCTTGTGACTATGTTTGGATGAGACTCAGTGGTACATTACTGAGGTTGGACACAGGCAGTTGTCGAAATGGGGCATGGGCCAAGACCAAATGGGATGTACCTGGGGGTCAGAGGATGAGGTCTAGTGGTGCACTCCTAGGATCAAATACTAGTAGTTGCCAGAATAGGCATGGGCTAAGACTCATAATGGAAGTTATACTTGGGGGTCACTAGATAGAGAATCCAGTGGTACACTCCTAAGGTCGAATACTGGCAGTTGCCGAAATAGGGCATGGGCCAGAACCAAGGAAGGATGTACTTGGGGATTAGTGATTGTGAGGCATAGGCCAAGACACAGGTGTGTGTTTCCTAGGGCTATGTTTGATAGTTGTCGATTTGGGGCATAGGTCAAAGCCTAGGAAGAGACGCACTTGAGTCAGATACTAGTAAATGCTGAGCTAGTATGTGGTATGATTTGTGGAGAGGATCGTGAATGCTTGATCATTGTATGTCTGGATGTGAATATAACCTTTCTTATATGTTGTGATTTATATGGTTGCACTGTGTGGTCCGTGTTTATTTCTTGAACTGGGTGTGTTGTGCTATGTGATAGCATAGTAGGCATGTGGTGATTGTTTTGGTTATAGTCTTGTAACGGAATTATGTGTGATAAGTGTTGTGCTACTTGCATTTATGAGGAATGCTTATCCATGGTTGAGGAATGTGCTTGATGTTCATGCATATTTTTATGTATTTTCATTGAGCATGCATAATTGTATATATTTGGTAGGTAGGGCTATTTTGGGTGAGTCACCCATTCACAATTTTAGGTACAAAAGATCAACTAGATCGATAACTCGTAGACCAGGAACACCTCTCTATTGCTTGCGGCAAGGTAATTTTTCTTGTTTTTGAATTTATTCTCTAATATACTCTGTAATCAGAAAAGCCACCTAGGGAGTGTATTGTTAAGGATAAACTAAGGGTAAATTAAGCTTACGGCAGTATGGGTGTTATACTGTCCACGCTTATCAAGGCCCTGGTTTCGAATCGTGACATTTGGGGACTACTTTGTCCATCAAATTGGAACTTTTAAGGGCAGATATTTGCAAAATTAGCCTACCAGCATATATAGGAGGATGAAAACAATGTCATACGGCTTATAAGCCCAGTCAACACTGTCATGTCAACATTTAATGACACATGTGATGCTAACGCACCTTGTCAGCATTTTCATTTGGAGAAAACAATTGGTATTGACAGAGGGACTAACTTGTATAGCGATTTGATCTTTATGGGACTAACGAGTATAGTGGCAAACTCTTAGGGACCAAACTGTCAATAAAAGAATCTTTCAAGGACCAACGAGTTTAGCCTAAATATATAGCTGCACTCATGCATTTGTCTTTTTAAACCACTGATATTTGAAATTTTAGTGTAAACCTACATTTTAGTCCCTGATTAAGGTTTAATTCTTGAAAAATGGTCAATAACTACTTCAATTCTTGAATTTTGAAAATATCACACAAAAATGGTCTCTTCGTTCATCACCTCCGTTAATATTGAATAAAGAAACATTTTGTTCAAAGTTTTCAAAATTGAAAGATAAAAGTGATCAATCATATTACTATGTTAAAATATCATGCTACTCAACGTCACTGTTACGTTAGTAGATAATTGCATACCTCAACAAATAACGTTGATTGTAATAACAAGGTCAACTTTGAGACTATTTTATGTAATAATTTCAAAATTTAAGGACTAAAGTGGTAGTAACAATCTTTCAAAGATCAAATTATCATCATAGTACACTTTCAGAACCAAAAAGTAAGTTTACTCAAAAACTTATCTGGTTGTAACTAATTTAGTTTAAGTTAAATCAGATTATAAAGTATAAAGCTCTCTAAACATTAATTGTTTTCCATTCACAAAGACAAGAACATAATATCTTACTTAAAAGAATCAAATATTAAACTACTTAAATTAATAATGATAGTCATGCTCTAATAGTGGTGAAGGAAACCTCATTGTGGATTCTTTAAGCTCAACAATAATGGCAGTTGAAGGAAATAAAATGTCATAAATACCTAAAACTCTAGATAGTTTTAATTTTTAATCCACTCATAAAACATACAAAAATACGCGTTAGAGCTAAGACATACAAAAAAATTTAAAAAAAAAAATCCAATCATGCAATGGACTTGGCGTCTTTAATTTTATAATTTTTTTCTTTTATTATTGCTTCTTATCAGATCTACGAAAAAAATAATTTTACTTTTAAGTTTAATTTTTATCAAACATTATTATTTAGAGTAAATTAAACTCTCCTTCCTCTAAAAGATACCTAAATTACACAACCCTATCTTCTATTTTGAAAAATACTCAACTCCCTAAGTCTAAATATGTCAAAAATGTCTTCAATGATAATATTATTTTTTTTACTAAATATAAATTTAAAAAATTATTAACGGCATTTTTTCAATTTTCTTTCAATTTATTTAATATAAATTTTAAGAAGTGATTATTTTTATATTATAAATATATATTTAATATTTAAAATGTAGGCAACAATTTCTTGCAGCAGTCATCAATGAGGACTGATTCATTTGAAGCTAAGAAGAGACTTAAGTTCAAATCTCAACGGAAACCAAATTAACCCCAAAAGACAAAATGACTACCCAAATTCATTTCACATCCTTATTCACTAGCATGACTAAATAAAAAAATTTAAAATAAATTAAAATAGAAAAAAAGGGAAATGAGAAAACTGCATTAGATTAGCAGTGAAAATATTAGTTAACATGACATGTACTACAATAACATCCCCAGCCATTTCTTCCTAGGTTGTATGATGGGGCATGCCAAAGTCTTCTCTCTCTCTCTCTCTCTCTTTTTTTTGGTTGTGACACAAGACTTAAATATCTAAACTTATGGATATAAGTTATAGTAAGCAAAATTATTAAAATCGAACCGAACCAACCAATTCAATTGGTCATATCGGAAACTAATTTTAGATCCAATTTAGAAAAAACCATTGAACTAGTGAGGGAATAAAGTGGCCAAACCGATTGTTTTTATTGGTCGAACTGGTTCAATAAATTTTTTTAAAAAATTTGATGGATTTAATATACATGAGTTATATGATTGATAATATTTTTTTGTTAGTTGATATTTTTTTTTTTTGATAAAAATTTGATTGAAGATGTTGCTTTGTCAAAAATTGTGTAATTGAATATTAAATCTTATTTTTAATTAAGATTGTAAATTTATGTTTATAATATGTAATTATTTATAATATTTTAATATTTTCAAAGTACCACAGTGTTTCTACTAGTTCAATATCCGATCCAATTTTTAAAACACTAAGTATAGCTTCTCCATCGGTTGTACTGAAGAAGGCTACCATAGGTGCGATCGAAAACACCCATGTAAAGCGATCCAGAGTCAGGGCTAAAAGATACGCCAGAGATCTCACCAAAAAAATCGATCTCCTGCTCCTTCTCAAACCCTTGCTTCGCATCATAAATTTGCACAAAGTCAGCCGGCTCAGCCATCGCCATGAACCGTCCATCGGACGTGAAACGTATTGACCGTATGGCGCCAAGGTTTCCCTTCAGCACAGCAACAGACTTTGAAAGATTCCGGATGTCCCAAACGCGACATGTTGGTTCCCGGTGGCAAACATGTAACCCTAAGGATGCCATGCAGATGCAAACGAGTAATCCAAGTGTCCCCATAAAGGCGTAACAGTCTACAAACAACAGTGAATATTAGTAGCTAATCCCGGGACGAAAATGCAACTAGAAATTTGTAAACATAAACAAACAGAATAATACACCAACCTTTCCTGTTTGAGAATCCACCACCAGACCTTCTAGGTTATCTCCGACGATAACAAGTAGTTTATCATCAGGACTTAATGAAGTATGCTGCAAGAAAAATGGACATGAGCTCAAATAATCATTTATGCTTTTCATTCAAATTTTGTATTATTTACCAAGCCAGGAGTAGGAACCTAGATGTGTGTGAAAAGAAAAAATAAAGACCGAATGAAAATGGGAAGACAACTTATAAATTACGCTACTAAAATTTATGTAAAGCTTCATAATTTAGAGGAAAAGTGAGAAAAAGGGCAGCAAATTAGACAATACTAGGTTATCAGTTTAAATAAAATCAGACACCAGTAGGGCAAATCCCCTTTCTGTTGCCACATAATCCAGTTCTTTATACAGAAAAGAAAAGTTACACCTGCCCCCATTGAGCAAGAAAGAATATTATTTCAAAATTCAAGCAACGTAGTTTGTTGTACTACCAACATAGATTAAAAAAGAAATCTAAATGTTGTCCCTAAAGAGTGGGCCAGCCAAACAGTGAGCATGTGATTCTAGTTTTAGTATGTAACAGATTTTTGGAAGGCTGTCAAGAATGGTGAAAACTATTACCTCCTGTTGGTTCTTAAAGAAAACTAATTTTATTCAAAAATCATCAAACAGGGAAAAGATATGCAAAACAACAAAAGCATATTATCAGATAAGGTTCTGGAACTTAATTTGCTATCAAGTTCTCCACTAAAAGTATGTGTAAAATGTTTTTTAAAAGATTAATGGTGAGTCGTAAAAATTATGAAGTTTTTTTTAAAAAAATCAAGTACTTGTATTCTAATTGAATAATCATACACTTATTATGTTTTAATTGAAATACTAATAGCAAATATATAAGAAAATACACCTAAATTTTTTTCCTTTGTCTAATCTTCACAATTCACATGACAAAGTAGACATCAAGGAACACCAAAGACTGCATTCCTGTTTTATTAAAGATTATAAGAAGTTTTAAAAATATTTTCAATTTATCGCCAACTCGACGGAGGAAGTTTTTGCGGTGCACTTGTGCGAACACACAAAAGATGGGAAAAGAAGAAATCATTAAAACCTTGCAAAACAAATTAGTGATAACTGAGCATCGATTACCATGGTCAAACAATCCTTATTAACAGAACACGATTCTTCTGTTATCCCTCTTTCTTCCTTCTCTTATTTTCTTAAAAAGTAGTAGAAACCAGAAAAGAGACAACAAAAGGTCATGCCAGCTATATAGGTCAAAAAATTAAGGTTAGTTCAACCGAAGTATCAATATTCTCATTCCTGTTAATTTAACCTTAATGATTCAAATGGTGGTACGTACTTCTACTGGCCATGGGAAGCAGATATGCTTGGAAAGCTGAAATCTCTCCATATCAAAGTCTCTGACGCCACAGTCATTATTTGAGCCATGAAATGAACAGCACCACTGCAAGTATAACTTATTGTTATCAAGTGACCGTACTTTGTGGGTTGAGATCAATAATAATTGCTAAATCCATATTGAGTCACCGACAATCACTGCCCTTAAGAAAGAAAAGAAAAGGACGAAAGCAAAGAAAAGAGAGACCTTCTATGATAATATATTTCAACAGCGTTTGTTGCATTGTAATCATAAGAAGTTCCAACAGAAGCTAACTCCAGGTCGATCCAAGTCCTGCGAGACGCAATGCATGAGCTATCAGTCAGCAAAAACAGTAATATACCATCGACCGAATCATTTTGGAAATTAAAGATAAAATTAAAAATAATTTACTTTATAATCAACTTCAGAATACTTCCACTTAAACAGTAATTTGTCAAATTAGATGTACAAAGGAAAAACAAGCTTAACCCCATCTGAAAAAGTAAGTTCACAACAAAATAATATCACGCAATCTTCAGCATCAAAAGTCATGATACGAGCATATGCAAAAATTATGCAAACTGGCCATATTATGTAGCACAAATAATGTCACCGTAAATATCAAAGAAAAGCCAGATGCCACGTTGTCCTTGTATTATTATCATGGTGAATATAAGGAACTATAGTACAGTATAATGTAGCATGAAAAAAGATTCTTATTACTTTTTTCAACAATGTAATTATTATTGCAGAATTCGGAATGTAATTGGCCAATTGGAGCAATTGGAAATTAATCATGGATTTCAACGGAGGGTGTTGTTAGGTCAAATCTGGAATCCTCATTCGATTAGGAAACCTGATATCATTAATAGCCCATTTAATTCGCAATATAAAGCTGGAATGGAAAGAAAATGAGAATAAAAAAAAGAAAAGAAAAAAAGTTGTTTGGTTCGCAATGAAAAAATGAATACAAAAAAAAATAAATATTTTGATATGTATTTTTTAATGGGATAATTTGATCATAATACCCTCAATTGTTTTTTACTTTATTAAAAAAAATTATAGCCTCTGTATCTCTTCGTTGTCGACACCCCTACCTTACATCGCCTCTGTATCTCTTTGTTGTCGACGCATCTGTCGGAGCCCTTGTATTAGAAGAAATCAAGGAGGCCGATGAGCTCATCTAAAAGGCCTACAGGGTTGTTGAAGTCCGTTTCGAAAGCGTCTCAACTCCAAATGGAAATGGTTCATGAGGAGCAAATGGTGGGACAAGCCAATATGAAGGTGGAGAGCCCATCGTCGTCGGCAATGACTAAGAGCAAGGACTCTGTGAGTAGTTCTCCTTTTTCATATCTAATGTTGGCGGATCTAAATGATTAGGATGGCGCAACTTGGAGGAGTGGGAGAGGGCTTTGAGGTTGATTCCGTTGGGGAACTCCAACACACATCAATCACGATGGGTAGTGGGCAAGTACACTGGGATGGCATGGGGTGGAAGAGTGGACAAAGCAAATGAACAGGCGTAGAGGAAGACGGAAAGTTGAGGACTAGATGATAATTTTGGTACATTTTCCATCGGGAAACACGTTTTCCCAACCATTGGGAGATGGAAAAGTCTAAAGGAAAACAATGCATATTTTTTTCACGATGTAAAGTTTCCTTTCCATCAAGCCTGCCAACTGAACATAGGAAAAGTTACTGGATTCCCATGTTCTTTTCCAGCCAAGCATCAGAACCAAACATGCCGTAAGATTCCTACTTCCATTAGGATTCTATTTTGGATGGCTATAAGTAAAAATTTAGCCCCATATTTTTTATATAAAGAACTGACCTTGAATTTATTGTCGTTTTTCTTTTAAATTTAAACCCGTTCATGTTCTACATTAATTAGTTAAATAATAAATGATATTAATTATCGACAAGCATGAAAAGCTGGGAAGAACAACAATAGCACCTTGCAAATAAGTTCTCCTTGTAAACCTCCTACAATCATCAAGTTACCACGAACAACCAACGTACTAATTTGTGTCTGAGTAAATCCTTCCAAGAGGCTTCCAAGATGTTTCTATTAATGCCACAATTTAAAAGCTTAGATGCCTAATCTGATTGAGGTTTTTCAACGATAAAGCAGCGCAACAATGATTACCTTACATGGAGTTACATGCCCGAATACATTCAAGACCTCAGTTCTCTTGGAGTTTAATAAACACTAGTGAACAACAGAGTAACGTGAAACAAGATACACATCATGCTTTGAAGTTGCCCAAACCAAGTTCCTCAGCTGCAAATGACATTGAAATATCCGCGTTAATTTTCCTCGTATCATTGAATAATAAATAACAACCTGAGCAAAAGATCTTCCCGAGGAGTACAAAATATGGAGACTTCCACCATCACTACTTAAACCTGGGATATGAATTACTATATCAACGTACTTAGAAGTGAAGTATCGTTGATTTCACAGATCTAGTGTTTTGCCAGAAGTCATAATACTTTCCTCCTTTATCTGTGGGTTTGCATTCCTGTAGAGAAAAAAAAAAAGCATAAGGTGAAATTATCCCACCAAAATATCACACAAATGACATAGGAACAACGTGTAAAACATATTTTACCTTCTCTGACAAAATGCAGAATATTTTCATAATTCTTGTACTGCTCTAGTCTAGTCTGTCTATACTTATCACGGGTAATGCTCAATCTCTCCTAAGATATACCTTGAATATCTTTTCCCCCTCTGGCTTGTGTAGCATTTGTATCCGTTATCTTGGTTCCCTGCAACAGAGAACCAAAAGATGCAAACGGGGACAGAAAAGATGGGAGAAAAAGATTCATCTATATAGGGAATGGTGAAAGAGAAGTTGTTGAAGCTATTGATCATTTTAGCTTATCTTTAGAGAAAAAATGAATTTTTGATTTAGAGAATACTTTTATTTTATCGTCATTTAGACAGAACTTAATTTTGGTTATATATTTGGATAAATTTGGGTATAATTGTTCATGTGGGAATGAAACTTTCAATATTTCTTTAAATTCAAATTTGATTGGTACTGGTTCTTTAATTGACAATCTATACCATTTAAATTGTGTGAAATCTAATAGCTCCAAGATTATGCATATTGTGAATTGTGGTACTAAATGGAGGTTATGTGATGAAAATTCTGCTAAATTCTAGCATAAGCGTTTGGAGCATATATCTAAATAGAGAATGTAAATTTGTGATACTAGTCCTATATATAGATGATGTTCTATTGGCTAAGACCTTTTTGTATGAAATTAAGTCTTTTCTATCTAATAAATTTGATATGAAAGATCTTGGTGAGGCAACTTTTGTTTGGAGATTCAGATTCATATGGATCGTACTAAACACACATTGGGATTATCATAAAAGGCTTATATATTGATAATGTGTTGAGTCGCTTTAGCATGTAGAATTGTGCACCAGGTGATACACTTGTAGTCAAAGGTGATAAATTCAATTTGCTCCAATGTAGAGAAGAAGTAAATAGAGAAAATCTTGTATGCTTTAGCAATAGGAAGTCTAATGTATGCACAAGTATGTACGCTTCTAGATCTAGCGTACATAATAGAAATGTTGAACAAATACCAAAATAACCCAGATATGGTTCATTGCAAAGCAATTAAATAGGTTATGATGTACCTTTAGAGGATGAAGGATTACATGCTCACTTATCAAAGAGCAAATCGACTTGAAGTTACTGGATACTTTGATGCTAACTTTTTCGAGATTTTATCATAGCTTTGCATATTGTACAGGCATTGATATGCCTTTGAAAAAGTTTTGTGATAATAAGGCAGCCAAGTTGTATTGTGAGAACAACCAAAGTTTATATATGTCTAAACATATAGACATTAAGTTTATGGTTGTGAAGGAGAGAGTTCAGAGTCTCATTATATCTGTAGATTATGTTAGTACAGACGTTGTGATTATGGATTCGCTGACTAAAATTTTACCATCTACAGTGTTTTATGAGCATGTGGCTCGTATGGATGTGGTGAAACCTTTAAGTTATTGAATATATATTCAGCTTGTTATGTTTTATAGACAGTTTTGTTAGATATCCATTTATAAACATTTTGATATATGAATTAATGTTATTCATATATATATATATATATATATATATATATATATATATATATATATATATATTTGTGTGTGTGCGCGTGTGTGTGTGTGTTGAGTGAACATAAATGATTACATTTTCTTATGATTTTGCACAAGCTATTTAGCATAAAGTTAAGAAAGTGAAGGAACCAGTTGAAAATAGACATGAATAAAGTTCATTTGCATATAATTTCCATGCTACACATCCAAACTAAATTTATGTCATTAACTATATTAGCATTGTAATCACTATTAGGTTTAGTTTCAATATTACTGGTTACGAAAGCCTCTTTGGTTCTGTACTGATACAGTTAATAGACCAGATTGTTATAATATATTTGATTAGATAGTAAATTGTACGTACTAAGATTTATATATGTACACATACAATATTCAAAATCATATTTAGTCCAAGTGAGAGAATTGTTAGCGCAAATTTATTATATATATATATATATATATATATATATATATATATATATATATATATTTGTTTATATATTTTTATGTAATATATATTAAGTGATAACAATTTTATTTTGGTGGACTTACATATTAGTTATTGTATATGTGTACATTTGGGACATATATATTGTTATTTATAATTATGTCTAAACTTTATAAAGTATATTTTGAGTTCAACCTATTTGATATATTAAAATTAATTTGGAGTGTTTGTGAATTAATATTATAATGTATATAGATACTTGATTCAAATTAATAATGGTGATGAGGTGCTATTAATAAATGGGGTCAACCCATTGAACATTTTTAAATATGTGAATATGTGACCTAATATCCATCACAAAAAATTTAATTTATGGAAAAAAATATCCTTACTAACCTTGAAGAGCATCAACTACTATGAATCAATATACGCTCTTTTCTGTAATTCTTTAAATTAATATTATTAATATTATTATTATTATTATTATTATTATTATTATTATTGTTGTTGTTGTTGTCACTTTGTCTATCAAAATCCTATTTACAATCAAGTCATGATCAAAATAAATAATTTATGATTTTCACATTTGAAATTGATAATAAATTTAGTTGTCTGTGGTTATAAATTATGTTATAGCACGCTTATAGCACATGCTAAATTTTGGCATATATACGTTAACGTGCCATGTTAACATTTTCGTTAGAAAAAAACAACTAGACAGGACTAATCTTTATGAGACTAAATTAACATCAAATAAAATTTTAGGAAAAAATTGACACTTAAGTTAAAATTTCAAGATGAAAATGACACTTTTCCTGTTTTTTTTTTTTTGTTACAAAAGTCAATATAACACATACTTTAATTTCAAGAGAAGAAAGTGCATATTTTTAAAATAAAAGAAAAAAGTAATTTTGACACCTTATTATAAGAAAAGAATCTGTAGTTTACTCTTTATCTTCATTGATTTTAAATAGTGACACCTCAGGACACCCAACAAATTTTGACTAGTCACGACATTCTCAAACTCGTTATAATTACGTTAGTCCGCTGCAAAAGTCTCTCAAAATATGACATCGGACTCTATATCATGCGCACATTGAAATGTCTTACGTAGATATACATGAAAGTCATTTGTCTTATGTGCCAACACATTATGCTGATAGCAAACACCTGAAATCTGCAATAAGCTTTTTTCATTTTGTATTCCAATCATTTTGCTCCCCTGTTTTACATAGAATAAATCAACGATTTACTTTTTAAAAAATTATAATTGTCTTAATTTAATTTTTTAAAAAATAAACATTTTAATTTAATTATTAAAAAATTATTTATTTAAATTTAATCTCTTTTTTTGATAAAAATAACTTTAACAACAGTAAATTTTATAATTTAAAAATAAAAAAATCAAATTGATACAAATATAATTTTTTAAAGATTAAATTAAAACACTCAATTTTTTAAAAATTAAAATAAAAAAATTATAATTTTTTAAGAACTATATCACTGATTTACTCTTTTTCATAACATAAGAACGAAGTATAACCCATCAGTCTTACTAATATCTAAATGATGTGTTAAGGTTTCTGGAATCTGGACCATATGACGTAAAAACTAGTTTGACCCAAAAAAAAAGACTTAAAAAGTAGAGTTAATTATTAATTTAATCCCCAAAATATTACAATTTTTCCTATCAACATTTAAAAAATCAAATGTTTTAATTTTATCTTTAAAAAGTTACATTTATTGCAATTTGATTTTTTCAGTCCCTAAATCACGTACACAATCTTTCAAGGATTTAATTCAAACCCCTAATCTTTTAAAGACCAAATTAAAATAATTGTAATCTTTTAGAGATCCAATCAATAATTAACTCAAATAATTAAACCGAACCATCACATTAGCTCTCTAAAAGTAATTAACCGTGGGAATATAGTCACAGGTGGAACAGAA
The DNA here is from genome assembly GCA_037074585.1 of Biancaea sappan. Classification (NCBI taxonomy): domain Eukaryota; kingdom Viridiplantae; phylum Streptophyta; class Magnoliopsida; order Fabales; family Fabaceae; genus Biancaea; species Biancaea sappan. Next base: position 62,775,049 of record CM073493.1, on the reverse strand, counting down.
ACCTAATATCCAAGAGCATCTACAGAGCACAGGCTCCTGGCTTGATCCATTAAAAAGTACATCAACTCTGAAAAACTAGATAATAAAGTTACTCCTAATACACCAACTACTGCATATTACACTGAATCATTATCACAGATTGCTACCACCAACCTTTTCCAATGCCTCCTCACTTCTTGTAGGCATACCCAATGAAGGATCAAACTGCTCTCTGGTAAGGAACACAGTGTCGGATTGCTGGTATGATGACATGCTTGACTCCAGAATCTGATGTGGAAGCATCATTTCGGGTTTAGAGTATGCTCCCTCCATGCTCACCCGTTGCTTCTTTGTTGATCTCTCTCCTCTAGGGCTGTCGTTGGTGGGGGAACCCGGGTTGCAACCAGAATCCGGTGTCAATGGCTCATGGAGAGACGAGAAAGATTCATCAATAGATAGACTCTTCGCTGAGGTGTGTTCTTTGGCAGTTTTGTCCAGAAGGGGGCACTCGGAGGTTGGGGCAGGGGTTGCTGGGTCAGTCTTGTTCTCAGGTTCTTGGCACGCATCAGCTGATGGTAGAGCATCAGTGCCAGAGCCGGGTGCTTCCGAAAGAACCCCGCTGAGTCGCTGTTGCTCTTCGATTATCTTCTTCAAGTATTTGCCCTGGGCTTCTATTCGCAATTGTAGCTGTCTCTGCACCTGTTTTATAGAGAAATCACAATTATGGAATCTTAACCCAGGATTCACCATTTCATCTCGTTCCAAAGTACCACCTTGAGTTAAATCTGAGAAATATCAAAGGGGAGTGCAAACTCTGCTTATATGAAACAAGAAAGCTTGATTTTCAGGAATTTGCTTGCATATGGCAAAAAATATAGTACTGCCAAAATGTCCATTTATAGTCATAATATGATACATATATGATGATCTACCGTCGTTTAGTGTGTTCAATATCCTTACTGCAACGGAATCACTCAGCCAGTCACTTCTTTAAACAAAAAATGTGGCCTTTTTCTGGTAAGTTATTTTTCCATATAAGAAATATTTTACTTGATACGTGACAATAATCATCAAATAAACAACCTATTGGCGTGTTATACTTAATGCCCTGCAAATGGCTTCATGTAACTTTACCCTCTTCTTGGATTAGAATTACGTAACTCTAGCTGCAGTATACGACTACATAAAAGAGGAGAATATTTAGAAGTTTGTACTCAAAATACATTAAAAGAACACAGATGTAATGTATTAAAGTATAATTGTCAAAAACAGCAGCAAAATCAACTAGATTGATATTCTACTTATCTATTACGGCTTGAGGCAATCAAATTCTTATCACTTTCCGAATGGTATAAACATCATTCTTTCAAGTTGGATCATGACGTAAATTTTCTTGGGAATCAAAACCTAGATCTGATGATCTATATATAATCAGACCAACTTAATTGAATGACATAAAGTTGAAAGGAGATAAATTGATATCATCCCTTAACTCACATAATTAAATGCAAGAGGAATTTAAAAATCAGAACAAAAGATAAAACTTGCCAGTACAATATCATAATTAAGTCAGTACAAGGAAAACCTGCCTCTAATTGCTCATGTAGTCGCTTCTGCACCTCCATTTGCAGCTTTAGTGCTTCAGTAATTTGCATCCCACCACTGCAAACAGATAGACAAGCCCACTAGTAACTCCTTTCATTTCTAGCACCAGACTACATGGAATGGAACAACAGAGATCTTGCGATGCAAAGCTACTTTGCTTTTTACTTGAGACAACTTTGACCATTGAATAGGTAGAAGTAGGTTTAGTTATTAATGTTTCTTTCTTTCCTTTTATTATCTATTATTTATTTTTTGGTTGGAATTTTCTATCTTTTCATTGTTAAATCTCATTTAAATCCTTTACTCCAGGATGCAAGAGCATATCAGATGAATAAATGCCAGCAGAATGAGAACTAGTAAAAAGGAAAACATTCTTTTATCATAAGCTTTTGGAAACATGTACAAGTTGTTGCGACTTATCCATCAATTGGTATATGTATAAAAATCAAAAAACAAAAGAGGAAGCTATACTCACGATGAGCTATCTAGATTTGACAGCATGTCCCCTGTTTCTTTCTTTTCGGCTTTTTTCCCTTGCATCAACAATTAAGAAAGGTATCAAAAAACAAATCTGGGCTTTCTTTTCAAATAAATTTAGATTAGGTGAGTCAAAGGCAGGTGAATCTGTCCAATGGTGTAAGAACAATGTCAATAAGCTGGTAAGGTGGGGTTCAGAGACATACCATCAGATGAGGAGTCAGGAAGGTATTTTGCAAGTCGATATTTCTGGATAAATGAGAAGGGAAAGGTAAATAAAGATTAACAAATTCAATTGAAGAGACCCTAAAGCACATATTACCTGTAAATGGCTTTTAACATGATATATTGTTAAACCTTGTACACCCATAACTCTGAGGACACCTTTAGGTGTGGCACCTGTGAAAAGGTTATAAGAAATTATTAAACACTTTTATTATAGGGCATTTGAATATCATACACGGGAACTTTAAATTAACCAAAATTTTAGGGACTCAACCAACAGAAGTAGCAGACATCTGATCCAGATATGCAAGCAATCCCTCACATTATTCTTTCTTCTAACAATGACATATCAATCTGAAAAATCTGAAAAATCCTATTATTAAGCGTCATGTTGTATTTGACATGGACATGACTCCTTTTCTGAACCAACAAGGCTTCATAGGCATAGCTTTCAACTTAATCTCATGCATCTTAAACTTAATCAAATAAAATTCTCATTTGACCATTTTGCATGTTGTTAGGTAGCCAAGCCTATCTTTTAAAAAAATTGCATAAAAAGGATTACTTATTTACATAAACACACACAAACAAAAGTTACTAAACCATTCATAAGTGCCGTTAAATTATTAAAGCTGACAATTCAATGTCTCATATTTGGTTTGGAGAACAACAAGAAGAAATCATTTCCTGTTAAACAGAAATAGGATGAGAAGACTCACGATCTGGCCCACCAAGTTGTGCCACAGCATCAACAAAACGTTCATGAAGCTCATGTGTCCAGCGTAATCGTTGCTTTGAGCTGAGATTTTGGTTGTTGGTTGGATTGTTACCTCCATTGAGTGGATCCATCGGGCTACCACCACAATCTAAATGTTGACCATGAATTAACAGGTTGCTGCCAACTAGACTTGGATTAGGAACACTCTTTGGTTGATACATTTGTCATTTATCTGACAGCAGGCAAATCAAAGTCAACAGAATGAACTACTATGGAAATAATTAAAAAACTTAATAAACACAAAGATAAACTTATATGAACCTCAAGATAGGAATACATTTAAGAGCCATCTAAAATTTCCTAGTTCAGGAAATTGATCTGTTTCATTTATATGACAGCAAATACGTAATGGGCAGTGGCACACAGCCTCTGCGTTTAATACCAAATTGAAACCATCAAACAATTCAACTTGCTGGAAGCTTGACTCGTGATGAATTGTACATTATGATTATGTCAACCATGCTATTTAATTTGACATGTGACTGCACTTGCGTCAAGCTACCTAGATGCTTACAATTCTGGACTCTTACATGTCCTCCTATAAGAAAGGATCAACTAAGTCCTTCTGAACATTTAGCAATTACCCATAATAACAATTTGTAGCAGACAACATTTTGATGGAGCTCCATTAAAAGATCTCAAATACTTAGATTCCATATCTATAAACATCAATCAGGACTAGCTCCCCAAATAGCAAAGTATCGATCCTAGACCATTCCAAAGTATATTAAGCTTTGGTAATAACTAAACTACCTCCTGTGTTTGCATATTTTACAATAATCAGTTCATACTTTTACAACATGTATAAGCACAAAACATACCCAAAGTAGACTAGTGCAAAGTCCTTGCTAGAAGTGAAACCTATATGGTAAGAAACACAACTTGAGACACTCATTCCCTCTCTCTGTCTTTTGGAAGCAGAAGTATCTTTATATACTGTGGAAAACAAAAGGCAAGTCATCAATCTGGGGCTTGGTATGTAAATATTCTAATTTCCCAAATACTTGAAAACCTATTTAATAAAAATTTGAGTATGACATATATGAAAAAACAGTAATCTTATACTATTCAGTACGCATACAACACATTAATTGTGAAATTTTTATATCTCTTATAACCAAATATCTTATAACTAGGTTTCCAAGTACTTGAAAAATTGAAATTCCCATGTAACAACACCACCCATGGCCTTAATCTTATTCGAGGAGAAATATAGCCGAAACAATATATGAAATGTTAACCAACGAGAGCATTAGGAACTAATGCCAGCTGGTAATATCAGCAAAGCAGGACAGAGTGCTAAAGTTGACTAAGTTTCATCACGCTGGTACCTCAGAAAGAGGAAACACATTCAATCTTGGCGTTTCAATACATTGAAGAGAAGACCCGTTAGACTCACAGCTGAAATTAGCGGAACTCATGATATACCCAAACGAGTCACGTGAAACGGGTAGTAGCAATTAGGGTTTTGGTCACACAAAAATTAACAACCCAACGCTTTGATGACTATAACAGTTCAACATTAAACATTAGCCAGACTGACTGTATGAAATATCCGATTTCTACAGCTTCAAACATACAAATTTAGAAGCATAAAAGAAGAAAAGTGAAATCGAAAGCAGAAAGACAGCCACGCTTGAAACTGAGACGGAGATAATCAGCTTAACTAGACGATTTCCAGCGAGAAATTAAACACACAAAATAGGCTATTAGAAAATTTCAAAAAAAACAGAAAATGTAGAAGCAGAAGCTACAAAAGGAAAGAAGCAAAGGTATAATCAGAGAGATTGAAACCAAAATAGAAAGGGATACAAGGAAAGCAAACTGGACATACCCAGATCTACGAAACCCAACACATACAAATTTTCGCCCCCTCCAATTTCGGAGCTGTGCTGTGCTGTACTAAGCGTTCGCTTTCTCTCTCTCTCTCTCTCTCTCTCTCTCTCTCTCTCTTCAAGTCCAACATCAACACAGTAATTCTTTCCAATAAAACATTATTATTATAATTTTTAAAAAAAATAGAGAGAAGCCTACATTAACTTCCACTAGTCTATTCTATACTCTCTCTCTCTCTCTCTCTCTCTCTCTCTCTCTCTCAAGCTTAATTTATTGTTTTTTTACAGAAAAGGAATAATTTTATTCAAACTTATTCAAGGTCATTTAGAAAGAGAAGACTTGTATATAATTATTTGTATTTTTATTATTATAATTTTTATTGAAAATAAATATATATAAAATTTTATTTTAAAAAATATCAATTTTTTAAAAAACTGTGTACTCATCACATTTTAATTAAAAAATATAATTACAACTATATTTAAAAAAGTCTAATTAAGTTTTTTTAATTTAAAAAGCTTCATTGATAATCAATTTAGTGGTAGTAATTCAAATAATAGGAATAAAAACAATAATCTAATGTCAAATTCTAACATGAATAATAACGTCCGAGGAACAAATTAACATGAACAAGTGGCAATTAAAAACATAACCATAAATCATCTATGTATTATTGTTTCGTTGGTTTGAGTGACTCACTAACTATAATAGAAAAATAATTTTTTTATATTAATTCAGTTGCAAAAAAATTAACAAATCCATGGACATATAATATACTAGTGGCTTGGTGTATGTTAATATCCAGTCTAATTTATTTTTATAATTTGTAATAATAAAAAATTATAGTAATTATTATCTTTTAAAAAATATAAAAAATTGTTAAAAATTAATTAACTTTTCATTAGTCCATATATATGCTGACCTCTCTTTATAAATTTATTTTATCATTTTTTAATATATAGTTTTAAAAATTATTGATGAGAAAAACTGAAAATTACATATAATAGTATAGATTTTTAACCTAATATAAATATAATAGTATAAATCACTCCATTAACAAAAAAATTAACAAAAGTTAAGTTTTCAACCTTATTTGTCATTGAATATTTGGACTAATTATATTCTATATGTAAATTAAAAATTTATAAATTAAACATGAATATAACTAAATTCGTTATTAAATTTGAGATTGAAATGAGAACATTTAATCCTGATTAATTACATGAGCTTTATACATATATATTTTATCCCAACTTGATTTTAGTCTGAAAATTTTGATAAAAAGAAAAAGTAGTCTCTTGCATTTAATTTTAATTAGATCCAATACTTTTATTTTAGGTTAACATTTGCAAAATCATTTTGGTACATTTTAAAATTTATATCTTATTTTATGTAAAGCCTTAGTTTTAGGTTATATATATATATATATATATATATATATATAGTAATTGTCCTTTTTGTGTCTGAAAAATATATGTCTCCGCTGTTTAATCTTTAAATTTTGTAAGTACAGGAGTCAATATCTAAACTTTTCATTGTTATTTGCGTACATTTACTTTATTTTCATATTATTAGTAAAAATAATGAGTAATAAATCAAAAAATTTTGAAAATGATTAAATTGTATATCTTTAACTAAATAATTAAATCATGTATTTTTCAAAAATCAAAAAGAATATTTGAACATGTTTTTAGTTTTTTGTTGATTTGTCTTAAGTTTTGTTAGATAACAAAAATATAAAGCTCTCGAGAAGATCCTCTTTTATTTCTTTTAGGAATAAAAAAGTCTTGTTCGATTTGGACTATCGATGTCTAGGAATTTATGTATCTTTTTGAATTTTTTTTTTAAAAATTACTTTTTGTTTTGGACGATCTTTAAGATCAACGATCCAACTAAAAGCAGGACCCTCCTAACTCCAAATGAAGCAGGGATCCTAATTTGTATAGCTCTCTTAATTTTCTCATTCACAAAACTTTGAAATGTATGTGAATCATTTACTTGACCAGCACTTTACTTGTCCAAGCAAGTTCATTTGATTAGGTGGATCCTACATAAGCTCTACTTACCAATCTCAATTAGACAATTTTATTTAGTCAAACAGAATACTGATCAAATAAAGAAGTCAAACTCCTCTGAGGCTTCACTTGAAAATAGAAATAATAAAAAATAAAAATAAATATGGAATCATTTAAACCAACTAAATTTCATGTATTTTTAGCTGATTGAAAAAACAATGAAAGAGACATATAGCAAAAGAGAAGACATGATCAGCTTCTGAGTTTCAAGTACTTGTGATCAGTGGGTTTGTTTGTTTGTTTGTTGGGAGTTTCAGTGCCTTCCTGTCCTACTTTGTTTGCGTTGTTGTGGTTTGTGGGTTTTTCTTTGACCTCTTCGTCTATTTGCTTTCTCACTTAGTTTCTTATTAATTATATACATTAAATGTGTTGTTGTTGTTGTTGTTGTTTAGAATCTAAGAAGGGTTGAGAAGGTGACAACATGAACTTGTGGCTAAGAAGGAATCATAGAATATTACGTTGTAATATTCCGATCCTTAATTTCATCTCTATCCTTAAACACCCCATCTTCCGGCGCCCTTGTCCCTTTCCAAACTTTAAGACTAAATTCCTCATTTAATCCTCAAAGGATTACAAATATTTTAATTTAATTAATAAAAAATTAAGTGTCTTAATTTAGTTCTTCAAATTTTATATTTGTATCAATTTGATTCATGCATTTGTCAAAATCAATGTACAAACCGAATCAGTCAATGAATCGATCAGGGAACTGATTTAGTTTAGATTAGTGAATCGATGAGTGCTTGAATCGATAAAAAATCAAATGAATCGGTAAAATTAACCTGTTCAAATGGTTCAATTTTTGTATTATTTTAAAATTTTACTGAATATAATTATGTATTTTTAAAAAATCTCCAAAAAATTAAGCTATTATGAAAAGATCTAATATATATATATTTGTAACATGTTTAAAATGTTTTAATATTATATATTATATATTATATATTTTAATATATGTAACATATATATTATTATATATTTTAAATACTACTAATTTGACCGCACGTTCGACCACAGTTTGAATATTGACCCTTGATCGGTGTTTCGATCGGTTCAATGATCGATCCAATTTTTTAAACTTTGGTCAAAATAACTTTTGACTAGAAGTGTTCGGACAATTCATTCATGTGATTAGTTTAAAACAGCTTAATTTGGGCAGTTTTGAGCTATATTTGGGTTTTTCTGTTTGTCTCAATCTTTTTTGTTAAACTTTTCACAATTGTTTATTAAAATAACTCATAAAAATATCTCATCAAATGATTCATAAACCACAATATACTTGTCAAATAACTTATAAAGTACAATATACTTGGTTCATTTAAATAATTCATAAAAACAACATCAACATAATTTTAAAGCCAAAGCATTAAAGAGGAAACAAAATATAAACTAATTAATAAAAACCATGCGTATATGTAGTATATTATTAAAGAACTTAACTACTTATAATATATAATATGTTATATTATAATATTCCTTTGTTTATAATATATATATATATTTCACGGTTTGATTTGGTTAAACCAAATATTAATTGGTTTTTGTTTGGTTTGGACAAATTGATTTAAATGGATTTTGAACACCTCTAGTTTTGACAATGAGAAATTGGGATTAAATAATAATAACATTTATGATTTAGCAACAAAAAAATTAAATTAAAATAAATATAATTTTTCAAAAATTAAATTAAAAAATTTTAAAGATTAAATTAATAATTTACTAAAACTTATATATAAGGCCTTCCATATTTTCCTAACACTGCACAAGATGTATTATAATGCTATGATTTATTTGCTTAGTATAACTTATTTACAATTGGTTCAATCAAAAATTAGTGCCGAAGTATTTGTCACTAAATTTAGTGACAAATAATTCATCACAAAAAATTAAAAAACACACACACATTTATTACAAATGTCCACTACAAAAAAATGTCCACTACAAAAAAAATGTAATGACAGAAAGAACATCACAAATTCTAATTAAATCTTCACATTTTAGTGACAGATTTGTTAAAACCCTTCCATCATAAACTGGTGGCAATCATACGTAAGATGAAGTAAAATAATTATTAGTTTAGTCATTATCAATTTTAATTTCATGTGGCAAAATTCAAATGGATTAATGATAAGTTTCTGAAAATTAGATCGGTCATAAAACTAATGGAAGCACTGGTTTAAGAGTTAATTATTGAACCGTAGTCGAATCGCAGTCAAACCGATGATATAAAGATATTAAAAAAATAAAATATAATTAAAATATTAAAATGCTACAAATAATTCAATTACACAAGTTTTGACAAAACATCTTCAATCAAAAGTTTACAAACAACTAGCAAAAAAATATTATCAATCATCATACGATTTATTCATATTAAATCTATAAAATAAAAAAATCCTTGAACCGGTCTAACTTGTAAAATCGATCAATTTAGCCAGTTTTACCAATTCAAAACTGGTTTGATCATTTTTACATTGGTTCTATTTTTTTCGGATCAGACCTATTCCCAATTTAAATGGTTGAACAAACCGATTCGATTTCGTTCTAATAATCATGATTAATAATTATTAAGTATACAAGATAGAATCTTATGCACAGTTGTTAAACATTTGAAAAATATTAAACTTAAAAGTATATAATTAAAATTAATTAAAAATATATTAATTATAATTGACGTAAAGTACAATTTTAGATTATAATTAAAATATGTATCCAAATTTAGAGATATAAATATTTGCTTATTTTAAAATTCTTACTTTTGGGACAATATGGGATTGGAGTCATAGAGAATGTCGCATGGCAGGCCATTGATGATTTGATGGTACCTTACAAAGGCCATTCGGCTATTTTAGGACAATCCCATAAACGAACAACGGCCCTCCAAGTGGGATGAGTATTATTTTTTATAATAGCGTCACTTTCACAACATTTTAAGAATTTGACCTTATCACTTTAATATTGTCTTAGTATAAAAATTATTATTTAAAGATGAAATTACTAATTTAATCTTTAAAAATTATAATTTTTTAATTTAATTTTTAAAGAATCAAATATTTTAATTTAATTTTTTAAAGATTGTTTATGACTCAATTTGGTTCTTCTTTTTTTTTTAAATGATTTTTGGCAACGAAAAATTTGATATTTAGTAACAATAGATTTTTGTAATTTAACAATAAAAATAATTAAATTGAAACAAATATAATCTTTTAACGACAAAATTAAAACAATTATAATATTTGATGAAATAAATCAATAATTTACTCTAACAAAAATAATAGAGTAAACATACAAATTAGTTCTTGAAAGATAATTTTTATTGTTTAGTCTCTGAAATTGAAGTGTTAAATGAGTTAATCTTTTTCTATTACTAAATTATATATTTACCTATTTTTGAAATACTAACAGTATTTAACAAATTTATAATATTCAAAGAATAAATTGTGTAAAATTAAACTTACAAAAGATGAACAATCAATTTATGTATTTTTTTGGGACTAAACTGTTAATATAGTTGAGTCAAAGAAGTTAAAATGGTCCCATTTGAATAGTCCCTATCAATAATGGCCGTACCAACCAACTTGCATGCCAAGCCCATTTCTATACACACATTTACAATGATGTTTTGTTCATTTATGTCATCATCCTCTTTTTCTCTTTTTTAAAACTCTATTAAAGACTATTTTAATATTAAAATATATTACAATATTATTCAATCTTTGAGACATTTAATATTTTAATAAAAAAATTAAAATATCTATAGTGTTTCGAGAAATAAATCAATCATTTACTTATCTATTATAAGTTTTAGGATATGATACGAAACTCAAATTTTCTTTTAGATTGTCCTATTCTTTTCACTGATGAAAATTTGTCAAACATACTGGATTAGTTTAAAATATAGAAATAGGATAACTATAAAAAGGCATATAAATATATATATAACATAACTTCCAATAAAATTATATTCATGAATTTTTCTTTTATAATTGACTTGATTTATAATTTCTTTTAAAATCAGATATACTTAGAAATCTCTTTAAAATTAATTGAGAGGAATTTTGAAATAGATTCTATTTATACAATACTAGTAACCTGAATCAATTATGACTAGAATTATAAATATATATATATATATATATATATATATTGTATTCACCTTTGATAAATTTTTTACATATCTATTTATGATTAATCCAATCTATTTATAGCCGAACAAGTTTATTTACTCTTCCAAAAATTCTAGACAGATAAAATTAGTCTATAATAGATAGTCAATTTAAGCAATAAACAAACATATACATTTGTTAAATACAACTTCCTATATGACATTGTTACGTATTTATTTATAACTGCCTTTATCTACTTATATTTTTTGTAAACCGAATCCGCCTAAAAATCTCTTTTTAAATACTCATCCAATCACATAACTATTAATGTTTCAAAGATAATGTTTTTAAACTTCTATAGGGGATGCTCCCCCATATACCATACCATTAATCCACAATTTCTCCCCTAAGCCAACACCATAAAATATTTCATTAGCATCGTCTTGGTTTACTCACATGAACACAAGGACTGGGATTCTTTGCACTTCCCACCAACACTCTAGATTCCAATCCTATGATCTAGTTCGTCTATTTTGGATTAGACAACCTAAATTAATCGAATGTGCTTTTGCTTATTTTATTTTAATTTAAAAAAATCTTCCTCTAATTTAGGCCATTAGATCTAAAATTAATGGTTCAAATCATGGGGTTGGACTTTGCAGTTCTTGTCAGAACTACAGAGAATGCCAGTCTGAATGAGATTATGAGAATGGCCTCAACATGTGCCACATGTCAGTAATATGGTACTAAAACTTCATTAAAAGCCTATAAAATTGTCAAATACAGTATAACACCATGAAAGCAAAGGAACAATACTAACAATCATGGCATGTAAATCAAAATATATGATTTTCTGATAAATCGTTATGTTATCTATAGACAGGCTTGGATTTCAAGTCTCCCAGGTATGAAGTTCTATTGTTCTGTGAATCTCATACTTCTAACGACATCCCATTAAGGACCTAAATATCAATGTTTCAAAATAACCCTAGAAAGAAAAGTGGCCAACTAGATTTCACACCTTTCCGTCATATATTCCCATAAATACTCTTGAAGGAACTCACTAGGCTTCTCATGCTTGTGGCTAGGATAGATTTTTAGGTGGACCAATCTACAAAAATAAGTAAAGCAAGCCAATACCTAAGATAGATTTCACTGAAAAGTGTACTTCATATGCTTATATGTGTATTTTTGAGTGGCTTAAATGTATCTATCTTTTGTAAATCAAGTCCATTTAAAAACTTCTCTGAGGCTAGATTGATGTTTTGATATGTTGAAAGCTACTTAAAAACGCAACATTTAAGTACCAAAGTGGCCCTTCATTCAACATGATGCAACAAGCGTTATGCGATAAGGGAATCCATTAAATAAGAAAACAAAGACAAGGATTGTGTATTTTGAATTTACAGATAGGCCAAAGTTGATTCCACCTCTGTTCCCACCAACTTAAAAGATAAGAACAGGTCACAATTCAACTACTTATCCTATGAAAAGGAATGAACCCTAAGGGCCTGTCATTATCAATACAGAACGAACCATCAAGCAGACCTTCCATCCCTACATGCCATACCTAGATATTCCATGAGGATTACCTTGGGCTACATTGATATCTTGAGGTCTCATCTTGGCTTCACTCCAAATAAAAGGTGCTGCCATAGGGTCGAAGCCCAGCATCCTCTTTTTCCCTTCGCCAGGAGATCCTTCCAGAGTCATCCCTCCAGGACTCTCATGAGATGTAAGGCTACTTTCGGCAGAACAGCCAGTCCTAGGCCGCTGGAAGCTAGGTGCTATTTTTTCTTCTGGGATGTGCACACCAGCCACCTCGGCAGATGGTAAGGAATAAAAACTGACAGCATCAAGCAAGGAGCCTCTTGGAGCTTTACTTACAGGTTCTTGACATTTTTGGCCCTCTGGGTCTATAACTGTTGCACCAATAAATTGATCAGCCAGCATCTTGCATGCTCGTTCAAGCATAGCCATGTATCTTCGTTCTGCATCCTGGCGAATCTGCAAGTGCTTCTCTGCCTGAAATGTGAGAATTGCCATGATTAGTTCACATTAGGGTAGATCATCATATCACGTTAAGGAGGATTTCTTGATAATGTCTCAAACTAAGAAAAAGCAACAAGCAGCGATGCAGTCATGCAATTAGACATAACATACTAAACTAGTTTACCCCTAAATACCACTCAGTGCGGTATAAGATTCAGTAAGCCAAATTGGAAATACAACTTAGGATGAAAATGAAATTTACCTCTACTTGCAAATGAAGTTTACTTTGCACTTCCATCTGTATTCTTAATGCCTCCTTGATTTCATGACCCCTGAACATGACATAACATTAATAACTCCCTCAATTTGGTAATTCAGAACCATTAAGATGGCCAATAGGGAAAAAAAAAAAAAGTGATTTCAAGAAAGGATGAAATTCCCTTACTCATTTGTATCGGAAGCTGGCAACTTTGTAGAGGATTTATCATTACCAGGGCTTTCTAAAAGATATGAGCCTGGCATCCCTTCCATTTATTTTCAATGAGAAGTTAGAAGTTAAGACTATAAGTAAAACGTTTACCTTATAAACAGATCCTCAGCAATGTTTATAAATATATACTAAGTTGCTAATGTATGCATATGGCCTTGACTCATGACATTTAAGATTCCTAAAGGACCCTTTCTCTGACGAAAGGGGAAGGAGACAAAGAAAAATCCAATCATATTGGAAAGAGCAGTGAGAGGCACATTTGGAACAATTCAGATGACCTGAACATAATTGGAAAGTACAGAAAGAGGCATGACAATCCTACCATCTTTGCAGCATTCACCCACATCTTTCCCTGATTGCTTACCAAGTCTGTATTTCTGCAACATAACAAGGAACAGTTTAAAACAATAAAATATTGTAAACTTTTATATTCACCCTAAAGCCTAAAATTCAACAGAGCACTATAAAATATGAAAAGAGACCTGAAGATGACTCTTTAAATGAAAAAGAGTCAAACCCTTGACGTTCATAGTCCGCATGATAGCTTTTGGTGTAGCTTCTGCAGAGAGTATCAAACCCAAACCTTAGTCAGAAAATGGCAATGATAATAACACATGAAAGTTGAAACTACAACAAGCCAGGAAATGGAAATTAGGTTGTAGTATACACTTGTTGTCATTGTAGTAGCTAGTAGCTACTTAGAAAACATGTCAAGCTTGAATTTGTAAGGCTACAAATATATAAGGGTTAATTATGCTCAGCCAAGTCTAATTTTCAGATTTGACAGCTTGACAGCTTGGTCAATTTATGCATAGCTGTCTTGCCGTATTACAATCTTCAATGATAATCGAAACCACCAGGTTTGGACTGATGATGCAGAAGTTTAAAACATAAATCACATGCCACCCTCCTCTTCCCTCTTCTCTCCCCAAAAATAGAGTTAAAGAACCCATTTACAGTATATGATCAAAGGAGACTACATCTGAGTTACCAAACTGAGTAGAATAGAGAGACATGATTTGGATGTATTTTATATTAATAATCTTTATATAAAATAAAGCAAAGTTGAGGCTTCATGTTTTCTTGTTTTCAAGGATTTTAAGTGGTTTAAACTCAAGTTCAACTTACATTCCCTATATTAAATACACATACCAAGTTCAACTTACATTCCCTATATTAAATACACATACCCAAATCAGTAGAAGACTACACAATAAAACTCACATAGATGAAAAAGAATGACCCAACATTAAAAATAAACCCTAGAGCAACTGTAAAATCGCCCTCATCCCCAAACTGCCAGCATTGTAGCCTTATCTTCTAACCCATGCAGGTATTTCATGATACCACACTGTGGGAGATGATAATACAAAGAGCTCATTGGTCAAACCTTTGTTTCTTCTCCCTCTTTCCCTCATTTTTCTCTTGTCACCAATAACAATTGGGAAACTTCAAAATTTAGGTTCTACTCATTGTTTTGAAAATGAATATTCTATCTGTGGTGTCAAGAACTGACAGTTGGCCTAAGGAAGCAAAACACATGACAGATCCGCAGGGTCCATGCCAAGAACCCTTATTTTCACACACCACTTGTGTACATAAGGATAGCAGTTTTGGACACAATACGAAACTCTTTAACCAGACATGTGATTACCAAAAAATAAAAAACCTTAAATTGACACATCACAAACTTGATGAGCGCAAATATGACACGGTTTTGAACAAACCATTGTTATTAATATTAACACAAACATGACACTGCACATGAATTGATGAACCCAATTCACCATCCTAACCGTTCTTGTGTCTTTTGCTTCATAGCTTTTAACTCAATTAAACAATTAAGTAAAATTTGAAACTAAAACTAGAAATTTTTCAAAATTTTGAAGGAGAAACTACATAGAACCCCCTAAACTACATCCTAATTACAACTTTGGTACATAAACTATGAAACATAATACCCTCTAGACTATCACAAAAAGTGGAAATCACATGTTAGTAAAAATGAACACCTAAAAGCCATGTGATACCTTAAAACATGGGGGAAATTTTGGGAAGACAATAGAGACGTAAGGCATCATGTGAAAATCACGTGACTTTCAGATATTAGTTTTAACCGATATGTAACATAATCAATTTTTGTAATAAATTAGGGGGTTAAGTTCTATACTTTAAAATTTATATACCAAAAATGTATAACTTGGGGGATTATATGTAGTTTCTGTAATCTTAAATATAGTATTAGTAAGTATGCTCAAGAGTAAAGAAACCTGACGGTATCTGACCTGTACATCTTGCTTACTTCAAAATGTTTCTTCATAGCCATTGTATTTTTACTTCTCTCTCGAGTCCATATTATAGCCCCACCACAAAGCAAGAATGTAACTGATGTTTTCAGAGTATTTTTTGTAGTTATTCGTTTTTCTACTTTTGTTTTCCAAATTGCAATCTGCCACTGCCCATCAACTCTTACAACTCAGCATAGATGTTCATTCCACATATAAACAATAAATCCAACACCCTAAAACACTTCCTCAGCCAATGGGAATTCAAAAAAGCTGAAGAGCATTGATAAAATTGAAATGCTTTCGCACTCAATCATACATGAATCATGCCTAGCCCATGACAGTTCAACTCCTATTCAACCATTTACTAAGTAGATTGTTGAAAATTTATTAAACACAAAGGCGTCAGCATGTAAATGGATACTGGCAACTGGCAAGTAATAATAAGGGTAACCTCCAAAAGCAAACGGTAATATATGCTATAAGGTTTAATCAAATTCAAAATTCTACAAATCTAGAATGCGGCAGCCATGTAGGATGCTCAAATTAACCAATAAACAGGAGATTTAAGATCTAGAATGCAAAAGAGCTTCATAGCTGAGTTTAATGCCTTTTACTCTACATTCATCAATATGTCAATGTCAATGGACTAGGTGGGATGTACGAACTCAATGTTTTAACATGTTTCTTCATTTGCCAATCAATGCATTAGTCTCGAAATAGGTTAAGTGTTGGGATATATTAACTCTCTGAAGCACAAAACTTCAGTGTTTTAAAGTGCACTGAATGTATATTGTTATCGAACTCAGTTAATTTGAATACCGAAGTAAGATAAAAACGAGGTTGCTGGTCCCCCGTGAAAGCAGTCCTCACTCCCCTACTTGCTTTACTCTTAAAGTCACAACAGCTGATAAATATACCATATGCATTCTAATTCTTGATAAAGAAAGAGTTCAGGTCAAAATAAAGACCAAATGTAGTTGACAAAAAATAAAAAGAAGGGAAAAATGAAAGAGAATTTAATAGAGTACTACAAACGAGATAAACCATAACCCCACATGGACTCGACAATACCCTAACCTAATTCCTGACAATACAAAACAATGCTGACGGCACCCCATTTGTTCCTACTCCTCGGTAAGCTAATCAGGTATCCGCGGTTTCTCATTCTCCTACTAAATGGCTGCATTACATCGAGGTTAAATTGACAGCCCATTTTGCGCGAAGAAAAACAAAATCGCATACATGCCACGAAAATTCATTGCAGAAAACAAGAAGAACCCGGAGAGACAAAGGGAAAGGTCAAATTTCAAAACTGCGAAAGATGAGAAAACATATACAATACTCACTACTAGCACCCCCAAGCTGGGTGACAGCATCGACGAACCGCTCATGGAGGTCCTGCGTCCATCGGAGCCGAGGCTTGGGATCGGCGGTCAAAACCAGACACGGGTCGCCCTTGTGGTTGTTGTGGGTCGACCCACCCTCCGCATCTTCAATTACGCCTTCGTGGGGACGTATCAGTCTCTGAAACATCCTCTTCCTCTCCCCCTCCTCCTTTTCTGCTTCAATGGCGAATCACTGAAAGCCCCAGTGCCCTCAGCCTCAGCTACAGCTACTCCGGAAAAACCAAACAATTTATCAGTTTATGAGGAAGAAGAAAAGGATACAGAAAAGGGAGAAACAAAATGAAAGAAGTCGAAAAAGCGATCGAGAAAGGAGGGGATGATGAAAGCGCCGTACAAGGAAGAGGTGGCGAAGGGCACGCTGCTTTTGAGGGATCTTGTCACTTTTCTTCGTCTTTTTCCAACAAAATTTCAGCGTTACTACCATCCCTTTCGCCCATCTGGTCCTCATCAGTCAATCATTTTCTTAGGGCTGCCATGTCCTAACACAAATGTTCTTTATTTGAGTAAATACAAATTTTGATTACAAGATATAAATTTTTATTTAATTATTAAAATTTAAGCGTTGAAAAGATAACGTGACTTTCGTCACGGAGAATTCAATTTTTTAAAGCTCGAGCTCTAATTGATTAGTTTTTTTCAGATAAATCATATTAGATATCTTGTAAGGTTATTACATCTCGACATTAATTTTTGTATGTTATCGATTAAGTGTAAATTAATCATTTTATAAAATCAAATTATATTTTTTAAGTTAACAATAAACTAAAGTTCAAAAAATTAAACTGGTCATTGAATTGGTCGAGGCATAAATTCAAATATTAGTAGTCGGATCCTAATTGAGTCACAGTCGAATCGGTAATACTTAAAATATATTAAAATATATAATTATCATATATGTTACAAATATTTAATATATATATATATATATATATATATATATATCAATCTTAAATCTTTTTATGATAATTTAATTGTTTAGGGATTTCTTAAAAATACATAATAATATTCATTAAAAATTTTAAAAATTCAAAAATTTAAGGAAAAAAAAGAGAGAGAGAACTAGTTGAACTATCAAACCGGTCAATTTTATCGATTCGATTGGTTTTTTACTAGTTTAAATGCTCATCGATTCACTGATCTAAAACGGACTAAAAACTTAACTAATTTATCAATTTTTCAATTAAACCGACTGATTCGATTCAGTTTTTTGAATTATTCAACAAATTATTGTTTATTGACTAATTCAACACTGGTGTATAATAAATTTATAATTTTTAAATTTTTAAAAATTAAATTGTCAAGTCATATATAGTTTTAATTTTATAAAACTTTTTTGAGTAAACTATTCATTTAGGATAATTATTTTAAAGAGTTGCTAATCAATACTCTTAAAGAACTAATTAAAGAAGCATCAATTATGTGTTATTTTAATAAAAGTCAACACGGTGGTTAAGGAACCATTAAATAATGTTGCATTTATAAATTAAGCATTATTTCAATAAAAGGACATTAATTGAGTCTATTTATATTCTTTAAAAGACATGATTACCTTTTTTTCATTTATTTTACTTCACCCAAATTTTCAAAATAGAATTTAGCTTTAATTTTTTTGTTGGACTTTTTTATTAATTCATTTTTTTTCACCAGATTTAAACTTATCCTTCAGCTGTTGTCATTTTATTGACGGAGATTTTTTTTTCTGCACAGTGCCTTCAGTTTTATTCAGCAATTTTTTTTAGTTATAATCCAAGAAAATAAGGCAACTCTATCCTGTAGGTCATATTCGCAATTAAAAAATAATTTGCAATTGAATTTATGTACGCATGAGATTTGTGGGGAAAAGGATAAAAATTAATGAATAAAAGGTAATTCTTTCTTTAACAAACGTGAACTCCGTATTTTGTCCAGTCAATAGTGACACATAATATTCTTTTTTTGAGAAAAATAGGAAAATAATAAAATCAAATATTAAAAATAGAGAGAGATTTATAACTGATAGCCCCCATCCTATTTACATATGTGTAAATATATAATAATATTATTATGAAGACCAGAACGCAAGGACCAAAACGCAAGGACCAAAATTCCGGCGACCGAAACACAGGGACCAAAACGTAGGAGAACGCTACGTCTTCTTCAAACGACGCCTCCACGTCTTATCGCATACACTATTATACTCTAATTGTGTCATATTGTGGGACTTAGATTCGCTCCAAATTTTTTTTAAAAAAGACATAAAGCTATCTTAGTTTAAAAAAAAAAGTTAATCACTTGTTTTTTAACTTATTAGATTATTAGACTCAATGAGTGAAATCTCTTTCGTTTCCTCCAGAATCTGGAGGAAATTCACACAGCCTATTGTGTCCTAATTGACAATTAGTGAAGTGCTTCGGATTTTGTGCCATATAATCACAGTACTTTCTTGAATGTTATAACCATGGATTCAAAGTTCACGGTTTGTTCTAACTTGAATTTATTTGTTTCCATGTTGCGGTCCTGGACCGTATAGAAATGTGGGCTGAGGAATACCGAAGCTACGTAAAAGGGCACACCGAATGCGTTTGGTTTGATTTATCCATATTATTTAATTTGATCCAATTGATATCTTGGTTGTTGCTGTGTTTCAATTTTTTTTCTTTTTTTTCTACAGTTACAAATATCTTGTAATTCATCATATCACGTTAAAATAAATAAAAGTTTCTGTTGTGCGGATGATAGGTTGAAAATGATTGATTTTCTTGGAGTAATATATTAATCTCTAGCTCTAGGAGCATGTTTGGTATATAATACTGTTGAAAAAAGGAAATAGAAGGAAAGATAGAAAGGAAAAGAGAAAAAGAAAAGGAAAGATGAAAAAATAACATGTTTGATATGTAATGAAAAAAAATTAAAGATAAAGGAAAAAATATATATTTGGTATGTAATTTTTATAAAAAAAAAAAGAATATGGGAAGTTAAATGACAAAAACACACTTGCCTGAAAATGTTTTTTAAGATGAAAAACAGCAGGACTAACAAGAAAAAACACTCGTGCCGTAATCTATCTTCATCCTCTCCTTTTACTCTCAAAACCTGCAACGGTGTGAATCGCATCTTCTCCATTGACGCCGATTTGATTCTTTGATTCTCATCCATTGTTGTCTCTCAATTAGCGTCCGTCGTCTCCCTCTGCAGTTGTATTTCATTATTACACTTCGTCTCTCCGCCCTTTTGGTCGTCTCTCTGCTCAAGTCTCGCCAGTCACTCTTTGTTTATCATCTCATTTGTCGTCGGCGGTAAGTTTGATAATTTCTTGATTGGTCTTTCATTTGTATTGTTGTTGCATTATTGTTGCTTCTAATTTCGATTTGATTTCAGATTCCTGTGGATTTTTTGCTCGAACTGAACTTCTTACTAACTGACCAAGAGAAGAAAACCTTGCTTGAAAGAAACTGAGGTCAGTAATTTTGTTGCTTCTTATTTCTATCACTGTCCGTATTTCTTCTCTGTGGTGCCACTGCATTCAAATGTCATGATAATCTTGCTAACTAGCGTGGATAATAGTTAGTCTTTAGAGTCTAGAATACGAATCTCCAAGCCACCTCACTAATATTAATTTGAAGAGATTTTGCTACTTAATTGTCTTTAGAGGCATGGTTTGGATGTAGTAGTTTAGGGAATATTCAGAGTTTTGGAATATGAATTTTCATTTATTATGCACATTGAGAGGGGGTAACAATAGTGGGTGTGTAACATACAAATATGGGATGGTCAAACATGGTTTAAGTTGGTGTGTTATGTTTCAGTTTTTATATTTTTTTCTCTCTCAGCAAATGAAACCCAGTGCCTTTCTGTCCAAAAATGAAAGAATCCTAAGTCTGATGTTGCTTTTAATTTCCAGGTGCAAAATGCCAACTTCGAGTGTGAATGACAATGTTGGCAAAGATGTCTTTATTGTACAAATGAGAAGATGTTTCTGCAAACGACGTGCTGCCCTGAAAATTTCTAGAACTGAAAAGAACCTGAATCTTGTGTATGCTAAGTGCGAGACTGACACTTGTGGTTACTTTCGATGGGTGAAAGCTGAGCATGTAGGAGATAAGGACTGTGGGGACACTGACATCCTTCCAACTGCTGATTCAATGGACACTGTTGTACTCTACAATCACATTTCACATCTTGAGCGCGATGTAAAGGCCATGAAAATGGAATCAGTGCATAATAGGGTAGTAATAGTTGTAGTGTTACTTATGTTGTTATTCTAGAAGGATGAATGTAAAGGAAATACAATTATTTTAGTCGTAACAATGGCATATCATGCTAAGAAGAACCAATGTCCAGGCTATTATGATGACAAGATTGACAAAAAAAAAAAAATGCAGCAACCATTTAGAGAATTATAAGCAAACCAGCATTTCAGCAAAGGAAAGATGAAAGAAAGAGCACAATTCAGCAACATAGGAGACGCATAAGCAACCAAATGCCACTCATCTCCATGAATGACCGAAAATTTCAGCAGAGACTAGGCTACAAAAGATGGTGTACCTTATTTCAGAGCAGTAACACGTGATGGTTCAGTGGTGCAACTGAGAAGAAGGCAAAACAATGGCATTGCACTCACCAAGGAACACATCTATAGGGCTTCAGCAAAGATAAAATTAGAATTTCACAGAAAAAGGACATGGCAAACTTGGAAATCATAGGACAAAAATATTGTTTTCCGAATAGAAAATTGGATTTTCCACCTACTTTCGAAGGAAATTATTCATACAGATTTGATGGAATGCTTCCAGTGTTTTTTTCTATCTTCACTATATTGTGCACTGTAGCCTATACACATCAAACACCCAGCAACTGAAACAAAAAAAAACACTTGATTCTTGCTTCCGTTAGTTTCGGATACTAAACATGTCCTAGGTAAATTTTTCTTATTCCTATCAAGCAATTGTTAATCAATGTCGTAGAAAAATAAATATAAAAACTAAATAATTTTAAGGAGAAAAGAAGCCCACTTCATTGAGGTGGACCTTTTTGTCAAATTAGATAAAGTACTCACTGTGTGATTGTGTAACAATGCTAATGGAAAAAAATCTCCCAAAAAATATCTCCTTCTTTCCAAATAATTTCTAAAAAAGTAAAAAAAAGTTTATTTTTTCAAAAAAAAAATAAACTCATTAAGTTCAAAATTCTTTGAAGATTAGAGGAAGTACTCACTACGCGATTGTATAACAATGTTAGTGAGGAAAAATCTTTCACAAAAATATCTTTGTTTCGAAATAATTTCAAAAAAAAAATATAATGATTTTTTCAAAAATAAACTCATTAAGTTCAAATTCTTTGAAAATTAGATAAAATGCTTGCGGTGCGATTGTATAACAATACTGGTGGGAAAAAGTCTCTAAAAAAATATTGCCTTCTTTCAAAATAATTCCCTTAAAAATCCAAAAAAAATATTTTTCTTGCAAAACATTTTAAAAATCCAAAAATGCTCCTCTTTTGGATAATTTCCAAGACGAACTACGTAGACTTTAATCCGTTGGGCACGTAAGCCCTAAGCACCGCCTAGCCAAGTCTGCCCTTTTTTTTTTGTTTTCTTCTCTCTTCCTTTTGTGTGATTGAATAAAAAAAACTTAAATTTATTGAAAATATTTATTAATATGTCGAGTCTTTAGAGATAATATATATAAATAAAACCTACAATTTGTAACATCAGTAAGTACTATAGATTGTGTTGGTCTGTTAAAAATTATGGATCTTGTTCTTGCAAAATAAGAAAAGGCATGCTGTGAAGCATTTAAGTATATACAAATTATATATAATAGGTGATTATATTTTTATATGATAATGTTCTCTAATTAAAAAGATATTTTAAGTAGATACCTATTGAAATGTTGAAAATATTACAACTTCTTTTTCTTTCACTAGTTTCCTTACAATGTTAACATGAGCACTAATACCTTAAAACTTTGAAGAGTGATATGTGAAACTATAAGAGATAACCAAATTATAATTGTTAAGAGCATTTGTAGAATTCTTTGGTCTAACATGAGGACATTCATCATGTTTATATAGAACAAAAAAAAACATTGACATAACTTTTATAATTGGAATTTGGTATATTAATTTCAAATTAATAGACACTTATAAGTTATTATTAATTACATTAATTACAGGGTTAATAAATTCACAAGGATTTTTTATATTCTGTATTAAATGTGAAATTAATAATTAAATTAAATATATTAATTATAAAGTTGACAAATTTGTGAAAATTTTCAATATTCTGCATTAAATATGAATTAATTATATTTAATAGGAAAGAAAATATTTAATTGAAAATTTGGTATATTAATTTCAAATTAGTAAGCACTTATAAGTTATTATTAATTACATTAATTACAAGGTTGATAAATATGTGAAAAATTCATATATTCTACATTAAATATGAAATTAATATTAATATTAATATGAAAGAAAACATGAAAGAAACATTTAATTACTGTAAGAGACATTTCTGATTACAGAGTTGACAAATTTGTGAAGATTTTCTATATTTTACTATATCCTAAAATAGAATTTTCGATTACAATAAGAGACATTTAATGTGGAAGAAAATATTTAATTGAAAATTTGATATATTAAATTCAAATTAGTATATACTTATAAACTATTACTAATTACAATAATTACAGGTTGACAAATTTGTGAAGATATTCGATACTCTACATCAAACATGAAATCAATATTAATATTAATTTATTAATTTATTCATATAGTATCGTAAAATATAATTTCTTATTAATGTAAAGAGACATTAATTACATTTAATATGGAAAAAATATTTAATTTGAAATTTGATATATTAATTCCAAATTAGTAGGCACTTATAAACTATTACTAATTACATTAATTATAGGATTGACAAATTTATAAAGATTTTCTATATTCTACATTAAATATGAAATTAACATTAATTTGTTCATACTATATTTTAAAATAAAATTTTTGATATCATAAGAGACATTTAAGTACATTTAATATGAAAGAAAATATTTAAGTGGAAATCTGGAATATAGAACAAATTGTTAAGCATCTATAAGTCATTATTAATTACATTAATTATAAAGTTGACAAATTTGTGAAAATTTTCAATGTTCTGCATTAAATATGAATTCATATTAATTTGGTCACACTATATTCTAAAATATAATTTTCAATGAACGTAAGAGACATTTAATTGCATTTAATATTAAAAAAGCATCTAAGTGAAAATCTGGAATAAGGAATAAATTATTAGGAATATACAAGTCTTACTAATTATAATAATTACAGGGTTGACAAAATCATTTTGCATTTTCAATATTCTATATTAGATATGTACTAATATTAATTTATTCACGCTAGAAGTCACTTTTCATACATTAATAAAAGTTATGCATTGTTGAGATATTCACTTAAATTCTTTTCATAGAGATTTAAACTATAACCACACTTTATCTATATACATTATGGGTTATATATATATATATATAATGTTATTAATATATTTATTTTTAGTGACTTCCTTATAACTTTATTTAAACAAAAAAAAAAGTCGAAACATTTAATTTGAGGAACATGATCTCATAAAGTAAATTTAAACATAATCCATCACATAAACAAATATTCAAAACAAACATTAACACTAAACCATATTCTAAAATAAGACATCTACTCTTAACCAATGTTGTCAGAACTGGCTTGGCCATTGACCCGTACAGGCCTTTGGGTCACCGGATCACTAATTCAATCACTGGATCATCGCGTCAATTGTTGACTTGGTTAAATACACTAAAAAAATTTAAAATTATATATATATACCTATATATCTTTACAAATAAATTCAAAAATAAGTAAAATAAATAATTTACACACAAATTTCACAATTTAAAGTCATAAACATCTATAATAATTCAAACATAAAGTCACAAATATTCATAATAATTCATAAAATCATAAATAAAATCATCCAAACATAATAATTCATACATTTAAAGTCTTAAACATTTATAATAATTTATAAAGTAATTAAAATACAAATATTCATAAGATCCACAATCAACTTATAAATTTCAAACATCTGAGTTGTCCATTTCTCCAGTACAAGGCATGCTATATGAGTCAACTAGTCGTCTATTATATTCTATGTTAACAGCTTCCTCAATATCTTCACCACCACCACCATCATCATCGTCATCATTATTATCAATAATCTTATCCAAATTCAATACTGTAGAAAATAACTTAGATAAATAAAAATCTTAAAATAACTTCACAAAATAATATATCAAATTATCAAACATAAACCACAATCAGTATCATCATTCTTAGTGGTACAAGTTGCAAATTCACGATTAAGAACTTATAATTCCTTAGCAGTTAAACATGATGATTCTTCTTCCAATATCTAATCACTATTTTCTTCAAATGATTCAAAACTGATCGGATCATAACTTTTCTTCAGTTCTTTCCTGTATATTTTTATTTAAACATATAAAAATATAAATGATTCTTTATATGTTTAAAAATTGCAAACAATGTTATAAAGAGAAATATACCTCTTTTGTAGCTTCAAGTTGTAAAGAACATAAATAAGATCATTAAGCCTTTGATGCTTCAATCTATTTCTCTTTTTTGAATGAATATGTTGAAACACACTCCAATTTCTCTCACAACCTGAAGAACTGCATGTTTTGCTTAAAACTCAAATTACTAGCTTCTGTAAATTTGGAGCACTTGATCTATAGCATTACCACCACTCATCTAATAATATTACACAAAACAAATCAATGAAATGATACTAAGACAAATGAAGGTTCTTTTGTTAATAAATATCAAGTTTTCTTCGAAAATCCCCTTCTATATTTCTAAAAATTTTCATCTCACTTGATAACTTAGTTTTCAACTCTCTATCATTATAAGTATATTTTTCAATAACATCAATAACCCTCAAGATAGTGTTCTTGTGCCTTCCAATTGCTTTAACATCATATTGATAACATTGATTAAACCAAAAGCCAACAGCATGAAAATTCTATTGCAATTGATTATTCCAACACCTATCAAGAATTCTTAGAAAAGGCTCAACCACTATTTTCCTTCTTTGAAACATTTTCATCATTTCATCCCTAGCTGCATGAAAGGCTGCAAACAAATAACTCATTGCAAGCTTATCTTCACTATCTACAATACGCAGCACATGGATCAACGATTCAATAACTTTCACAATAAACGCACAATCTTTCTAAAATAATGAATCCAAGATAAGATCCACAAATTTCTTTGCTTTGTTTTCCTTACCATATGCAAAGCTTGTCCATTTTTTACATGTCACCATGGCTTGCAAAGCAACCTTTTGAACTAATATGCTTTGCAAGGTAATGAAATTAGTTGCAAAGCGAGTTGGAGCTGGACGAAGGATCTTTCTTCTATTAGTATGCTTCCTCATGAAATGCAAATCAAAACAATGATTGTAAATGAATTTAGTAATTTCTGAAATATGATTTACAACTAATGTCATTTGATCTAATTTGCTAATTTCTTGCAACATCAAATTAATACAATGGCAGCACATGAAGACCAATAAAGAGTTGGAAATTCTTGTTGCAACATTCTACTAGCAGTAACATAATTTGCAACATTATCAGTTATAATGTGAATCGTATTTTCAGCTCCAACATACAACACAATTTCCTTAAAAAACTTAAACAACATATCACCAGTCTTAGAAGTATCAAATGCATCAATAGATTTTAAGAATGTAGTCCCTTTAGGACAATAAACTAAAAAGTTTATGAGGGTTCTCCTATACTGATCAGTCTACCAATCCGCCATAATCGTACACCATGTTTCCTTCCAAGGTTTGCGATAACTATTAACATTTTTCTTAACAAATACCCACGAAGGTTTTGATATCTTAGGCCCTTATATCCCTCACTCATACTAGTAATAGCATCAATCATTGGTTGGTAGTATGACAAGTTGGTAGCATTAAATGACAAATTAGCATTGAACATCTATTTAGCGATAGCAATGTCACACCTTTCTCTCGCCTCTTTGCTTTGCAACACACTTTTAATGGTGGGTTGAGCTCCAGGAATTGTTCTAGACATAAAATAAGAGTTTATAGGCTTCTTTCCCTTCTCTTTTTCTTTTTTCCCAGCCTCAGAAGGCCGAACAAGAGCACTATTTAATTTTATAACATCATCAATATATAAGCTCTCATCAGGATAATGATTGTTTTCTTCATATTTGTAATACCCACTAACTTTAGGGTTATACGTTTGAAATTATTTCGGTATTTATAGCGTAATTTTCATTTGTTTATTTTATTCATTTTAATTTTTTCATATTTAATAATTCTCTTTGAATATTATTTATGAAAATTGTGTTAAATGACTATACTAAATATTCTTAATGTTATACAGTGTATTTTTGTAAATTGTAAAATTTATAGAAAAAAAGGAACTGAATTTAATTAAGTAGAATATTTTGTGTTCGGTCAAAATAGGTTTAGGTTAGTGGGTTTAGTACCCATGGGTTTACCCATAACCCATTTAACCTTAAATCCTTTAGCTGCCCTAACCTTCATTATTTTTCATGATTCTCTCTTCTCTCATTAGCAACTCTCCCCAAAACTTTCATCTCACTCTAAATCCTTCCCATAAATTTACAATTTTTGGAGATTTGTTCGGTTCAAAAGCCTTATAAGAATCAAAGGTAAGCTTTAATTTCATTATTTTTCTCAAATTTCAATTTATGTGGAAAGTTAGATGAGATTTTGTTCTTGAAGATTTTTATGACAATTCATGGATTTGAGTTGTTTTGGAGGTTTTTGAGTTGAGATTGAGTTAAGGTAAGTTGGGAGAGATGAAATTTTGGTTTAGAAACAAAGAATTATAAGATGAAAAATTTTGGAGGATTTTCTGCAAATTCAAAATTACTATAGCAACTGGAAAATTTGAAAAAAATTTCGAGTTTATTGTAGCAGCTACTGTAGTGTCGGCAGTCAACGTTATTTTAGCAGTCAATGTACTATAGTGCACCGTCACTGTAGCGAACCGTCACTGTAGCAAACTGTTACTGTAGTAAACCGGTATTTTAGCAATCAGAAAATATTACATATTTTTATGATTTTGTTTCCTTTCTTATGTTTCTTTGTAATATCTTTTACTAGGAAATTTTCCTCTATTATCTTATACAATTACTTGTGAGGAACAAGATAAGTTTGGACAAATATCAAGGTAAGTGGACAACCTTGCAAAATTAATTTACTAAATTGGTCAAAGCATAATATAAATCCTATTTGCGTTATTTATAAAATTGAGAAGATTACCAATGTATGTTTAAGTTGAAGAAAAATCACAATATCATTGAGAATTATTTCTATTACCTTATATGGTAGTTCCTTAAACAAATTGGAACATGTTTATGGGAATATGATTGTATGTAATGATTGTGATTGTGTTTGACAATGCAAGATAAGGTGAGAGATTGATCACCCAACAAACCTAAATACGGTGAGGGATTGATCACCCAACAGACCTGAATAAGGTAAGGGATTGATTATCTAACAGACCTAAATATACCAATTAGTAAATCTATGGATAAACATTCCTAAGGATGAATATTGGGGAGCATAAACCTATTGAGCACCAACAGATTTTGAGCTTAATATAGTTGTTTACTTACTGAATGATACTTTTGATTGAATTAGCAATGTGGTATTTGTGTTTATAATATTTTTATGCGCAGTTGTTTACTTACTGAGTTTGATAAACTCACACTCTCTTTGATTATCTTTTTCAGATACAGAGGTTGAGGAAGAAAACAATTCGCCTGAGAATTAGAGGCCTATTGGAATTACATTCCAATTCTGTAGGGTGCGCTTAAGAAGTTTTTTTTTGTTGTAAAGACCTAGAGAATGCTCTGTAATCTCTATAGGTCACCTAGGCTTGTTTAATATAATACAATATTTTATGAATGACCTACCTTTTATTATTATGATTAGTTGAATTATAATTCCGTTGTTGTGGAATTTGGAACAAAAGTAAAATGTTGAATTTCTTCTTGTATATGAAATTATAAACGTATGTTTGTTAAATTTATGAATTTCATAATCGTGGATATTATGAGTGTTCAGGAAATTTAAGGATATTATAAAGGTATACCATAGGTTTGTGTGTTTATTTTCATATCTATTTTTGGGATGTGACAAATATTCTTCTACAAGCTTTCTTTTCTTTAAAGTAAATTCTTCAACACTACTTTGTATTGAAAATGAATATATGCTAAAACTTTTTTACATGGCTCTACATCTCCCTTTATTCCAGCTAGATATAACTTAAATCGATTAATTCCACTTCCTTGAAAGTCTTGTTACAATATAAACATATTAAATGATACCTAAAACTAATGTCTTTAGCAATTCTACAATGACCCCATGCTAAGTCTATTTTTCCTCTTCATGTACCTTTTTACACAGATTCAACTGACTCTTGTATAGGATTGCTAGATGACATTTATGACAATCTAAGATTAATAAGAAATTTTCTTAGTCAAAATTGGTCCCACCGTCATTCAGCAATCGATATCAATTACAATCTTCTTAATACATTTATGTTGATGTGCAACTTGTATAACTTATTATATAGAGCCAAAGTCATATTGTGTATTAGCTAAAATAACTTATGCTATCGAGTATAATCCAAAGTATTGGCCGAGGGATGGGATGTAAAAGCTTAAAACAAACAATAATAAAATCAAATAATAAACCACTTACTTAAATTAACACAGAGAGAAAAAAAGTGAACACGCAAAAATTTTTGAACCTATCACTCTACATATCTATGAAAAATATGTGCCTACTTTTATTTGATACTAGTATGTCAGTGACTCAAAACCAATAGCTTATGTAGATGAACAAGATTTCTACAAGGATATTCACTTTTATTGCCTACTCAAGTAGGAGCATAGAAGAAAATAGGTTTTGATCAGCAATTTTTATTCCCTCAAGTCCCTAATCTATTCATTATTCAGCAATCATTTAGAAAACATTCAGACCAAATAATCAATATGTATTCATCACTCTTGGTCATATCCGTTTTTTCTCTTAATCACGGTCCAAGTTACTTACCAATTGTAGTTTTAAGCCTTTAACTCCGTGATTTGTCTCCTAGCCATGAAAGAAGCTATGTTCCTCTCTTGACCGTGGAAGGAGCTCCGTGTAAGACTGGCCATAGGGAAGCTGCCATGGAACTAAAAAATAATGTCGTCAGATCAAATTTAAGAGCAATGTTGAGAGAGATCGCGAGAGAGAGAGAGAGAGAGAAAGAGGTGACGAACCTTACACCCCGTGGCCATCGGACGAGTCTATGACTCTCTGTTGCCGTGGGAACTAGAAGTCAGTCGTGTGCGGCCGTGGTGATGTGTGGTCGTCGAGGAGGCTAGGGCGTGCTGAATCTGGATGAATGAAGGAAAGTGTTGGCTAGATTGGTAAAGTGCTAAACCATTAAAAAAAAAAGGAAATTCGACCAGCCGGGTCTTG
This sequence comes from Biancaea sappan, assembly GCA_037074585.1. NCBI lineage: Eukaryota > Viridiplantae > Streptophyta > Magnoliopsida > Fabales > Fabaceae > Biancaea > Biancaea sappan. Next base: position 62,744,228 of record CM073493.1, on the reverse strand, counting down.
GCTGGGCCGCGTGCAAGCTAGTCCAAAAAACCAACCTGAACTGAGCTAAGCTTTGGGTCACCAATTCCTGGGTCAACCTGTAACACCTGGGGTCCTTGGGTATTATTGAAATTTGGTTCTACAATCAAGTGGTTGGATGTAGGGAAAAATTTTTGTTTTTAAATTCATGGATGGAATATGGTATGGTATGTGAAGTGGTAAATGGCCGAGATATATGGGGTTGCATTGGCCACAGTAAGGGCAAATGGATAATGAGACCATGAAGGGACTAGGGTGAAATAAAATGTTTATGTAATACACTTTTATGAAAATGAAAAATAAGGCAAGTTAAGGGAAGTGGTGCTTTAGGAGTTGAGGAAATGAAAGAAAAAGTGTGTGATGTTCTGTTTGTATTAAATACCTAAATTGAGAAATTACAAAATTGTCATTACGTGTTTGTTGGGAAAAAAAAGGGGCAATAGGATAATTTCCCTTGAGTAATCATATAAACACCACACACACACAACTTCAACCTATTTTCTCTCCTCCTCACGTAGCTCTTCCCCTTCCAAGCCCTAGCACTCTCTTCTCTTCATCTCTTTCACACAAGTGCTCACCTAAGCCTCCAGCCACCGATCTTCGGCTAAAAGTCCAAGCTTCCGACTACCAAGCCTCACCGAAGGAAGAAGAAGCCAAGGTAAACTCCCCACTTTTACCATCTTGCTGCCATTTTTGGATTTGAGGGATTTATAGGTAAGGATGAGTGTTCTTGAGAGATTTAAGTTGAATTAATGATATAGAACCTCTCTTTTTCTTAACATTTTGGAGCAATAAATTTGTAGAAATTTTGGATTAAAACATGAAAATCATGGGTTAAGAGTTTAAGGCAAAAAAATATGGAAGTTAGGATTCTTGAGATGAATTTTCATGATTTTTGGATTTGATTCTTGGATATAATGTAAGATTTGGGTATGTAGATGTTTCCTAAACATTTCTAGAGCAAAATCATGAAAAGAATCATCAATTTTGGTGGGAAATTGGTTTAGGATGAAGGAAAAACCTTACAGAAGTCAGAAATCGCTATAACAAGGAATCCTAAGGGTGCAAATGACTGCCTAGGTGCGCGTATGTCAATATGGCGGAGTGTTTCGCTCGCTTAGGTGGGCATTTGCCCCCTTAGGCACGCATATGGCAATGTTTTCAATAGTTTTTTTGTCGATTTTCAAAATGTCATAACTCTCTCGTTCGCACTATATTTTTAACAAATTTTATATCGTTAGAAAACTAATTGAGTCTAGTTTCCTATGAAACAATTCAATTGAAAATTCCTTACCTTTTGAGAGTTATAACTGAAATAGTGAGCAAAGGTCAAAACTAGTAAGAAAGAATTCCTTATTTTGTGACCCTAACATGTTTTCACAATGTTGCCTTATAGGAATAAACTCTTTGAAGCATCTTCCACATCCTTTGAGGAGGATTAGCTAGCCGGATAAGAGGTGAGGACTTCTACTTTACCTTGCCTAAAATCTCTCACACACTTTATTATAGACATATCTACATACATAATTGCGTAGTTTCAAGTTATGAGCTAAGTATTAAATTCCATAAATATATTATGTGTGGTGGCTCAAAGGAATGATCTTCTGTATACTTAACATATGTATATATCTATATGGAATTTAACGCATGCAATTGACTTGGAAATTATTGCAAGTTGCATTGTATTGAATTATATTAACTAGTTAAGTTGTGTATGAAGAGTAGTGATTATAGAATGGATTGTTGTGAGTTTTCGATATAATATTTTGTGGAGGTCATGAACTTATTGTTAGTACTGAAATAGTTGAGGAATGTGCACCTATGTGAGTGGTTTCTATGGATGATCGTACGTAATTAAAATGATGTATATATATTCATATATTTAATTGTGTGCATGTATAATCATACTAATGGCTATGGGAGCAACTTGAGGGGTGTATAGGCATGTACTTACCCATTTACTTTCAAATTGAGTATAGGGAAAATGTGTACATACATACACTTACATATACATATACATATACATAGGTATACTCACACATGCAAACACATGAGGTTTCATAATATATGCCTTAAAGTAAGTATGTATGTGAATGTACCTACTCGTGTTTCTCCTTAGGTGAATATGTGCACACCTATACCCTCTCGTATATAACTCAACTCATTTATTTGAAAATGTGGTAAGGTTATATGTGTATACACATTCAAACTTACATGTGTATAGATATTGTTGCATTAAGATTGTGATAAATGATTGCGACATGTGTAACTCGATGGCGATATATAAATGATTATGGGAGTTATTGATGGAATGTTGTATCAGTGTGATATGCCTCTTTAATAACAAATGTGGGATGGGCCATAATTATGTATGTTATGGTTCATGATGGGTAATGAGACTATATGAGTTGCGAATGATTGAAATTGGTCTTGAATGTGATTGATTGAATTGTTGCAGCTATACATATACAGTGCTGAAGTGGGGCACATATAAACTATAAGAGGTGCTGAGGTATGGCACTTGCTATACATATATAGTGTTGAGATGGGACACTTAGTAAGAACTCTGTTTACAATATGATTCTTGTTATGACTTGATTTGATGCCTCCTTAGCTAGGGCTGAATTGTTGATATTATTCTTTCGGAAGTGAAATTTGTGTGGGTTTTCTATGAATAGATCTTCGGTGTATAAATGAGTATATCTGTAACCATAGGTATGATCACATCATTATTTTCTTTTTCTTTCTTTATATGTATTTGAGTTATATTTACGTTTAGAGGTATGATAAGGCTTTCATCACTGGGTCAGCATGACTTATATCTCAACCTTTTTTAAGGAATAAAAGAAGCAAAGCGACGGTAGCGATTTGTGCCTAGCCCCCTTGTTTAGAGTAAAGGTACATTTTTGTTCTCTATTTCTTATGTATTCTAGTTGACTCTGTAATCGGATGGGTTAATTAGGTTATATGTGTTAGTTAAGACTTGATTGTTACTTCAACTTGTGTATGGTTTGACTATGGGTATAAATAGTGATAAGGTTGAAATAATTGCCTGATTGGTTTGATTTGCATGCTAAAAGAAAATTTAACAAAATGGCTTATAAAATTTATATATAAGATTGTCATATATTATTGCAGGTTCGGGTAAAAGTAAGGCTTATAGGAGAGGGGTTGAGTCATCTTTCGTGCCAGTCACATGCCCGGTCTTAGGCTGTGACACGACCTAGCCGGGCCGATCTAGGTTGCACAACACTACTCTTAACTCAAACAACATAATATATTAAAAAATATCATGACTAAGGCACTAATTATTATCCTAAGCTACCTTCTTCCCAACCACATCGATATTAAATTCAAACAATTTAGCAAACTTGCTTTATATTTGAATATTGTCACCCAAGTCAATTGGACTATTGTCTACACGATCATTTCTTGCATTGCAATGTCAAAAAACTCACACTGGAGGTTGAGATATTTGATGTTCTTATTTTTCATTATGTATAACTTTTTCACAAATGATGTTTTACGATAAATGAATGAGATAACAACTATGAATGTTTTTAGAGTGACGCACTAATAAGAGAGAAACTATTAGACTGTACCATTTTAAGCATTCTATGTATGACTTGGTTGAGAGTGGATGTTGGATCGTAAACTTCGAATGAGTTTTGTCTTTGAAATAATGACATAATCATTCTCTTCCCATCGATCTCAATGCGGGTGGTGTGCTACCAAAATGACTTCCATTTGTATGAAAGGACACTTGTTCTCACTGTTTCATCTATGAGAAGCTTGGAGATGATGATGGACAATATTTTATCAAGGAGGAAGTAGTGAGATCTAACTTATCTCTGAAGCCAAAGCATTGGCTTTAGATCTCGTCACGACTATATATAATGTGAGAGTGTTACTATGAAATCTTATTTGATTTAGGGTTTTGGCGAGAGAGAGAGAGAGAGATCTGAAGGGGATGTGTCAATGCTTTGGTTGAATTTGCTTAAATAGAAAACTATGGCATAAAATAAAGACAACTGATTGACAAAAATCAAGTCAATATTAATTCACGTATTAAGCATACAATCAAATTAAAAGTTTCCCAAATTTGAATTTAATCTTTTTTATGCCACACTATATCATTAATTATGTGATGGAGAAATTGGTGTTGATAGGTAATTAAAATCAAGACTACATATTGACAAAAATCAATGCAATCTTAATTCACGGAAAAACTTTTTAATTGTATGAGATCATACTATGTCATTAGGAATAGACATTAAATTTGTAGAGGTAGAATTGTTTTAGTCTATTATACAGATTATATTTTCAGATTGAAATAAAGCTTTATTGAAATTTCAGGGCTAAAATTAGAATTTTCCCTTTTTATTTTATTTTTTGTCGAAACCAACTTTTAATTATTAGATACATTTTATTTTCTAAATCGCTCTTGCGAGAAGGAAAATATGAGATCCTCGTGAGAATGTTGTGCTCTGAGATGAATAATCTACAAATTTTTCAATAATGTAAAAGTATATCATTTTTTTATATAAAAATATTTTTAAAAGTTTAAAATAGATTTCGGAAGCCATTTCTAAAAAAACAAGTGCTTTTACAACTAGATATATTTTAAAATTTTTCTTAATAATTAGAAAGGATAGAATAAAAGCCTCAATATATATCTATGGAATAGCTAAATTTTACTGAATTTGATATATTGGATGATAAATTATATTGGTACACCTTTTTTGAGAAATTTTTATTAATGACAGGTCACTTTAATTTAAATGTAAGCAGCGTATACCAAAGTTACTTGATATTCTTGTATACTATAAATTTAACATATTAATTTTTTGTAAGTCAAAGGTCAAATAATAAGGAAGGAAACTTGCAACAGAAATTGCTCCAAAAATGGGTTGAACAAAATCTTCATTGACAACACTAATTTGTTTTTAAGGGACACTAACAAATTACACTCTGTATGTGTATCTTTTCCAGCTATATATGACTACAACTTCCTAACTAAATCTGAGACTAAAAGAGAAAAATATCTGCAGACAATGATAGCTACAAACGGACTAGTCAACATATGTCCTTTCATTTTCAAAGCCCATAACCACGCAAATGCTTCGCCAATCTTCCAGAAAAGGGATTTTCTCTTTTTCGCACAAGAAAAAGAAAATCCCATTTGAACCATTCAATTTTCTTCATTTCATAAAGGATGATCCAGATTGAAAGAAAGAAATTAAAAAACAAAGAGAAGAAATCTGGACTATTCATTATGAAACGAAAGAAATTGGACAGTCCAAATTCAGAAATAGACTCTTTTTAACAAAAAGGAGAAAGTTCGTTTCTCATCTTCTAGCCATACCCTGCTAGTCCTTCCACCTCAGCAATTAATGGTTCATCCAAACCCTTGACATGTGTCAGCATATCCTCAAAAGTTATCATACTTTGTTGATTCAAGGACTAACGAATGATGAGTCGCAGCAGACTTGTAAGATTTGATTTGTGTAGAGGACTAAAGCATTGAGGGATATATTTTTAAGGGATCAAACTGTGTATTTAATCTGCTTGCATTTTCATAGTCTATAACCGTGCAAATGCCTGGCCCATCTTCTAGCCATATAAGGGTCATGAAAATCCCAGCTTTCAACACAGCTAGTTCTTCCACTTGTACTGTTCATACTCATCCCTGTGTCCGCCACATCAGCCTCTGCAACACTATCTTTATCATGATCTCCAATTCCCACAACAACTTCCCCTGTTCTTCTAACACACTCATCAATCTCACCTTCAGTGTAGCTATATTCCACATACACATGTGAGCATTCACCTAAATCTAGCAAAACCCTCCTTTCTTCTCCACCTCTTAGCTCACCAATTCTTATCACCCTCCCATGGCCTAGTTCCTCCCCAGCCCCACATATCCTCAACTGTATCTCCCTCACAATCCCTCCCAGCACCTTTGCTAGGAACTCTTCGAACTCATTTATCACGAATCCATTTGAGGCACCATAGCCAAACCCAACGTGAAACCGATGAATAGGCGTTGATGGAAGCTCCATGCTGACAGCATGGTATGGCCTTGTGGGGTTATCAGACAGATGCAGGATGCAGGATTCTGGGTTCTTGTGCATGCGATCTTCTAGTATTTTGATACCTTTTTTTAGCCCCTCGGTTGGATCAGCTTGCCCCGTGTAAAAGAGACGATCAATGACTTGCAGGGCAGTGCGTTTGCCATAGGATGTCATGCGCCTTAAGGGGAAGACACGGGCTGCAGCCGAGGAGTACGTGACAATGGCCAAGCGATCGATGTGTCTCAGGGAAAAAACCACCAGAGCCATTGATTGCTTGAGAAGCCTGAGGTGTGGTCCATTGGGGCTAGCCACCAAGACCAAGTCAATTGCTCTTTCATGTGCCAGTTCTACTGAGAGATAAGCTCTATTGGACGAGGGAGACATAGTATAAGGTGAAGAATGTTGTGAGAGTGACGAGGAGCTCGAGGCATTCTTAGACACCAAGAAAGCTGGATGGAAGTTTGAATGTGGTGCACTACTAGGTGGAATAGGTGTTAGGGAGAAGCACAACTTTGGAGTTTCAGGCATGGTATCGGGCTCAATTGGATCATCATCATCATAGCGGACAGCACGAAGAAGGGAGTGGCGATGAACACGGAAGGTAGCAATGGAGTCATTGAGGATTTGAAGGATGGGATCGTTTTGGTTACAAGAGGAAGTGAAAGAATTATAGAGGGTGTTGTTGAGATTGCGAGGGAGTTGAGTCCAGTAGGCACGGCAAATGGGGCAAGTGACACTGCCATGGCGGACATTGGAAGAAATGCAGGCGAAATGGAAAGCATGAGAGCACTGAGCAGTGAATATAGCTTGGCCTGGACTGCTGCCCTTGCTGGTGTAAGTCAAAGGATCTAAACATATTGCGCACAGATTCTGCAAATTGAGGAGACAAAAGTATATGAGGAGTCAAAAGAACAGTCTAATAAGAAGAAACACAAATAGTCAAATACAAATATACACATTCATGACCACAAAAAGGTTGTGTTGAGTACAGACTGAGATTTAAGTCTGGAATTAATTGAATTAACGGAAGTTTTGCTATGAAAAAACTAAAGTTGCTTCGTCTGGAACTTGTAGGGTTATAGATATATGGACTGAATTCATGTGAATAAAACTTCTGAGATTACACGCTCAGGTGGCAATAGATTGTGTCCATCAGAAAGGTCCGCTCCCTTCAATATATTTAAAATTGATTCATAATCTTGGTTTATAAAAGAATAAAATAAATTTGGTCCTTAAAACATTAAATGTTTCAATTTAGTATTTAAAAGATTGCATTGTCTTAATTTGAACATTTTCATTCCTAAATCACAAAATTTACCATTGCTAGTAGTCATTTTGACAAAAAAAAGAACCAAATTCAAACAAACACAATCTTTTCAGAGACTAAATTGAGACATTTGATCTTTCAACGATTAAATTGATACAATAGCAATCTTTTAAGAACTAAATTAGTAATTTACGCTTTATAAAATGATAAATAGACCAAGTTCATCAGAAGAAAAATAAGTAATTATTTCAAGCTTCTTTTTTTTTTTTGTTTATGTGAAATTCATCTTAATAAAAACTTGATATATCTATCTCTTATACATCAAATCTACTTAAAGAATCTTTATAAAATTATGATCTTTAACGTTGCTGCAGGTGAAACTTCCCGATGTGGGGTCTGCATTTATAAGGAACTGATTCTTGTCTTCACTAATGCGCAAGGTACAGAGGCATCCACATGCTAAAATTCTTCATTCAATACGTTTAGTGTTGTAAATAAGATTTTGGAACTCAAGTAAATGATTTACCACTGTGCTACGAATCATAGGATGAGAACAACCCAAAAAAAAAAAAAGAAATCAAAAGGGTAATTCAAAAGCAAAATTAAGCACCACATTTAAAAAAATAAATAAAAGAAAAGCAAAAGCAAAAGCAAAACTGAGTGGGAATAATAGACCATGCGGAAAGGTCAAATATGGAGTAGACCCATCGGATTATGATTTAGAAAGTAGTTCTAGAATGCAAATACACGAAACCCAAGAAAGAAGGAAGCAGAAAATGTGAATTCGGCAGACACTTTTAACATAAACACACTGGATTATCAGTCGAAGACTGACTTTAGTCCTGAACTTCAGGGGAAAAAGAAAAAAATGATAACAATTTTTCCTTAATATTACCTAGTTACCGCTGTAGAATGTCATTACCAATTAAAAAAGTTTTGTTGGGTTTGATTGAAGGAAGTGCAAGAAAAATTACCTTGTTATGAAGATCATTGTTGTTGTTCTTGGTGGTGATTCTGCAATCTGTTTCTTCAATTACCTCCCCTGAGGAATTCTTTGTTGTTGATGGAGATATAGACGAGGAATTAGAGATCTGCAAACATGAACATAAGCAAAAACTGTCAAATTCTTTTCTTAATATCCTCGTGATTTTATTTCTCAGAGTCAGATGAAGAATACTGAAATTACAAAATAACTTCAGGAAAATTGGAAAATCATAATGAAACTACTATTTACAATGAATTCATAGCTGGTCCAAGCAACCCTTTACCAGAAACGTTGATATTAATTCAGAGAAAGGCAATTGGAAGAGGAATTACGTGAACGCATGGACCAACAAACGTAAGTAGGAAGGAAAATTTTTAATTTTATTGAATTTTTTCAACAGAGGAGGAGAGAGAGTAAATATAAAGAGGGTCAATTATAAACTACCAATTCTAAAGCATGGAAGAGCAATTTGCAGTTCTTTTCTGAAAGAGAAAAAAGATCCCAGCTGTTTCAAACAGCAACACTTCTTCAACAAAAGGAGGTAAAGAGAAACCGAAAGAAACCATGATTCTAGAAGAAACGGAATAAATTCATAGCTGGTCCAGGTAAGGTAATCCACCATCAGAAAGTAGAAATTATTTGGAGAAAGGGCAATTGAGAAAGGGGGATTACGAGAACATATGTACCAACAAGCATGAATAGAAACTAGGAAGGAACATTTGCAATTTCTATATCGACATTCTAAATTTTGCTGAGATTTTTAGGGGGAGAGAGAATAGCTATAAAGAGCGTCATTTATTAACCACCAATTCTGAAAAATGGCAGAGCAATTCGCTGGTCTTTTCCGAAAAGTAAATCAAGCTTTCAAGCATCAGCTATTCCAAATGTAAAACATCAACAGTAAAAACTAAGAAGCACAGTGAAACACACTGTTCTGGGAGGTAAGAAAATGAATAAAATCAAAGCTAGTCCAAGTAACCCGCTATCAGGAAAATAGAAATTAATTTGGAGAAATGCAATTGATAGGGAAGAGGAATTGCAAGCACACATGGACCAACAATCATTATAGTGAACAATGAAAGGAGATGTGGGGAGAGAGAGAGAGAGAGAGATTAGGTATACAGAGGATCATTTATTAACCAACAATTCTGGAAAATGGAAGAGCAATTCGCAGTCGAAAGGAAAATCAAGCTTTCAGGATTCAGCAATTTCAAAATGCAAAACAATTTCAACAAGTAGAACTATAAGAGAAACTCATAGTGCCGAAAATCAAAATTTAAAACAAAAATAAGAAGCGGAAGAATAAGCTCTGAAAGATAGATAGATATATACAGCGACTGGATCGACGAGAGCTTTTCCCCTGGAGAAGGAGCCACAAGCGAATGTGGCTGCTAGAACCACCTTTCTCGCCGCTTCTCTGAGCTTGGACGTTCCTCTTCCGTCTCTTCTTCCTTCTCCTTCCCCCATTGTGCTACCTTCCTATCTGTGAAAGCTTACAGTATTGGCAGTTACTACTCGCAGAATTGTGATGCAGTGGCACGAAGAAGAAGAAGAAGAAGCAGAGGAAAAGACGAGAAAGAGAGAGACAAAGCGCTCTGCCAAATTCAGAAATTGTCTCGCTTCTCAACCTCTACGCTTCTGTTAGTTTTACAATGTGTCGCCATTAATTTATTATACTTACACACACCTGCTATGATGAAATTTCTATTATTTTATTTATTTTAATATTTTACTTTTTTAAAAATAAATACATAATTTTTTCTTTATAAAATGGTGATGATCATATCAGGATAAAATTAAATATTTTTTATTTTTAATATATACACTCTCCTCTTTTATAAATATGATTTTGCGTGATTTTAAATTTTGAAAATTAATATTAACATGAAGTCTTTAAAAAATCCAATCAGAGTTGAGTTTAGTGAACTTATACAAAACGAACGAAGTGATTGGCTAATTGGTTTCTCAAATTTCAATGGCTATACAATTACCATGCAAGCAAAATTAGAAGCTCTTAAAATACGGATTTGTCATTGCCATCAATTTTCATGTTTTTAGAATTGTCCTTAATATTTGTCCTCATGAGGACATCCAATAAAATTAAGACGATACAGAGAATAATCCTTAATATCAACTCTTTTGAAACTATCCACCTCATTTGCCAAGTTGACACTTGAGTACATGTATTGATTGTGTTGATTGGTGTGATATTATTAATTTATTAGATCTTAGTTCTTATTACTATATTTTAGTTTTTCTTCTTTTCCTTTTTTTTTCTTTGTTCTTTATTCACAAAATACTTACAGCAGGTTTGATAGGGTTGACAGATTAGGTAATGTTACGAGGGAGAGAGTGAAAAAAAAAAAATATATATATATATATAATGAAAAATTGTCCTAATTATCCTCATTAAAAAATATTAATTTTTTTAATTTAAAGTTGAAAAATTTTAGCAAAATATTCCATTTTGAGAGAGAGAGAGAGAGAGAGAGAGAGAGATTCTCAATGGTATAAGTTTTAATATTAAATGTTATACTAGTAAATTTATTTTAATTAAAAAGGAAATAATGAGAATGGAACTCTAACCCCTAAGTAGTAAAGCCTATTGTAAAATACTCTACCTTGAAATTTTAACTTAATTTACATGCATAATAACTTCAAATTTTGAAGCACCACTTTATCTAAAGAAGTAAATTCAAAGTCTAAAATGTAAATAAGTATATTTTAAAAATAAATTACACATTAATTTTTTCCAGTAAAAAAAAATTATAAATTTAAGACCGATCACCAACTCTAACTAAGTAAATAACTAGTCACACAGTTTGCATCTTAGAGTTTTTTTTTTTTTGGGGGGGGGGGGGGAAGTTGATTTTACAGAGTCATTAGCTGTACAAAGTCAAGAATTCTTGATAATTAATTCTTGTAACTACAAATAAGGCTATCTTCAAACTTTTTTCAATTTATGTCCCTCTCCCCAAATATCATAAAATTTAAACATCTCATTTTTAATATCAATTTATCCTTTAAAATATTAAAATATTTCATTTTAGTTCCTAGAAATTTTATTTGTCTAAATTTAGTCATTTTCTTTGTTAAATTGTCAAATTTACCATTATTAAATCATAAATTTGTTCTTGTCAAAAGTCTCTATGCTAGATGAGTACACAAAATTAATACAAATATTTTTTTAAAAAATTAAATTAAGGATTAAATTAAGACAATTATAATTTTTTAAGACTAAAATAATATTTTACTATTCAAAAAACAAGAAAAATTTCACTATCATCCTCAAGTGTTGTCCACATCAATGAGAATAACGTATTAACTCTTTTTTTATTATATATACTTTGGTATCTCTTTCCTTTTGAGTTAATCTTTTAAGATAAATTAGTTACAAGTATCATATTTAACATAGTATCAAAATCGTTTCATCGGTTGATCTCTTGATGGCCGATGGTGAGCAACCCATGACCATAAGGTTAATTATAGTAATTTTCTTATTATCATTCTTCAATAATTATAGAATGTCATATGGAAATGCAATAAGTATGTAAGGAGAAAAAATAAAAACAAAAAATAAAAAAATGTTGAAATTTATAGATGAATAAGCATGAAGAAGAGAAAGCAACAATGTGGTCCTTTTCAAAGGCAATCATATTATGGGGCCAACCCACTTTACTGAATTGACAACAATTGGTTGTTTACAATAATAGTGACACCCTTCAACTTGGACCACTCTATTTTAGTAATTTTCTTTTTTTTTTTAAATTTCTTTTTTATTTTTAAATTTTTTTATTCACTTTTTTGTTCAAAAGGTATTTTTGCTAGTTGTATCTAAACATTATCCATTTTGGTGGTGTATTGTACATTTCCTTTAGATTTCAAAAGGATAATAAATAATTTCTTATTTCTCTTATAGTGCCTTTGCAACATGATGAGAATTTAGAGATGATATTAATGATGACAACGTTGATGCACTGAAATTTCCCCACCCATGTGGATGCAAATTTTATTATACTTTTGTACTATTGATGAATTTAATTTTAATAAATAAATAGTTTGTATTTAAAATTTTCAACTCAACTATAACTTAAATTAAGTTATATAACAAAATATAGGTACTAATAATAATATTAAGACCACTGAGTTTGTAGCTTAAACGGTATAGGACTAAGCATTGTCCGTTAAAGGATTAAGGTTTAGGTCTCTTTATAATACAAAAAAAAATATTAAGAATAAATTATTAATTTAGTACATGAAAGATTATAGTTATCTTAACTAGTATGGCTACCCATGCGATACATGACTATTTCATTAAGATATAGACATAACACATATGTTCAAATTTATATATATACTTACTTCAACACAATTTATTAAAAATTTCTTTATATACTAAATTTGATATTCTTAAGGTAGGATTACCATCTTTGTTAAATATCAAAATTTTCAAACTATTTCTACTTTTCACTCTTGAAACTGTCACATATAATTGTCTATGTGTAAAGATACAAACTAATTGTTGAAAGTGATGAACCTTGACTTTTGTTTATTGTCATTGCAAAACATAATGTTATTGAAAACTATCATCTTCTAAATTAAAAAGACAATCTTGAGTTTGATGAAATAATTATCATCATGAGAATCATAATTTTTTTCCCAATATTTTTTCAGAGATTTAATAACATGCTTATCAAGTCGAGATACAATTAGTCTACCGCTGTTACAAAGATCCATTGATTTTTTTAATATTTCTAAGTAACATTATTGGAGTAGCAATCTTCAACTTTAGTTCATGGTTTAGAATACCAGACAATCTAATGTTCTTAAAAAATTATTGTGTTTAGAAATCATCTATTGTATCAGTATTTGCATTAGTTTTACAAATGCTATCATAACTTAAATATTCTTGTTATTCTCCAGAATATAAAGATAATATGTATTCATTTATAATGTCAACATCTTTTAGCCTTGGAGAAAGAATTGTTCTTTCTTTGAAGTATCTCAAATTATTTAAATTGTTCATGATATCAAAGTAATTGTTTTTTACAATCGAAGAGGATCATTAATAACTTTGATTAGTAAGTCATCAGAAATTTCAATAATTGATCCACAAATATTTTCATAATATATAATTCCTTCACTAATACTAATGATCCAGTCAGAAAAAGACTTGACTTGTTTAGTATCAACTATTGATTAAGATGTCTACATTAATTATTAACTATTATATTAATTACATGGTTGACAAATTTATGAAAATTTTTAATATTCTGTATGAAATATGAGTTAATATTAATTTATTCACATTGTATTCTAAAATAGAATTTTTTTTATTACCATAACAAACATTCAATTGCATTTAATATGAAAAAAATTTAATTAAAAAGTTGAAATAGGGAACAAATTATTAGGCATAAATAGGCCGTTACTAATTACATGGTTGACAAATATATAAAGATCTCCAATTTAAGAGACATTTAATTATATTGAATATGAAAAAAAGACATTTAATTGAAAAGTTAAAATACGGAACAAATTATTAGACACGTATAGGTCATTACTAATTACATTAATTACATGGTTGACAAATCTGCGAATATTCCAATATTTCGCATTAAATATGAGTTAATATTAATTTATTTATACTATATTCTAAAATAAAAATTTTTAGTACCATAAGAGACATTCAATTACATTTAATATAAAAAGAACATTTAATTGGAAAGTTGGAATAGAGAACAAATTATTAGGCACGTATAGGTCATTACTAATTATATTAATTACAAGGTTAATAAATTTGTGAAAATTTTTAATATTCTACCTTAAATATGATTTAATATTAATTTATTTATTTATATTGTATTGTCAAATAGAAATTTTGATTACTATAAGAGACATTTATTACATTTAATATAGAAAAAAAATTAAATTGAAAGTTGGAATAGAAAAGAAATTATTAGATGTATAGATCATTACTAATTATATCAATTAGAGGGTTGAAAAATCTGTAAAGATTTTTATTTTTTTTTATTAAATATGAACTAATATTAATTTATTTATATTGTATTCTAAAATAGAATTTTTGATTACCTTAAGAGGTATGTGTACATATTGTTGTTTTTAGTTTTTTTTGTTGAAAATTATTGCCTTCTCTTACATGATTAAATTTGTTTAAATAGAAAATTATAACATGAAATAAATTTCATGAGGAATTTCGAAAATAACATATTATAATCATCAAATTGTTAAAGAATTTTATTATAAATGCTACATGTCAAAATTAAAGAAAGGAAACTGCATTAATTTGAAAATATTGTAATTTGGAAAGAAATCAAAGTTAAAACTAATCAGCTCATTTTAGTTTTGGATAAATTTGTGGTGAAGATAACTAAAATCAAGTCAACTAATGGTTGGCAAAAATCAAGTCAGTCTTAATTATCTTATTAAGCATGTATTCAAATTAAAAATTACATAATCAACAAATTATATATTTTTTGCCACAATACTATGTTATTAATGTGTGCATTAAATGTTTAGAGGTAGAGTTGTTTTAATATATTATATAAATATATAGATTTGGTTCTTAATAAATTAATATTTAAATTTAATAATTAAAATATTATATTTATTTTAATTTAGTCATTTTTATTATTAAATTACAAAATCTATTATTGTTAAATATCAAAATTTTCATTGCCCAAATTCACATTGACTAATAAAGGGATCAAACTCAAATTAAGACAGTCTATAATAATTAAATTGAGATAATTTATCTTTTGAAGATTAAATTAAAATAATTATAATTTTTTAAATAATAAATTATTAATTTACTTAATTTTTAAATATTCAGGATCATATTCCGCCAATGTACTTTTGGAATTGCCATTTAGGATGGAAGAAAAGTATGTCACTTTTTTTGAAATTATAAAAATTGAGATTATCATTATAAAAATAGGAATCAATTGTAGGAAGAATGTCACTATTACACAGGAAATATTTTGAAAATCTTTATGACATTGACTTTTATATTTTGCGATAAATTTCAATATCTATACTAAATTAAAATATTTTATTGATTAGATACTAATCAATGCAATGTTTAGGGTCAAAAAAGGGTCACCTAGGGTGGGGGAAAATGACCGTTAGGATTGAAGTTGAAAGGTTTAGTAATGGGACTTTTTTTTTTTTAATACTAACTAATGCTCGAACTTGTTAGGATTAAAGTTGGTAAGATCATAAAAAGAAATAGAATTTTTTATATTAAATTTTAACATCACTACATTTTTAAAAATTGAATTCAAAATTTCTGATTAAGCTAGAATAACCTGTCACTAATTGATCTATACACAATTATGGAGACTTTGATTTAGGATAAGGCAAAGATAAAACAAATAGATTATTATATGATAAATATATATGTAGGTTTTATTTAATAAATTAATTGTACCTGTCATTGTTACACACAGAGTCATGCTAATTTTTTTTTTTTATCATTCCAATTTTGTCGATGTCTTCAAAGAGACCTTTAATAAATTAATCAAGGATAGTATATAAGTATGTTACTAATAGTTTTATAAAATAAAAATCATATTTAAAACATTTATATTTTTATTGGTGATTTAATTTGATTTATTAATTTTTATATATCAAAATTAATTGTTTTAAATGGATTGGCGCCAAGATAGTTTCTTCCTTCGGTTGTATTCCACTTGTCTTATTGAACTCAAGATCTATGTGGGCTACCCCATTATTTTATTTTACTTTTCCTTTATTTTTTTCTTTTCATGACTAATATATCCTTTTTTTTTCCTTCCTTTTTTGATATTTCAGTTTCCAATCAAAAGGGGTTCTTATTGGTGGGGAAAAATTGGATTAATTCATGATAACTTGATAGTTTGATAATTTTTTAGACTAAAGACATAAAGAAATTAGAGTATATATACTACCACTTTATAATATGAAATTTAAATAGGACCTCTGGATTATAATACTAAATAGAACATTTCATTTAACAAGAAACAAAAGCAAGATCTATCTTACTATATAAAGCATATTGTGAATGGAAAAGGAAAAAACTATTTTTAAAAAAGAAAGAAAGAGAAAAGAATTATTCTGTAGTATCTGGGTTTGGAGGTGCTTTTTGTAAGCATGCTGCTTTCTAATTCTTCCTCTCTTCTTTCATCTGAAAAAGGGAAAGTTGTCCCTTTGATGATTGAATGAACCACAATGGAAGAAGAAGTGGTGATGTTTGAATACTTGTAGTAATCTATGAGACCATAAAATGCTCTTACTCTTTTTTCATTCTTTCGTGCGTAAATTACTAATTTGACTCTAAAAAATTATAATTATTTTAAATTAGTTTTTAAAAAATCATATTTATCTTAATTTAATCTTATTTTTTTGTCAAAGTAACTTTTAACAATGAAAATTTTAACATCTAGTAATAGTAGATTTTATAATTTATCAACAAAAAATTACCGAATTAAAATAAATACAATCTTTTAAAAATTAAATTGAGACATTAAATATATTAAGGATTAAATTTAAAATTATAATATTTTAAAGATTAAATTAATAATTTTTTTTTTTCGTTCTTTCTTTTTTATCTCCTAATTTTCTTTTGGGTTGTCCCAATCAAACTCTTCTACCTAAAAAGCAGACGGTCCCAAATTACCTACCTACTCAAATACATGCTTAGCTAATAAAAAAAGAAAAATATAAAAAAGAATTATCTTGCAAGTTTAGTATGCTAAAAAGTATTATATTAAATCTATTTTTTTAATTATTAATTTTCACTCATTTGTAAATAAAGTCCATATATGGTATAGTTGGTGGAGCTTATGCCAAAGAAGAAAAATCCAAATATCCCTTGAAAGTAAAATAGATAAGAATAAAATTTAAATATAGTTCTTAATATCCTTGTTATCGAGTTTTTTTTTAATAAAAACAAAACATGTAAATCTCTGATTTAGTTCATGGAAAAATATAGTTATTTTAATTTAATCTCTAAAAAATAAATATCTCAATTCAACTTTTCAAAATTATATTTGTTTTAATTTTGTTCTTCTATTAGTTAAATTGACATTTTTGATAATAATATATTAGCAATTTAAAAATAAAAAAGACTAATTTAAAGTAAATATAATTTTTTATTGACTAAATTGAGATAGGTAATCGTTTATAAACTGAATTGAAACAACATTAAGCCAAAAAATCACTCTTGATCTAATATTACAAGTTTCTCAAAGAACCTAATAACATACAAACTTTTAAGTCATATTACCTAGATTAATTTCCTTCAATGTGTTGGCAATCACACTTCAATATCAGCTAGACTAAACAATCTAGGTGAGTTGGATTCATGATCTTCTCTCAAGTGGGCAAGACTAATCCGGTACAAATACACTTAACTTGATATGATTTTAAGAATTTGATAGATTAATAAACTAAAGGACAAGGCATAAAGGCAATTCTTTTTTATGTTTGGTATTAGTTCCAATAAAAGGCAACCTGATCCCCTACTGTATAGTAGGAATGCAGGATGGCCCAACACCTTTCGATAGATGCAGAAAAGTAGGGTTCACCTTGGGCAGCGAATCTTCAACAGTGTTGAGTCGCTTAACACCTTATTGTACAGTAGGGAATCCGGTTCCCAATAAATAAAAATATACTAAAATACATTCCTTCTTTAAGCAATGAATTAATAACTTAAAATGGTACAAATGATATGCTATGAATTAAGCTATTATCTGTCCATTATTAGCAACTTGGGTTGGTAAGCCAGCAATGCTTCCCGTGACATGTTCAAGCAAAGACAAAAAGAAGCAAACAAATAAAAAGCCTTCAATGATCTTTAGTTTAATGTCTACAACCAGTGACTTTTCAGGGGAACTAAAATAAGAGTAAATTATCAATTTAACCCTTGAAAGATTATAATTTTTTCAATTTAGTCTCTAAAAATTGTGTTTGTTCCAATATTTGTTATGTCTTTTTGTTAAAATGACTTTTAGTATCAAAAAATTTGAGGCTTAGCAGCGGTGAATTCTATAATTTAGCGACGAACAGAACAAGATTGAGATGGATTAAATTGAGAAAATTATAATCTTTTAAGGACTTTTTAGGAGAACTTAAATAAGAGTAAATTATTAATTTAATCCTTGAAAGATTATAATTTTCTCAATTTAGTCTCTAAAAACTGTGTTTGTTTCAATATTTGTTATGTCTTTTTGTCAAAATGACATTTAGTAACAAAAAATTTGAGATTTAGTAACAGTGAATTCTATAATTTAGCAACAAACAGAACAAGATTGAGATGGATTAAATTGAGAAAATCATAATCTTTCGAGGATTAAATTAATAATTTACTCAAAGAAAAAACACAATCATACTACAATTTAGAGTAAATTACTGATTTAGTTCTTAAAAGATTAAAATTTTCTCATTTTAGTCATTAAAAGATCAAGTGTCTCAATTTAATACCTAAACTGTATTTGTTTCAATTTGATACCTTCTTTTGCCAAAGTAAATCTTACTATCGGAAAATTTGAGATTTAGTAACAGTAAGTTTTGTAATTTAGCAACAAAATGACCAAATTAAAATAAATATAATATTTCAAGGACTAAATTGAGACACTTTATCTTTTAAGAACTAAATCAATAATTTACACAAAAAAATACTAAATTTTAAAGTAAATTACTAATTTCATCCCTAAAAGATTAGATTTTTCTTAATTTAGTTCATGAAAAATCAAGTATTTTAATTTAATCCCTGAAAGATTTATTCATCTCAAGTTGATAATTTTCGTCACTAAATCATAAAATTTACTGTTATTAAATCTCAAAATTTTTTTTACTAAAACTCACTTTGATAAAAAGAGTGACTAAATTGAAATAAACACAAACTTTTAAAAACTTAATTGAAATAACTATAATCTTTCGAGGGCCAAATCAGTAATTCTCATCAATTTTTATGCAGATTCTGGTATACCCAACGGAGGTTGTGCAAGAGGGGTTATCAAGATTGAATAGTTTCTTCAAAAGCATACGACACCAGAAGAGCTTGAAAACGACAATTGCATTAAAGGAAACTGTTGACGGTATTAATTAAAACTAGAAAGTTTTGGAATCTCTACTTTTGGGACTGACTGACATATGGGAAAACCACAATATAATCAATGGAGTTCCCATGCACATGAAAAGAAGGTAAAGAAAAAGCTTCCTTCTAAATAATTGTTGCTTGCTAGCCTACAAAGACAAACTGTCACTGATTGCATGTTCAACTTCACATTTGACCAAGTCAAATCCAATTGAGTAAATAATTAGTTTGGTTTCCAAAAGATTGTATTATTTTTAATTTGGTCTCTAAAAAATAAGTATCTTAGTTTAGTTGTTAAAAGATTATATATGTTTCAATTTGATTCTTTTTTTTTTTATCAATGTGATTTTTATCAAAGCAATATTTTGAAATTTTGCAATTGCAGATTTTGTGAATTAGCAAAAAAATGATCAAATTTTAAGGACTAAATAGAGATACTTAATCTTTTAAAGACCAAATTAAAAAAATTAATCTTTAAGGGACCAAATAAGTAATTCACTCTAAAAATTAGTATGATTGTGTTTTTTTAATAAATTACTGATTTAGTCCTTGTATAATTACATATTTTCAATTTAGTTTATAAAAGATTTTGTGTATTTCAATTTGATTCTTTTTTTTTTATCAACATGACTTTTATCAACGAAAAATTTTGAAATTTGAAATAGTAGATTTTGTGAATTATCAATGAGAATGACCAAACTGAAACAAATGTAATCTTTTATTGATTAAATTGATACATTTAATCTTTTAAGAACTAAATTGAGAAAATTATAATCTTTTAGGGACTAAATTAGTAATTCACTCTAAAAATTAGTATATTTTCTTAGTAAATTACTGATTTAGTCCCTGTAAAATTAAAAGTTTTTTCAATTTAGTCTGTGTTTCAATTTCGTTTTTAAAAAAATTGTATTTGTTTCAATTTGATCATTTTTGTTGATAAATCACAAAATTCACCATTGCTAAATCTCAAAATTTTAATTGTTAAAAATTACTTTGACAAAAGAAAGAACTAAATTGAAACAAATACATTTTTTTAAAGATTAAATTGAAACACTTAATTTTTTAAGAACTAAATTGAAAAAATTGTCATCTTTTAGCATTAAATTGATAATTTACTCTTTTTTAAATCTTTCACGAATGAAATTGAAAAAAATTATAATTTTCAAGGAATAAATCAACAATTTACTCGTTCCAATTCTAAGAGGGGACCAAACTCAGACTTACGTATAAAAATCTAAATCTATAACTAATCTGTCTAGTCCTATTCCTAACTTTCCATCTCGATTTGTATCTGTATCTGTATCTTGAACAATCTTTTCTTATTATTTATACAGTGTCTCACTGTTCTTGTGCTTGCTAATACAGTTTTGTCATTTTCTAATAATTTTGCTGCACCTTCATTCACTTCTTAATTATACAGTGCTTAGATTTCAAAGTCACTTCTAAATCTTTTTGTTTCAAATCAGGACTGCCAATAAAGATGATGACTGAGAGGTATACCTGCAGGTTTCAGAAATCATATGATTTGAACAGGACAGAAGAGGAAATCATAGGCTAATTTGAATTTGATTTGGCCTTTGGGACTAAACTGTAAGCAATCTTTTCACTTGCCAACCATTTCACCCCTCTCTTGCCTTGTCTGCAGTCCCTCTTCCCTTGGCACATTTGGATTCTCTAAACTTTGAAAAGAGATGGTGGGAGATGAATTATCTTCATTTTCTAATAAGAAAATAAAAGTCAATCTTGCAATTTGAGCTGTCTATTTTCTTTCATTCTATAACGTCTAGTTTGAATTAATTTGTCTATTTTTTTTTAGTTTCTTCTAGATTTGGATTGTTTGACAAAGAAAAAAAAATTAGATTGCTAAATGAATTCTTATTTTTCCATTAAAAAAAAAGACAACTTATTTTTGAAATAACATAGACAATATTTGGAGGGATTGACTTTCTTGCTAGCCAGCACCGTGCTAAGCCAATAATAGTGGTTTGATCAGGATATGGGCTTGCATGAGACGGCGTACAAGAGCCCAATACAATATTGAACCCAATAGGCAATCCAAGCGCGCATATATATATATATATATATATATATATATATATATATATATTCTGTCTGTGTGTGTGTACAAAGGATCCAAATCTTCTATTGGCATGAATTGACAACAAAACAGACAGTCCTCTTCCAAGCCTAGAACACCATCTACAAACTGTTGTAATCTTTGGATTTGGATTCTCTACATTACTAAAAAGTAATGCAGAGGGCAATACTACCTTTAGCAACAGTTTTTTCTGTTGCTAAGAGTTTCAGCAGCAGAAAATTCTGTTACTGAAACTTTTAGCAACAGAAAAAATTGTTGCTAAAAGTACAGGCAGAAAAAAGTCCGCAGACAACCCAAATCCGTAATCTTTACATCCTTTGAGCTTTCTTACAACGATTACTGTTTTCGTGATATAGATAATTCATTTTCTTTCATTTTATAATGGACGGTTGAGATTGGTTTGTTTATTTTTTTAATTTTATTTTTTCAATCTGAATCATTCATTATAAAATTATAAAAAAGAGAAGACTATCCAAAATATTGTATGAGATAACCTCTTATTTTCTTGCCGAGAAAAGAGACAATCTATGTTTATCATTCAGTCACTTACATCTTATAGCTCAGATTCGAATCTTCCATTCTAAAATATAATTCATTATATCATTGGATTTAAATTTTGGCTTTGACGTAATGGCTCGCGCAACATAGAATATGAGAGGTCATAGGAAAGTTGACAATCATATATTTTGCACTTTTTAATGTTTTGTAATTATTATAATCCAATTTGATTCTCATTAATCTATTGTACCAATGAGCATGCAGTTAAACAATGAATATTTTACATTTAAAAAATTTCCTTGATTTAATTTTAGAATATTATAATTGTAGTTATACAAGTAGATATAAACATTCATTTTTTTCCCAAAAAAAATTGATTTCTTTATAAGTTTAGAATATTTATTATCATATTTTTTAAAAATAATACGTTTTTTTAAAAAATTAATATGATAGTGAGGCTAATAAACTAATCATTCGCATGACTTTTCAAAAATTAAATTGTTCATATAGTGGTAATAATACCAGTTAAAAATTGACTCGTGTTTTACATTAAGAATATAATATATTTTATATAAAAATTATAATAAGAAGTCACATATTGTATTTTTATTAAAAATTAATAACAAATATTTAATATGTTTCTAATTTATGCCCTTAATTTAGAGGTAAACCACAGTACCTCTTCTTAAAATTTGACTAAATTACGCTTATCTCTCTAATTTTAAATATTAAATTTGACTCTCCTAATTTTTTGATATATGTTGCACAAATATCTCTTATAGTTTACTTTCTATTAAATCAATCAACTAATTTTTTTATAGAAAAAAAATTTATGTGT
This sequence comes from Biancaea sappan, assembly GCA_037074585.1. Lineage (NCBI taxonomy): Eukaryota > Viridiplantae > Streptophyta > Magnoliopsida > Fabales > Fabaceae > Biancaea > Biancaea sappan. Next base: position 62,721,352 of record CM073493.1, on the reverse strand, counting down.
AGTTTTTTATATATTTGCTATTAAGTTTTTTAATTAGAATATGATAAATGAGTGATTTTTTAATCAGAACATGATAAGTGTATAGCCTTTAAAAAATAACTTTATATTTTTTTTACAACTTATTATTACATGATTATTTTTTTAAGAACCTTTTTACACATATTATGTTACTATTGGAGAACTTAATAGTAAAAATATGAGAAATTTTACATAAATTCTCTCTTTTTTTATATAACATGAGATTATAATTTTATTTTCAACATAATAGTAGAGACAATTCCAATTGAGAATTCGAGATTGTAGCTCAAGTAGTCTGGGGTTAGGTTTGTAGGGCTACGGATTAGGTTCGCGCTTCCTTGTCATAAAAAAAGAATGTAGAGACGTTTAAATTAATATGAACATCTAATATAAAATTATAATTTTATTTCTAATATTACAATAAAAATTAGAAAAAAGTATTTTAAACCCCTAACATTTATATAAAGTTTTAATTTGGTCAATAACAATTTTTTTTTTTGCATTAGTTATGTCATTTATGTTTTAATTTTTTTTTCAACTCTATCATTTTTACTAATGTCGTTTATTCTACTGATAAAAAATACTAACTAAAAGGTCGACATGACACATCTCAAGCAATACATCATTTGTCACATAGAATCAAACTTGATATTTTAAAAATACCCTTGATAAACACGTCATTCTCCTTCTTAATTATGCAGACTCATTGCTAGCATTATTAAATGGGCGGCCTATAAATAGGCCTGACCCAACACATTTATTAAATGATCTATTTTTCAATGTCTAAGCTTTTTGCCATGGCTCGTGGGCATAAATGGGCTTGCCCGTGGGCCACTTTTTATTTATTTATTTTTATTTTTATGTAAATAATATAATATTAAAATTATTTTAGTAAAAAATTTAATAATTTTTTATTAAAATACAATTTATACATGTAAAACATACTTCTTTAATATTTTTAAATCATTAATAACTTTAATTTTTCATAATTTTATTTTAAATTAACTATATTATATTTAAATTTAAAAATTCTATATTTATTTTTAAAAAATTACGAAAATTTTCATATCTAAATTTACTATATATATTTATTGAATATACTGTTATTAAATAAAAAAATGTGATAAAATAAGTTTATTTATTTTAAATAATACAATTTTTGTAAAAAAAATAAAAAATAAATGGGTCGACCTACCGATTTAGCTCGTGGGCTATATGTGTCCTTTTCTTTTATGCCTATTTTAAAATGAGCCTAATTTCTTGAAAATAAGCTCACCCATTTACGGGGCAAGCCCAAACTGGCCTACGGCCTAGCACAACCTTTTTTGCCAGTACTACCCATCACCTATCTTTCCCATCATTAATGCCTCCATTCCCCTCCATTGTCGTCTTTCTTCTCTGCCTTCCATCATCGCCTTTCTTCTCCATTTTCTTCAGCTAATAGTTCTCATTCTCCCTCTAGTGTTTTGAACCACAGTTTAGGGGGGCACAATAAAGCAACGAAATATAGCACCAATGACGTCCCAAGCTTCCAGTTACAGTGGTGGGAGGGAAAGGTTCATCTATGATTGTGGGGAGCTTGATCGATTAGTGAATTCATGCACACAAGAAAATATAGGTCGAAGGATCTAGGGTTGCAAAAATTATGTGGTGATTCTAGGGTTTTGTTGTTTGATACAAATTTAGGGTTTATTTCATTCAATAAAAAAAAAGAGATAATTAAGGTCAAAATAGAAAATCCATTATATCAGTAAGAATGAGCTTTGTAAAGGCAGAACTATTTTTGATTTCTTGTTTTTTTTTTCGTTTGCAAAAAATGGAAGATTTATTTTGGCCTTTGTAGGCATTATGATTTCTTGCTATTTGTTGTGCTTGTTTTGCCAAACTTTTGGAGTTCTATGTATATTAATTGAAAGTTGTGGTCTGATGGTTCATTATACATAGAGCAAACAAATTAGTATCATTTAACAAGTGGAGTTTATTGTCTTTGGCTTGATGTTAAATATATGAGCTGAACAATGTTGATATTATTTTGATTTCATGTCATTGGCTATTACATATATGAGCCTAACAATGTTTGTTGGGCTTCTACTAACTTGTACATTGTCACAAGATGAAAGATGTTGTGATTTATTCATTTAGTTTGATCCTGTAGTTTCCAAAGGATGCATTGCCCATATTTTGTCTTAGGAAGAAGATTAAGACTCTTGAAGATGAACTGAAGGAAGAAAAGAGAAGGAAGAATTTGTTAATTTTATGTCTAATATTGTTTTTGGTTGTCAATATATGGTTTCTAAAGTAAGTAATTAGGAATTATGTAGTATAAGAAATTTAAGACAAATTATATACTGAGGTGTAATTGTAACAACATGTTAGAGTAATTTTTCTTTCCCCATTATTCATGTGGCTAGCAACATTCAAGAGTACTTGAAATTCTCGCAATTTAACACAAAGTTGAGATGCAAGTAGTCCTCAAATCACTGTGAATATTAAATGTAAATAATTAAATATATTGATCTATTTAGATGGTGGTTGATTACCTCCATCAAAAGGCAAACACAGTTTGATAAATTGCACAAAAGACCATCAAATTAGAATCCAAAAAGAAGAACAGTAAATGAGGTAATAAATGGATTGGTTAGATAGAATGAATATTTTAAGAATGAATCCATGTAATACTTTGTTTCTATGAATTCTTCTATCACTTGGTTCCCATTGTACACCAATTTCTGCATTAGCTCAAAATAAGTAACCAAAACCAATAAATGAAAACAAATTAGAAACTTGAACACCAAAGAAAACTGGAAGTTCAGCAACTTCAGACCACCAAATGCATCCTTGAAGGACAGACTTGAAAATTTTTAAAACTTAAAGGTTATAAATGAAATTTTACAAAGACGTAAAGGACATAACTGAAAATTTCAAAAACTTAAAGGATATAAATGAATCTTCCAAAAACTTAACGGATATAAATGAAACTTCCAAAAACATTGAAAAAAAAAGGTTAAAGAGGAAAGAAGGAGCTTATATTGCCTAGAAAGGGAGTGTACATAGAAACAAAATAAAGAGGCTATTTGGTATCTAGGAAAGAGTAGGAATAGAAAAAAAATAGGAAAATGAAAAGGAAAAGATAATGGAAAAAGAAAAAAGGAAAAGGAAAAAAAAATGTTTGGTTTGCACTAGAAAATAAAGGAAGAAAATAAGATTATTATATTTTTTAAAGATAATAGAAAATAATATGAAAATAATTTACTATTTTGCCCTTAACTAAAAATTTTTTATTTAACCAAAAAAAATTAATAGACTCATCTTAGATTTGTCTTTCTTCATTCACGTTCGACGACTGTCTCCATCGGCTTTGAAGCAATGACGAACCCAAATGACGATGTTGGTAACTTCGACAATGGACCCTCTGGTGGTTTAGACGGGATCGACTCCTTCAACACTTTCTCATCTTAGGTTTGTCTAGTTCGATACCTTTTTTTTTTTTTTCTGTTTTGTAATCTACAGGGTGTAGGTCAAAAATTAGGGATGACTAGTTCTGCAATTAGAAATCATAAATTTTTGTGAATTCCTGTTCGAGATCATGATTTTATGTTTGAAAATGACAGTGTGTAGGTCCAGACCATCTTAATTCAAGAATTTCTGTGACATTGGGAATTGCTTGAGTCGATTTTATAGCCTTGCTTTTGAATACCCCTAAATCCTTCGTTTATATTTGAAATGTTGATAGTTAATGATGAAATAATGTTGATACAACTATTTTGGGACAATGAAAGTTGAGAAAGTTATTTGCAACATATCTAACCATAATGCCACGCTCTGAGGAGTCAGTATTAAGGATTCCAAGTGTGTGTCTTAAAGCAGTACCAGTGTATGAAATTGTCAGTATTGAGGAGTCTAAATTTCCAAAAAGAAAAATAAAGCTCACTTGCCTCAATTAATTCTTTGCAAATATGTTATGTCTCTCATTACTTTCTCTGCTTTCATTTTCTTTTTAGAAGTATCTATTTATTTATCTTATTTCTTTGTTGAAAGTGCAGTGATTGCAGTTTTATGTTTAGGTAAATGTAATATGTTACTAATTCTTTTGTTATGAAATGCTGCATGTGCTATTATGATTGTAGGTTTGGAATGGCGACTTCAAGTGTTGGGGATAGCATTGGCAAGTGCGGTCTTTGGTTGAGCTCCAAAAATTGCAAGTGTGGGAAAGCTGCAAGCCTCCAAATATCCCACTTTGATGACAGCCCAGATCAAGTGTATTTCAAGTGTACAAGAGAACATTGTCGATTTTTTAAATGGGTGGAAGTTGATGAGACAAGCAACTGTGATGCAGAAGTTATCCTAAGATGCACGGATGATCAGATCACAAGTCTTGAAAGTGATATGGCCGGACTAAAAAGTGATATGACTGGGTTGAAAAGTCACATAGCCCAATAGAAAAGTGATGTTGCCAGGATGAAAAGTGATATGGCGGGAATGAAGATGCAAGTGGATAGGAATATGATGGCAATGATTGTAGCGATAGTTTTGTTGTTGTTAATGTTGTATGTTAAAGTCTAAAAATGTATTGTACAGTGTGGGTTACTATGTAAGCCTTGAAGTCATATGTTAATGGAAATGTTAGGTTAGTATGTAAGCTAGTGCCATACTTTTTATTCCATTTTCTTCTTCCTAACCTACTGTCATTTAGTCATTCTACTTGGTTAGATTCAGCGGGTGATTTTTCTCGTTCTTCAAACAAAGTATCATTTGTAGATGCTTAATTTTCAGAGCTAGATGATGGGGTCATGTTTTCAGTAATTAGAGTAGCATTGATTGTGTGTAATATTTGGCCTGCTTATTCAGACTATAAATTATGTATACATTACTTGCATATCTTCATATAGACACCAACCAAGTCCTTACTTACGTCTATTGTGTCTTGAATCATTCACAATTCACACCTTTGCCATGCTATACTATTCTCAACACAATAACAAAAATATATGAAACTCTTTAGAAAAATATATGAAAGCAATTCTCAGAAATATAGATAATCAGTCATAACCATAACCATATGTCCAACAAATTATAATCCAAGGTTACAAAATATAAAGCTCATAAAGATCTAATTTTAGTCAACTACAAAATAACATAACATTATCAAGCATAAATCTTTTCACCCTTTGTCATCAACAAAACGGAGGGGTTTTTAATCCTCGGCTACTCAGTCTTGATTAAGATCACGTATCATATCCTTGAGTTGCAGAATCTCTGAGGCCATGTTTACTTCCAAGGAGTTAGTTGAGTGTTTATGGACTCTATCAAACTCAAAATATAGTTGGAATTATCCAATAGATCACTAAGCATACGAGAAGGATTGGTTGCATCTGCTTTAGCTTCTTCTCCTGCTTCTTCAATATTTTCTTCTGTTGCCCCCATATCTTGTTCTTGTCTTTCCCGAATCTTTTTCATAGTTAAGTTTTCTGGTACACGTCTCTATTCATTTTCAATCAACTCAAAGTTCATCCATTTTAGGGAATTGCAATCAATGATGGTGGCGAGTTTCATGATATTGAAGCGATAATTGATTTTGCAGTACTTAACAACTTTAGAGATGATTCCAGCATATGGCGAGGGTGACTTGATTTGTAAAGCAGGTGGCCATGCGTTACATAATGAAATATGAAATGTTGAATTGAGTCATATTTAAAATACAAGCCATAATGAAAAACTCAGATTTGCTGCCCCTAGCCCAATTGCCTGGTTTGTTAACCAAAACCTGCATGATAGTACTTAGCAGCAATCTATCATTGGCATTCATACTGTCAATTTTGATTCCTTGACCAGAAAACTCATCTTTCCTATTGATGGTCTTATAGGTTTCCTTTTTGCTGTAAAGAGTAGAATTCAGGGAGTGATGATTATCAGTGAAGCACAGAGCATCACTATCTGGTGGCGGAATACCAATAATCTCATTAAATTTATCTTCTTGAATAAGAATTTTTGTTTCCCTGACCTCAGCAGTAAAAAGTATATCTCTAGGTCTATACTCAAAAGTAGTGTAAAATGCTTTTACTACCTCATCAAACCAATGCCCTCTATATTTTGCAAAATTTTTCAGCCCTGAATTTTTCAAACAAGTAATAAAAGGCATATTTCTCTTAGCAAAGTAATCCCAATCTAAAAATTCACTAGGAATGGCTTTTCTAAACTGAAAATGGTCTGCATACATTTGTTTGTGTTTTTCATCTTTCAGAAGATCTCCCATTGATAAGGTATCAGGGTTTTTAGTCCGTGCTCACTTTGAAGATGAAGCCACCGAAGAGGTTGAAAACTCCTGAAGAACCTTGAGCCTCTCGGACTGGTGAAGAAGATGAGTGGAGAGAAGAAGTTGAAGAACTAGCACCTGGAAGGCAAAGACTCTCGATCGACTGAGAGAACAGAGGCGAACGACTGCCTAACTATGTTGCAAATGATCTTTAGAAACCTTATATAGGCAATCGATCGTCACAGACGAGCCAGTGGACTGCTTGCATGGAGTTCAAAGCCTTCATCAGTCAGTCGACTACTTACATAGTACCGGTGAACTAGTTACTGTAAAGTTCAAGGCTTGCGTCCTGCCAAGCGCCGATCGACCAATTATATGGAATTGGTCAACCGCTTCCATGCAATTGGTCGACCGATTATAGAGTGCCAGTTAACCTGTTGTAGCAAGTCGATCGACTATATGCCACCAGTCTACTACTAACATGCAACCGGTCAACTGATTATAGGTACCGATTGATTAGTTGTAGCAAGTCGACCACTTACATGCAACTGGTTGACCGGTTGTAGCATCTTTAGCAGCTAACAAGTTCAACACTTCCACGCTCCCATCTAAAGAAACTCAACCAATAGAAAAGCTTAATGCCAAACTGAAAAATCCATTCTTTACAAACCGAGATAGCATACAACTAAAATTGTTTAAGCAACACTAGAATATCAGCAAATATTCATATTAATAATAGCTTACATATGATGTCCTACCAACATTGGCACCTAATACAAAAAACCCAAAAATCATCATTCATCAGTTACATCACATGTTCCACAAAAAAAGTCAGACATCTGATAGAACGCATGTTCCTTGGTAACATAACTAAATGATAGATATGATCCACGAAGCCTTTAGCTCATCTGGTATAGATTGTAGCTGAACCAACAGACAGAGATCCCTTCCTATCACTATATTTGCTTGAAGTATTTCTACTTTAGTAAGCCTACTGACATTCACCAAGTCTCTAAATAGCATTTCTCTTCTTTCAAGTATACTCCTTTCTATCAGATTTAGTTCACCGGTCAACTTATTAAGTGATGTGGCTATGCTAGTGGTCGCTTGCTGGATGAAATCACCAAGTTTGGTTGAGTTAAAAACTTATCCTCGCTATTACTTCTCCTCCTCTTTTTACTCGAACCATGCGAGGCTTGGACATTCTGAGAGTTTTAGAGTGATATTGAGTCTTATCAGGTATGGCAGACTCTGACAGCTGTTGTTCTTTGAATGGATCCATTTAATTCTCCCGCATTATGAGATTGTGGAGTAGGCAACAAACAATTATAATCTGGTTATGCGTTTTGTCCAGATAAAATGATGCGTTCCTAAGCATGGCATTTTGCCCTTTCAACTACTCAAAACACCTCTCGATCACGTTACGTGCAACTAAGTGTTTCATGTTAAAGAACTTGCGAGGGTTTGTCAATTGAAAATCTCATCTCCACTCACTAAGGTGATATCTCTCTCTTCTGTAAGGTGCTAAGAACCCTTTGCAATTCGTGTACTCTGCCTCTACCAAATAATAGCACCTTACACAAACAACATTCCACAAGTCAGTCCTTAAATGTGGCTAGAATATTATATTTACTCAAATTCCAATGCTCACCCGAGGGAACTTGAAGCCTATGTGGCCGAGAAACTGCATTACGTAGAACTCGGCTATCAGCTCCAGACCCCTCCCACCCAGGCAAGACAAATATGAACTAACCATCTTGAGAGCAAACGCCTAGGACATTAGTTATAAGCTCCCCTTTCTAGTTTCTATCCTGTGGTTGGTCCTCCGTTGGAACTTGTAATCTTATGTGTGTCCCATCAAGGGCACCAACGCAGTTCTGCACAATTACCACAATGACTAATTACCTTGCAATCCACATATAAAATGATCGTATAAAAAACTCAGAACAAACAAGTACCTTGAACAATTTCTATTTGGGATCTACTGAATTTGTAGGCACCAATTCAGGGGTTTTGAACAGTACTCTGCCGAAACGCACCATTGCGTTAAGCACCCCATTGAAATTCCTACTCATACTCTCGCCTAATCTCCTAAATTATTGTTAGATGACTCTATTCTTCACATGATAAGACAAGATATGTGCAAATATGGACAATTGTTCATCTACTAGCATGTTTTTCGTGGACTTCAAAAATCTTTTATAACATCAAGCATCAAACAGAGTCTATCTAGTGTTATCTTAGTCATCTTAATTAAGCTAAAGCAAGCTATATCACTGCTATAGATTAGGCCGCTAAAGTGAGCTCTAGGAGCGTGGAATTCAACAATGTATAGATTCCTGCCAATTTGCTGCCTACCAACCCCTTGAACAGAGTAGTATTTAGAAACAGTGAGGATTATATAAACCCACCAAGACATAACTAAACCAAGCGCTTTCGCAATTATCTTCCTTCTTAAGTTATCCATAACTGTAACAGGTTTTTTTGCAATCATAAGAGAATTTCTAATCTATGGTTTCAATTCAAAATAGAGTCATTAATATCTTACACGTATGTGATAAAGTCAAGAATAAACAACATACTCAAGATACAAAAATTGAATAGGGCTGTGAACTATATACTGCGAACCATACAATCCTTTTTAAGCTTTCTCCAAATCCAAATAGCTTAATTTTTAAGGATGAAACAGTTATTAACATGCCATTAAAGACTTCATGACCAAAGTAGTCATAATATAAATTTTCCATATTTCTCTCTTAAATAAATTAAATAAATGCTTTTAAGCTTCTAGAATGAAATAGTTACTGACATTGGGTAATTCTAAAATTCACCACAATTTAGATGAAGTGTTATTCAATATGGTAGTTGGCTTTTATAGTCTAGGAACTAATGAAAGGAACCATAGAAAGGCTTGCAATTTTGGGTATGTAAATATCACTAATTAATATAATTAATGAACTTGCCAGACATATTAATTAGTGAACTTGCCAAACATATTATTCTATTAGATGGACATCATAGTGGCAAAATCCATCTTTGACAGTTACATGGATAGGACTATTTGAGGTTTTTATTAGACGCCTGAGAGCCCTTTTTTAACTTGTTATTAGGAGATTCTACACATGAAAATTGAAAAACAACAAAGGAGGGGCGAGAGTACACAGAACATGTTGCGACCACAACAAGTAATAAAACCAATTCCCTACAACCACAACAAGCAATTGGCAATGGAAGAAAATAGAGCTAACAAAAAGAAAGTTTATTGACAGATGAAGATGAATTCGAGAAAACAGTGACTGTCGTGCACGAAGGAGACACAGAGGATGGGCGAGGATCTCACCGGCGCTAGATAACACTGAGAACCTCAGACAGCGATGCAAATGCAAATTTGTTGGAGTCACAACGACCACCACAATACACAAGACACCCACGATAAATGTGAACCAGTGACCTAATTAGGGCATCATCAAATGGTAACCTTGGCATTACAGTGAACAGGTAAGGGCAAATAAGGAAAAACTTCATTCCTTTCCATCAACTTGACTGGTTTTCCATTGATGAAGCGAAGGAAAGGTAAATGAGGAAAATGAGGGAAGTGGGAATTTTGGGTTCCAACTCCGTGTGCTACAGTAGGGCCTACTAAACGCTTGAAAATGTTAATAGTACAGAAATAATGCTTTTCATTCCAGCGCAAGCTGGGCTACCAAACGGGGCCAAAAGAAATAATAGTCAACAAAGTATTTCATTCTATTCAAGTTAATAAGTTGACAGTGTATTTAGAAGAACCAAAAAAAAAAAATCCTATGGTTCAACACATTGTGTTAATGCCCCAATACATAGATAAAAAATAACATTATCCTATTGTCTAACATAGTATCCAATAACATAGATACAAAATAGTGCCCAAATAATTGACACATAATACAACAAAATTAAAATTTGGTGTAAATGTTGAGAACGTAAAAAAAATACTTTTGCCCACAAATTATTAAGAAATTTAGTTATTTGAAGAAATATATATTGTTCAAGAAGTTAATTTTAAGAGTAAGTTACTAATTTGGTTTTCAAAAAATTACAATTGTTTCAATTCAGTATTAAAAATTAAGTTATCTCAATTTAGCTCATGAAAGGTTGTGATTGACCAAAGTGACTTTTGACAATGTAAAATTTGAATTTTAATAGTTGTAGAGTTTGTGATTTAGCAACGAAAATAATCAAATTGAGACAAACGTAATCTTTCAAAAACTAAATTGAAACATTTGATCTTTTAAAAATTAAATTAAGTTAATTATAGTATTTTAGGAATTGTAAATCAATAATTTACTCTAACTTTAATTATAAAAAAAATAAATTAGAGGAGAGTTCACGAGAGATGGAGGCTAACGAGTGTAGTAAATTAGAGGACGTTGAATATAATATTTATTACTTAAAAAAGTACTTAATATAATTTAGGTTAAAATATACTTTTTATCTCTGTAATTTTACCCAATTTATAACTTAGTAACTACAGTTTATTTTCATATAAGTTGATCCTAGCTTCCAAATGTTTGTAAAATGGTCTGTGTTGTTAGAGTCCATTAATCTTCCATCTATTTGGTGCTTACAGCTTACATAACATGACACATCATCTAAAATAATTCAAATGACACTCCAAATTAGCTTATGTAATGCCGCATCATAATATAACTTATAAAAATGCAATTTTGCCCTTTTGTTTTTCATTCTTCCCACATCATAAGCAAATTTGGAGTGTCATTTGGATTATTTCAGATGATGTGCCATTTCAATTAAGCACAAAATAGATGGAAGATTAACGACTTCTAAAGTTGAGACTTTTTTTTTTCACAAATGATTGAAAACTATGAGAACCAATTTGTATAAAAATAAATTATACGATGAAGTTACTAATTGAGTGAAACTATAAAAAAAAAAAAGATATTTTGACCTATAATTTAATCTAACTATTGAGATTAGTGTAATTTAGAATTCCTTGATTATAAATTATAAGTTTTGTGAGAAACTCCAATAGAGATTGCGTGTTTCAGTTTTCGAACGCGATGGACTTGGGCCTCTCCTTTATCGGTTTTTCCTTCCAAATATGACAGACAGAAGTTCGAGAGGGAGCAGCGACCTACCGGGAAGCGAGATACCGTCTTGTTCTCTGCGACATTTTTTTGGTAAAAGTTCTCTGCGACTTTTCAACTATGGTAAGCACAACTTCATCCACTTCAACATCGCACTCCCTCAATTTCCCAATTCAACAAAACACCCCTTTTTCTCTGAATTCCTCTTGACAGAGACGGAATTTGTCGTGGATGATGAGTGATAACCCTTTCTGCTGTTTCATCAGGCAACTGGAAGTGGTGATGCGGTTTCTGATGGTAAGCTTAAGCTGTATTCGTATTGGAGGAGCTCATGCTCCTTCCGAGTCCGAATTGCTCTCAACCTGAAAGGTACAGACAGACCCAGTTCTCGTTCTCTCCCTTCATTGGCTGGAATTTGTCATATAAATGTCGTATGCGTAGAATCTGTGTGCTGGAATTATCATCGGTTTGGTGTATTTTTGTATTCAGGGCTGAAATATGAGTACAAAGCAGTCAATTTATTGAAGGGAGAACAATTTGCCCCCGGTTTGTTATTCCTGCTTTATCACTCTAATCTTGTCCTTGATAATGATAACAGTGAGGGGAAACTTCATATAACAACCCCCCCCCCCCCAACACACACACAAAAAGAAAACTTTAACCAAATTTAGTTGTTGAACTTTAAATCGTAACACTTTATCCCCTTAAACTATTATAAAAAGTGAGAATATCATATATCGGTTAAAGTTAACATCTAAGAACTACATCCATCTGGGAGAAACACAAGTTAGAGATTATGAAGGAGAGAAAGATGAAGGCATAAAGTATCATATAAGACGTGATTTTTAGATGTTAAGTTTAACTAATATGTGACATAAAAAATTGTGATAGTTTAGGGGGTTAAAGTGTTATGTTTTAAAATTTGGGGACTAAAATTGTAATTAGGCTATAGTTTGGCGGGGTTATGTGTAGTTTTTCCTATAAGTTACAAATTAAAAACTAGTGATGTTAGTTTAATAATTTGTTAGTTGAGGGAACTGATAGATTTATGAGTTTTTTGGTGGTTCAATTTGCTTACTGTCATGTTTCGTTTGACATTTCTAGAATTCCAAAAGCTCAATCCTATTGGTTATGTTCCCGTTCTTGAGGATGGAGATGTAATAGTTTCTGACTCTCTTGCCATTATTATGGTGAATATCTTCCCACTGGAGATTGGAAATGCAAATTCTTTCTATACCTCTTTCATTTCTCTTTAAACGTGTTCATTTTCTTGGTTTAAATACACATGCAGTATTTGGAGGATAAGTTTCCACAGCATCCATTGCTGCCTCATGATATTCGGAAAAGGACAATCAATTTCCAGGTATTACACCTTCCTTTTTCGATACATCTTTTCTTGCAGGCCAAGGAGTTTATCAAATAAAGGAACAAATCAGTCTTTGATTTGTCAAAATCCAACCATTAGTATGTTGGATTCTATGAAACAGCATATTATTCCTTTGCTGGTGTGAGAGTATACTTACAGTTTTTGCATCCAAGCTAGTGAAAATTAGGCGAGAAATTGCATCATGTTTGTTTTCCAAAGTTAACGGGATGGCAATCAGAAAATCTGAATATCTGATGGTCAGATTGACACAAGAATTGAAGTCTCATATTATAACTGTTGTTTCAGTTTCTCCTTCCCTTAAATCTAGTTGTGTTTTGTCTTGAGGAATAAGGGCAGTGAGTTTTAAAGCTATATTTTAGGCTTTGACACGAGTTCTCTTCTAATGCTGTGATCTGTAGGTTGCCAATATTGTCTTCTCAAGTATCCAGCCTTTGCAGAACCTCGGTTTGTTGGTAAGTTAAAGTGAATTTTTTTTTTTGTTTTTGGTATAAGAAGTTTATAAGTGAGATTTTTGCACATGTATTTGTTTAATTCTTTCATGTTTAAATTTGCAAAGCTTTTCTGGATGTTTGAATACATGTGATATGTTTATAGTTATTTTATGTTTTCTTCTGCAGAAGTTCATTGAGGAAAAAGTTAGCCCTGATGAAAAAATTCCTTGGGTTCAAAGTGCTCTAAGAAAAGGCTTCACCGGTGAGTATGACTGAGTTGTTTTTTTTTTCTTTTCCCCTGCCATTTAAAGAAAAAAAATGCAAAAGAGAATTTAAGGGGAAAAAAAAAAAATCAAAAGAGAAAGTTTAAGGATTTCGGCGTGATGTATCTTTTTTTGTGAGTTAGACATTCTACTTCAATATAATATCTTATATCCAGTGGCATATTGAAGATTCACTTTATCCAAAGTGAACGGCCAACTATTCTATCTATATGACTATGACTATGGAAATAACCTGATCCCATTGATTAGATGTATACTGTGTATTCTGATGTCTGTATATCAGATCAAATGTTCAAATAAACTAGAGCACATGTAGAATTTGACTATCAAGTTTTACAGAGAACAAAGCAACATTAGTGTAAGGCTCTTCTTCTTTACAACCATTTGGATGTTAGTAGGAAAATACAAAAATATCCAAATTCAGTCCAAAGTTTAAATTACTCTACATCAGTAGTTCATAATATTATTATTAACAAGGAATACTGCTGATAGTTGAGATCTATTCCTGTCAGAACCTCAACTTCTCTGCTTTGGGTTCTCGTTCATTTTTGAGAATTTACTGCTCAGAATTTGACAGTGCAATGTGTAAGCTTGCAAATCTTATTTAAACCATCGGCAATGAACCAGACTTTCTGATTGGTCAAAGTTACTAGCACTGGAGGAAAGAACATCGATAAGTTTAAGCATTCAGGCCTTACCTATCGAGTAACAGGACATGTTAATGGTTGAAGAAACTTCACATTTCCAGGGATTATTCTTAAGTAAAGTATATTTTTGTCCTTTGTGACAACAATATATGCCAATGAGTTACACCCCCAACTTGTGCATTATATTCATACCGAATATGGACTTCTATGTTTGTATAGTTTGTCCAGGAATGAAGTTCCTGGATTAAGATTTCTTTAGGCTTACTTATTTCCTATTTGCATGTTTCAGCAATTGAAAAACTATTGAAAGACCATGTGGGTCGATATGCAACTGGAGATGAAGTTTTCCTGGTATGCATTTTAACTTCATATATATTTTTGTCTCTCTGACATTTATGTATGTATTGATTAACTTCATACTTATACTAAAACAAAAAATTTGTTATCATTTTATTGAGAGTAGATAAAGCTGATTGTGATTGTTTTTTCAGGAGAATGAAATAACATGGACAGCCTTCTTTAGAATTTTTGTGTTGTGCCAAATAAAAACCTTTTTCTGGAGCTTGCTGTCCTTAGTATAATATAAAACGTGGAAAAGAAAGAAATAACTCTTTCCAGGGTCAAGTAGGATACATAACTTTGATAGTCATACTGTCTTTTAACCTTTCTGGAATCAGCATATAACATATCATGTGTACTTCTGGTCTGTTCTCTTGGACGGTAAAATGACTGACTCAACTCCCTAATCATTTTGCAAGTTATCTGTTGAGTTTAATTTCCCGCTTTATGTTGTATTTCATAACACTATATAATATAACACGTAAACTACCATTTGCAGGCAGATTTGTTTTTAGCACCTCAAATACATGCAGCATTTACAAGGTTCAATATTGCCATGGTAATATTCTGTACATTCTTGTATGCATACCCCTTTTTTTTTTTTTTTTGGTGGGGGGCGGGTTGTATTAAAATGTTGAAGTTGTAGTGCTACGGTACCATTGCCTCTTTGATCAAGACATCCAGTGGTAAAGGGTGTGATCTTAGTTGTTCCCGTTCTTTATTTTGTCATGAGTAGACTTTTGTGTGAAGGCCTTAGGCCCCAACCTGTTAGCTTTAGATTTTTGTTGATTGTTTTTTTGATGAATAAGAGCAATCCTGATTTAGTGCCCCCCAATCACACTAATAATATGAATGCTAGTTTGCTTTTTTCGAAATGCAGTTCAATCATCAAGTTTGTTAGTAGACTTTTTTATAATTTCAGGGTTTTTCTCCTCTTGTTCACTGTTTATGTTTTTAAAGTACTTGATATCCATGTTCTAAATGTTTAACTTGTCATCCAATCAGAATAAAAGGAGATGGTGAAGAGTTGTGAGTACGATGAGGATTGAAGCCTTTTCTAAGTTATCATATCTGTTATCAATAAAAATATATTTGAATAATTTATTTGGCTTGTTTTTTATTTCTTTCTTTTTCTTTATCTACTCTAGTTTCTCTTACCATTACAATTAACCTGATCTCACATGTACTTTAAAGAATCCTAGGTCATATATTGGATTGCATTGCTTAAATTCATCAGCTCAAACTTCCGTTATTGTCCATGCAGACAGAGTTCCCTATTCTAGCAAGACTACACGAGACATACAGCGAGATCCCAGAATTCCGAGAGGCTTTGCCGGAGAACCAGCCAGATGCATCATAATGTGGAAATGGTAAGTTCTGATCTGTGAAGCACTCGAGGCATCATTGAATAATACATATTTATTATTTCCCTAGTATTATTAATTTGTTGAAGCCAAGAGTTTACATTACATTGATTATGCTTGCTTTTATTATTTTGGGCACATTCTTAAATTGTCAATGCTTAATTTTCCCTTGATTGCAGAAAAAGTTATCCGATGTCAAGTTCTGTAGAGGAGCTACTGAATCAGCTTCAGGTTACTTCTTTTAGCAGCACATAATATATTATATTTGGAAATAAAGGTTTGTAATGTGCAATGTGTTTGCACTTTGCATAATGGACTGTGGATAAGTACACTGGTTCTTGAAGGAATGGAAATAAAGGTTGTAGTGTGCAATATGTGTTTGCACTTTGCATAATGGACAGTGGATAAGTAGTGTTTAGGATTGTGCAATATGTACAATATTTTATGTTTGCAATATGTATAGTGTTTTAGGATTATATTTGCAATATATTATATTGTTCAATAAAGGTTGTAATGTGCAATATGTGCAATATAATTCTCCATGGTTAAGCTCCTTTTTTTTCAAGGCATAAAAACTCGTCAAATAATCATAATCAACTCAAAATCATACAATACTTTTACAAATTAAAAAAAGCTTAAAATTATATATTATTGTTATTATTCTTGAATGTGGATGAGTGCTCAAGTAAAATTATCGAGAATGATGTATTACTTATGGTTTGATTGACTTCAAAAGTTTTATGTAACAAAATTTATGTACTGATTCTCTTTTAAAGAAGTTCTTTACATGTATCCCTTACAAAATCTAAGAAATTGTACTTAAATTGTCCTATTGTTTTCTAATGGTTTTTGAACAGAAAGGTAATTTTTTAAACCAAAAAAGTAAAGTAATCCCATCATTGTCAAATGTTTTTGGGTCATTAGTTGATGGGGAAAATACAATTTTGTTTTTTTTTAAATGCAAGATTCAATAATATATTAATCCATTTATAAATTTCACGCAAAATAATTAGTAAGAAGCTTACAAATATCTATCAATTTTACATCAAACATCAAATATTAACCCCAAAAAAAAAGTTGTGACAGTTACTTTCATATTTTCAAAAAGTTTAAGTAATTCACAAATATTAAATAGTAAAATGTATGAAGGTATAATGATACAAGGGTAGAAAGTGATAAAAATGATAAATGAAATACTGATTTAATTTTTTGAGTTTTATAAAAATATAATGACAAAATGACTTTTCATCCCAATTTTTTTTTGTATGAGCAAGAAAATTCAAATTCTATAAAAAATAAATTTCCAATCAATCGAACATACATCTTGGATCCCTTTTTCATTTACCATTCAATTTTTTCACTAATTAACAGGGTCTCCTCCAATACACAAGAAGGTTTTGTTCTCTAAATCAAGATTGTCCGTTCAAAAATTAATAACTTTGATTTTTTAAAATCTTTTTTCAATTAAATTCTGTTTTTTAAAGTTTAATTGTAAACCATTGATATTAACTACTAAATTCGAACAAGAAAATGAAACATCTACATATTATACTAACGCAAATCTACCTTTAAGCACTTAGTGAGTTTCTTTTTATTCTTTCTCCACAATTGTTGCATGCATTTATCTCTCATTGGCTAAAAATCAGTTTTAAACTTAATTATAATTATTTATTTGCTAATGAGGCCATTAAATGACAGGTTTTCAATATACCATAATTTATTTTTTAATACAATTAAGATGAGTGATGGAAAACTGATCCTCAATTAGTGTGAAACTTAATTGTTTTTTGAAGGAATCAATTTCAAATTTAAACATAATTATAATAATTTATTGCTACTTGTCCTTTAAGGAATTATAACAATTAAACTCTTCCTATTATTAGCAAAATAAATAAAAAGCACACAAATTATTAATGATGTTATTAAATAGCACATTTTTCATTCTTCCATAATGGATCTATAGAATAGACTAAAATAATTCTACTTTAGGGCATTAATTACATGAATGTCATTAAATTTATATAATAGATTAAAACAATTTCACTTTAGGGCATTAATTACATGAATGTCATTAAATACTATATAATAAAATTAATAAGTTAAAATGAAACATTAATTGTATGAACTTGGAAAAATTACATTAAAATGAATTTGCAAAAATAATTGTTTTTATTAATCACACCACATTAAATTACATATATTAAAATTAATAAATTAAAATGAAATATTAAATGAGTAGATTATGTAAATTATTAAATTCATTCTTATTAATCACCACATTACATGTATTAAGTAAAATTAGGGTAAATTCAAATTCAAATAATAATGCAACCCTTTCGAAATGTGATTAGGACTCCGCTATCAATGCATATTCCTAACATATCTGAATTTAAGTTATGTGAAAATTGAAATTATCAAGCAAATTGAAATTTAATTATATAATTGTATTGAAATGAATTTAAAAAAATTGCATTAAAATGAATTTTAAAAAAATTGTTCTTATTAATCACGCCACATTAAATTACATATATAAAATTAATAAATCAAAATAAACTATTCAATAACTTTATTTCAACTCTTTTTATCATTAGTATATTTATCTAAATTAATTCATGTAATACTTTATTTTTGTTCTTCTTTTCATTTTATGTTATTCACATTTAATTTTCAATACAATTATATCTAATGAATCAGAAGTATATGTGTTTTAACATAACTTGAATGCTTCATTATTTTCGTACACGTATTTCTTTATATGTATTTTAATTGTTCTTATTTATTTATTTGATATGCAAAAACAGTGACATTTATGTTAATTCGTGTATCGCACTGGTCACAACACTAGTTGTTTAATGAAATTAAGGTGAGTGATAGAAAACTGATTGTTAATTAATGTGAAATTTAATTGGTTTTAGAATGAATCAGTTTTAAAATTAATTATAATAATAATAATTTATTGATATTTGTCATTTCTTATTTCAACAAAGATGGCATACTAAAAAAATGTACTCATATATACCTTATTAAAGTTATGAGGATTTAGTTTTGAATTGAAAAAAAAAAAACTTGTGTACTCAGATAAAACCCCTATTGAGCATTATTAAAATGAGATGTTTCAGTACTTCATAAGTAAACGGCCTTTTGCATATAGCTATCATGTCTCTACTTACATAGTTTTACTCTTTTACAATTGACTTGTAGTAAATTGGAAGATACGTTCAAGACACAGAGGAGCGTCATATGATAGTTGATATACTTAGCTGCCTCAAATGTAAAGAGAATATGCGCATGTCCACTATAAGTTAGAACTTGCATAAAAGTTTTAGATCAAATGTTTTTCTTCGACGTGAACATAATAAGTTTTTGATGCACCTTATGCAAATTATATTATCTCATGTACCTATAAACAAATCAATCTTTACAAAAAAAATACACATGCTTGATATTATATCCAAACAGGTTTTTAATATTGATCTGTCACTTTCTTCTCCTTGAAAGTTATACGTCAGTTTTATTGAGTCTTTTAAGAGTTTATTATTATTTAAAAGAGACTTTTTAAGATCTTATCATATTTTTTTCTTATTCAATCCAGTCACTAAAGAGGCTGTCCAGGTCATAGACTACGATTACAATATCATTACAGGTATATATATATATATATATATATATATATTATTTTATCTATGGCAAATGCCAATGTGTTGAAGGTTTTTTGGTATAGACTATTGAGTTATTCTATGATGATTAGTTATTACCTCATTTGTTGATTGTTTATGATATTTATTTTGATAAATTTTACGAGATTCAAGTACTAGATCATATAATGGATGCCAAGTATAAGATGACAACCTATAAGGACAAAATTAACATTCTCTTTTTCAATAATGACAACAACACACTTAGAGTAAAAAAATGTTGAATCTAGGTAAGAGGTATTCAGTGTAACAAATGTGCCTTTCTTTTTTGATCCCGTGTATTTTTGCTGATGAGTATATTGTAGTGGAAATTGAGTCCAAAGATGGCCTTATTGAATTTGAAGGGGTGGGCAAACAATTGCGGTGACGTTATAATATTAACAAAGATAAGCAAAAAAATGCAAATAAGTTAGCTAATAATGATTTTCATTGATATAGATCGACAGTACTTTATGTGCTAATTTTTGTCAAGTGTTTTCTTTAAATTAGATTGACTCTTTCAACAGTTCTATTATGTACCTTATTAGTGATATTATTTAAGAACATTGATAAATCAATGGCTTTTGTAATGATAGTCACATGATTATATCAGTAATGGGGAAGCATGTGCTTGAGACAACCATAATTTATAGAAAGCATATTGGAGAAAAAGTCACAATCACTAATAACTTCATCGAATTTTAGATTTTCTTTTAAGCTAAAAAGAAAACAATTTGCTATGACAATCAACAAACATTAGGTTAAAATGGTTTTAAAAATTTTGATATTAGATAAAGATGAGAATGCTACTACAAGTATTACAAACATATATTTTCTCTGTCCTCCTTGAATCTCGTTGACTAATTTTCACAGTCTTCCTTGCTTTACTGTAGAATGCTGCTATTCATGATAGACGAGTGTGACTCGATTTTCGACCCAGACCTATTCTCTCATGCCTGCAATAGAGCAAATCCCCCATTTTTGTGCATTAGGGTTCACGCTATTTCAATCGCCGCTTTTGAAGTGAAGCAGGAGCATAACTTTATTTAGGGTTTATTTTTGTCCATTTGCAGTAATCATGATGTGTTTAAAATTTGGTAGTATTGAAAATTTGGCATTATTCGTTTAGTGAGCATAGAAGAGTTTATTCTCCAAGTGACACTAGGGCTGTTGTAAAGTATGTATAGTAATTAAAGGAATACTTCATACATATATTGAAGTAATTCAAGGACCAAAAAACTAAATCTTTTAGAATTCAGACTCTCATAAATTTACCCTCGTGGATGGCATTGACCTACACATAATATTGGTTGATGGTTGTAATAAGGATAATTTGAATGTCAAGAATGTATCAATTTGGTTTTTGAAAATTAAAGCAGTCAAATGGTTCGGATCGGTCTACTTAGTCCAAGCTCTGTAGGGTTAATAATCGTAATGGGCAGGGCTAGACCTTATATAATTCATAACTAAAAAATTCTACCTCATTTCAACCCATTATGAGTCATGAGATTATTTATCCTATTTAAAAAAATATATTTTTAGTTATTTTAATGATAAAAACTAGATATTAAAACAATCAAATATAAAAAAATTAAATTAAACTTCTAAAAAAATATATTAAACATTAAAATAGGTTATTTTCTTTATTAAAATATAATTTTAATTATTTTGAATGACAAAATTAGACATTAGAACTATGAAACTTTAAAAATATAACTAAATTTCTAAAAAAAAGATTAAAACTTAAAATATAAAAAATAAAAAAATAAAAAGCCCATAAAAGTCGGCCCACCCTAACTCACCTAAACCCTAGGGGTTTGATAGTCCGGGTTAAAAGTCTTTCTTCAAAATGAACTATTAAATTATTGACATACCTTATTCTATTTACAAGTTGGGGTGGCTGGTCTATTGAGCCAAGTCCATTTTGACAGTTTTATTGAAAATATTAACTTAGAAAAGGCTTTACTTTTTTTTTTTGAATTTTATTAAATAAGTCTAAAAAGTTTTGTTTTTCATGCCATTAAGTGGATAGTCTTAAAAAAAAAAAAGGAATCCTCTTTACCAAAATGAATCATCTCATATTTGTCACTGAAACATGACTCTTATGTTTTTTTTATCATAGTTGTTTATTTCAAATCACACAGTTCAAATTAAAGAAAAAAATTAAAAAAGAAAAAAAAGCCTCATGAGGTTTTTTTCTTCCAATTTGAAATAAAACGGCTGCGACTAAGAACATGACAATTATATTTTTGTCTTGAGAGGATCCATTACCCCAAAATGGCAATTTGTTGCTTTTGCAAACATAATAGAAGAGAACACGATTAAACCGAATCATTAAGGACATTTCCTGCAAAGGTGGTAGAATATTGTCCAAACATACTAAGTGATAGGTTCATAATTTAAATTTGGACTAGATTTATATGTAATTTTTCTTTATTTTTATTATTAAGTTTTTAATAAAAATAAATCATGTGAATTTTTTTTAAAAGAATTTATCAAATAAATGTTAAGTTGGTTATTTTTAAAAATTAGACATTTATTGTGTTGTAATTAAAAAATAATACACTTGTTATGTGGTGAACCAAGAATCTAATAACATCAATATATATAAACAACGTAGTTAAGTTTTATCCTTTAAATTTTAAGTTTTATGTATACTTCACTCACACTTAATTTATCATTATCGGATATTTTGTTTAGTTAAATCTTAAATTTTAAACCCTAAATAAAATCGTTGTAGAACCCTAATGCACAGATATATTTCACCTACCGATATCATACCAATTGCACAGCAATATTTAGTCAATGTTTGGTCATTGCCGCCCGTCACTCTGTGGATTGCCAATTGGATTTAAATTTCAGGTTTGACGTAATGGCTTGCGCACATAAAATGTTATTTGATTCTAATTAATATATTATAATATTATTATATTCTTTTTGGATTCTTAAAATTATAGCGAACATCAGAATACGAATGAGTATGCAATTAAATAAGGGATTTTTTACATATAAAAAAAAATTATCTAGTTTAATTTTAAAATATTATGATTATAAGAATACATTTATAATAAAATATTAATGTTTTCTGTTTGGAATATTTATTATCATATTTTTCAATAAAAGCATTACAGTTTTTTTTTAAATTAAGAATTTAATACTAAAAGCAAATAATCTAATAATTCACATGGTCTATCAGAAATTATTTCTTTTCATATTATACCAGTTAAAAATTGACTTTTGGTTTATAGTAAGAATTTATTATTAACTCCTATTTAATGACAAATTTTTTTTTAAAAAAATTCGTACACTCTATTTTTTAAAAAAATAATAACAAATATTTTAAATTTTACTTAATGTGTGCCGTTAATCTAATTGTAAGTTTTGGTCTTGCTTAGATAAACAACTTATTTAATCGTTTATAGAATAAGCGCTTATTTTATAACTACATATTAATTATTTTTATAATTGAAAAGCTTATGAGCACAAACTTATATAAACTGTTTTAGAAAGTCTATGAAAATAAACTAAAAAAACAGCTTATAAGCATGTCATAAGTTATTATATAAACTCTCTCAAATATATACATAAGCACTTATTTTATAAGATAAGTCAGATAAATTCAAAATAAACTATTCTAAATACATTATTTCTAAGAAACAAAAAATTGTTCATATAGTACAAATTAAAAACTGACTTTTGTTTTATACTAAGAATTTATTATTTACTCCTATTTTATGATAAAAAAATTTGAAAAAAGATATTCATACAACGTATTTTTTTAAAAAATACAATTACAAATATTTTAATTTTTACTTAAATTGTGCAGTTAATTTAATTACAGGTTCAGTGAGAAACTGATTACGTGTTTGAATATTCTAACTCTGGACTTTTGAGGCCATGGGTCTATTTCTCTTTTTTAAACAGAAGTTGCATGCAACCTTGCACTGAAGCTGCATATCCATCATAGGAAGGCAGTCTGCAGCTCTTTAACTATGGTAAGCAATTTCATGCGATTCAAAAGAACAACCCTTCTCCAAATTCCATTTGACAATTGACACAGAGGGGGGATTTGTTGTGGGTGATAAGTGATAAATTCCATTTAACTATGGTAATCATTTCTATTGTTTCATTAGGCAACTGGAAGTGGTAATGGGGTTGCTGATAATAAGCTCAAGCTGTATTCGTTTTGGAAAAGCTCTTGCGCCTTCCGAGTTCGATTTGCTCTCAACCTGAAAGGTACAGACAGACCCATTTCTCTTTCTCTCACTACATTGGTCGGAATTTGTCATATAATTCTCTTATACGTAAAACCCATGTATTGGAATCCTCATCGGTTTAATATCTTTTTGAGTTCAGGGCTGAAATATGAGTACAAAGCAGTCAATTTATTGAAGGGAGAACAATTTGACCCCGGTTTGTTATTCCTGCTTTATCATTCTAATCTTGTCCTTGATAATGATAAAAATGAGGGGAAACTTCATATAACACCCCCCCCCCCCAAAAAAAAAACTTCAACCAAATTTAGTTGTTGAACTTCAAATCGTAACACTTTATCCCCTTAAACTATTATAAAAATTGAGAATATCATATATCAGTTAAAGTTAACATCTAAGAACTACATACATCTGGGAGAAACACGAGTTAGAGATTATGAAGGAGAGAAAGATGAAGGCATAAAGTCTCATATAAGACATGTCATTTTTAGATGTTAAGTTTACCTAATATGTGGCATAAAAAAATTGTGATAGTTTAGGGGGTTAAAGTGTTATGTTTTAAAATTTGGGGACTAAAATTGTAATTAGGCTATAGTTTAGCGAGGTTATGTGTAGTTTCTCCTAAAAGTTACAAATTAAAAACTAGTGGTGTTAGTTTAATAATTTGTTAGTTGAGGGAACTGATAGATTTATGGGTTTTTTGGTGGTTCAATTTGCTTACTGTCTTGTTTCATTTGACATTTCTAGAATTCCAAAAGCTCAATCCTATTGGTTTTGTTCCCGTTGTTGAGGATGGAGATGTAATAGTTTCTGATTCTCTTGCCATCATTATGGTGAATATCTTCCCATTGGAGATTGGAAATGCAAATTCTTTCTATACCTCTTTCATTTCTCTTTAAACGTGTTCATTTTCTTGGTTCAAATACACATGCAGTATTTGGAGGATAAGTTTCCGCAGCATCCATTGCTGCCTCATGATATTCGGAAAAGGACAATCAATTTCCAGGTATTAAACATTCCTTTTTCGTTACATCTTTTCTTGCAGGCCAAGGAGTTTATCAAATAAAGGAACAAATCAGCCTTTGATTTGTCAAAATCCAACCACTAGTATGTTGGATTCTATGAAACAGCATATTATTCCTTTGCTGGTGTGAGAGTATACTTACAGTTTTTGCATCCAAGCTAGTGAAAATTAGGCGAGAAATTGCATCATGTTTGTTTTCCAAAGTTAACGGGATGGCAATCAGAAAATCTGAATATCTGGTAGTCAGATTGACACAAGAATTGAAGTCTCATATTATAACTGTTGTTTCAGTTTCTCCTTCCCTTAAATCTAGTTGTGTTCTGTCCTGAGGAATAAGGGCGGTGAGTTTTAAAGCTCTATTTTAGGCTTTGACACATGTTCTCTTCTAATGTCGTGATCTGTAGGTTGCCAATTTCGTCTTCTCAAGTATCCAGCCTTTGCAGAACCTCATTTTGTTGGTATGTTCAAGTGAATTTTTTATTTTGGATAAGAAGTTTATAAGTGAGATTGTTGGACATGTATTTCTTTAATTCTTTCATGTTTAAATTTGCAAAGCTTTTCTGGATGCTTGAATACATGTGATATGTTTATAGTTGTTTTATGTTTTCTTCTGCAGAAGTTCATTGAGGAAAAAATTAGCCCTGATGAAAAAATTCCTTGGGTTCAAAGTGCTATAAGAAAAGGCTTCGCCGGTGAGCATGACTGAGTTGTTTTTTTCCCCGCCATTTAAAAAAAAATGCAAAAGAGAAAGTTTAAGGATTATGGCGTGATGTATCTTTTTTTGAGTTTTAGACATTCTACTTCAATATAATATCTTATATCCAGTGGCATATTGAAGATTCACTTTATCCAAAGTGAACTGCCAAATATTCTATCTATATGACTATGACTATGGAAATAACCTGATCCCATTGATTACAAGTATACTATGTATTCTGATGCTGCTTTCTGCAACATTTGGCTCTCTGTATATTAGATCAAATGTTCAAATAAACTAGAGCACATTTAGAATTTGACTATCATGTTTTACATAGAACAGAGCAACATTAGGGTAAGGCTCTGCTTCTTTACAAACATTTGGATGCTAGTAGGAAAATACGAAAATATCCAAATTCAGTCCAAAGTTTAAATTACTCTACATCAGTAGTTCATGAGATTATTATTAACAAGGAATACTGCTGATAGTTGAGATCTATTTCTATCAGAACCTCAACTTCTCTGCTTTGGGTTCTAATTCATTTTTGAGAATTTACAACTCAGAATGTGACAGTGCAATGTGTAAGCTTGCAAATCTTATTTAAACCTTAGGCAATGAACCAGACTTTCTGATTGGTCAAAGTTACTAGCACAGGAGGAAAGAACATCAATTAGTTTAAGCATTCCGGCCTTATCTATAGAGCAACAGGACATGTTAATGGTTGAAGAAACTTCACATTTCAAGGGATTATTCTTCAGTAAAGTATATTTTTGCCCTTTGTGACAGCAATATATGCCAACGAGTTACACCCCCAACTTGTGCTTTATATTCATACCTAATATGGATTTCTATGTTTTTGTAGTTTGTCCAGGAATGAAGTTCTTGGCTTAAGATGGCTTTAGGCTTACTTATTTCCTATTTGCATGTTTCAGCAATTGAAACACTATTGAAAGACCATGTGGGTCGATATGCAACTGGAGATGAAGTCTTCCTGGTATGCATTTTAGCTTTATATATATTTTTGTCTCTCTGACATTTATTTATGTATTGATTGACTTCATAATTATTCTAAAACAAAAAAATTGTTATCATTTTATTGAGAGTAGATAAAGTTGATTGTGATTGTTTTTTCAGCAGAATGAAATAACATGGACAGCCTTCTTTAGAATTTTGTTTTGTGCCAAATAGAAACCTTTTTCTGGAGCTCGCTGTCCTTAGTATAATATAAAACGTGGAAAAGAAAGAAATAAGTCTTTCCAGTGTCCAGTAGGATACATCATACATAAATTTGATAGTGATACTGTCTATTAACCTTTCTGGAATCAGCATATAATATATCATGTGTACTTCTGGTCTGTTCTGTTGGACCGTAAAATGACTAATTCAACTCCCAAATCTTTCATTGCAAGTTATCTGTTGAGTTTAATTTCCCGCTTTATGTTGCATTCATAACACTATATAATATAACACGTAAACTACCATTTGCAGGCAGATTTGTTCTTAGCACCTCAAATACATGCAGCTATTACAATGTTCGATGTTGACATGGTAATATTCTGTACATTGTTGTATGCATACCCCCCTTGTTTTTGTGGTGGGAGGGTTGTATTAAAATGTTGAAGTGCTGCGGTACCATTGCTTTTTGGATCAAGACATCAAGTGGTAAAGGGTGTGATCTTAGTTGTTCCCATTCTTTATTTCGTCCTGAATAGATTTTTCTGTGAAGGCCTTAGGCCTTAACCTGTTAGTTTTAGATTTTTGCTGATTTTTTTTTAATGAATTGCAGGGTTTTTCTCCTCTTGTTCACTGTTTATGTTTTTAAAGTACTTGATATCAATGTTCTAAATGTTTAACTTGTCATCCAATCAGAATAAAAAGAGATGGTGAAGGGCTGTGAGTACGATGAGGATTGAAGCCTTTTCTGATTGAAGCCTTTTCTAAGTTATCATATCTGTAATCAATAAAAATATATTTGAGTCTTTTTTATTTCTCTCTTTTTCTTTTGTTTCTTTGATCTTTTTATGACTATTTTATATTTATCTACTCTAGTTTCTCATACCATTACAATTAACCTGATCTCATATGTACTTTAAAGAATCCTAGGTCATATATTGAATTGCATTGCTTAAATTCATCAGCTCAGACTTACTTATCCGGTTATCCCGTTGTTGTCCTTGCAGACGGAGTTCCCTATTCTAGCAAGACTACACGAGACATACAGCGAGATCCCGGAATTCCAAGAGGCTCTGCCGGAGAACCAGCCGGATGCTTCATAATGTGGAAATGGTAAGTTCTGATCTGTGAAGCACTTGAGGCATCATTGAATAATACCTACTTGTTATTTCCCTAGTATTGTTAATTTGCTGAAGCCAAGAGTTTACATTACATTGATTATGCTTGCTTTTATTATTTTGGGCACATTCTTAAATTGTCAATGCTTAATTTTCCCTTGATTGCAGAAAAAGTTATCTGATATCAAGTTCTGTGGAGGAGCAACTGAGTCAGCTTTAGGTTACTTCTTTTAGCAGCACATAATATATTATATTTGAAAATAAAGGTTTGTAATGTGCAATATGTGCAATGTGTTTGCACTTTGCATAATGGACAGTGGATAAGTAGTGTTTTAGGATTGTGCAATATGTGCAATATATTATATTTGCAATATGTATATTGTGTTTCAGGATTATATTTGCAATATATTATATTGTGCAACAAAGGTTGAAATGTGCAATATGTGCAATATATTATATTTGGAAAAGTATTTTAGGATTGTATGTTGTAAGTCTAATGTTTCCTTCTCATATTCCTTGTCTTTATGATGCATGGTTCTCCGTGGTTAAGCTCCTTTTTTTAAAGGCATAAAAACTCGTCAAAGAATAATAATCAACTCAAAATCATAAAATACTTTTACAAATTAAAACAAGCTGAAAATTATATATTTTGTTATTATTCTTCAATGTGGATGAATGCTCATGTAAAATTATCGAGAATGACGTATTACTTATGGTTTGATTGACTTCAAAAGTTATGTAAAAAAATTTATGTACTAATTCTCTCTTAAAGAAGTTCTTTACATGTATCCCTTACAAAATCTAAGAAATTTTATTTAAATTTTGGCCTTTTGTTTTCTAATGGTTTTTTGAACAGAAAGGAATTGCACATAAATGAAAAAAAAATAGTTACACAAACATTATATATAATATCACCAAAAAAAAAATAAGGTAATTTTTTTTCCTCTATTAACCCAAAGAGTAAAGTAATCCCATCATTGTCAAATGTTTTTGGGTCATTAGTTAATGGTGAAAATACAATTCTCTTTTTTTTTTTTTAAATGCAAGATTCAATAATATAGTAAGCCATTTATAAATTTCACGCAAATTAATTAGTAAGAAGCTTACAAATATCTATCAATTTTTCATCAAACATCAAATATTAACCAAAAAAAAGGCTGTGTGACAATTACTTTCATATTTTCAACAAGTAGAAGTCATTCACAAATATTAAATAGTAAAATGTATGAAGGTACAATGGTCGAAAGTGACAAAAATGGTAAATGAAATACTGATTTAATTTTTTGAGTTCTATAAAAATATAATGACAAAATGACTTTTCATCAAAAAAAAATTTGTATGAGCAAGAAAATTTAAATCGTATTAAAAAAAATTTTACATTCAATCAAACATACATCTTGGTACCCTTTTTAATCTTCTTTTCTTACCATTCAATTTTTCCACTAATTAACAGGGTCTCCTCCGATACACAAGAAGGTTTTGTTCTCTAAATCAAGATCATCCATTTAAAAATTAATAACTTTGATTTTTTAAAAATCTTGTTCAAATAAATTCTGTTTTTTTATTAAGTTTAATTGTAAACCATCGAT
This sequence comes from Biancaea sappan, assembly GCA_037074585.1. Taxonomy (NCBI): domain Eukaryota; kingdom Viridiplantae; phylum Streptophyta; class Magnoliopsida; order Fabales; family Fabaceae; genus Biancaea; species Biancaea sappan. The sequence goes on along the minus strand of CM073493.1, from coordinate 62,692,056 downwards.
ATTAACTACCTTTAAGCATTTAATGAGTTTATTTTTATCCTTCCTCCATGATTGGTGCATGCATTTATCTCATTGGCTAAAAGTCAATTTGAAACTTAATTATAATTATTTATTTACTAATGAGGTCATTAAATGATAGGTTTTCAAATGTACCATAATTAATTGTTTAATGCAATTAAGGTGAATGATGAAAAACTGATCCTTAATTAGTGTGAAACTTAATTGTTTTTTGGAGGAATCAATTTCAAATTTAAATATAATTATAATAATTTATTGCTATTTGTCCTTTAAGGAATTATAACAATAAATCTCTTCCTATTATTAGAAAAATAAAAAAAAGAACACATTATTAATGATTTCATTAAATAGCACGTTTTTCATTCTTCTATAATGAATTGTTTAATGAAATTAAGGTGAGTGATAGAAAACTGATTGTTAATTAATGTGAAATTTCATTGGTTTTAGAATGAATCAATTTGAAAATTAATTATAATTATAATTATTCATTAGTATTTCTTATTTCTTATTTCAACAAAGATATGGTACTAAAAAAAATATGCTCATAATATATCTTATTAAAATTATGAGGATTTAGTTCTGATCTGGAAGAAAAAAAACTTGTGTACTCAAATAGCATTATTAAAATGACAATTTCATTACCTCATAAGTAAGTGGCCTTTCGCATATGACTACCACATCTCTACTTGCATAATTTTAATCTTTCACAATTGATTTGTAGTAAAATGGAAGATATGTTCAAGACACAGAAGAACGTCATAAGAGACATGATAGTTGATATACTTAGCTTCTTCAAATGTGAAGAATGTGCGCATGTTCACTATAAGTAAGAACTTGCATAGAAGTTTGGATCGAATGTTTTTCTTTGACGTCAACATAATAAGTTTTTGATGCACCTTACACAAATTATATTATCTCAGGTACCTATAAACAAATCAATCTTTATAAGAAAAATACACATGCTTGATGTCAAATCCAAACATGTTTTCAATATTGATCCGTCGCTTTCTTTCCCTTGGGAGTTATACGTCAGTTTCATTGAGTCTTTTAGGAGTTTATTGCTATTTAAAAGAAACTTTCTAAGATCTTTTCACATTTTTTGCTTATTCAATCCAGCAACTAAAGAGGTTTTCTAGGTCATAGACTACGATTACAACATCATTATAGATATTCAACTATTTACACCATAGTATTTCATTACTTTAGGATACAAATAGTTTTTACTAAGTTTTGTATCTTCTGCAAAACATATTGTTTATGCATTTGGTTATAATGAGCATACTAGCTCTTTTGAGATATATATATATATATATATATATATATATTTTTTTTTGTTCCTTCCACAATGAAACACAACAACAAGGATAAATTTGGTATACTACGTATAATGTGAATGACAAAGAATGGAAAAGCCCCAAATTAGTTGGCATTCGACGTTATTTTATCTATGGCGAATGCCAATATATTGAAGGATTTTTGGTACGGACTATTGAGTTATTCTATGATTGGTTATTACCTCATTTGTTGATGTTTATAATGTTTGTTTTGATAAATTTTACAGGATTCAAGTACTGGATCATATAATGGATGCTAAATACAAAATGACAACCTACAAGGACAGAATTGGCATTCTCTTTTTCAATAATGACAACAACACACTTATAATAAAGAATGTTGAATCCATGTCAGAGATATTTAGTGTAACAAAAATGTGCCCTTCTTTTTTGATCCTGTATGTTTTGGTTGATGAGTACATTGTAATGGAAATTGACTCCAAAGATGACCCTATTGAATTTGATGGGTTGGGCAAGCAATTGCTGTGATGTTATGATATTAACACCATAAGTGAAGAAATGCAAATAAGTTAGCTAATGATGATTTTCATTGATGTAGATTGACAATGCCTTATGTGCCAACTTTTGTCAAATGTCCTATTTAAATTAGTTTGACTCTTTCAAAAGTTTTATTATGTACCTTATCAATGATGTTACTTAAGAACATTGATAAATCAATCGCTTTTGTAATGATAGTGACATGATTATATCAGTAATAGGGAGGCATGCGCTTGAGGCAACCATAATTTATAGAAAGCATGTTGGAGAAAAAGTCACAATCCCTGATTACTACATCTGATTGTAGATTACCTTTCAAGCTAAAAAGAAAACAATTTTTATTGACCATGAGCTTTGCTATGACAATCAACAAACGTCAAATTGAAATGGTTTTAAGATTTTTGATATTAGATAAGGTTGAAATGGTTTTAAAATTTTTCATATTAGATAAGGATGAAAATGCTACCACAAGTACTACAAACATAAGTTTACAAAGAAATTTTTAATAATGTATAGTATGAATATCATTTAAATTTTTTTCTTTTTCAAATTATTAGCTTTTTTAAAAACCTTGACAACAAATATTTATTTTTTTTGTTATTGCAAACATTAAATGATACAAATATATTTTATAAAATATTACTACTAATAATGATGATAAAATATATAATTTTGTTATAGTAATTACATTTCACTGTGATTTGATCTAGTCTTTTATTTTTATTTTCTTCTTCGATAACCTGTACATTCCACGAGTCCACGTACCACTTTAAATTCAAAGTGTTGACGATTATTACGTCTCAACTGCTATTCCTAGTGGAAGCTCCAACATGCACAACCATGGATGACGACTCGCGATTCTTCTTTCCTCTTCGATTTTGTTTTCACTATTATTGCAATTGCATGCACAAGTGATTATATATCTTCTTCCCAAATTGTCTTCTTCATTTTTCAGCCGGCAGACATCCCTTCCATTATCTTTGACAGATTGTTGCCTCCCTCAGTGTTGCCTGCTCTGCTCCATGCTTAGGTTATAAGTCACTGATTCCATGCGTGGCAGAGATGGCAAGGTAATTGAGATGGGATTCAACATTGATGGAGAGATTGGTAACGAGAAACTAATTGACGTGAATGAAGTGATAAAGAGGGAAATCGGGGAACTTGAGGTTGACATCGATGAAGATACGATTGGAGGGAGCGGCATCGAGTTCAAATGATCCAATATTTGAATTGAGATTTGAGGGATGGAACATAGAGAAAAAGAGAGAAAAGAGTGATTTGATTTTGCAGGGAATGAGATAGGAGGGAGAGAACATGAATCTATCAAAGGGAATGGAAGGAAGAAGATGATTGTTGGCTGGAATGGGAAGATGATGATTTTCTAATTATATGTACTGCACTAAAAAATTCACAGGAAAAATGATTATTAAAAAGCTGGTGGCTTCAATGCTTTGATTGTGGTCCTTAGTTCTCACAAATATCATTCAAATTGCTCAGTGAAAAACCCAACAACAATCACCAATGCATACGCTGTTGAATTTTTTAATTACATATTTATCTTAGGTGGATCAGCATTAATTAATAATTAAAATATTATTTAAATTATTATTATATCAATTATGAAATTATAATTTATAATATAATACTAAGTCAACTTATGAATATTATTATTGAACTTTTTGTTATGAGTAGTTCGTGATGGGTTGAACTATTTATTTTGATAGCCTGTTAAGAGATCTCTACTTTTATCTGATAATAAATAAAATTGACTCTTATTAATCAGCTTAACCCGTTCAGAAAACTTACCAGGTAGAGGGAAGTTATTCTCTCACTTATTCTTTCAAATAATTTCTCTTGATACTTCAATATTAATCAATGTATCTTGGAATCATGTCAGGTATTCTTAATTTATTTCTCTATTAATTTATTCAATAATATGATATAATCTCGTGTTTATAATCAATCTAGGCTTGTAGATTGAATTAAATAAATCCTTCATTCGCATGCTACCATGTGCGCAGGCAAAAGGGAAGAAGACAATTTGGGAGGAGGAGGTACCTTTTTTTTAACTTTTATGTTCTTCAAGGTTTTTGGGGTTTTTTTAAAATAAATTTTATTTTCTTTTGCTATTATATCTAAAATGCCCCTGCCACATCAGATTATACATAAACACATTTAATCATATTTGACATATGGTTAACGGTTTGACTAATGAAATGAGTTATTTGTAACAAATTAAAAGTTAAAGGAATTTTCTGAAAAATTTTAAAGTTGAAAAAAGTAAAATGCACATAAGTTCAGAAATTTTGTGCATTTTGGCCTTTATTTTACTTTCTTCTCCTATAACCTATATATGACACGGTCGATATATTATTTTAAATTCAAAGTGTTGAGGATAATACGCCTCGCTGCTATTCCCAGTGAAAGCTCCAACTTGCACTGCCATGGACGGCGACTTGCGATTCTTCTTCCTCTTTGATTTTGTTTTTCACTATTACCGTAATTGCATAGGTGATTATATATTGTCTCCGTCCTCCTTGAATCTCTCTTTGACTAATTTTCACAGTCTTCCTTGCTTTACTGTACAATGCTGCTATTCATGAGCAGAGCTCCTCTGCTTGTTGCAAGGGGACAAGCACCGTAGTGGCTTATCAAGGACCTTTTGGTTAGAAGGACAAAATTTTCATTTAATTTTTTGAATCTGATGACAATTCTTTTAAATTAATTTCAATTTGTTGCTCATTTGATGATAATTTTCTCTTAAAAAATATTTTCATTACAAAAAAATCTTTCTTCTTCTAAATCCTAATTGCATAATGAATCAATCAATTTTATAGAATTGAACTTATGTACAAAAACACCAAATTTTAAACTTTTACAAAGAGGTCCCTAATAATAGAATGATAAATTAATCATTATCAAAAAAAAATTTCACGAAATTGACTTCTCAAAAATGTTACTGTCACATCCCAAAAATTGAGCATGTGAAAATATACTACTCATTTGATATAATTCTCAAACATACGTTATATACATATATTCTGTAAGGTTTTACATTCAACCTTAATCATTCATTCCACACTACAGAATTATATTCATCTGATAAGCAAATATAGACATACATAGTCTGATATTTCTATCTCATCGCAAGCCTAGGAGACCTATAGAAAGTACAGAGCGTTTCTAATATCCACATTAATAAGTACTGGTGTCCCACCAGACAGAAATAGAGAATAATCTCAAGGGGCTTCTAATCTTCAAACGGATACTCTTGTTCTTTATTTTCTGTATCTGAAAAAAATAATCATAGGGAGTGTGAGTTTATTTAAAAACTCAGTAAGTAAATAACTGTACTATATAAAATATCAAAAGTACAAATACCACATTTACTCATATAATTAATTGTCTTATACATCGAGTAGTATGAGACTCTAACCCTTTCAAACTCATGAATAAGATTTCATAGATATACACCGAGTAGTATGAGACTCTAACCCTTTCAAACTCGTGAATAAGATCTCATAGGTATACGCCGAGTAGTATGGGACTTTAACCCTTTCAACTCGTGTATAGGTTTCATAGATATGCACTGAGTAGTATGGGACTCTAACCCTTTCAAATTCGTGTATAAGATTTCTTAGATATACATCGAGTAGTATGGGACTTTAACCCTTTCACACTCGTGTATTAGATCCCGTAGATCTTTACTCAAATAAGATAGTGAGAATTCATCACATAGTACAATTGTCATGAAATAAATAATTTCTACATACTCTTATTTCTACTGATCATCATATACTCCCATATGAAAAATTAATTGCTTATTATCCAGATAATATTGTAAATGAGACTTATATTGTACTTTGACTAGTAATATCAAATTAGCTGAGCAAGGTTATTCACTCACCTTGATATTTGTCCAAGTTTACCTTGTTCCACACTAGAATTTGTGTAGGAAAATTTCCTAGTAAAATATATTACAAGGAATCATAAGAAAGGAAACAAAATCACGAAAATACGTAAAATTTTCTGACTGCTACAGTAACGGGTTGCTACAGTACGGTTTGCTACAGTGTCGGTTCGCTACAGTGCCGGTTCGCTGCAGTAACGTTGACTGCTACAGTACCGTTGACTGCCGACACTACAGTAACTGCTACAGTACCCGAAGAAAATTTTCCAGATTTTTTCCCGAAATTTCTGGTCGCTACAGTAACTCGAAGAAAAATTTCAGATTTTCAGTTGCTACAGTACTTCGAATTTTGCAGAAAATCTTTCAAAAAATTCATCCTTTCCTTTCTTTTGATTCAAAACCAGAATCTCAACTCTTTTAACCGATTATAACTCAAATATAACTTCTAAAACAACTGAGATTCATGAATTATCATCAAAATCTTCAAGAACAAAACCTCCTCTGATCTTCTATATAAACTGAAATTTAAGGAAAATAATCGGATTAAATCTTACCTTTGATCCTTACAAAGCTTTTGAACCGAACAAATAATCGAAATTCTGAAGATCAAGGAAAGGATTTGAGAAGAGGGTGAAGAAACGAGAGAAAGTGAATTCACTATTCACTTCAGCTGCTTTGATCATGAGAAGAAAATAAGGAGGGTACTATTGAAACTTTATATTAAATATTTCTAATGGGTTATTCAATAACCCATGGGTATCCATAACCCAACATCCAAACCCATCCAGTCAATTTACAATAAATGGACTAATTGACCATTCTGAAATCACTTTTCCATGAATTTCACCATTCTTAGAATATATCCCTCATTGTGCAAATATTTAGTCCAGTCATTTAACTCAATTTTCATAAATAATATTCAAAGAGAACAATTAAATATGAAAATTAAAAATGACCAAAATAAATAACTAAAGTAACGTTGTAGAATTCTAAAATACTCTTAAGCGAATTATATTCTGAAATTAACGGGTATTACAGTTACTCATAATTTTAATTGTATAATCAATCAACCAATTTAATAGAATTAGACCTATGTACAAAAACTCCAAATTTTAAGTTTTTACAAAGAGGTCCTTAACAATGAAATAAGAAAGTAACCATTATCAAGAAAAAATTTCATGAAATTGACTTCACAAATATGTTACTCATATGATCGTAATTACATAATCAATTAACTAATTTGATAGAATTAGACCTATGTATAAAAACTCCAAATTTCAAGCTTTTACAAAGAAGTCCCTAACAATGAAATGAGAAATTAATTATCATCAAGAAAAAATTATGGCCTTGGGAAGTGGGGGTCTCGTGACTGTGAGCAACAGAAAGAGATGAGTCATTGAAAGGGATTTTAAAAAATATTAAGGGGGTTCAAAAAAAAAACAAGAAGGGGGCAAAATGAAAAAAAAATTTACATATAAATTTGTAAAATTCAAGAGGTGTAGTTGCACCCCCTCAAATATATATAGCTCCATCCCTGCTTGTCCCTTGTGAGCTGTTGGATGAGGTAGGCCTCACACAGATAATGGGGCCCACCCTTGATCCAACGGCTCACAGGTGATTAACACGGTGCTTGTCATCCCGCGACAAGTAGAGAATCCGCTATGGGCCATTCAGGATAGATGAGCGACTCGTTTTTCAACCTATACCTATTCTCTCATGCCCGCAATAGAGCAAATCCCCCATTTTTTTGCATTAGGATTCACGCCATTTCAATCGCCACTTTTGAAGTGAGGCAGGAGCATAACTTCATTTAGGGTTTGTTTTTGTCCATTTGCAGTAATCAATGTTGTGTTTAAAATTTGGTAGTATAGAAAATTTGGTATTATTCTTTTGGTAAGCATAGAAGAGTTTATTCTCCAAGTGACACTAGGGCGGTTGAAAAGTATGTATAGTAATAGAGGAATACTTTTATACAAATATTGAAGTAATTCAAGGACCAAAAGACTATATTTTTTAGAATTCAAACTATTGTAAATTTACCTTCGTGGATAGTATTGACCTACACATAATACTGGTTGATAGTTGTAATAAGGATTATTTGAATGTCAAGAATGTATCTATTTGATTTTTAAAGTTAGAGCTGTCAAATGGCTCGAGCTAGTCAATTCCAATTCAAACGCTGCATGGCTAATGATAAGAATGAGTTGAGCTGGGCTGTGCTTTATATATTTATAACTAAAAATTTCTAGCTCATCTCAACCCATTATGCGTCGTAAGCTTATTTATCTTATTTAAAAAATATACTTTTACTTATTTTAATGATAAAAATTAGATATTAGAACAATCAAATTTTAAAAAAATTAAATTAAACTTCTAAAAATATATATTAAACTTTAAAATAAGTCATTTTTTTCTTTTTTAAAATATAATTTTAATTATTTTAAATGACAAAATTAGACATTGGACCTATAAAACTTTTAAAAATATAACTAAACTTCTAAAAAAAATAGACTAAAGTTTAAAATTAAAAAAATAAAAAGTCTACAAGGGTTGACTCACCAAAGGGGCTTTGATGGTCTGAGCTTTTCTTCAAAATGAACTATTAAATTATTGACCTACTATATCTCATTTATAGGGTTGAGGTGGACTGATCTATTGAGCCAACCCATTTTGACAGCTCTATTGAAAATATTAACCTAAAAAAGACTTTGCTTTTTTTTTTATTTCTTTTTAATTAAGTAAGTCCAAAAAATGTTAGTTTTTCATGCTATTAAGTGGATACTCTTAAAAAAAAAAAGAATCCTCTTTACCAAAATAAATCATCTCATGTTTGTGATGGGAACATGACTCTATTATTCTTAATCATAGTTGTTTATTTCAAATTAATCGGTTCAAATTAAAAAAAATAGTCTCATGAAGTGTTTTTTTCTTTTTATTTGAACCGTACAATTTAAAATAAACGGTTCCGACCAAAAATTTGATAATTGTATTTTAGTCACAAACATGAGATGATCCGTTATTCCAAAATAGAAATTTGTTGCTTTTGCAAACATAATAGAAGATAACACGATTAAACTGAATTAAAAAGGACATTTCCTGCAAAGGTGGTAGAACATTGTCCAAAATACTAAGTGACAGGTTCAGAATTTAAATTTGGACTAGATTTATAAGTTTTTTTTTATATTTTTATTATTAAGTTTTTAATAAAAATAGAACATGTGAAACTTTTTTTATAAACAATTTATCAAATAAATGTTAAGTTGTAAAAAATATTAAGTTATTTTTTTAGAAAGGTTAAAATATACTTAAGGTATCTATAGTTTCACCCAAAAATGATTTTGGTCCCTATACTTTAAAAGCAATGAATTTAGTCTCTATAGTTTTAAAAATCATGAAGTTAGTCCTTGGGATTAGTCTTTAGTTAGTCAACCATTAGTCAACATTTTGACCAGTACACGTGATGCTGACTACGCTATCACGTGGCAAAAAACATCTGCCATGTGGATTTCTTAAAAAAAAAAGAAATGTTTCAGTTTATTCACTTAGGTCTTTGGTCAAAATTTTCTTTTTGTCCAAATTTTTTTATATAAACTCATTTTCTATTTCGTCTAGGTCCCTAGTTTAAGTATATATATATTTTTCTTTGTCAAAATCATCTCCTACAAACTTTTCAATTTGTTCACTTTAGTCCTTGTTCTTCACTTTCATGTTTTTTTCTCACGATTTGGTCCTCCAAATCATTCCATAATTTCATTTTTAGTTATGATACGATTTAATCTATCATTTCTACCTAAAAACAATACAAGAAATGAATTAAACTTCAAGTTTCAATGTTTAACTTTTATTCACTTAAGTCTTGGTCAAAATTTTCTTTTTGTCCAATTTTTAATATAAACTTGTTTTCTACTTTGTTTAGGTTCCTAGTTTAAGAATATATTTTCTTCATTGTCAAAATCATCCCCTAAAAATTTTTCTATTTATTCATTTTAGTCCCTACTCTTCACTTTTATTTTTTTTCTCACGGGTTGGTCCTCCAAATGAGTCCATAATTTCATTTTTAGTCATGATATGATTCAATTTATCATTTATACCCAAGAACAATACAAGAAATAAATTAAAATTCAAGTTTCAAAGCTTATCTAAGTGAAACCAAAACTCCCAAATGCATATTCATATATCAATATATATGACTTTGAAAAGAAAATATGATAATCTAACCATTAAAACTTAAATACAATCCAACAATGTGATATTGGTGCAACAAACTTGCATATTTTATTATAAGTTTTGTTTACTTAATGAATAAAAAGTAAACTTTGAAACTTGAATTTTAATTTATTTTTTGTATTGTTTTTGGTATAAATGATCAATTGAATCATATCATGACTAAAAATGAAATTATAGACTGATTTGGAGGACCAAATCGTGAGAAAAAAAGTATGAAAGTGAAGAATAGGAATTAAAGTGAACAAACTGAAACATTCGTAGGGGATATTTTGACAAAGAAAAAAAATATATTCTTAAGCTAGGGTCTTAGATAAAGTAGAAGACGAGTTTATATAAAAAATTGGACAAAAGGAAAATTTTGACCAAAGACCTAAGTGAATAAAAGGTAAGCCTTGAAATTCATTTTTTGTATTGTTTTTGGGTAGAAATGATAAATTAAATCATATTATGACTAATAATGAAATTATGGACTGATTTGGAGGACCAAATCATAAGAAAAAAAACATAAAAGTGAAGAACAATGACCAAAGTAAACAAACTAAAAAGTTTTTACGGGATAATTTGACAAATGAAAAATATATTCTTGAATGAGGAACATAGAAGAAGTAGAAAATGAGTTTATATAAAAAATTGGACAAAAGAAAAATTTTGACCAAGGACTTAAGTGAATAAACTGAAACTTTTTTTTAGGGGAATCCACATGACAGATGTTTTTTTACCACGTGACAGCCCAATTAGTGCCATGTGTGTTGGTCAAAATGTTGACTAACAGTTGACTAACTTAAGACTAATTCTAAAGACTAATTTCATGATTTTTGAAATTGCAGAAATTAAATTCATTACTTTTAAAGTATAGGGATCAAAATTATTTTTGAGTGAAACTATAGAGATTTCAAATATATTTTAACCATTTAAAAAATACATTTATTGTGTTGTAATTAAAAACTGACACACTTGTTATGTGGTGAACAAAGAATCTAATAACATAAATATATATAAACAACGTAGTTAAGTTTTATCCTTATGTATACTCTTTTTACACTTAATTTATCACTTTCCAATATTTTATTTGGGTCATTCAATTAAGTAAAGTTCATATATGTCTCTCCTCCCAATACTAATCGTACGCCAATGTTTAGCTAAACAAGTGTTTAGTCAAGTAAAGTAAGCTAATCAAGTGTTTAGTCAAGTAAAGTAAGCTAATCAAGTGTTTAGTCAAGTAAAGTATTCGAGTTCTAATTTGTCAAGTTTTCTCATCTCTTTGTCTACTTTGATCATTGCCCATGCATGGAGTCTGTGACTGTGACTTTGTGGATTGCTAATTGGATTTAAACTTTAGGTTTGACGTAATGGCTTGCGCACATGAATTGTATAGGCAATCCACAAATTGACACGTTTCACATATTTTTTAATTAGTATAATGTAATTTGATTCTAATTAGTACATTATTATATTATTATATGCTTTTTTGGATTCTCAAAATTATAGCGAATATCGGAATACGAATGAGCATGCAATTAAATAAGGGATATTATTTTCACCAAAAAGGGATATTTTTACTTAGTTTAATTTAAAATATTATGCTTATAATTATTCATTTATAATAAAATATTAATGTTTATTGTTTGAAATATTTATTATCACATTTTTCAATAAAAGCATTACAGTTTTTTAAAATTAATAATTTAATACTAAAAGCAAATAATCTAATAATTCACATGGTCTATAGAAATTATTTCTTTTCATATTATACCAGTTAAAAATTGACTTTTGGTTTATAATAAGAATTTATTATTAACTCCTATTTAATGAAATTTTTTTTTTAAATTCGTACACTCTATTTTTTAAAAAAAAATGACAAATATTTTAAATTTTACTTAATGTGTGCCGTTAATCTAATTGCAAGTTTTGTGGGATACTGATATGACAAAAAAATGTTCATGCAGTACAAATTAAAAATGACTTTTGTTTATACTGAGAATTTATTATTTACTCTTATTTTATGACAAAAATATTTGAAAAAAATTCATACAATGTATTTTTTAAAAAATACAATTACAAATATTTTCAATTTTACTTAATTTGTGCCGTTAATTTAATTACAGGGTCTACGAGGGAAACTGATTACGTGTTTGAATATTCTGACTCTGGACTTTTGAGGCCATGGGTCTGTTTCTCTTTTTTTAACAGAAGACGTTGCATGCAACCTTGCACTGAAGCTGCATATCCATCATAGGAAGGCAGTGATAATACCAAGTGCAGTAAGCAATAGATCATCTTGTTCCCTGTAGCTCTTTAACTATGGTAAGCAATTTCATCCGATTCAAAAGAACAACCCTTCTCCAAATTCCATTTGACAATTGACACAGAGGGGGGATTTGTTGTGGGTGATAAGTGATAAATTCCATTTAACTATGGTAATCATTTCTATTGTTTCATTAGGCAACTGGAAGTGGTAATGGGGTTGCTGATAATAAGCTCAAGCTGTATTCGTTTTGGAGGAGCACTTGCGCCTTCCGAGTTCGATTTGCTCTCAACCTGAAAGGTACAGACAGACCCATTTCTCTTTCTCTCACTACATTGGTCGGAATTTGTCATATAATTCTCTTATACGTAAAACCCATGAATTGGAATCCTCATCGGTTTAATATCTTTTTGAGTTCAGGGCTGAAATATGAGTACAAAGCAGTCAATTTATTGAAGGGAGAACAATTTGACCCCGGTTTGTTATTTGCGTTCAATGACTCTAATCTTGTACTTGATAATGATAAATATTACAAATAGAAAAGAAAAAAATAGTGGTGTCAGTTTAATCATTTGTAAGTTGAGGAACTGACAGATTGATGGGTTTATTGTAGTTCAATTTGCTTACTTGTTTTGTTTTGACATTTCTAGAATTCCTGAAGCTCAATCCTGCTGGTCTAATTCCCGTTCTCGTGGATGGGGATTTAGTAATTTTTGACTCTCTTGCCATCATTATGGTGAATATCTGCATTATTTGATTTGGATTCCTTTTGGAGTTCAGAAATGCAAATTCTTTCTATACTTTCTCCTTAAACATGTTCGTTTTCTTGGTTTAAATACATATGCAGTATTTAGATGAGAAGTTTCCACAGCATCCATTACTGCCTCCTGATATTCACAAAAGAACATTCAATTTCCAGGTATTACATCTTTTCTTTGTTATATTTCAGTAATCCTCCTTCTTGTAGCCAAGGTGTTCATCAAATAAAAGGAATAACTAAGCCTTTGATTAGTCAAAATCCAACCATCAGCATGCTGGATACTGTGGCATGAAAATTAATGAGATGGCAAACAAAAATCAGATGGTCAGATTGATACAAGAATTGAAATCTCATATTATAATGTTCTTTCAGTTTCTGCTTCCATGAAATCTAGTTGAGTTTTAAAGCTATGTTTTAGGCTCTGATGCACATGTTCTCTTCTAATGCTGTGATCCATAGGTTGCCAATATTGTCTACTCAAGTATACATCCTTTGCAAAACATCAGTTTACTGGTAAGTTCTAGTGAATTTTTTCTTTTCGAGAAAAAGCTTATAAGTGAGATTATTGTACATATATTTCTTTCTTTTTTAAATTTGCAAACCTTTTCTGGATGCTTCAATTCATGTGATATGTTTACAGTTACCTTTTTTGTTTTCATTTGCAGAAGTACATTGAGGAAAAAGTTAGCCCTGATGAAAAACTTCCTTGGGTCCAAAGCGTTATAAGAAAAGCCTTCACAGGTGAGTTTGACTAAGTTGCTTCTCCGCCTTCCCCGTTTTCACCATTTAAAGGAAAAAAGCAAAAGAGAACGTTTGTTGAGGAGTATGGCATGATGTATTAATTTTTTAGAGTTAGACATTTTACTTCGATATAATAGCTTTTATCCAGTGGCATATTGAAGATTCCCTTTATCTAAAGTGAATGTAAAAATATTTTACCCATATGACCATTGATCCCGTTAATTAGAAGTAAACTGTGTATTCTTGATGCTGCTTTCTGCAACATTTGGCTCGTGTCTGTCAGATCAAATGTCCATAGTAATTAGAGCAAATCCAGAATTTGACTATCGTGTTTTACACAGAGAGAGCAACATTAGGGGAATGCTCTCTTTCTTTATGAACATTTGGATGCAAGGAGGAACATATGAAAATATCCAACTTCAGTCCGATGTTCCAAACTACTCTATATTAGTAGCTCATGAGAATAGTAGAGTATCTACCATCATCTGAACCTCATTTTTTCTGCTATGGGTTCTCATTCAGTTTCAAAGATTTACTGCTCATAACGTGAAAGTGCAAAGTGTAAACCTTGCAAATCTGATTAAACCATAGATAGTGAAGTGGACTTTCTGATTGATCAAAGTTACTAGCACCAGAGGAAAGAATATCGATTAGTTTAAGCACAGAGGTCTTGTCTATCAAGTAACAGGTCATGTTAATGCTTGAAGAAACTTCACATTTCAAGGGATCGTTCTTAACTAAGTATATTTATTTTTTACCCTCCTTGGAAGAAAAATATGCCAACAAATTACACCTCCAACTTCTGCTCTTTATTCATAATGAATATGTTTGTTTATCTTGTCTAGGAATGAAGTTCCAGGCTTAAGATGGCCTTAGGCTTTACTTAATTTCTATTTGCATGTGTTTCAGCAATTGAAAAACTATTGAAAGACCATGTAGGAAGATATGCAACTGGAGATGAATTTTTACTGGTATGCATTTTTTCTTTATATATTTACATCTCTTGATATTTATGTATGTATCGATGGACTTCACACTTATTCTAAAACAAAGCTGATTGTGAGATTTTATAGCAAAATAAAATAACATGGACATTCTTGTTTAGATTTTTGAATTTGTGCCAAATAGAGACCTTTTTTTTTTTTTTTTATAGTTTTCTATCTATTGTATAGTATAAAATGTGGAAAAGGAAGAGAGGACTCCTTTGCCTGGGTCCAGTAGCATACAGAACTTAACCTTTCTGGAAACAGGCTATAATATAAATACACACACACACACACACACACACACACACACATATATATCGTGTGTTCTTCTGGTCTGGTCTTTTGTAGTGCAAATTGAACATGATTCAACTCCCAAATCATTGATTGCAAGTTATCATAGGATTAAACAGAGTCACAAGGCTAGCTTTTTATCTGTTGAGATTAATTTCCTGCTTTATGTTGCATGTCATAACATTATATAATTTAACATGTAAACTACCATTTGCAGGCAGATTTGTTTTTAGCACCTCAATTACATGCATCAACTGTGAGGTTCAACGTTGACATGGTAATATTCTGTATATTGTTGTGTGTATACCCCCTTTTTGTCCTTTTTTCGTTGTTTTTTTTGTGTGTGTTGTGTTTTTTTTTTTTTGGGGGGGGGGGGGGGGGGAAGGGAGGGGAAGGGAGGGTTATGTTGGAGTTGTATTGCTATGGTACCATTGCCTCTTCGATGAAGTGGTACAGGGTGTGATCTTAGCTTTTCCCTTTCTTTGTTTTGTCTAAATTCCAAAGCAATAGACTTCCGTGTGAAGGCCTTAGTCCCTTTATCTTTTAGCTTTAGGTTTTAGGTTTTGGTTGAGTTTTTGATGAATAAGACCAATTCTTATTTAGTGCCGCTTAATCACGCTGATAATATGTATGATAGTATGCTATGTCCCAAATGCAGGTTTAACCATTAAGATTGTATCTGTTCGTTAGTAGGCTTTTACATAATTTCATGAATTGCAGATTCCTCCCCTCCTCTCCCTCCACTTTTTTTCACTGTTTACAAGTCTTTACAGTACTTGATATTGATGTTCCAAATGCTTAACTGGTCATTCAACCTGAGAAAAAGGAGATAGTGAAGGATTAGGAGTACAACGAGGATTGAAGTCTCTTCTAAGTTATCAGATATGTAACAAATGGAAATATATCTGAGTAATTGGTTTGAGTCTGTTTTATCTCTTTCTTTTTCTTTTGTTTCTTTGATCTTTTTATGAATATTTTATATTTATTTACTCTGGTTTCAACCTGATCTCTTCTGTACTTCAAAGAATCATAGGTCATTTATTGAATTGTGCTTAAACTAATTAAAACAAATTTACTTATCCCGTTATTGTTGATGCAGACGGAGTTCCCTATTCTAGCAAGACTAAATGAGACATACAGCGAGATCCCGGAATTCCAAGAGGCTTTGCCGGAGAACCAGGCAGATGCTCAATAATGTGGAGATGGTAAGCTAGCACTTTAGGCATTATTGAATAATCCATGCTTAAAAATTTCCTAGTCTTGTGAATTTGTTGAAGCCAAGAGTCTACATTACATTGATTATGCTTGCTTTTATTATTTTGGGCACATTCTTAAATTGTCAATGCTTACTCTTTCTTGATTGCAGAAATGTTATCCCATATCGAGTTCTTTAAGTTGCTGGAGGAGCAACTGAGTCAGCTTCAGGTTACATACAAAATATACCATATTGGCAATAAGGGCCGTAATGTGCAATGTGCAATATGTATTGCACTTTGCATAATGGACAATGGATACGTAGTGTTAGAATTGTAACATTGTAATTTGCAACTTGTAAGTCTAAACCTAGTGTTTAGCTTCCTTCTCAATATGATGTATGGTTCTAAATGGTTAGGCTCCTTTTGTTTAGGCATAGTAACTCATCAAATAAGAATAATCTCAAAATCATCAAATGCTTTTACAAATTCAAAATTAGTCATGATTCTTGAATTGGTATGTGAGTGCCCATGTAACATTCTCTAGTGTGATGTATTACTATGGTATCAAAAAGCAAAACCAATCAAGATTCTGACTTTAAAATTCTGTTTTGGACAAAAGTTTTGTACAATTTAATTCTCTTTCAAAGTTCTTTACATGTTTTCCTTACAAATTTAAGAAATTTTTACTTAATTTTTGTCACTTGTTTTGTCATATAGTCTGAAATTTTACTTTCCTTTAAAATCAACAAAATTTCAGGGATAACTTACAGCAGATCTTATAATATGTTCGGTGTCTTTTAACTATGTATGGAGCCTTATTTTAAACTTTCAATTTTAATTGGTTTCAATTTTTATCTCATATATTTCAACAAGTTGCTGGTATGTATTTCAAACTTAATTTTGTAAAAAATTTTAACGAAATATCTTAAATTCATATTCCGCGCTAGATAATCTTTTTTCTCTTAAAAATATTTTCAGAACTAGATCTAGAGAAACTATTGATGTCCTCTTGTTAATAAAAGGGCAAACTTAAAATGATAAAGGAAAAAAAAAAGTTAAACTTCATCTAGAATTGAAGGATGATGAAAAATTTGTTTAACTAAAGAACTTTGAACAATAAATTAATTCTACGTGATGCCCAAATGTTTTGTTCAATTAGATATACAGGCGACAAAAATGAAGATTAAATTTTGGACAAGAAAAGCCTACGTCCATCCGAGGAAGGGCAAATATCTACGTTGTTAGCTTTTGCATTCTAGGATGTCTGCTTTCTCTTTCTTTTCCCTCCACCCTCTAATACGGTCCCTGGTATATGCTCGTGTGTGGTGGAGATTCTGAAGAAATAGAAGGGAAAAGGAAGAATAATCTGATTTTCTTCGTCTACTTATTGTGCCTGATTCATTCATTCAAGGAGAGAACCTCCAATCTCCTGAGTAAAGTACTCAATTGTCTGAAAATATTTTTGGATAATCTTCATTCACAATCCATAAGAATTACATAGAAGTTTCAGACCATTAGGAACTACCCAATAACTACCATCCTAGTCATAGTACATGTAAGCACCACATAAGATATTATATAACTACCAACCTAAATATAATACGCATAAGACTACACATCACACATTACAACACATGATAACTGAACATAACATACCACATCCTAATCTGATTTGGGTTCCTTGTGCTTATATTTGCCATGTGTGTACCTTTTATACACTAATGGTACCTTAACATCCTCGCTTCTCATATTACTAGCAGTTATGAGTTTATAGTCAGAGCAAGCCATTTCATTCATTTTCCCAAATCTTCTTTCATAGAACTCCCATAGTTCAGACCTGGTCAAAGGAGGAACTGGTTAAGATAATTTACATGGCAAAGTTCGTTATAGAACCTCAATTAACACCGCATAACACAAAGGGTGTTGCAGATTTAATTATGAGTGTCAAACATTGACACAGTCATAATACAATATTGATACATGATTGCGTGTCTCGAAAATGAGAGAATTGTTCTATCTGTCTATATATAATCTTCACCTGGGGTATCTTTTACTAAAAGTTTTCTTTTTCCACTTAAAGACAATAAATATAAAGATATTTAAGTTATTTTCCCATAAAGACAACTAATGTAGAGTATATAAATCTTATTTCTACAACACAATAAATGCAAGGTTAATGAGGAAATACCTTAAATATTCCTGCATCTGTTGTTCCTTTGAGTAAAGATTAAGGGCTTTTTAGTGCCAAATGCAGAAGTAATTAGCTTTGACAAATTTAGTGTAGAGATTAGCATTCCCATATGTTGTGTGTTGTAGTGTCCTATATTTTTAAACTTTGACGTGTTAATGTCACTTTGTTTGTATTTCACGGTATAGTAATTGAGTAAATTATTAATTTGGTTATTATTTCGATTCAGTCCTGAAAAGATCAAGTATCTCAAATTAGTTCTTGAAAGATTATATTTCTTACAATTTGGACCATCTTATTGTCAAAGTGACCTTTTAGTAACGGAAATTTCGAGATTTAGCAACAATAGATTTTGTGATTTAATAGTAAAAAAGACCAAATTGAAACAAATGCAATCTTTTAGGGATTAAATTGATACATTTGATCTTTCAAGAACCTAATTGAGAAAACAATAATCTTTTAGGGACTAAATTAGTAAGTTACTCTTTAGTTATATGGCTACTTACCAATATGCTAGGAACTGATAGGGCCCATACTTCCCGTAAATTTCTTCAACATCTCTCTGAACAGTCTTGGTAGTTGACTTTCTTGAATGAACCTGCATTAAAACATCTGATAAATATCAAGGACATTTCACGGATAGAAAAAAGAAACAGGACATGTAGAACCATATACCTGTTTTAAATGCCTAATAGTCTCTGAATCGGTTGGAATGACATGGTAGTAACCCATGCACATAAGCACATTGACACAAGTAAAAGGGCCAAACCCCTCAATTTCTTTCAGCTGTTCTGCTAGCTGGTCATAGCTTCCATTTCTGGAAAGTTCTTCAAGTTGTCCTAACTGAATTCTGCCTTCAATAATAGCTCGAGCAAGTTTAAGAATTCGACTAGCTCTGTAACCAAGTTTGCATCGCTTTGCCAAAAAACTCTTATCAAGGTTTGCAAGTTCTTTTGGGGATGGAAAATTTCCAACACCCCCATTAGCAAAATACTTCTCTCCATTAGGGTACCTAGGAAATGAATCATCAGCACTTAGTTTCTCTGATTCTTGACAAGATTTGCAATCTTGACATGCATTTCCATCTGTATCAGTTGGAGGCAAGGTTGAATTTAAACTCATTGAAAGGACATTGTCTTCCTTCAAATTTCCATCCTCTTCAAACTCTAGTTTCTTCACAAGAAACTTGCCTTTTGTGGAAACACCAGAGGCACTATGCTTTCTCCTGCTTTCTTTTGTGGATGGTGTCTTAGGAATGAAGTCCTTAGTCTCAATTTTTGAACTGCCAGAGACTGTGACTGCTCCTTCATTAACTGAGGGGAGGGAGGATCCATTTTGCAGTTCCAGCTGAAGCTCACAAAGTGCCTGAGCCATGCTCAAAGTCCTCGACCACCTGAATTGTTTTGGACCATAGTTTAGGAGTTTTGAAGAAAGTGCAGAGGAGCCATCATTGGAGTAGAGCGATAAGAGGGAGAACATCTCTATTGTTTATAACTTGGAAGTTCAATGTTAAAAACGAAAAAAAAAAAAGGGACGGGATTATTTAGAGTTGTGATGTTAATTATAATAGAATTGAGCTAGAATTGACATGAATACATGATATGACATTGACACAAACATTATTACCGGACAAAATTTTGAAGTGTTTATGTAATTTAAAGTACCGCGTTATGTCTAATGTGAGTGTCAAACATGTGTCAAACACAAACATGGCTTTTTTGAGTAAATTACTGATTTGACATTCAAAAGATTACAATTATTTTTATCCATGAAAGATCAAATGTCTCAATTTAGTTTTTGAAAGATTGTGTTCATTTTATTTTGGTCTTTCACCAACAACAACAACAACAACAAAGTCTTATCCCACTAAGTGGTATTTTGGTCTTTCAATTTGTCAAAATAACTTTTAACAACGAAAATTTGAAATTTAGTAATAGTAAATTTTGTGATTTAGCAACAAAAAGGCCAAATTGAAACAAATAGAATATTTTAAAAATTAAATTGAGACACTTAAATTTTCAAAAATGAAATTGAAAAGATTGTAATCATTTTAACTATCCAAACAAGAATTTATTTATTATTATTTTTTCTATCACAGTCTTCCCCACTCTGTCCTTCCATGCAAGCCTTTAAAGAAGGAACCAACACTCGAGCTTTTCCAAGTATTTTGTTCATACGACTAACAGGGAGCAGATAAAAACCTAGAAGCAAGTCTATAAAGGATCCAAAGAGGAAAGCTGTTTCCTTGAATAAAATCTCTACTTCCCAATCCTAGATTTATATCATGTAGATGTAGGCATTATGTCAAACACACAGTAGGCTAGTTTCTGTGTTACATAGTTGGTAGAAGATGATGAAAGAAAGACAGTAATGTACTCACTGGCAGTTGCAGAGGAGGATGCACTTCACCATATCCTCAAACAATGTGGGAGATCTAAAGACTCTTCCACTGAAGCTTTTATTTTGATCATCATTGCCATAGTTGAACATTTTCCTAAACTCTCTCACAGCTTTATCTTCAGTCTGTGACAAACGCAGCATTCTTGACACCTGAGCCTAATGGTTAGCAGGAAAGAAACAATCTGCAATGAGTAGTTAGAATCAATAGGCCTTCAAATTGTTAATTAAAAAAGAGAATTCAATGACCATGATATTTTTCAAAAATGGAAATTCTTAATCACAAGTGACACTGTGACAGTATCACAAGTTTTGCTCCAGAAAATATCAGCCTCCATCAAGTAAAATACTCAAAATTCAAAGAAGCATCTAAGGATTCTTATACAGCGTAACAGCAGTGCTTGTTCTTGTTGATACACTAAGGTGTTCATTAGTTTTGTTTAGACTGGTTCGGACACTCAATTCAATCAAATTAATTAGACCAATTCATTCCAGTCTAAATTCAATAGAGTTGAGTCAAAAGATTGTTTGTTATTTTCAAAAAATGTAGATTTTTCGTATATTTTAAAAATTTACTTCTTTTCCAGTAAATTATTGATTTAGTTCTCAAAAGATTATACTATCTCAATTTAATCTATAAAATATCAAATGTCTTAATTTAGTTTTTAAAATATTATGTTTATTTTAATTTAATCATGTTTATTAGAATTACTTATAGCAACAAAAATAACAATAGATTTTATATTTAACAACAAAAATGACCAAATTAGAGTTAAATTAAGGCATTTGGTCAAAAACTACAATATTTTAGTAACTAAATCAGTATTTAACTCTCTTTTTGGTATTATGATTCTTGTATACTACCTTTTTCCTTGAACAATCTTAAAACAAGTCCAAAGCATTCAATCCACTACGGTTTAAACCAGACGTGAAAAACCCTTACCAGCAATGCGTGTTCTTGTTGAGGAGAGATAGAATCAGTGCCGTGAACCCTAACCCTCAGCGAGCCGGGACGCTTCGATTGCTGCGAAATGCTAACGATGACAGAGCCAGACGACATCGACGATGAAGAAGAGGATTTGGAGCGATCATCGTCGAGACTCAGACGCAGGGGACGCGTAAGGGTATTGTCGAGAGGGTCCCAATAGTTAGGAGCCATCATGAACAGCCCATGGCTGCACACCGCTTTCTCTAATCGAAACGACTCGGCTGCTTCTCCCAGTGGAAGCTCCAACTCGCGCATTGCAATTCTTCCTTCCTCTTCGATGTCGGTTCCGCCATTTTCCATCTCCATGAATGATGAATCTCTCTTTCACTAGTCTTCACCGTCTCGACTTGTTTCTCTGCACAATGCTGCAATTCGCGAGATTCGGGTGTGACTAGGATTCCACTGAGAGCTGTTTCGGAAGAGAATGATAGCAATTATGGAAGCACACAAGATTTGGAGGTGTGAATTTTTCGCGACACAACGGGTTCGCCAATCGCCGTGGAAGACTAATTTGAGTTCTTATTTTGTTTTAAATATTTATTTTGATTAATTTCAGGTGAAAATACATTTTGCTGCTTGTAGCTTTATCCTTTTTTTTTTTGATAAGGTAGTTTTATCTATTTTTAATTTGTTGCAATTTGATTCTTAGCACATGAATAAAGGTCTTCACAATTAAAAAAATGTAAGCAAAAAACTTATATACGGTATTGATATTTTTAATTTTTTAATTAAAATATGATAAGTATATAATTTTTAATTATTTTTAATATATAATTTCCCATTAAAATGATAAAAAATTACATGTGACTTCTATTCTAAAATATTGATGTGTCATTTGAAAGAATGTATGTGAGATTATGTTAAAACAATTCAATTAGTATTGATTATTTTTAGAGAAAAATAATATTTTAATTTTTTATGTTTATTTATGTTTATGTAAGAAATCAAAATTACGAGAACTCTATAAACGAAAAAAATGAAAAGCACATTATTACTAGTTCTCTAGCTCGTAAATGCTGATTTTTATGATGAGAAATAAAATACTGCAAGACTTAAATTTTTGTTTACATAAATCGATTATTCAATAAAATCTTCAACTGTGGTCATTTTAATTAAACAATTAATTTTTTGGCCAACTAATTAGATAAAATGCCCAAATCCTTTTGTTTTACGGGACCATCATAAGGTGTCCAAATCAAACCACTTTTTTGAATAAAATTGTCCAAATCAAACTAATCTTAGAGAGAAGGCCCTATTGCTGACAGATAGTGGACCAAAGATGTAAAATGGGCTAAGACAAAGTGACTTTTTTGTTATATTGACAAATATTTTAGTTAAGTGTTTAAAATTGATCTAAATTAATTTGAGAGTCAAATTTAATAGGTTAAAAATAAATTGATTAATGTTAAGTTTATTTCAATTTGAAATTTTAAGTTTATTTTAATTTGAAATTTGCTATTTTTTCAATGGTTTTGGCTTGATTTGTAATTTAGTACGTAGTCAAACCAACTAAATTGTTAAATTGATCATTATATATGTATGTATATATATATATATATATATGAATATTCTAATATAACATATTATAAATTTTTATAAAAATTATAAATAGTTAAGTGTTTTAATAATATACTACTTACTACCGCCCTCCCGCTCATATTCTTTTTGTTTTTGACATTAAGTGAACAAATGTATTACGGTTTATAAATTATTTGATTTTAAGTAAGATGTTGTTTATATGAGTTATTTAAACAAACATGTAATTTGTGATTTATAATTTATTTGAATAAATAAATATATTATAATTTGAGTTATTTTCAATAAATAATTATGAAATTTTTTTTAAAAAAAGTGGGTAAAAAAACAAAAGCCGGAATATAGGCTCAAATCACCCCAACGAAATAGCTTAAATTGATTATTTTATAATTTGATTTGGTTTATTTTTACACATAAAACTAAATTAAACAATTTGACATTTTTTTCAAACTGAAGTAGGCGGTGTAATTTAGATTTATGCTTAAAGCTGCTCAAATCAATTGTAAAATATTTCTAACTATAGTTTGACCAAAACAAAAAGGATCCGTTCTTGTTATGGATCATGAGAATTTTGAGGCCCAAGTCACACACTATTATCGAGCACGCTATTATCGGGTCTTTGAGGTAGGTCAGATTTTGTCAAATAAAAAATAAAAAAAGCCAGGTTGGATCAGAACGATTTTAAAAAAGTAAATAGCTATTGGATCAATTAGATCTAACGATCATCATTATTATTTTTTTGGTGTTAAATGTATTCCTTTTGTTTCAAAAGTCAATGATACGGCAACATGTGTTTGTTCAATGCTCTTTTTTTGTTTGCTTTTAATGATTTATTTGAATAAAAGAATTTTAGATAAGTTTCAATATTTTTTTTGTGCCTATTTTAGTGACTTATTTGAAAAAAAAAAGTTTCAAATAGGTTCTAATATTTTTTTTATGCCTGCTTTTATGGACCTATTTGAAGGAAAAAAAGAAAGCATTAGGACCTACTTGAAATTTTTTTTTTCAAATAAGTCCCTAAAAGCAAGCACAAAGAAAAAAAAAAGAAAGGATTTGGGCCTATCTGAAAATTTTTTTCGTTCAAATATGTTCTTGAAAGTTGGCACAAAGAAAAAAAGAAAGCATTGGGACTTATCTGAAATTTTTTCTTCAAATAGGTCCCTAAAAGTAAGTACAAAGAAAAAAAAGAAAGCATTGAGACCTATTTAAAATTTTTTTCCTTTCAAATAAATTCCTGAAAGCGGGCACAAAGAAAAAAATTGAGACTTATCTAAAATTTTTTCCTTCAAATAAGTTTTTAAAAGCAAGCATAAAGAAAAAAAAAGAAATGCATTGAGTAGACACGTATCGTCTTACCATTGACTTTTGAAACAAAGAAATATGTTTAACCAAAAAAAATTGGTAGCCATTGGATTTAATTGATCCAATAACTACTTATTTTTCTTACGGAAAAGTAAAGGAGCTCATTTCAACACCTATTTTATTTCTTTTAAAAAAATAGGAGTAGAAAAATGACGCTATTTCTGTGCAGGGAATTAAAAAGAAAAGAGGAAGCTATTGAAAATCCCGTTAAGTTATAGCTTAATTATACTTTTGTTCTCTGAAGTTTACAATGTGAAATGAAAATGTTATGTATTAATCAAAATTAATAATAGGTTAAATTATTTTTTTTTGTCCTTATAGTTTTATTTTTTTTAATTTAATCTCTATAGTTTAATAACTTGTTCACAAATTTTTAAATTCGTCTTTGTTATTAAATTTTTATCAATATTTTATTAAATTTTGTTAACTTGGCTAACCATATGCATATTAACACTCTAAATATATACTATTTATATATGCCAACAAAATGAAAAAAAAGCTAATTAAATTATATTAACTTACATGTAATGCAACTAATGTTAAATAATTATGACAAATTTACTTAAGTTATGTATATTTTCAATGTTAAAATAGTATATAATTGGTTAAATTATCAAAATTTAATAAAATGTTGACAAAATTTTAATAATAGTGATTAAATTAAAAAATCGTAAAACTATAAGGGCTCAATTACAAATTTTTTAAATGTGGGGACCAGATTAAAATTGAGTAAAATTATGAGGACTAAAACCATAATCTGATCTTAATGATTTTAGGAGAAATATAAGTTAGAAGAAAATAAAAAAATGATGAAAATATATTGTATCACATCACATGACAAACAATATATTCTTTTAACTGTTAATTTTAAAAGATATACGATCTTCACTTTTTGTGCTAATTTTATGAGCATAAAATATTATAATTTAAAATAAAAAAGGAAAATTATAATTAGAAAGTTGAAGTAAGGCTCACATATCCTATCTTTATTAGACGGTGCTAAACGCTTTGTGCATAGTAGAAAATTCAAGTTGACTATGAATAATTTTCCAATAGAAAGAGTTAGAAGATAGATATGGAAGTGTCATTTCATATTAAAAAACATAGCTAAAAAGACGGAGACGTCTTTCTCATGGAGCCCATTCTGATGTGGCCAGCAAGCCAAACTACGTTAGCTAAGTCACTCAAGTCCATAAACAATTAAATACTCATGGAACCTTATCGTAGGGAATTATTCGTGTTTTTATTTCCCAATTTTAATAAAGACATATTTATTTAAAAATAATAGAGTAAATTAATTATTTAATCTTTAAAAAGATTATAATTATCTCGATTTAATTTAAAAAATAATTATATTATTTTAATTTTATCTTTTTTTGGTTGTCAAATTAATACATTTATTAGTAAAAATTAAAGCTATAAATTTTTTATTGCTAAAAATTACTATAATAAATGAAGAGATAAAATTAAGGCAAATATAATATTTCACACGTTATAATTTTTCAAGAAAATTGAAGATTTCGCGTACTTAATTATGACATTGCATCATAACCATTAACCACAAACAACATTAGCACTTCACACATCCCTCCACTTCAGGTCAACTTTTTGGAGCTAAGTTATAAATCCAAAAGTTACGTAAAGTAATAAATTTAGTTTTTGGTGACTTGGGAGAACTTTGAGAAGGACATAACAAGTTGTTGGTCTTAATTAATATCTGCTTGTTTCGTGCCATCAATAAGTGTTTGATTTTGATGTGATTAAGTGATTGATTTTGATGAAATTTAATGCCTTAATAGCCTTTAATGGATGGATGGTTGAAGTTTCATGGTCTCCCAAGATCACGTGAGTTAAGCGGCTATATTAGAGTATGTTTGTCTCTTTAATTTATGTATGAGATTCAATAGGCTAAATTTCAAGTGATGATTTTTTATTTTTTATTTTTAAAAAATATTAAAATATGAGCTGTTAAATTTTAGAGAGACAAACATATATGCTGCTTGTCTTTACAAACAGTAAATTTAAGTTCTGTTTCATGGTGAATGGAACAATGGTTTCGGCCTTTTCACACTTGTAATTTGTATCTATCTATACATATATTACTATTGACTTGGGATTTGGGAACTGGCTTTGCTCTTATGCTAAGGAGCCTCCTACTCTCCCCTCAACTGTCGGATCAAATTTGATTCAACAAATATGGGGAAAGTAGGATTTTTTTTTTAAAATTTGTTGTTCATCTTCTTCGTCCTTCTTCTCCATGATATGCTCACTGATCAGCAACGATCGTGTTGTTTTTCTTGCTTCATCTCTTCTTCGTCTTGGCTGTTCAAATCGCCTCTAACCATGATATCCTCAGATCAAATTTGGCTATTCATCTTCTTCTTGTTCTTAGGTTGCTTCAGGATCAGACACGATCACCACCTCCCTACTGCTTAGTCGTCGCCTGTCCTTTGCCTCAACTGCCCGTCACTGCCATCAAAGGAGGCATTTTACTACAAATAGCAAATGGCCCCTCATTAACGCGATCTCCTGCTACCTCCTCTCCGCCATCTACCAACACCTCCTCTGCTACTGTCACCCCTTCCCCCTCAGCCCTATCTCCATCCCCCTCGTCAACTAGGAAGATGAACAACAATTTAAAAAAAATTCCTACTCTCCCCTCAGCTGTTGGACCAGATTCAACTGCCAGTTCCTAGGATTAGGGGTAACCCAATTAACTTGACATTGGTCTACACTATTAGAATGGGTTAGAATTTTCAAGAAAGGTCAGTTTACTACCCAAATTAGTCAGTTTGAACTGATCAATATAATCCTACTCAACCGGTTATTTTAGGTCAACATATTTTTTTTTTCCGTTTTTAATGTTTATCTTAAGTTTCAGTTTGGTCTCTAATGATTTTTTTTTGTGTTAATCTTGTTTTACATATTTTTTTTTGTTTTAATTTTATCACTAGGGTTAATGCTGTTAACAAAGTTGATGAAAAATGCTGACGTAGACTCTTCCAAACGACATGTGGACTCCTTCAATAATGATATGTGGACTCTTTCATATAACACATCAAATGTTTAAAACTCAATTTGTGGCAAAAGAAAGGAATAAAAAAGTATTATTTGGGACAAAATTGAAACTTAGTTAAATATTTGAGATAAAATTAAAACTAAAATAAATTAGTATAGTTCGACGCATCACATGGAGAAGCTATATCAATATTTTATATTAACTATGTTAACGACCTTAATTTTAGGGACAAAATAGAAATAAAAAGGAAAACACGATGGAACGAAATCTACACAAAAAATTATTAAGGACAAAATTAAAACTCGAGATAAATATTAAGAAAAAAAAAGTACTTTTTCCAATTATTTTATTTTGACACTAAGTTAAGATATATAACAAAGAGAAGATAGTTGTTATTTTGTACCATCCTCCCGACCTGAATCAATAAAGATATGCAACAAATTACAAGTATAATTAACATATCTTATATAGTTCTTTATATTTGGTGTTTTAATTTTTTTTTTTAAAAAAACCAAATTCAACCCATCCAACTTGAACTCAGCTCTTCTGTTTAGTCAAGTAAGACTGTTTGATCGGGACTAATAGGTGAGGTCCATTTAATCAGACGATCTTATTTAGCCAAACATAATATTGGCCAGGCAAAGAATCCAATAGCATGCAATTTCCTCACAACCCGCAACAACTGAACATATAGTGGTTCTCTCAAACAAATAGTTTTAGTTTTGAATTTTCTTGCCCGTTAAGTGATCGTACAGCTTGGTGACTCGACACAATCTGTCCAATTCTCCCCCTACTTGGTATATGACAGTAGTTTTATATATCTATAAATACATGTAATAAATGAAAACATATTTCTTATCCTTTTATTTTGATGATTTAGGAATGTGGCCATTATTGGCTAATTGAATTATAATGTAGCTGTTATTCTCAAGCTTTTCAATTATCTGGCGTTGGATCTTAATTCACTGTGACAAAGGACGTGATTCAAACATAATAAACATGGAAATATAACTAATAAATGCTATTGAAGTGTGAGTCTAACTCTAATCCACACATAGATAACACGCATACATTTTTAGAATATCTTCACTAAATGCTACAAAAACTGGAAAGAGAAATATTTGGATGTTGTCTATGACTTTTCCTATATTAGTGCATCAAAGGATTTGATTGTTCAAAAACTGGAAGTTATGAGAGTGGAGTCTATACTCTACAGTTACACCTTAACTTGATAATGGGGGAAAGGAAACTAGTCTCTCTGGTTCTTCTTTTCAGTTATCTGCATGTTGCAGTACTGGAAATAGATCAGGAGGATCGTAAGTTTAGCTTTCAAGTCATGCATTAGATAACTGTTTTGACATCTAAATGCATCTGTTATACACAAAACTCAGTCTTAGTCCTGAGTATATCTAAACCAGAAACCAACCTATTTCTTTATGTCTTTAATACACAGAACTCAATTTTTGTGTCTATAATTTCTCATGCATGCAGTCACTGTCCTAATGTCTCTCAAGGATAGCTGGAAGAACACACTTCAAAGTTGGTCCAATTCGGATCCTTGTGGTGAATCTGGTGATGGTTGGGATGGAATCAAGTGCGTCGGCTCTCGTGTTAACTACATGTAACGTCTCTCATGAACTTTTACGTGAAGTTGCTTCTTTCTCCTGAATCTTCTTTCAGATTGATTAACTTTCTTGTTAGCGTTCCAGAGTATTATCAAGCATGGATTTGACTAGCTAGATACTGGAGATATCGGTTTACTATCCGAATTAGTTACATTGTAGGTGATTTACTACATATTTCAGTTGGATTCATATATAGTCTATGATTTTTATGATTTGTGTTAGAAACCATTTTTAATGAATTGTTTTCTTCCTGATCCTTAATTCTCCTTGGATAGGGATCTCTCTTACAATAAGAGCCTAGCAGGTTCGCTTCCACCAGAAATCGAAAATTTGACGAAGCTGTCCAACCTGTAAGGGCGTACTGATTGTTCTTGAAATTATAACCTAAATCTAAATTGGTAAGATCAAATTATTCTCAACAGAAAAAGGTGCTTTCTCATTTTCAGGTTTCTCATTGGTTGTGGTTTCACTGGTCCTATTCCAGATAATAGGGTCGCTACAGCAGCTTCACTTCTTGTAACGACTTTTGACCATGCATGTTATTTAGTACAAATAACTAAATCACTTTTTTCAATATAATTTTATGGCAAAAGTATTTTTTTTGTCATTAACGTTTACTTTAAGTTTTAATTTTGTCCTTAATGCTATTTTTTTATGCCAATTTCGTTCTTCATATTTCTAGTTTGTTTCAATTTATTCTTAAAGCTAATGTCATGTCGTTGACGAAACATATTGATGTGAACTTCTAGAAGTGACACGAATATAAGAGATCTCTATGTGACACGTCTATTATCAATGTGTTTATTAATTGATTTTAATTTAATTTTGTCTCAGATATTTGGCTAAGTTTCAATTTCACTTCAAATGATATTTTTTCATCTCTCTACTATTAGCATCAAGTTTATGTTTAAATATTTGTTATGTCACACAAAAGAGTCCATATGTCAGTTGAAGAAGTTTATGTTTCACTTAGAGATGTCTACGTTAGCATTTTTTGTCAACTTTATTAATGATGTTAGTCTAACAACAAAATTGAAACAAAAAAAGAAATATATAGAAAAAAATTGACACAAAAAAAATTAAGAACGAAATTAAAATTCAAAGTAAATGTTAGAAATGAAAACAGTATTTTTACCTAATTTTATTTTCATCTCTGACAAATAGGTTGCACTTTTAATTTAGGCATATATATGCATAAGTGCTTTTTTAATTTAATCCCTTGTTCATTAAAATGATTTAATTGTTGAGCTTCATCCCATCTCCGTTCATAAGTTAACATAGAACCTAACAAGCTCACACTAGTTAACTCACACTTAGAACACACTCAATTCATATTAGATAAGAAGCCCTAATAAGGAACCCTAAATTTATGAAATTTAGAAGTTTCATACCTTTGAAGTAGACTAATCCCTAAACCCTAATAAGGAACCCAATGCGTCATCAGACAGCTAGCGTCACAAGGGTCCCAAGTTTTCTTTTTAAAGAACCAACGCTAGCCATTCAATTTTTGTATGCATTGGACAGCTAGTGTCTACTCCTGTTTATCGGATACACTTCCAACCTAATGATTGGTACCTAGTCCAACAAAAACTGAATATGGCCTCAAAATTTTAAGTTCATCTAAAAACTTATTTTTTAAAAATTATAAAAAAAAAGGGCCAAGCTTCATCTTTTTTCAAACCTGACGAACATAGCTCAAATACTGATATAATATATGAGTTTAAAGAATTAAATATTTATATAATTTTTCTTTTTTATTAATATCTAATATATAATTTATGTTACATATTAAACTTTATAATTTAATTTTTGTAATTCAAGAATGTGCTCAAGCTTGAGCTCATAAATTCAATGTTATTATGTAGAAGAAAATCATTCAACAAGGGTTGTATGTTTAAGTTCATTATATGTATTTTCTGCAGAGGGTCTCACCCCTTGTAAACTATCTTGCTTTGTTTTGAAATCTCTATATTTTGTTACTAAACTAATTTCTTAGGTGACAAACTAAATCAGATATTTGCATCTGCAGATTTTTAAATTTTAACAACTTTTCAGGACTGATTCCGGCTTCAATTAGTAATCTATCAAAACTTTATTGGCTACATTTAACTGAAAACCAGCTTGAAGGACCCATCCCTGTATCAAGTGACAGAGCACCTGGTCTTGATCAGCTACTCATTGTAGAACACTTGTATTCCAACCTTCTCGTGAAACACTTACCATTTCCTGTAGCAGTGACTTTCTTTTTATGTATCAAACTCCATTTCCCACATTTCCATTTTAGTTGGGTCAGCCTTCACTCCTTGTGCAGAGACAATATGACCACGGTATTCCAACTATCCCTTAGCAAAAACACATTTCTTGGTATTAATACCAACTGATTTTCCTTGAGAATCTTCAAAGTTTCTTTCAAGTGTTCTAGGTGAGTCTCCAAACGGCATTACCATGAATTCATAGTGGCCGTGGTGAGTTCAGAAGGCTATCTTTGCTTCATTTCCCTCTTTGATTCTTATATGATGATATTTGAATTTAAGATCCAACTTGGAAAATACCATTTCCCCCTTTACTTCATTTAGCGGTTCATCTATAGCGGGAATTGGAAATTCATCTAGCATGGTTATCTTGTCGAGCGCTTGGTAATACACACATAATCTCCTGCTGTTATCTTTTTTCTTCACTAACAAAACTGGGCTAGAATAAGGGCTACTACTCAGTCGAATTAATCTTGCTGCCAACATTTCCTTTACTATTTTCTCAGTATCCTCCTTTTGTGAATGAGGGTACCGATAAGGTATGATGTTTAGAGGTTGAGCATTCGGTCTAATTTCAATAGCATGATTAACCCTCTTTGGAGGCAACCCTTTGATGTTCTCCTGCACCTCTGGAAACTAATCTAACATTAGCTGAACCTCCATGGGTATCTCTTGTTCCATAGTGCTTAATTCCATTTCACCAAACTCTATCAGATATCCGTCCCCTCCCTTCTTCAAATTTCTCATCATTCATTTTAGTGAAACCAAAGTTTTGTCTAGTGCAAGATCGAATCGATCTCTCCTCACCCTGTAATTCGAATTTCATGATGAGCTCTCCCCAGTTCATTTTAACCTCTCCCAGGGACTTAGGCCATTCAATTCCCAATACCATATCAGTGCCTCCTATGTCAAAAACATGAAATGTTTGCTACAGCTCTAATCCTTGCATCTTCACTCTCACATCTGGACACAGAGTTCTTCCACGAACCTTATACCCATCCCCACTCTAATGCTTAAAGCTTTTTTTTTTAGACAAATGGAAATGAATTCCAGTAAAGACATTAAGTCGAGGGTACATGAGATAATACAAGACTTAGAAATAAAACAATTACAACTCCGACCTGAACTCATAGAATATCAAGTACATAAACTTAGAGCAATGCACCCTAAAGCAATACTTAGGTCTTAACAGAGGCAATACACCCCTAGACTAATAAGGCTAAAGCTAAGAAAGCCTAACCAAATAGATGACATTTTTTTGTTAACAGAACCCAAAGGAAAAAGAAAAACAAGTGGGCCACAAGCCCAAGGAGCTACAACAACAAACCCAAACAGAAAAACAAAACCAAGTTAGACCTCCAAGTGCCCAAACCATAACCTAATCGGTGCTCCAAAGGCCACTGCCATATACCCGAAAATAGTTGCAGTAGAATAGCACGACGATGCAGAATAGAACCAAAATAGAACTTGAAATATAGGATCCAAACCGGCATGGCAGCGTAGTGGGAAGTGAAAAATACAGTATCGACAAAGCAACCAGATGGCTAGCCATCAATACCTTCTTCAAAGCTTAAGGACCAAATGCGTTTACCTTCCCCAATCTTTTGCACTTCAAGATCATCAAATCCATGACTAAGGCAGTGGTGCAAGGGAACAAGTAGGTAAGACCTTGTAGGACAGCAACGGAACGGTGGCTAGAGGTAGCTCTGACACTGGTAAGAGATGAGGACGATTGCCAAATAACAAACATGAGCACACATGGACGGTGTCATCAAGACACCATTAGCCGAAATTCTATATTTAGTGGCGCTCCTCTTCAGCAATATTCAACCGGTCAAACACCTCTAAAACATTCTAGCAGCAGAGAGGAAGATGATTTATTGGATAGAAGAAAGAAAAAAAAATCTTTCGAAGAAGACTTCCATAGGGGAAGGGGAAAAGTTCTCACAGGGAGAGGGGAAAAACATTCACAGGGCGAGGGGAAAGGCAGCCCTCATTAGCAACGGCGGTGGTACGACTATTTAAAACCCTAGCAAAGCTACTGTTTGAAAGAAAACAAAATATATCTTAAAGCTGCTCAAATAAATTGTAGAACATTTCTAATTCTAGTTTGACCAAAATAAAAGAGATATAATGGATCATGAGAATTTTGAGGCCCAAGTCACACAATGTTATTGAGTCTTTGATCCAAGTCAGATTATGTCAAAAAAAAAAAACCCTAGGTTGGATCTATTTTTTTTCTTTGTAAAAAAAAGTAGGAGTAGAAAAATGAAGCCTTTTTGCCTTTTCATCTTCTGCATCTTCACCTTTGCAGCTTCACCGGTAAGGGTTGCCTCCCATTCTTCCTCTCTTTCTTCTTCTTTTCTCATCCTTTTTTCTTTCTCTTTTCCTCTGTGAGAGTTTTTTTTTTCCCTTCTCATTGTAGAAGATCTCTCATCTTCTTTGTAAGAGGTTTTATTGTTAACATATTCTGTCATGACCCTCAAAATGGTACGTGACCCGCACAACTTAGAGACACTCTCTAGTTGTAAGCCTATGCCCTTAGCTCCATATAATACTGATATCACTATAGAATAATCATTCTAAAATGTGAGAGCAATAATATAGGAAAGACTTATCTTATTTAAACACTCCGATTTTACTTAATAAGCTACAATTTCATAGAACATACAGTAAACTTAAAGTACTGTAATAACATAATTATGTACAATAACCACTTCCTCCTAGATGTCCTACTTGAATGCAGAGCTTTCTAGAATCTAAAACTGAAGAAACAGCTCTAATTCAAAGAAACACAAACCCTTGGAGCAAAGAGGGTTAGGATATTGAACTTCCACTACTCCTCAGGCGGATTTTTTGTTTAACCTCAGGATCTGAAAAATATATCCACCACAATATGAGATAATAATCTCAATAAATAGATAACGTTACAAGGATAGAAACTTAATTACAGATAATCATCAAGTGATTAACAATACACAAGGTATATGTATAAAATACATAAGTAAAATTTTTCGATCCTTAGCATATAACTGTAATCATATTCAACACATGGCCATACTCATAATCGGCACACAGCCATAGCACATGACCATATTCATATTCGGCACACAGCCATATTCATATTCGGCACACAGCCATCTCCATATTCGGCACACAGCCATATTTATATTTCGGCACACAGCCATCTCTACATTCGGTACACGGCCATCTCCACATTCGGCACACAGCTATAATCATATTTCGGCATACAACCATAATCATATTTCGGCACACAACCATATTTATATTTCGGCACACAGCCATATTCATATTTCGGCACACAACCATAATCATATTAATTGTAATATTCAGTCAAAGATAATAGTAGATATACTTTGAGTATGTAAATTACTTAGACTATTCATATAATTAAATAAATATCCAAGTAGGTTAGCTACTCACCTGAAATCCTAGTTACTATATCTTCTTTAAATCTACACAATCACATTTAATGGATTCAGTTATAGATTCATAACAATATAATTCTTTATTACAAATACATATAATCACATATACGTATGTGTACTATTCAAAAATATGTATGAAAATGTACACGTATATGTACTAATTAAAAATATGTATAAATACTATTTATACGTATGATTACTATTCATACTTACATGCACTATTTATACGTACAGTTACTATTTATACATACATGTACTATTTA
The DNA here is from genome assembly GCA_037074585.1 of Biancaea sappan. Classification (NCBI taxonomy): domain Eukaryota; kingdom Viridiplantae; phylum Streptophyta; class Magnoliopsida; order Fabales; family Fabaceae; genus Biancaea; species Biancaea sappan. The sequence continues at coordinate 62,656,771 of CM073493.1, read as the reverse complement.
TACGTATGGTTACTATTTATATACATGTACTATTTATACGTATATTTACTATTCATACATACATATACTATTCATATATACGGTTATAACGAATATAAGCCGCATCCACAGAGAATGCCTAAGAATATAATCTCTAAAAATTTTAAAGACATAAGAAGAGCATAGTATCCTTACCTTGGATCTAAGCTAAGGAAAAAAGACCTAGAATTTCAAAACCCTAACGTCGGAGTAAGAGAACTTTTGAGGAGAGAAGAGAAAAGAAACTGAAGGTGTGTGTTTAGAAGTGAAATGGAATGACTTATTTATAGGAGAAGTTATGGTACTATTTGCTACTATTCCATCTACCGTTCTCCTATACTATTCCATCTACCGATTTTCATCTACCAGTTTCACTTACCAGTTTTCATCTACCAATTTCATCTACTAGTTTTGCTTACCAGTTTTCATCTACTAGTCTCATCTACCAGTTCCACTTTTAACTTTTCAGTTTAGTCCCAAAGGGATTTTCTCACATAAAACATCATTTGGTTTCTCAATTTCTTCCTACGATCCCTTTAAGCCTAAACCACATCTTATATTTGACAAGATGATTATGTATGTAAACCGCATAGTATATGTGAATAGTGTTATATAGTGAATAGTGTCATATATTATAATAGTAACCGCAGTTTGTGAACACACATTTATACATATTATTACAGGTATTACATTACTTCCCCCTTAAAGAAATTCGGTTCCCGAATTTAAATTACCTTGAAGATTCAAATAGATGTGGCTATCTAACTCGCATATCAGCCTCGGCTCCCCTTGTGGCCTTCTTGTGAGTCTGATTCTGCCACAGTACTTTTACCGATGGAATCTCCCTAGATCGAAGTTTCTTAATCTGGCTATCCAGGATAGCTATTGGTACTTCCTCGTATGACAAATCTTCATCTAATTGGAGGGTATCTTGATGAAGTACGTGTGAAGGATCAGGAAGGTACTTCCTTAACATAGACACATGGAAGATGGGGTGGATTCCCCTTAATTCTGTGGGTAAGGCTAGCTTGTAGGCAACATTTCCTATTCTCTCTAGGATGTCGTAAGGTCCAATATACCTGGGGCTTAATTTCCCTTTCTTCCTAAACCTCATTATGCCTTTCATAGGTGAAACCTTGAGAAACACCATGTCTCCAATGATGAACTCTCTTTGTCTATGGTTAGTGTAGGCTTTCTGCCTACTCTGGGATGCTAACATCCATTCTTGGATAACTCTTACCTTGGTGATTGCCTCTTGCACCAAATCGAGTCCCAAGACTTTTGCCTCACCCGTCTCGAACCATCCAATTGGTGATCGACACTGGCGGCCATACAAGACCTCATAAGGTACCATCTTGATACTTGCTTGGTAACTGTTGTTGTAGGCAAACTCCACTAGCGGAAGGTGCTTTTCCCAGCTTCCACTAAAGTCAAGGATGTATGCCCTCAACATGTCTTCCAAAGTCTGAATGGTCCGCTTTGTTTGTCCATCAGTCTGTGGGTGAAAAGCCATGCTAAGGTTTCCTATGGTGCCAAGGGCTTCCTGAAAAGTTCTCCAAAATCGGGACGTGAATTGTGGCCCTCGATTGGAGATAATTGTCAAAGGCACTCCATGTAACTTCACAACTTCTTTGATGTAGAGCTTAGCCAGTCTAGACACACTGTATGTTGTCTTAACTGGTATAAGTTGGGCCGTCTTTGTCAACTGGTCAATGATGACCCAGATAGAATTATAGCCACTGAAAAAAAGTAGTAATCCTACTACGAAGTCCATAGTCACATCTTCCCATTTCCACTCAGTTATTTTAATTTGCTGAAGTTTCCCTGCCGATTTCAGGTGTTCAGCTTTAACTTGTTGACAAGTTAAACATCTTGATACAAAATATGTCATGTCACGCTTCATTCCGTCCCACCAATAAATTTGTTTCAAGTCTTGGTACATCTTGGCCATACCAGGGTGAACTGTGTATGCCGTGTTATGTCCTTCCTCTATAATCTCTCTCCTCAGAGCTGGTATATTAGGAACACACAATCGATTTTCAAACTGAAGTGCACCTGTGTCATCAAGTGTAAACTCTTGGGTATCTCCACTGTGTACCTTGTTCATGATCTTGGCCAATTCTGGGTCATCCTTTTGAAATAGATGAATGTGATCGGATAAGGAAGACTTAGCCTTTACGTGAGCCAAAAACATGCTAGAGTCAAATATCTCGAAGTATACCCCACGAGACTCTAACTCCTGTAACTCCTGTACTAAGGGCTTTCTTACCTCAGTTATATGTGCAAGACTACCTGAGGATTTTCTACTTAAGGCATCTGCTACTACATTTGTTTTTCCAGGGTGGTATAGGATATTGCAGTCATAATCCTTCATCAACTCCATCCAGCGCCTATGTCGCAAATTAAGGTCACGCTGATCAAAGATATATTTAAGGCTCTTATGATCAGTGAATATTTCACACTTTTCCCCATAGAGATAGTGCTGCCGTATCTTAAGTGCAAACACAATCGCTGCCATTTCTAGGTCATGTGTCGGGGTAATTTTGCTCATGTTTCTTGAGTTGTTTGGAGGCATAAACTATCACCTTACCATTCTGCATGAAGACACAACCATGTCCTATTTGAGAGGGGTCACAATATACCGCAAATCCTCCTGGTCCGGATGGTAGTACAAGTATTGGTGCTGTAACCAGTCGCAGCTTAAGTTACAAGAAACTCTTCTCGCATTTATCATCCCACTGATACTTTACATTCTTCTGTGTTAGCCGAGTGAGAGGGGCAGCTATCTTTGAGAAGTCCTGGATGAAACGACGGTGATAACCAGCTAATCCTAGGAAGCTCCAAATTTCTGTTACTAAAGTAGGTCTAGGCCACATCTTGATCGCTTCAACCTTGCTTGGGTTAACCTGTATGTCATCTTTTGAAATCACATGACCTAAGAAGGTTAGTCAGTCAATCCAGAACTCACACTTTGAGAACTTTGCATAAAGTTGATATTCTCTCAGTTTCTGCAATGCCATACGAAGATGTTGCTCGTGCTCCTCCGAGCTCCTTGAGTAAACTAATATATCATCTATGAATACTATGACAATCGATCAAGGTATGGTTTAAATACCCGGTTCATGAGATCCATGAAAGCTGCTGGGGTATTTGTTAGTCCGAAAGACATAACTATGAACTCGTAATGTCCATACCTAGTATGAAATGCTGTCTTAGGTATATCTGCCTCTTTGACCTTGAGTTGGTGATAACCAGACCTCAAGTCAACCTTAGAAAAGTGCTTAACTCCCTGCAACTGATCAAAGAGATCATTTATATGAGGCAGAGGGTACTTATTTTTTATAGTGACCCTATTCAGCTGCCTGTAATCGATGCAAAGTCTCATTGATCCATCCTTCTTCTTTACGAAAAGAACTGGGGCACCCTATGGGGAATAACTGGGTCTTATGAAACCATTATCCAAAAGATCTTGCAGTTGTTCCTTGAGTTCTTTCAGCTCACTCGGTGCCATTCTGTAAGGTGGAATTGAGATGGTTAAGTTTCTGGTGCCAGATCTATATTGAACTCAAGTTCCTGATCCAGGGGTATACCTGTTAATTCGTCTAGAAACACATTTAAAAACTCTCTCACAATTGGCACATCTTCAGGTTTGAGCTTTTCTTTCTTTACGTCTTGTATGAAGGCTAAGAACCCTTTGCACCCTTTTCTCAATAATCGTTGGGTGCCCATTAGGAAGATCATGTTATGGGGTGTCCTACTTTGGCCTCCCTGAAATACAAATGTGGCTTCTCCGGGCATAAAAATTTTTATGGATTTACTATGACAATCGAGGGTTGCATGGCATGAAGCTAACCAATCCATGCCTAAAAGTATATCAAAATCTATCATATCAAGGATCATAAGATCTGCCACGGTTTCTAGCCCTCCTACAACCACACTATACTCTTTATACTTTTTCTCTATTAGAACTATTTCTCCCATAGGGGTAGACACAAGAAACGGTTGTTTTAAACTTATCGATTTCTTAAGGATGTATTTAACAAAATTTGGTGATACATATGAATGGGTAGATCCAGGGTCAAATAATACATGAGCTTTATGTGAGCAAATGGTCAAAATACCTGTGACAACAACATTAGATGCTTGGGTGTCTTGTCTGGTAAGAGCAAACACCCTAGCTAGACCATGACTAAAAGACTGCTACCCTCTCCCTCCTGCTCCTCTTCCGACTCCTCTTCCTAGTCCTCATCTTCCTGTAGATGAATGAGCTATACTAGCTGATGTTGTCATTGTTTGAGGATGTGATGGTTGTGCAGACCTAGCCCCAATAAGTAATTGTAGACATTCCCTTACAAAGTGATCCACTTGACCACATTGGTAGCAAAGTTTGCTCTCTTTATAACATACTCCCGAATGAAACTTCCCACATTGCGGGCACATAGGCTTAGCATGCCTTTACTGAATTGGTGCTTGATCATTCCTCTTTTGATTGAAACTCGATTGTACTACACTGGATGACACAGTAGTGTGCCCTGAAAATGCTATAGGATTTGATTGGCCTCGATTTGGAGGCTTTGATGCCCCTGCTGAGCTATTGTAGGGCTTTTCTTCCCGTCCTCGCTTTTTCTTTGTTCTTTGTTCATCCTTCACTTCTTCTGCCATTTCCATGAATCTTGCAGTATTTATTATTACGGCATATGAAGGATATGTTTCAATTTGGGTCCCCATAAGTTATCTTAAAAAGGGGCGAAGGCCCATGACAAATCTCCTTATCTTTTCTTTTTCATCAAGATTTTTGTTAGCTGTAAATCGGGAAAGCTGTATGAACTTAGTTTTATAATTGTGGATTGACATGGACCCTTGCTTAAGGGTCTCAAATTCTTGGGTTTTTGTGCCTCGTACACTTTGAGGGAGGAATCTTTCCATGAACATCCTCTCAAATTCTTCCCATTCCACTGGTGGGGCATTACTAGCTCTACCCCCTTTAAAGCTGTTCCACCATTCTTTAGCAACTCCATTCAATTGGTAAACAGCTAATGCCATTTTCCGGACACTTGAACATTCCAAAGCTGTGCAGGCCTTTTCAATACCATCCAAGAATTTTCTTGGGTCTTCATTTGGATCTTCTCCAGAGAATGATGGAGGTTTGAGCTTTAGAAAGCTCGTAAGTTATTTTTCTGTCAAAATCTCCTCCTGTTGGGGAAGAGGTGGTGCTTACGACATTGATTGAACCGTATTTGTTTGAGGTGCCACTGGAGGATTGTTCAGAATAGATTGCCCTATTATCATTACCTCCATTCTATCCATTCGGTCTTAGATAGTATTGAACATAACCCTTAGAAATGGTTCATTTGGAGGAGGTGTCTCATCAACACCCACAGTCTCAGTATGTTCACTACTTTCTTGTGATGCATCTATTGAGGAGGAAGGTGTTAGCACTCTTCTAGAGCCCATACGCCTACCTTGGTTAGACGGTCTTCCTCTTGCCATTAAAGGTGTCAAAATCTACACAGATTTAGCAAACACCTTTAGATGTTAAGAATACCTTAGAGTGCAATACTAATTAAGGAGTATGACATGAAAGGAATAATAATGACATCCTATGGTGCCTTCTGTGGAACCTCATCCTATGATTGTGCTGCTGTTCACAATAATAGGGGAGGGTCTACCAAGGACACCTTTGCTCTGTAGTCAATAGGAGACCTATAAACCCAATATCTCTGATACCAACTTTGTCACAATCCTCAAAATGGTACGTGACTGGCACAACTTAGAGACACTCTCTAGTTGTAAGTCTATGCCCTTAGCTCTATATAATACTCATATCACTATAGAATAATCATTCTAAAATGTGAGAGCAATAATATAGCAAAGAATTATCTTATTTAAACACTCCAATTTTACTTAATAAGCTAAAATTTCACAGAACATATAGTAAACTTAAAGTACTGTAATAACATAATTATGTACAATAACCACTTCCTCCTAGATGTCCTATTTGACTACAGAGCTTTCTAGAATTTAAAACGAAGAAACAACTTTAATTCAAAGAAACACCAACCCTTGGAGCAAAGAGGGTTAGGATATTGAACTTCCGCTACTCCTCAGGCGGATGTTTTTTGTTAACCTCAGGATCTGAAAAATATATCCACCATAATATGAGATAATAATCTCAATGAATAGATAACGTTACAAGGATAGAAACTTAATTACAGATAATCATCAAGTGATAAACAATACACAAGGTATATGTATAAAATATATAAATAAAATTTTTCGATCCTTAGCATATAACTGTAATCATATTCAACACATGGCCATACTCATAATCGGCACACAGCTATAGCACATGACCATATTCATATTCGGCACACAGCCATATTCATATTCGGCACATAGCCATCTTCACATTCGACACATAGCCATATTCATATTTCGGCACACAGCCATCTCTACATTCGGCACACGGCCATCTCCACATTCGGCACACAACCATAATCATATTTCGGCACACAGCCATATTCATATTTCGGTACACAGCCATAATCATATTAATTGTAATATTTAGTCAAAGATAATAGTAGATATACTCTGAGTATGTAAATTACTTGGACTATTCATATAATTAAATTAATATCCAAGTAGGTTAGCTACTCACCTGAAATTCAAGTTACTATATCTTCTTTAAATCTACACAATCACATTTAATGGATTCAATTGTGGATTCATAACAATATAATTCTTTATTACAAATATATATAATCACGTATACGTACATATACTATTCAAAAATATGTATGAAAATGTACACGTATGTATACTATTCAAAAATACTTATAAATACTATTCATATATACAGTTACTATTCATACATATATGCACTATTTATATGTATGGTTACTGTTCATACATACATGCACTATTTATACATATGGCTACTATTTATACATACATGCACTATTTATACATATAGTTACTATTCATACATACATATACTATTCATATGTACGGTTATAACGAATATAAGCCGCATCTACAGAGAATACCTAAGAATATAATCTCTAAAAATTTTAAAGACATAAGAAGAGCATAATATCCTTACCTTGGATCTAGGCTAAGGAAGAAAGACCTAGAATTTCAAAACCCTAACGTCGGAGTAAGAAAACTTTTGAGGAGAGAAAAGAAGAGAAACTGAAGGTGTGTGTTTAAAATTAAAATGGAATGGCCTATTTATAGGAGAAGTTATGATATTATTTGTTACTATTCTATTTACGGTTTTCCTATACTATTCCATCTACCGGTTTTCATCTACCAGTTTTACTTACTAGTTTTCATCTACTAGTTTCATCTACCAGTTTCGCTTACCAGTTTTCATCTACCAGTCTCATCTACCAGTTTCACTTTTAACTTTTCAATTCAGTCCCTAAGGGATTTTCTCACATAAAACATCATTTGGTTTCCCAATTTCTTCCTACGATCCCTTTAAGCCTAAACCACATCTTATATTTGATAAGATGATTATGTATGTAAACCATACAGTTTATGTGAATAGTGTTATATAGTGAATAGTACCATATATTATAATAGTAACCGTAGTTTGTGAACACACATTTATACATATTATTATGGGTATTACATATTCGGTTTACTTTCATCTTCTGCCATGCACTTTTCTTAATCTCTGATGATGTGGAAACCAGATTCGGGGGTGAAGAAGCTATGACTTTTTGCAGTGGTTGGAAGCTTCTTCTACCTAATGGTGTTGCCATTTATTGAAAAAGAAATAAAAAGGAAATACCTATGAGGTACATAGTGGATGAAAATAACAAAAGAGCTTGGATCATCTTCTTCAAAACCTTTACCCTTTACGCCTAAATCTAGCCTGAAGAGATTAGCTTTTATGTTTTGAAATTGTTAGAAGACTAGCTTTAATCTCTATGGTTTAATGACTTGTAATTGAATCCTTATAGTTTTACAAAATTTTAATTTAGTCCTTGCTATTAAACTTTTATCAATATTTTATTAAATTTTGTTAATGTAGTTAACTATATGTATATTAACACTTTAAATATACATTATTTATGCCAACAAAACCAAAAAAAAAAGCTAATTAAATTATATTAACTTTATGTATATGACATGTAATGTAACTAATTTAAATAATTAGGATAAATTTACTTAAGTCATACATATTTTCAATGTTAAGATAGTACATAATTGGTCAAATGATCAAAATTTAATAAAATATTGAAATTTTTTTAATAATAATGATTAAATTAAAAAATTATGAAACCATAAGAATTCAATTATAAATTTTTTAAATGTAAGGACCAGATTAAAAATTAAATAAAACTATAAAGACTAAAACAATAATTTAACCTTTACGATTTTAAGAGAAATATAAGTCGTAGAAGAAAATAAAAAATGATGAAAATATATGGTATCACATCACATGACAAACAATATATTCTTTTAACTATTAATCTTAAAAGATATATGATATGCACTTTTTGTGCTAATTTTACGAGCATAAAATGTTACATTTTAAAATTAAAAAGATAAAATTATAATTAGACTATAATTCATCTAGAATATGTATGACTTCAAATTTGACATCTAACAAAGTGTTAAATTTTTTAACACTATTTGATATTAAGAAGTTGAAATAAAATTCACTTATGCAACTCTCATTAAATGATGATAAACTTTGACGCTCAATAAAAAATCTAGTCCACTATGTATAATTTTCCAAATAGAAAGAGTTAGAGATAGATAGGAAAGTGTCATTTCAATTTCATATTAAAAGACAGTTAAATGGACGGAGACAAAAGCGTGAATTTGGGTTTACTGTATATAATTTTCCTGAGATAGATCCAAAAGTGTCATTTCAAATTAAAAAAATAGTTAAATGGACAAACATGAGTCTATTTTACAAAGGATTGGATTCTCTCTAGATTTTTTTTCGTAGACAAAGAGGTGTTTTGATTAAAGAAATGATTATTTTTTTTATTTATTGAATTATTAAATTTAACAAATAAGATCTACCTGTATCTTTTCAAAATCTATCCAATTTCATTTCATCGAGTCTATTTTGATGAGACCAATTAATCTACGTTGCCTAAGTCAGTCAAGTTCATAAACAGTCACTCTCAATTTCAGAATGAGAAAAGTCACAGACCAAAACTGATAGGAAAAGCGTGAACAGTCACTCTCAATTTCAGAATGAGAAAAGCCACAGACCAAAACTGATAGGAACAGCGTGAATTTGGGTTTACTGTATATAATTTTCCTGTAGAGAGAATTAGAGATAGATCCCAAAATGTCATTTCAAATTAAAAAAATAATTAAATGGACAAACATGAGTCTATTTTACAAGTAATTGGATTCTCTCTAGATTTTTTTTCGTAGACAAAGAGGTGTTTTGATTAAAGAAATGATTATTTTTTTATTTATTGAATTATTAAATTTAACAAATAAAATCTGCCTGTATCTTTTCAAAATCTAAAGAGGATCCAATTTCATTTCATCGAGTCTATTTTGATGAGACCAATTAATCTACATTACCTAAGTCAGTCAAGTCCATAAACAGTCACTCTCAATTTCAGAATGAGAAAAGCCACAGACCAAAACTGATAGGAAAAATTATAGTCACTTTATTCATTCAATAACATTCCAGATCCAACGTATATACCTACATTTAAACGGGCATAAGATATTAATATTGGTTATTTCAAATGATTTATCACGTATATTTTAAGTTTGAGATTTATAAATAAAAAAATTAATACAAAATAAAGGAAAAACTTTTGTTTTTTAATTTTGTTTAAGTGATTGAATACTTATTTTTCTTAAATAAAAAGTTTAAGTTCAAGTTTTATTAACAAAAAAAATGTTGAATAAACTTTATATTTTTATAATTTGACCGAATTTAGATCAAATTAGTTAGAAATTGAATGAAATTTTTTTTAAAAAAAAGATGCAACTAAATATGTGTGTGGGGTCTTTTTAAAAAAAAATATTTTTTTTGGGTATACGGATCAATATTGAGGTTATACAGAGGAACCTTATTGTAGCAATTATTCATGTTTTTATTCCCCAATTTTAATAAAGACATATTTATTTAAAAAATAATAGGGTAAATTAATTCTTTAGTCTTTAAAAAAATTATGATTATCTCAATTTAATCTTAAAAATAATTAAATTATTTCAATTTAATCTTTTTTATTGTCAAATAATCAATAACTTTATTAGTGTAAAGTCTTAAATTTTTAATTGTTAAAAATTACTATAACAAATAAAAAGATAAAATTAAGATAAATGTAATATTTTTTATATTATAATTTTTCAACAAAATTGAAGATCTCGCTTAATTATGACGCTAATTAAGACTAATTCTATGTTATCTACAAACTATTATATTAAAGACAAGGAACTTCTCCTATGCACATAGGCAAAGGAGGCTCCTCCTATGTTATTTTATTATTTTTTTAAAAAAATTACAAAGAACTTATTGTTCTTTAAATTTAATAGTTAATAAATTAATTTAAATATTATTATATATTCTAAACACTAAATTTTAAATTTAATAAATTAAATTAAATATTATTTTAGATCGTAAATCTTAAATTTTAAATCATAATATTTAATTAAATAACTTATAATAAATTAAATAAAATATTATTATAAATCTTACATTCTAAACTATAAATTAAATATTATTATAAACTCTAAATTATAAATTATAATTAATTAAATTAAATATTATTATAAATTTTAAACTTTATTTTTATCATAATATTTAATTTAATTTATTAAATTTAAAATTTAAAATTTATCATAATATTTAATTTAATTTATTAACAGTTAAATTTTAAAAAAATAAATTCTTTGTAATTTAAAAAAAAATCCAAAAACAAGATCCTCATCCATCAGCACTTCAGGTAAACTTTATGGAGCTAAGTTACGAATACAGGAGTTACATAAAGTAATATATTTAGTTTCTAGTGACTTGGGAGAACTTTGAGAAAGTTATAAGTTGTTGGTCTTAATTAATATCTGTTTCCTTCGTGCCATCAATAAGTGGTTGATTTTGATGTGATTTTGACGTGATTTAATGTCTTAATAGCCTTTTGTGGGTGTATGGTTGAAGATTCAAGGTCTTCTAAGGACACGTGACCGACTAGCCGACTTCGTTTTATGGCCAAGCATATTGGCTAAAAATTAGGATCCGGCGCATCTGCAATTCTTTTTTTTGTTTTGGACTTATAGCAACAGTTACAGGTTTCAGCAACCAAAATATTGTTACTGGAAACTTTAGCAACAGAAAAAACTGTTGCTAAAGGTGGTATTACACTCTGTATTACTTTTAAGTAATGCAGAGGATCCCCATCCAAAAATTAGTAGTATGTTTATTTATTTATTTTTTTTTATAAATTGTTAAAATTTAAGTAATACAGAGGATCCCCATCCAAAAATTAGTAGTATGTTTATTTATTTATTTATTTTTATAAATTGTTAAATTTAAATTTTAACAGTTTAAATTTTAAATAATAATTTTTATTTTATTTTAAAAAAATATTAAAATTTGAAAGATCTGAAACGTAATAAAACAGGCAGCGATCTCAAATTGTAATTTGTATCTATCTATGCATTTGTCGCTATTGACCTCAGATTAGGGGTAACCCAATAAACTTGACAACTTGGACTGGTCTAACGGTTAGAATGGGATAGAATTTTCAAGAAAGGTCAATTCACTACCGGGATTAGTCATGTGAACTCAACATAGCCCTACTCAACCGGCTATTTTAGGTTAACATATATTTTTTTAATGTTTATCTTAAGTTTTAGGTTGATCTCTAATTTTATTTTTTGTATCAATCTCACCTTATATGTATGTATTTTGATTTTATCTTTATATTTAGAGTTAATGTTATTAATAAAGTTGATAAAAAATATTAACGTAGACTCTTTTAAGTAACATGTGTGAACACCTTCAATAATGACATATATACTTTTTCATATAACACATCAAATATTTAAAAGTCAATTTGTGGTGAAAAAAAGAAATAAAAAAATTATTATTTGGAGTAAAATTGAAATATAGTTAAATATTTGAGATAAAATTAAAACTAAAATAAATTACTATAATATATTAATAGTGGACGTGCCACAAGGAGAAATTTATATTAAATTTTTCATTAACTATGTTAACTATCTTAACTTTAAAGATAAAATTGAAATAAAAAAAAATGTAGGACTAAGTTGACACAAAAAAGTATTAAAAATAAAATTAGAACTTGATATAAATATTAGTAAAGCCGATTATTTTATTTATAAACTAAGTTAAAATATACAACAAAGGGAAGACCGTTGCAATTTTGTACCATCCACCTGAATCAATAAAGATATGCAACAAATTACAATATAATTAGCATATCTTATTTAGTTCTTTGTATTCAGTGTTTTAATTTCTTTTTTTTTAAACAACCCAATTCAACCCATCCAACTTGTGCTCGACTCTTTTGTTTGGCTAGTATCTTACTTAGTCAAGTAAAATTATTTGATAAAATTGATAAATAAGGTCTATATAAAGTCTATCTAATTAGACAATCTTATTTAACCAAATATAATATTGACCAAACAAAAAAAAGCATAGGTTCCAACATCCTCACAACCGTAACAACTGACCATAAGGTGGTTTTCTCAAACAACATGAAGTTTTAGTTTTGAATTTCCTTGCCCGTTAAGCGATCGTACAGCTAGGTGACTCGAACCAATTTGTCCAATTCTCCCCCTACTTGGTATATGGCAATAGTTTTATATATCTATAAATACATGTAATAAATGAAAATATATTTCTTATCCTTTTATTTTGATGATTTAGGAATATGTGGCCATTATTGGCTAATTGAATTATATTTAATGTACCTGTTATTCTCAAGCTTTTCAATTAACTGGCGTTGGATCTTATAAGTTTGAACAATTCATTGTGACAAAAGACGTGATGCAGACATAATAAACATGGAAATATAACTGATAAATGCTATTGAAGTGTGAGGTCCTATCTTACACAAGAGTCTAACTCTAATCCCCTTGTAGAGGACACGACATACATTTTTAGAATATCTTCACTAAATGCTACAAAAACTAGAAAGAGAAATATTTGGATGCTGTTTATGACTTTTCCTATATTAGAGCATTGGAATGCAAGGTGGAAAACAAAGGATTTGATTGTTCAACAACTGCAAATTATGAGAGTGGAGTTTACAGTTACACCATAACTTGATAATGGGGGAAAGGAAACTGGTCTCTCTGATTCTTCTTTTCAGTTATATGCATGTTGCAGTACCAGTAACAGATCAGAAGGATTGTAAGTTCAGCTTTCAAGTTATGCATTAGATAACTCTTTTGACATATGAATGGCATATGTAATACACAGAACTCAGTCTTGAGCATGTCTAAGCCAGAAATCCTAATCAATGTATTTCTGCATGTCTTTAATACACAGAACTCAATTTTTGTGTTTATAATTTTACATGCATGCAGTCACGGCCCTAATGTCTCTCAAGGGCAGCTGGCAGAACACACCTCAAAGTTGGTCCGGTTCGGATCCGTGTGGTGAATCTGGTGATGGTTGGAATGGAATCAAGTGCGTCAACTCTCGTGTTAACTCCATGTAACGTCTCTCATGAACTTTTACGTGAAGCTGCTTCTTTCTCCTGAATCTTCTGTTAGATTGATTAACTTGCTTGTTGGCGTTTCAGAGTATTATCAAGCATGGATTTGATTGGCCAGATACCTGGAGATATCGGTTTACTATCTGAATTAGATACATTGTAGGTGATTTACTACATATTTCAGTTGGACTCATATATATGTAGTCTATGATTTTTATGGTTTGTGTTAGAAACCATCAATGAATTGTTTTCTTCCTGATCCTTAATTCTCCTTGGATAGGGATCTCTCTTACAATAAGGGGCTAACAGGTTCGCTTCCACAAGAAATCGGAAATTTGGCGAAGCTGTCTAGCCTGTAAGGGCGTACTGATTGTTCTTGAAATTATAACCCATATATCTAAATGAGTAACATCAAATGATTCTCAACAGAAAAAGGTGCTTTCTCATTTTCAGGTTTCTCGTTGGTTGTGGTTTCACTGGTCCTATTCCAGATAATATAGGGTCTCTCCGGCAACTTATCTTCTTGTAAGGACTTTTGACCATGCATGTTATTTAGTAAGAATAACTAAATCACTTTTATTTTCAATATAATTTTATGGCAAAAGTATTTTTTGGTATTTAACGTTTATCTTGAATTTTAGTTTTGTCCCTAACGTTATTTTTGTGCCAATTTTGTTCTTTATATTTCTTTTTTGTTTTGATTTGTCACTAAAAATAAGGTCATTAATATAGTTAATAAAGAATGTTGACATGGACTTTTGTATGTGATACGTTTATTATCAATATGTCATATTAATTAATTTTAATTTTAATTTTGTCTCAAACGTTTAGTTAAATTTTAATTTCGTCCCAAATGATACTGTTTCATCTATCTATTAGCCTCAAATTAATGTTTAAATGTTTGTTATGTTACATAAAAGAGTTCATATGTTAGTTGGAGGAGTCCATATGTCACTTAATATTTTTCGTCAACTTTGTTAATGATGTTAGTGCTAAGGACAAAATTAAAACAAAAAAGAAATATATGAGATAAAATTAGCACAAAAAATGTTAGGAACGAAATTGAAACTCAATATAAATGTTAGAAACGAAATTTTTTTTGGCCTAATTTTATTTTGGTTTCCAACAAATAGGTGCACTTTCAATTTAGTCAAATATATGCATTAGTGCTTTTTTAATTTAATCCCCTGTTCATTAAAATGCTTTAATTGTTGTGCTTTCATTCCATCTCCATTCATAAATTAACATAGAACCTAACAACACACTAGTTAATTAGAACACACTCAATTCATATAAGATAAGAAGCCCTAACAAGGAACCCTAAATTTATGAAATTTAGAAGTTTCAAAACTTTGAAGTAGACCTAATTGCGATAGGATTTCCTCCTGTTTGCTTACTAGCCGTTTAATGCGTCATCGGACGACTAGCGTCGCTAGGATCCTAAATTTTTTTATGAAGAAACAACGCCAGCCATCCGATTTTTGTGTGCATTGGATAGCTGGTGTCCACTCCAGTTTATCATATATGCTTCCAACCTAATCATTGATATCTAGTCCAACAAAAACTGAATATGGCCTCAAAATTCTAAGTTCAACCAAAAACTCATATTTTTATAAACTATGAAAAAAAATGGGCCGGGCTTCGTCTTTTTATAAACCCAACAAATATAGCTCAAATATTGATATAATATATGATTTTAAAGAATTAAATACTTATATAATTTTTATTTTTTATTACTATCTAATATATAATTTATATGTTACATATTAAACTTTATAATTTATTTTTAGTAATTTGAGAACATCCTCGAGCTTGGGCTTATAAATTCAATGTTATTATGTACAAGAAAATCATTCAACAAGGGTTGTTTGTTTAAGTTCACTATATGTATTTTCTGTAGAGGAAGCTATCTTCCTTTGTTTTGAGCATCCTTCCAGATTCCCTCTGTTATTGAAATCTCTATATTTTGTTGCTATACTGATTTCTTGGGTGACAAACTAAATGAGATATTTGCAACTCCAGATCTTTAAATTTTAACAACTTTTCTGGAACGATTCCGGCTTCAATTGGTAATCTATTAAATCTCCACTGGCTAGATTTAACTGAAAACCAGCTTGGAGGATCCATCCCTATATCAAGTGATAGTGCACCTGGTCTTGATCAGCTACTCAATGCAAAACACTTGTATTTCAACCTTCTCCTGAAACACTTACCATTTTCCTCTAATAGTGACTTACTTTTTATATATCAAACTCCATTTCACACATTTCTATTTTCTGCAGTCATCTTGGGAAGAACAAGCTATCAGGCACAATTCCTCCTAAACTTTTTAGCTCAAAAATGAAGCTCATACATGTGTAAGTACCATCCTAGTATGTTAACTTTCCTATTTAGATATTGAAACTAGACAAAGGTATTAAATATCGGACCAAAGCTTCCAAAACAATCAGAATCAAATGCTACTTGTCATACACTCATGAGTAACTAGAATTTTTCTTTTCTTATCATTACTTCTTTCTTCTTTGTTTTTCTCCTTCATAGTACTATTTTTCTTTAATTTTCAAATAGATGAGTTCCTTTTTTTATGCTATTCAAATATTTTGCTAAGGTGTATAGCTTTGTGTAGTACACTGGAGTGGATTCACTTTGTAGTCTGACATAAAAAGGAGAAGAGAGGAAGCACATAAACAAACAAACAAAAAGAGGGAGAGAATAAAAAAATATGTTACTTATTAGTTTTTATTGTGCTAGGCCAGCCATATACTGGGGATTGATGTTATAGATGTGAGGGTTAATGCCTTAATGGTACAAAATGTAACACTTTGGAATCTCTTGTTTATACGTGTCCTTTGGCACATGAGTCAAGCTATTAAAATGGGTATCCCCCAAAGACCTTAAATTATCCATCAGCCAGGGAAGTCTTCTTCTCTTAGCATTAAATGAGTGCCTTCTTGGCACCTAAGGAAGAATACTCCCTGACACCTAAGAGAGAGAGCATCCTCTCACTTGAGAAAAGGGAGTACCCTTGAAGGCTAAGTGCCATCCGCGGCACCTAATTTAGACAAAGTCATGAATGTCATGAAGGAGTGGTATTCACCTTTCTTCCCCAAAAGTGACCTCAAGGAGTGGCCTGGTAGGATTGAAGTAGAAGGTCTTCTGTCTTCGTGCTATGCACGACCACCCTAGGTAAGCTAGACAGGAATATCTTTTGGGGTAGGCTTTTTGGCAACAACACATACTAGTTTGGTGGAAAATAGAGAGATACAATGATATAATCATGAATATAGACAGAAGTCTAACTACCTACCTAAACATCTTCTGGTGCAGCCTTTTTGATAGTAATCAACTTTCCGGCAGCATTCCATCTTCACTTGGACTTGTTCAGAGTCTACAGCTGGTGTAAGTGTCTATGTTGCATGTTTTAAACATATTGGAATTGTTCTTCACTCTCGAATCCTTCTATGGCTACAGGCGCTTTGACAGAAACAATCTAACTGGACATTTGCCTGAAAACATCAATAATCTTACCAGTGTTACAGAGCTGTAAGCATGTGAATTATTTGCAAGAAATGTTTGTTCTTCTTGTGGTCACCATTGGTATTTGTGGTGGAAAAATTGAATTTTGATAAGAGATTTCTGGTTTCTTGCTTGTCAGGTACTTGTCTAACAATGAGCTGTCCGGCTCTCTTCCAAACCTAAGTGCAATGATAAACTTAACATACCTGTAATTAATTAGTACAACATTGTTTTATTGTTATCATTATCAGATAATTTTTGCCAAGAAAAGAATATTACTCTTTTACAATGGCTGACTTTGTTTATTCTGAAGTGATATGAGCAACAACAGTGGGTTTGATCGATCAGATTTCCCACCATCGCTTTCAACTTTAGGGAATTTGGCAACATTGTATGTCTATATTTTTGCATTTCACCCTTAAGTTCTCTCTCTTATATTTCACACCTCAATGCAGTCAGGTTTTTCTTTTTTCTTTTTTTTTTGGTGACAGAATGATGGAGAATACACAACTTGAAGGGCCGATTCCTGTTTCTTTTTTCAGCCTACCTAAGTTAAACACTGTGTGAGTAAGGCCTGTCTAGACTAGGCATAGTTCTAATATAATGGAGGATTAGAATTTATATTGAACAATCTTCCAGATTCCACAAAAATCCATATTTGAATACGCTTAATAATCTTTACTTTTTTGATATATAACAAAAATGTTTTGAAATGTGATTACAGGGTGCTAAAATCTAATAAGCTAAATGGCACTTTGGATATTGGCAATAAATATAGCAATCAACTGCAACAAATTGAATTGCAGCATAATGAAATTGACAAACTTTTGCCAAGTCATGGCGTCCCCAACGTAAAGATAATGTAAGACATATTTCTTGAAGATTATATGTGATGCTTTCATGGAATACATTATTTATTTATGACAAAAATACTATTCATGGTCAAAGTTTTAATTATAACTTTAAACTTTATTTTGTGTCAATTATAACTCATAAGTTTTTGATTAGTTTTGATTATGCCTAATGCCAAATGTTGCCATGGCATCCAATCTTACACACATCAGTGCCAAATCATCTATTTTGGATATTCTAGATGTTAAATACCCTAAGAATGACTAAAGCATAGTGTAATTTTCAAAGGCATATCTTGGGTTTAGAGAAAATTACACTATATTTTGTTTTTTTTAAGTTGACATATGATGTCCAGCACATCTAGGGTGGATGATTTGATATTGACGTGTGTAAGATTGGATGCCACACTAGCGCTAAATTTTTTTGTGGAGCCAGACTCAGGGGCATAGTCGAAACTTAGTAGAAATATATAAGTTATAATTGACATGAAATAAAGTTTAAGATTATAATTGAAATATAGATCAAAGTTTAAGAGTATGTACAATACTTTTGCCTAAAATTTTTTAACTTCAAAGAACTTTCCTATCTAGCATTACACAGAACAGGTATAAATTATCCATCTTTTTTATTTCTTCAATGGGTATCCATAAGTTTGATTACTAACTAAACTTGTATCTTCAGACTTGAAGACAATCCGATTTGTCATGAATTGGTATCACCAAAACCAAGTTACTGCTATGATAAGCTACGAAATGTATCATATACAGCCCCAACAAGTATTTGTCTTCCTTTTCCCTGTGGTTCAGATCAGAAGATTTTCAGCCCCAATTGTAAATGTGCATATCCATATATAGGAACTTTAACTTTTAGAACAGCTTCCCCCGGGACTTGGGATCAAGATGCACACCTTGAGAAATCTCTAATGGACGAATTTAAACGTCATTATCTACCTGTAGATTCAGTCTATCTAGAAAATCTAACCCGAAGTCAATTTCAAGATCCTCAATTGAGCATACTGGTCTTTCCATTAGGCCAAGACCATTTCAATCGAACAGGGATTTCCAGTATAAGCTCTTTTCTAATCATTCAGCCCTTCTATTTCATTGCCGATCCCTATGAATACGATGGTAAGTTTTCTAGTTTTGACATGTTTTCCACTTTGTAATAAGATATTTGTTATAATAAGTCATTCATTCTCATCATTTAGAAGAACCAAGGGGATCAAGTAAACCCTCAAATACTGCCCTTATAATTGGAGCAGCAGTTGGTGGTTTTGTCATGATATTTTTGCTACTCCTTGCTGGTATTTATGTTTTCCACCAAAGGAAAAGGGCAGAAAAAGCAATTGCTCAAAGCAACCCTTTTGGTAAGATATTAGTAATAAACTTGGGTCCAAAGTTTCTAAGCATTCACATGGAATTAGGCTAAGAAATATTTTTGGTTCCAGAACATGTAAGACATCGGCGTTCTAGTGACAGCAAAAGCATAAATCCTCAGTGGAAAGTAACAAGGCCATTCTCGTTCGCGGAGGTTCAGAAATATACAAACAATTTTTCAAAAGCCAATGATATAGGATCTGGGGGTTATGGAAAGGTCATTTCTTTCTCAAAGTGTGTCTTCATTGTTTGTTTGGTTAAGGTTAATTCTAAAGGCATAAATTACATGAAACTCTCTTAAAGTATAGCTAAATTACAGCTCATACTCTTCTTGTTTCATAAATGACGTCTGGCTCCCCTCTAATTTACAAGTTGTGAATGAAAGTTAACTTTTTGCACAATTATGCATTCCTTCCAGATTATTGTCACATTAGAACTAAAAGCACGGTCTCTCGATATAGCTTAACATCAATTTTTAGTTGTCTTTGCTGACATATAAAAAATAAAATGGTATGTGGTGCAAAAGTTTAACTTTCCCACTTAGGAGGTTTTTCCTAGTCTAAATTCACTCCAATGAACTGGAGGCATTGGAGCTTATGTGAGTAGTTGGATATTATTTTCCTTTTATTTTTTTAATCTAGATTGTAGCACATCCAACGACTCACATGAATCTCGGTAACTCCCATCCTCTGAGAGGGCCAGAGCATATCCATTCTCAGTCTTTGCTATGTATATCCAAAAAATAAGGAAGCAGTTTAACTTTTAAAATAATGGGAGTTTGAGGTGTAATTTAACCAAAATCTCAACGGATATAAGCAAAAGCATTATTGCCAACATCTTGATAATTGTGAACTTATTTGGAATATCTATTGTTATAAAGTTTTGTGTCCACAGGTTTATCGGGGGACTCTTCCCAATGGGCAACTGGTAGCCATAAAACGATCTCAAAGAGAATCTAAGCAAGGGGAGAATGAGTTTACAGCTGAGATTGAGCTCCTATCAAGGGTCCACCATAAGAATCTTGTAAGGCTTATAGGATTCTGTTTTGACCGAGGAGAACAAATGCTGGTTTATGAGTATGTCCCTAATGGAACTTTACGAGACACTATCACAGGTATTTATATCCAATTTGTTACCTACATAAGAGATTAGTAGGGGCATGTATTAGGTCAAGTTGACTCACTAACTTGCTCAAATTTGGGTTGAGTTGGCAGGAATAAACTCAAACTAACCCTTCACCCTATGGTTTGGGTAACGGCTTGAGTGGAAACTCATTTCGCCTAACTCGAATCGACCCGCCAACCTACCACTTTTTTTTTAAAATTTTAATATATATAGTTATATATATCTAAAATTATGAATTATTATTTTTATAATAAAGGTACGCATTAGGTCGAGTTGACTAGCCGACTTGCCCAACTCGCCACCCTACGGTTCAAGTAAGGGGTTGAGTGAAAACTCAACTCACCCAACTTGAATCAACTCGTCAACTTGCCACTTTTTTTTTCTTTTTTTCTTTTTATTTTAATATATATTATTTATTTATTTATTAGATATCTAAAATATGAACTATTTGTTTGATATGTTACACCTGCACATTTTTTTAGTCAAACTATAGATAAATGATATTAGTCACTGATATATAGACAAATAAATTTACAAGCATAACATTTATGCATGTTGTAATTGAGGCTGTATTTTTTATGATTTCTTCATGTCATAATCTATTATATAATTCAGAATAACAATATTTTTTAGACTTTATTTCTAATATGTGCAGTGAAATATCCATTTAATCATTTCTTTGAGTGATAGAAATCATGTAAGGATCAAGATCTTATGCAAGATTAAAAGGGGTATATGATAAATCAAATTGTAGGATTGAATTGAGGATTGTAAGATCTCATCAAAATTATAAAATAATATGTATATATATATATATATATATATATATATATATATAATATAATGATATAAATTTTGTAAATAACACAAAACCATCTAAGTCCCATTATATTTTAATAAAACAAGCTCAAATGCCATGCAATTAGTAAAAAAAAAAAAAATAGAGAGCAACTCTTATATTCTATTGTATTTAGAAAATTTTTTTTCTCACCAAATAGACATTTTATTCTTCAAAACTTATAATATTATATCTCATTGTCAGTGTTCACTAACCTAAGTTAAAAATTAAACAAATTATGAGTAGTAAGACTGTAATTGTATAATATTGTAAAGATTTAAGTTAGTTTAATGACTTTTTTCCATTTCAATTAACCTAATATATTAGAAACATATCAACAAATTAGAAAATGACAAAAATAAAACTTTTATAGGATCGATAAAATTGTAAAATTATAATATTTAAATATTTAAATAGAGATCCTATTGAGATCCTAGTAGATTTAAATCTTTCATAAGATTGAGATCGTTTAGGTTGTTTGAAATCGTAAGATCATAAGATTTTAAGATTTAGATCGAGATATTAACAATGACCCGACTTGCACATTTTGATTGGTTTAGTTCTATTTTTTCCCTCAACCCAACCTATGCACACTCTAAATATTAGTTTGGATGTCTTTTGACAATTCAAATGAAATTCTTCCCTCCCCATGCACATCTTTGGGCACTATGTAGTTTCCTAAATGCTTCTACCAACCATTGACAAGAAAATTACTACACACGTACTATTTCTTACTACGTTCTAGATCCTTGTTCCTACATCTTTATGTAACTACCAAACCATGAAATCTAGAATTGGCTACTGAATGAGGCATGCATGACATATTCAACTCCTTTTTGTTTTATGATCTAGTAACATAGATATGGCATGTGACTCTGTGCAGGGAAATCAGGAATCAGGTTGGATTGGACTAGAAGGCTGAAGGTAGCCCTTGGTGCTGCCAGGGGTTTGACTTATCTTCATGAACATGTCAATCCACCTATCATACATAGAGACATCAAATCAACCAACATTTTGCTAGATGAACGGTTGAATGCCAAAGTTGCTGATTTTGGTCTTTCCAAGCTTATGGTGGATGATGAGAAAGATCATGTTACAACTCAAGTAAAAGGGACAATGGTTGGTATTGTATCTTCTAAGCCTTTATACCATAAAAAGCAACATAACTAATCATGAGAAGATGGCCATTTTCTTTACAAATGGTTCAAGTATATATATCATTGATTGCATGCTTATTCAAAATAAGTAATTCAATCTTCTTTCAAAATTTTACCTTCCTTTAGAATTTTAGCAAATTTATGTTACCATCTAAGCTAATCATAACCTAGCTACATCTATATATGACAGTAGACATTGTTGTGCGAAAAATCTAAAGTGTCCGACAATTTAAGTACCTCTCTAATAAATATATGTCAAAATTGACCTAAAATCATTTATCAAATCCAACCCACTCACACTTTAACCCAATTCAACTTATCCAAATTTGATCTAGGTCACATTGTGATCCATTTATTATGGGTCATAAGCAGATTGACCTATAGTAGACACTTAACCCATTTATACAAACACACATGAGACTAGAGCATCATTGAAGGTTGGAGTACACACATATGTAAGCATACACACCTTTGCATGCAAACACATATGCGTGTGTGCACATACACATACACACACACACACACACACACACACAGAGAGACATATACGAGTGCAAGCATACACCAATGCACACTTGTGCATGCACATGCATACATATATTCTTAGAAATATACACATGCACACACACATACCTATGGACACATACATATAAACACATACACACACACACCTACCCACCCACACACACACACATATATATTCACAAGTTTAGAATTATTTTTTTGAAAAACAATTTTAGAATTCTTTAATTTTTTTGGTATTTATGCTGGAACCTATTTTGTTAAAATTAGGTATAAAATATTATCTAAGTTTGTGAGTGTGTATATATATATATATGTAAGTAAGTATGTATGTATATATGTATGTTAATAATTTTCCTAATTTAACTAATGATCTGGCAATCCGACAATTGGATCAGTGATACAGTGACCTGATTTCATCACCGAGTCACCGTTCAAGTTTTCACAATTATCAGTAATGAACTGATGAGAAGGGATTTATTGTTTTGAATTGATGTAGGGGTACCTAGATCCAGATTATTATACAAGTCAGCAATTGACTGAAAAGAGTGACATTTATAGCTTTGGAGTGCTGATGTTGGAGCTGATAACCGCGAGAAAACCGATCGAGAAAGGGTCATATATTGTGAAAGTGGTTAGGAATTCAATTGATAAGACAAAAGAGTTGTACGGTCTTCATGAAACTCTTGACCCAGTCCTCATTTCGGGGTCAACACTGAAGGGGTTTGAGAAATTCTTGGATCTCTCAATGAAGTGCCTTGAAGAGTCACGCATTGAAAGGCCTAAAATGAGTTATGTGGTAAAAGAACTTGAAAGCTTGCTGGAGTTTAATTCTGTGAACGCCACTGCTGAATCAGCAGAAGCTTCCACTTCGTCTGTTTATGATGTGATAATAGATAAAGGGAGTCCC
Organism: Biancaea sappan; assembly: GCA_037074585.1. Taxonomy (NCBI): domain Eukaryota; kingdom Viridiplantae; phylum Streptophyta; class Magnoliopsida; order Fabales; family Fabaceae; genus Biancaea; species Biancaea sappan. Next base: position 62,632,781 of record CM073493.1, on the reverse strand, counting down.
CAGCATCTTTATAGTAATGAGTCCCTTGATTCAACTGTGGCTCCTCTACAACCAAAAAATGACCCTACGTTACTTGTTTAACAAGCCATGGAGCAAACATGCATTGACTCTCTTTATCTTTGTTTCTTTTTCATGTTGTGATTGTATAACAGATATTAGTTTGTGAATAGAGGCTATGAGAAGATTGTTTAACTTATGGGATGGCTGTGTTTTATAGCTTGTAATATTAAAATAGAATTAAAGTCTTACATCTAATAGAATATGATATTTGTAAAGATATTTATAAACGATATTTTTATTAAATTTAAATTAATTTAATATAATATATTAATGAATATTAATATACAAATATATATATATATATATATATATATATATAGGTCAGACCTTCCTTTACAATTAATTAATATTTTCTGATCAATTTATTTAAAATAATGTGTCAGTTAAAATTTAAATTATTTTAATAAATTCAAAATGATGTGTCGGTTAAATTTTAAATTCATTTTAAAATCGAGCATACATGTTGATTAAATTTAAATAGATACATTTATTAGAAATTGAATAAATGTATCTGGTATAAATTGAACTAACATAATTACTTAAATTCTATATATATATATATATATATATATCCTATTACAAATTTATAGTGAGAACCTTGAATAAAAAATATCTAGATAAAAGTTCTAAAATACTTTATTGTATCGTGAAAGAATCTATCTATAATGTTTTAATACACATATAAACTCTTTAAAAGATAGTATCTTTCAAGCATACAAACGGATAAGATCCTTTTGCTTAGCTCCAAATTTGAGCAAATAAATATGCAATGAAAGAAGCAGCAATCTATTTTTAATTATAATAAACGATTTGCCTTTAATCTTTAACAACTAAACCTGAAGTGGCTGCTCATATTTCTAGTATCAACTTTTGATAAACACGGCAACAAAATCATTACAGATTTCTGCTTTTCCTCGATATTCTCAAATACCCTGATTTAACGATGTTATTAACAAAAATATTCAATGTAAAAAAAAGTTAAAGGGATTAATTGTAACATTTTAAAGGGATTAAAGTTAAAGGGTCCAGTGGTTCTTCTCTCTGCATTTGGGAGAATTCGCCTCAAAACATTGTTCTTACTCTTCTTGCTGATTATCCTCCATCATATTTGTTAGGAGTTTATTGTTTCGTTGTTTCCTCTTGTCTTAAAATAATAATAAAATAAGTCCAGGTGCTTCTTGTGCCTTCACATAAAGATCAACAATATATGAATATTAGATAACAATCCAATATACTTAATACATTACAAAACAGTCCTACAAAGAAAGGTGAAAAACGAAACAGTTCTACCTTATGCATGTTATATACTGTATTTTGTACTATTAAAGTAGAATTAAAGTTTTACATGGGACAGAATAGAATATTTGAAAATTTATTTAATTTGTGTCCTTTTTATCAAATCTAAATTAATTTAATATAACATATTAACGAATATTAATATATAAATATATATGTGTGTGTGTAAATGACTTTCTTTATAATTAATTAATATTTTTTCATATCTATTTAGAATAATGTGTCAATTAAATTTTGAATTATTTTAATAAATTTGAAATAATTTATTGATTGAATTTTAAATTCATTTTAAAATTCGAACAGACATATTGATTAAATTTAAACAGACATATTTGATAGAAATTGGACAGACATGCTTGTTGAAAATTGAATAGACACATCTATTGAAATTGAATAGATATAATTGTTTAGACTTCTATATTTATTATCTTAAAATTCTATAGTGAGTAATTTGAATAGAAAATATCCAAACAAAAGTTTCAAAAGAGTTTTGTGTTAGATTTTTCATATGGACTACCATAAATCATATTTATCTATACATATATATATATATATATATATATATATATTTATTTATTTATATGTATTATCCAGTTTTAATAATAAGTTAATTATAAATTCTTTTATAAATTAAACAATCCTTATTGAATTGAAACTGGGCCTTGTATAGACTGACTAATGATGGGAATGTCAGCCCATTAGGGTTTCACAAGGAAGAGTTTCTACTCTCTGTCTATATATGTGGTGTAGCAGTCCCATTGAAGCAACACTCTGTGAAAGCATATTAGGCCAAGAGGGCAGTTATACTCTCCTTAATTGTTTTGTTTTCTATTCGTCAATTTTATTTATACCCGATAATAAATTACGATCAAGAATTCCGCTGCTTTCCCAGGTACGCATATTTTTGTTATTATTCATATATGCTATAGAACTTTCTGCAATACAATACTTATATATAGGAATTCTTTATAAATTCCTTCAATTGATGTCAGAGCCTGGTTGTTAGATTGTTCTATGGCTATATGATTGGAGTTAGGGTTCATAAGAAATTTTTTCTATAGAATCCTAAATTTTTCAATTCAAATTAAATTAAGTTGGTTTACAATCATCAATGATAAGTGGGAAAATCAATTACGTATAATTGCGATAAATTTGATTTTCACTTGTGTATCAATTTAATTTTAAGAATCAATCACGTCAAACCTTGATTACATATACATCACAATCCACATTGATAAGAGGGACTTGTATAAGGATATATGTGGGACTTTGAATTGACGTAATCAAATATGTGCTAATTTTGATTATCTTTCTAGAATTTCTTGTTCTCTGTGATGGAAGAATTTGGAGTGTTTTTTTTCTTGCCAAGTTCTTTGCTTTTGCTCCCTCAACACGAAATTGAACATGCTTGGCAGTGTTGAAAGACTTTTATATTGTCACATCGCATAATTATTTTTTATCGATAATATTTCATTTTGAATTTATATTCAGGTTTCATTGGTTTTATCTTTTGATTTACTCAAATGAAGTACTCAATGGACTCTCCAGTGGGATTGAATCCATGTGATTTGATTGATTGGAAAAAATTATTGTAATTTGGATAAATGACTTTTATTTGGGTTTATAAGGTTGTTTTTTCTATAAAACCCTAAATGTGTGTTTTGTTTATAGTTATTGAGAATTTAGATAATATTTGTGATTATTATAATTCTCAATATGAGATTAGGTATATATTGATAATGTATATGTGATTTTCAAATTCAAATAAAACTAATTTTGTGATAAAATTGAGTGAATCCCATTTTGGTGATCAAAATTGAATTCATTAGTGTGAAATCAACATGATTATTCAATATCATGACAACTGGTGTTTTTTTTCCCACTCATTGAAGGATCACGTTGATTTGGATAACTATATTCCCCTTGATTAATTAATTGATAAGATGTTAGCAAGTGGAAGAGTTATATTTTTAAATTGGATGAATTGACGTGATCCTATTTTTAATTTTATGATACCCTAATATTCACTTTGTATTTTCAATTCAGTTGGGTTTCTTTATATATATGTTATCTGTACTGATATGGATTGAAATATATTGTGAAAATCAAGATACATCATAAATTTGAGATATGATTAGGTATGATATATGATTGAGATATATCATAAATTTGGGGTTGGATCATAAAAAAAAAAATTGTCTATATCTCGCTGATTCTAAATCCAATTGATAATCTCAAATTCATGATTTAATCATATGAAAAATTGACATAATCAATCCTAATTGATTCAATCCATATTAATCATATATATATATATATATATATATATATATATATATATATATATATATATATATATATATATATATATATATATATGAAATTTGGAATTGTAGAAAATCGTCTATATATTTGGAATATGAGTGATTGGGATTCCAATTATAATATAATTTCAATTAATATATGATTAACGTTGTTTACTCTGATTTGTGCCTCTGAGATTTGGCATTTGGGATTGTATCATATATATATATATATATATATATATATAGATGAGCTTGAATTTTATATATTTGTTTATCTCAATTACAGTTTGGTCATATATATTGATCAAAATTTTGAATTTTCTTGTGAATTTAGGTCTTAATCTGTCAATAATCCTATTTTAGATATTGTATTCTCTAAAATTCAGCTCGAAATTTTTTTTATATATGAATTTTGAATATTATTATTTTTTAAATATCCCTTATACTTTGTCTTGGAGCACCGTTTGTATATTTTAACTATTTTAGAGATAATTTACATTATTTAATTATTTAAATTTTATTGTAAATTGTTTCTAAATACTCTGCCAAATAATTTTGGATATCCAAAGATGCTATTCGGATAATTTTGTGAGGTTGTAAGTTTGCCTATCACGAGTCCAATTTTTAATGTTATTTTTGCAAATAATATATATATATATATATATATATATATATATATATATATATATTTCTTTATTCTTTCAAAATAATTATGGCTTGAAAAGGGAAAAATAGCAGTTATGGTGACAATAAATAATTTGTCTTGAAATATCATTAGTGTACACACCCTATCGGAGTGACATTAATGTATGTTTTTTGTGATAAATATTTTTTTTGGTGTTTTCTTTTGATATTTTTGTAATATAAAAGGATTGCGAAATCACCTCATGTACACATCACTGATCTATTACTCTATATCATGTGTACTATAATATACTTTGATATTGCATCTATAATTGATCTAAAATTTACTGACCTTGGATTATATATTTCTCTTAATTAATTATGCTTTTGCATATTCATTATTCTTTATGTGAAATATGAGCTTTTAACGTGTATGATCTACTTCCCTATCAAATACTATTTCTGCATCATTAAAACTTATGTTTCCTGACATGTGCTATAATTATAGTTGTTATTTTAGCCTTAATGATTATTTTAATAATTGACTATTGCTATTCAAGTGGGAGAATTGTTAAATTATATATATATATATATATCCTATGTGGATTAGCATTACTAAATTATTAAAATATTTTTTAAATCATTAATATATCAACTATATTAATTGTGTTTTATAATATAGCATTTTAATTAATTCAATGAATATTGTAACTGAATTGAATCTAATTTGGTTTATATTTCTCCTAATTTTTTGTGGCTCTTTTGACCTAGAGCTTTACCAAATAGTTGTTAAGACAACATTCTTAAATGGTGATTTTTCAAATGATGTGTACATTGATCAACCTAATATATTTTTTCAAAAATATGGTCAAAACCATATAGTATGCAAATTAAGAGATCCATATACGTTTTAAAATTGGTCTTGAGGCAATGGTACCTAAAATTTCACCATGTTGTCACTTTAATCAGCTTCAAGTAGAATATGTGTCTCATCAGTGTTTATACATGATGACTAGTGGGAGTAAGTTTGTAATTTTAAATATTGTACTTTTAGTTTTTTGGCTTGAAATTTTATGAGTATTCCTTACTCTCTGCTAGTGGCACCTTAGTATATCATATTCTTCCTGTTGATGTGTCATAGTCAAGGAATTAATTTTTTGATCTTTATATAAATTGAATAATTTCATCAGGCATGATATGTATTTATTATATTTTTTTAATATAATTGCTAATTATTTGTATAACTGTAACCTCACCTATCGTGGGTATAATTATACAAATTTTGTGAATTGAATGATTAAATTTTTTTAATCATTATTTTATTACATTAATAATAATTATACCCTATTGGTATGTTATCATTAATGTAATTTATTGTACAATGCACTGTTAGTTTTATATTTATATCAATTATCTTTCGAATACCCTATCGGTATTAGAAACTTTGGTGATATAAGATTTGTGCATTATAATCATTACATTTCTCATTTATTATGGTTTGAGACCTTTAGGCCGGATCATCATAAGTAAGAAAATTTTTTTAAAGGGCATGATTGGCTGTGTATAAGGAACTATTTAATTCTCTTATTGCATGATTACATCGTGTAAATTAAATGTTCCTTTTGTTGTTATAATGTCAGCCTTCTTTGTCTATACTTGACTTCTATCAAGACTTTGAATATGATCAATTTTGAGGAATGGAAATAAAATAATCTCTGGATCTCTATTTGGCTATCACTAATATGGACTTGGCTTTGAGAGAAAAAGAGCCTGGTGCTCTTACTGCCTCATCCACTGTTACTAAAAAGACTTCTTGTGAAAAATGAGAACACTCAAACATAGTATGTCTCACAGTGTTGAAATACACTATGAAGAAGTTAATTAGATAGATCATTCTAGAGAGCAAAAAGTTCTCAAATGCTTCCATTGATTAATGTGCACTCAATTTTGTACTCATCCCGATATTGTTTTTGCTATTAATGATTTAGGGATATATTTGAACAACCTAGATTTAGGTCATTTAAAGCCATAAAAAGGTCATAAGATATTTGCAGGGAACCAAAGATCATGTATTGACCTATAGGAAGTCTGATCAACTTCAGGTCATTAATTATTCTGATTCTTATTTAGTATGGTTACCCTGACTACTGAAATTCTACTTACAGCTCTATCTTTTATGATGACATGAGTAGCTATCTCTTGGAAGAGTGTTAAATAGACTCTTACAACTACTTCTACCATGTAGGCAGAATATGTCACTTGCTATGAGGCTACTTGTCAAGCCATGTGGCTAAAAATCTTAATCTCTGGCTTTCACATTGTTGAAAGCATTTCTAAGCCACTTGTGATATATTGCGAAAATACTGCTGTTGTGTTTTTCTCTCAAAACAACAGAAGCTCTTGTCAATCAAAGCACTTTGATATTAAATATCTGTTTGTTAGAGAGAAAATTCTGGAGTTTCAGACTCGTATTGAGCATTTTGCTACAGAAAACATGTTAGCAGATCCACTAACTAAAGGCTTAATTGTTAGAGCTCTTCAAAATCATGTAGCTCATTTGGGTTTAGTTCAGTCTTTTGATGTTTTGGGTTAGTAGGAGTTTGAAATTTAATATTTACTTAGTGTCATTCTTATGAGATATATTTGTGATGACGTCACTTATACTATCATATCTCTTAGAGCATTTTCAGATGCTTGGACCATTGGTCAGGATTGCACAAGGATCACATCCTTGTAATGTATATTCTGACACTAGTTTCACATATTATTCAAATCTTTTGTTGAGAATCTTGACATGTAAGATGTCAATGCCCCTATCGGACGTGGTTTTTACATTGTCAAATACTTATTGCCTCTTGATTTGACTTGAAAATTGTTAATTTATAGTGACAACTCATAATTGACATGTCCATTTTGTTGTATTATTAAATTTGAAAATTATTTATCCTTTAAACTAATGATTTATGTTGTCTAAGTAGGAGATTGTTAGATTTTTCATATGGACTACCATAAATCATATTTATCTATACATATATATATATATATATATATTTATTTATTTATATGTATTATCCAGTTTTAATAATAAGTTAATTATAAATTCTTTTATAAATTAAACAATCCTTATTGAATTGAAACTGGGTCTTGTGTGGGCTGACTAATGATGGGAATGTCAGCCCATTAGGGTTTCACAAGGAAGGGTCTCTACTCTCTGTCTATATATATGGTGTAGCAGTCTCATTGAAGCAACACCCTCTGAAAGCATATTAGGCCAAGATGACAGTTATACTCTCTTTAATTATTTTGTTTTCTATTCTTCAATTTTATTTATACCCGATAATCAATTACTATCAAGAGTTCCGCTGTTTCCCCAGGTACGCATATTTTTGTTATTATTCATATATGCTATAGAACTATCTGCAATACAATACTTGTATATAGGAATTCTTTATAAATTCCTTCATTTTGTTGTATCCTAGAAAAGTCTGTCTATAATTTTCTAATACACAAACTTAAATTATTTAAAAATAATGTTTATCACGCCTCAATGAGATAATGTGTTAGCTTAGTGGGAACTGGAAGAAGCATACTGAAAAAAACTCTGATTGAGCTCCTTTATCTTCCTTATGTTGTCAACAATATATAAACACACAATTCCAATTATCAATTATTGAGATGACTTATTGACTTGGGAAGATGCTGAACTGAATTGTGGATATAGTATTGCAATATTTAATTCTATTTTCAATGTTGAATTGCATGTACAATCTATATATTAAGTTACGATAATATATTCAGCACATTTTAGTCGCATATCTAGTAAAGTATAATCAGTCCTCTCTTTAAAACAGGATTTTCTTCTCTTTTGAATGAATCAAGAGAGTTATGATCTCTTGATCTGAGTCGTCGATTGCAAAGATTGACAACTCAAATATTTTGAGTCTTTTACTCTTTTTTTTAAAATTAAAGTTTAATTATAAACAAATAATTTTTATGATCAATGACCCAGATCTGAATATGAGATTTTTGTTTCTTTGAAAAACAGGAGACAGTGGTTCTCCTTTCCTTTTGCCAAAATTTATCAACTTGGTATGATGTCTCAAGTGCACTTATATTATGTTGCAATACTTGCGTTGGAAGGTTGTTGCTACTTATGATCCTTAATTACTTTTTCACTTTATAATTTAATGGGTGATATATATATATATATATATATATATATATATATATATATATATATATATATATATATATTAATGACAATGGGTAATAAAGTTTAGTTATTGTACAAAAAATATTAAAGTTTATTTTTTATGTGAAAGGATATAATATTATATTTAGATGAACACGCTTCTTAGAAAGATGGTGATGATTAAAAAAAATTACTTGTTAGCTTCTGAATAAGTTACAAAAAATGTGTGTGTATGTGTGTGTGTGTGTGTGTATATATATATATATATATATATATATAAGGATATAATATTACATTTAGATGAACACACTTCTTAGAAAGATGGTAATAATAAAAAAAAATTACTTGTTGGCTTCTGATTAAGTTACAAAATATGTGTGTGTGTGTGTGGTGTATATATCCTTACAAAATAAAAACTATCCTTCTTAAAAAATAAAATGACATAGATTTACCCAGATGTAAAAATAATTTATAGTTTATAATGATGATGATGTATCAAACCTTTAGATAGTTATTTATTTATTTATTAATAACTCTTCATCATAAGTCATGCTATCATTTAATCCCTATAGTTTTAATAATTTTTTAATTAAGTTCTTATAATTTAAAAGTTTATAATGCGTTCCCTATAATTTTAAAGATTTTAATTAATTTCTTTCTTACCATTAAAACAACATGACCAATTATGTATTATTTTGACTTGAGGAATATATATAATTTTAAAAAATTCATCCTAATTACTTAAAATAAGTTGCATCACGTGTATACAATATGAGTTATTTGCTTTGTCTCATTTTTTGTTGCTTAAATAATGTATATTTAGAATATCAATATGCAGATGATTAGTCATATCAATAAAGTTTAACCAAATACTGATTAAAGCTTAATTAGTAATAAGAACTAAATAAAAATTTTGTACAACTACAAATCCTTAATTACAAATAGTCTTTAAACTATATGACCAAATTAAAATTTAGTGCAACTATAAAGACTAAAATAATAATTTGGTCTTTAACTTTTGAAATATACACATTGTACTTTTTTTGGGACTAGAAATAGGGATATGGCAATGGAGAGTTTAATTCGGGGATTCTCGCTTTCGAATCCCCTTGAGCGGGAATATCTACTCTGTTGGGATGAGAATGAAAAAAAAAATACCCTGCATTTTGAGGACAGAGATTAGAATCACTCCTCACCTTATGGGTTTTTGTCCCTGAAGGACATTTTAATAATTTTAGTGAAATTACAAAAATGTCCTTAAATATATATATATATATATGATATTTTTTAAGAATGTTTTAGTCATTTTACAAATAAAATAATTTAATAAAATAAAATACTTTTTTTCCATGAATCCAGTGCTCACAGCAAGACCTTTTTACTCACCAAAAAGTTAAAAAAAGCAAGCTCTTTTTACTGTTTCATTTTCTTTGTTTTCGCAGAAATTTTTTCACTGAATATAATTTTACTGGAGATATTGTTAAGAACACTTGTCCAGCAGAAATTCGAGATCTCACTATTTTTTGTTTCTAAAAAAAGCAAGACCCATCATTATGATTTTTGTTTTTATTTTACCTTTACTATTTTTTTAGAATATCCATTATGCCCTAAGTTTATTATAATCTAATTCCTCAACTTATGTACTGTGGTCCCGTTGTTCTCTACTATCCTCCTGTGCATGCTGTGTTGGTGGTTGCTTCTTCAACTTAAATTATTTATATATAATAATAATATATAATAAAAATATATTACATATAATAATTTAAAAATTAAAAACTGATGTGCTTATTTGTATTGTTTTTGGATTAAAAAATATATGCTCTTTTATACTATTTTATATTTTTCAGCTACTTTAACAACTACTTTTATCGAACACTTCTAATTCAATAAGGTAGCTTATAAACTTTTAGCTATAAGTTAAAAATTAGCTTATAAGCTTATCAGCTAGCTTTTAGTTAGCTTATCAGTTAATTTTGCCTAACAAACCCTAAGCATAACCATACCTCTGAATGAAAGAAGAAGGGGAAGAGGAAGACAAATAGGAGTAGTCATCATTGACAAGGCCACCACATTGTTTTGTTGGCCCTAATCTTTGACTTGTTCTTGCCCCTGAACCTCGTTATGGAAAAAATTTGTTCCTCATCTCGATCTCTAAGTTATGTAAGGTCTCTGCCAATTTAATAAATATAAAAAAATAGAAAAATCAACCATTAATCACGATTCAGCATAAAGAGAGAGTAGACGGATAGGGAGACAACAGTGAGAGATAGACAAGAAAAAAGCTTACCACCAGTGAGAAGACAATATTTTTTTTTATTTTTTTAGAGATTTAGAGATAGAACTGAGATGGAGAGGAAGAAAAGGGTCGAGGTCAAATGAATGGAGATTGTCTAACAGCGAGACGAAGACGATAAAGATTGAGAAGCACAATAGAGATTTGGAGATGGTTTAGGGGCTCCGCAAGATGGAGACAGAGACAATGGTGAGACAAAGACAACAAAGATTGAGAAGATTGGAGATGGTTTAGGAATTAGATGAATTCGACAACGGAGTTAGGAAAAGTTTTAGGAATTAGGGTTTTGTTTTTTGTTAAATTAATTTAAATTATAAAATTACTAAAATATCTTCAATAAATATTATATATATATATATATTAAGGGCATTTTAATAAATTTAATAAAATTACTAAAATTTTTCTTTTTTTGGAGAGAGAGAGACCCACAGGATCGGAAGTGCGATACCTTTGAAGGAATTTTTTTCTCTCTCTGTAAAAAAAAATCCCTATGGAGGGCTTGTGAGCATGGTTACTTTTCTTTCTCTGCTATTCTCTCGCTATTCCTTTCACAACCCCTTCTTTTACTACAGTGAAGTTCTTAGTACTTGCTATTTTTGGGGTGAGGCTTCCATCCTATGCATTGGAGGGAAGTTGGGAACCATTTAATCAGTTTGATTTAATAGTTTTCATTCATTCAGTATTTTTTTGTTTAAAATAAAATTTTTACAAGTATCAACTAATCTAATAATAATTATAAATACAATAATAAATATAAAATAATAATTATAAATTTTATTTAACTTATTTTTAAAAAATATTAAAAAATATTGGATGAATAAGATCCAATGACTTTCTTTCCCTCCTATGCATAGGAGCCTCCTATGCGTAGGAAGGAAGCCTCACCCCTATTTTTGGCTATAATCTTTACAATCTATAGCTTGATTTGTTAAGAAAAATGACATCTATACGCGTCAAAAAATCACTTTTGGATCAAAAAGGTCTTTGTTTTCGTCCTCTTAACAGTAGATTTGGTCGCTTGATGAGGCGGCAGAAATGCCAAAATAGGAAAAAAACCTTGAGATAAATGCACTGTTTGGTAAAATTAACTTATAAGCTAATTTTTAGCTTATAGCTTATAAGCTAATTTTTAGCTTATAGCTTATAAGCTAACTTATTTAAATTAGAAGTGTTTAGTAAAAGTAGCTGTTGAAGTAGCTAAAAAGTGTAAAATGACATAAAAGGATATATATTTTTTAATTCCAAAATAAAATAAACAAATATATCATTTTTGTTTTTAATTAAATTAATTTAAATTATTATAAATATAAAATTCATTAAAAATATATATTTATATATTTTATTATATTTTATATATGAATAATATATTTTCACATATAATATATATATATATATATATATTATTTTATTATATATAATAAAATATATCTACATATTTTATTATTTATATATATAATATTATATGTATAATATATTATATATAAATATAAATATAATAAAAGATGAGTAAATAAGATATAATAAAGTAAGGGGCGTAATGGGTATTTTGAAAAAGTAATAAGGGCATAATAAGAACAAAAAACTTTAAATTATAAACTATAAGCTATAAGCTACTCAAAGTAGCTTATCAGAATAACATATAAGCTACTAAAATAAGTTCATTTACCGAACACTTTTAACGAGCTTATAAGTTAGTCAAATAAGCTATAAGTTAGCTTATAAGCTATAAGCTGTCTTGTCGAACATAGCCAAAATATTATGATTTTTTATTGACAAAAATTCCAAAAAGTAAAGAAAAGCTTTTATTAATAAATATAAAAAATTAAAGTAAAACTAGAATGAACATGCCAAAAAATAACCAAAAATAGAAAAGTGAGCTGGAACATCGATTTCTGAAATGATGGATTTTGGACTTGAAAATAACTGCAAATGAAATGAGTGATCATGCTTCCTATATTATATGACCCAAAACTCTAGTTTTGTGGATGTATTATATTATCTAAAATTACAAACATAATTAGGACAATTTAGTAAAATATCAATCTATTGTTTTGTTTCTGTGATATTTTTATGACTATTTTATATTTATCTTCTCTAGTTTCAACCTGAGCTATTCTGTTCTTCAAAGAATCATAGGTCATATATTGAATTGTGTTGCTTAAACCAATCAACTCAAATTACTTATCCCGTTATTGTCGATGCAAATGGAGTTCCCTATTCTAGCAAAGACTAAATGAGACATACAATGAGATCCGGTAATCAACGGGTAAGACAAAACCAATTAACTAGCTAGAAACAGAAAATAATATAAATAGAACTAAATATTGTACACTCGCCCCTCATGTTGGAAGATGATGAACATTAGACATTCCTAACTTGGACATTAAAAATTTGAATTGAGATCTCGAAAGGGAATTGGTAAAAACATATGCAATCTGACAATGCATAGAAACATAGCGAGGAATAATCAATCCACACTGGTATTTTTTTTTCGAACAACATGACTGTCAATCTCAACGTGCTTTGTACGCTCATGGAAGATAGGGTTAGCTGTTATATGTAGGGTAGCCTGGTTATCTCACCAAAGATCAATTGGCTGCCTAAATTCCACATGCAGATCTCGTAAAAGATATATGAGCAATTAAACTTCACAAACAATCGAAGCCATGCTACGGCACTCTACTTTAGCTGAGGAATGAGTAATTGTGCTTTGTTTCTTCGTTCTCCAACTCACCACAGTCAGACCTAAGGAAATGCAAAAACCTATAAGAGACTTCCTGCTATCAGGACATGATGCCTAACCTGCATCACAAAAAGTTACAAGCTGTAAGTCATTTACAACAGGAAAATAAATTCCTTTAGAGGGCGTTCCTTTAGATATTGCAATACATGTATCGCAATGCTGCTAACAAGGTACCCCGACAAATTGATTAAGCTGCTGATCAACAAATGTAATTTCAGATCTAGTAAAATTTAAATAGAAAAGGTGCCCAATAAGTCTTCTGTATCTCTTAGCTTAGTTAGAAGATCAACTTGATTATCAGTAAATTTGTGTCCCCTTGGTAAAGGTGTGTCAACAGCCTTAACACTAAGCAAACCAACATCAGAAAGAATATCAAGCACATATTTTCGTTGGTTCACATGAGTCCCACTAATACCATGATACCATGAACAATCTCTAAGCCAAGAAAATAATGAACATAACCTAAATCCTTAATAGAAAAAATTTTATGCAAGGAATTCTTCACTTTAGTAATTTCTACTTCATCAGTTCCTGTTATTATAACTTCATCAATATAAACAAGTGATACAATAAAAGATGTAGAAGAATTCTTAAGAAACAAGCAATGGTCAGAAGAAGATTGAACAAAACCGTAATCCTATAATCTACAATATAGTTCAACATTCCACTATCGCCCTGCCTGTTTCAAACCATATAGGGACCGAAGTAACTTACAGACTTGTCATAGCTTTGCTTTATCATAACCCTCTGAAGGAATCATGTACATATCCTCATCAAGATAACCACGCAAAAACACATTATTTATGTCAATTTGATGTATTGACCACTGTCTTGCCATTGCTACTACCAACAGAACATGCACAATTATAAGTTTAACAACAGAGGAAAAACACTGTATAATCTATCCCTCAGTCAGGTTATACCCTTTGGCCACTAATCTAGCCTTATATCAATCTATCCTTCCATCAGGGAGCCTTTTAATTTTGTAAATCCACTTGCTAACAATAGCAAGTTTTCCTAGTGGTAAATCAGTAATATCCCATATTTTATTTCATTCAAGAGCCTCAAGCTCTTGGTCCATGGCTTCTCTACAATTTTTGTTGGTCTTGGCCTGTTCATAAGACTGGGGTTCACCTGCACTAGATAGATTAGAAAGGAAATTCACATAAGCAGGATTTAATAAAGGCAAAATCATGTAAGGAAAAGTATTTAGAGTAAGAGTAGGTAAATGCACAATGTGATCATTGCTGGTATTAGTAAGATTAACTATGAAGACATCCATCCATTTTGGTGGAACCCTATGTCTGGTTCTATGCCTTCCAGTATCATATCCTTCTCTTAATTCAAAGAAAAGATTATCTGAAGTAGGTTTAGTGTCAGATCCATTGCTGCATTGTAGATCAAAGTTGAATGCTAGTCCTCCAGCGTTTGAACTTGTAATCGTATTGTCGGGCACTGAATTTGTATTATCAATTGTGGACGTATTGCCAGAAGCTGGGATAACATCGTCGGGTGTTGAACTTGTATTGTCGAGCACTGATGGGATAATTGCTTCTGGAATTCTATTGACATCAAGTGTTGTGTTATCAAAACTTTATGAAGGGAAATGAGTGCCATGAATGCAAACTCAGTAACATTATTAGTAAAGAGTGAAGTGAAACCATTAGTCCCTGTTTTTTCAGCCTGAAAGGAATAAATATTTTCATGGAAAATAACATCTCTAGATATAATAACTTCCCTTGAATCAAGGCTATATAATTTATATGCCAGTTATCTTGGAGAAAAACCTAGAAAAATACATTTCATAGCCTGAGGTTCGAATTTACCTTTATGAGGTTTCACATTTGAAGCATGGCATAAACACCCAAAGGTTCTTAGAGATGACTAATCAGGTTGCCTCCCAAAAAGTAGTTCATATAGAGTCTTCCAGCCAAGAATTTGTGAGGGCAATCTATTTACTACATAAGTTGCCATAAGAAGTGAAAAGGGCCATAAATAATTTGGTAAATTGGCCTGAAACATCAAAGATCTAGCTAATTCAATCAGGTGTCTATGCTTCCTTTCAACTACTCCATTTTGTTGGGGTGTATACGGACAGGTTCTTTGATGAACAATGCCATGTTTATTTAAGAGGGATAAAAAATTCATGTTAACAAAGTCAGTTCCATTATCAGTTCTAAGATATTTTATCTTCAAATCAAACTGAGTTTGTGTCATATTAATAAAAGACAAAAAAATAGATGTAGTCTAAGTTTTATGACTTAACAAGTAAGTCCAAGTGGCACGGCTAAAATCATCAACAAGAGTCATAATATAACTAGTTCTAGTGAGTGAGGGATACGAGTAAGGCCCCCAAATATCAAGATGTATTAGATTAAATATAGCAATAGTATTTCTAGTATGGATAGGAAAAGTCGACCTAGTTTGTTTAGCTTTATGGCAAACATCATAGGCCTTGAAAATATCTTTATTAATAGCAGATTTGGAAATACAAGGTAAATTCGAGCGTTGTAAAATGGTGTGAGAAGCATGGGCAAGCCTCTTGTGACTTATGTGCAAATACAGAGGATCACAATTAGAGTAAGTATTGAGAACATAATCAATACAAGTAGTTTTATTTGAATCATTACACACAGAAATAGTCCTATCACTGATGTACTCAGTAGTATTATTACAGTTAATCACATCATTTCCTTTATTTGAAATAACAGATAATTTTTCCAAAATATACAATCCCCTTATCATCTTTCCTTTAGCTAAGATAACGTCAATCATTAGGTCCTACAAAATGTAGTAGTTAGGATAGAAAGGAAATTTAACATGAACATGGGAAGATAGTTTATTCATAAAGAGTAAATTAAATTTAAAACAAGGGGTATAAAGGGTTTCCTTTAAAATGAGTTTAGGAGTTAAGCAAATATCATTAGTATACGAAACCATTTTAACACTTCCATCAGGAAGATTAACATATATAAGATTAGAAATAGAAATTATTTTAACAAATTCCTTCTTATCATTACATATATGTGTAGTGGCTCCTGTGTCAACAACCCAGGAGCTTGGTTTCATATCATCATCATACGAAACCATTTTAACACTTCCCTCAGGAAGATTAACAGATATAGGATTAGAAATAGAAATTATTTTAACAAATTCCTTCTTATCATTACATATATGTGTAGTGGCTCCTGTGTCAACAACCCAAGAGCTTGGTTTCAAATTTTCAAGGACATTAAAATGAGCATGAAGGGCGGAAATATTTTGAAGATGCAGAATAATTATAGCTAATTCATTTTTGGTGAAATATCGATTATTACCTGCAAAATCTTCACCGTGTGCTAGATTGACATTATGCCCATCACTCTACATCTTTCCTTTAATCATTTCTATCTCTTGTTGTAAACCACGTAGCATGTTTGTTACAGAGGTCTAGTTTTTTGTAGAATCTTTGGTTAGATGTAGGGGAGCTTTGTCAATATCTGATTTAACCATGTTGGCTCCTTCCTTTACCCCTTCAAGTTGTTGGTACCACTCAGGATACCCTTTAAGTTGGAAACATGTTTCTTTAACATGGCCAGGGGTATTACAATGGTCACAAAATCTTGTTGACTTATCGTTGTTATGCCCTCTTCCTCGACAACTATTAAAATTTTATGATCCTCTTCCCCTGCCTCTGCCTTTGCCATACATATCTTGCTGAGTCTTAGCAAGAAGAGCATTGATTTTATGAAATAGGCTTTATTTATGTTAGGTAATGGCTCCATTAAAAGTATTTAACCCTTGTTTGATCGTAAGCAACCCCATCAAAAACTGAATTAGCTTATTTGACTCAACCATTGTTGTCATTGCTTTGGCCGTACCACAAGAACACTTAGGAATAATGATTAAACAATTTAATCATCCCAACATATCTTTAATTTGGTATAATACTGAGCCATAGACATACTTCCCTGTGTTACCATGGTAATCTCGCATTGTATCTGGTAAAGAAGGGGGCCATTACGTTCCCCAAACCTTTCATGTAATTCCTCCTATAGTTCTTTGGCTGAATTTATGTAAAGAAATGCTTCAACAATATCTTTTGAAATAGAGTTGAGGATCCAAGATCTAACCGTATAGTCAGCGTTGGTGTAGAGTTCATACCTTGGGCTATTCTCTTTGAGTTGCTTACATCTCCCGTCAATGAAGCCAAGTTTAGTTTTAGCCCCTAAGGCAATCTTGATTGATTGACTCCAAGTTAAGTAATTGTTTTCGATGAGAACAAAAGAAATAAGATTTATTCTGGGATGATCAGAATTTTGTAAAGATAGGGGATCGTCCATTACATGGTCGTTGGCATTCCTTACATAGCCGGTGCTCCTTACGAAACTGCTGGCGCTTTTCATCACCATTGAAATCAAAACTTTATGATTGCAATTGTGCTATAGATCGTGACAACCTCTGATACCATGTGTAAACTGAATAACTTCTCAGACTTTATTAGTCATATGAATAATATTCAAGATACAAAGAACCAGCCAGATGCTCAATAATGTGGAAATGGTAAGTGGTGATCTCTGAAGCAATTTAGGCATTATTGAATAATCCATGCTTAAAATTTTCCTAGTCTTGTGAATTTGTTGAAGCCAAGAGTCTACATTACATTGATTATTCTTGCTTTTATTATTTTGGGCACATTCTTAAACTGTCAATGCTTAGTTTTTCTTGATTGCAGAAATGTTATCCGATATCGAGTTCTTGAAGTTGCTGGAGGGGCAACTGAGTTAGCTTCAGGTTACATACAAAATATACCATATTGGCAATAAGGGCTATAATATGCAATATGTATTGCACTTTGCATAATGGACAGTGGATGGGTAGTGTTAGAATTGTAACATTGTAATTTGCAACTTGTAAGTCTAAACCTTGTGTTTAGCTTTCTTCTCATATTCCTTCTCAATACGATGTATGGTTCTAAATGGTTAAGCTCCTTTTGTTTAAGCATAGTAACTCATCAAATAAGAATAATCTCAAAATCATCAAATGCTTTTACAAATTCGAAATTAGTCATGATTCTTGAATTGCTATGTGAGTGCTCATGTAAAATTCTCTAGTGTGATGTATTACTATGGTATTAAAAAGCAAAACTAATCAAGATTCTGACTTTAAAATTTTGTTTTGGAATAAAAGTTCTGTACAATTTAATCCTTTTTCAAAGTTCTTTACATGTTTTCCTTACAAAATTTAAGAAATTTTTACCTAATTTTTGTCCCTTGTTTTTGTCATAGATTGAAATTTTACTGTCCTTTAAAATCATCAAAATTTCAGAGATAACTTACAACAGATCTTATAATATGTTCGGTGTCCTTTAACTATGTATGGAGCCTTATTTTATACTTTAAATTTTAATTGGTTTCAAATTTTATCTTATATATTTCAACAAGTTGCTGGTATGTATTTCAAACTTAATTTTGTAAATTTTTTTAACTAAATATCTTAAATTCATATGGTGCACTAGATAATTTTTTTATAGTTATTACTTAGAACAATAAATTAATTCTACGTGGTGCCCAAATATTTTGTTCAATTAGATATACAGGCAACAAAAATGAAGATTAAATTTTGGACAAGAAAAACTTATGTCCGTTCGAGGAAGGGCAAATATCTATGTTGTTGGCTTTTGCATTCTAGGATGTCTGCTTTTTCTTTCTTTTGACTCCACCCTCTAATTCGTTCCCTGGTATATCCTCTTGTCTGGTGGAGATTCTAAAGAAATAGAAGGAAGGAAAGAAGAAGAAAAATCTGATTTTTTTCATCTACATATTAGGACTGATTCATTCAAGTAGATAACCTCTGATCTTCTAAATAAAGTACTCAATTGTCTAAAAATATTTCTGGATAATCTTTATTCACAATCAATAGAAGTTTTAGACCACTAGGAACTATCCAATAACTACCATCTTAGTCATAGTACATGTAACCACCACATAAGATATTATATAACTACCAACCTGAATAATATACACATAAGACTACACATCACACATTACAACACATGATAACTGAACATAACATACCACATCCTAATCTAATTTAGGTTCCTTATGCTTAAATTTGCCATGTGTATATCTTTTATACACTAATGGTACCTTAACACCTTCGATTCTCATATTACTAGTAATTATGAGTTTATAGTCAGAGCAAGCCATTTCATTCATTTTCCCAAATCTTCTTTCATAGAACTCCCACAGTTCAGACATGGTCAAAGGAGGAACTGGGTAAGATAATTTACATGGCAAGGTTCGTTATAGAGCCTTAATTAACATTGCATAACATAAAGGGTGTTGCAGATTTAATTATAAGTGTGTCAAACATTGACGCAGTCATAATACACTATTGATACATGATTGTGTGTGTCAAAAATATGAGAGAATGCTTCTATATGTCTAAATAAAATCTTCACCTTGGGTGTTTTTTACTAAAAGCTCTTTTTTTCCCACTTAAAAACACTATAAATATAAAGATATTTAAGTTATTTTCCCATAAAGACAATTAATGTAAGAGTATATTAATCTTATTTCTACAACACAATAAATGCAAGGTTAATGAGGAAATACCTTAAATATTCCTGCATCTATTGTTCCTTCGAGTAAAAGAATAAGGGCTTTTTGGTGCCAAATGCAGAGGTAACTAGCTTTCACAAATCTAGTGTAGAGATTACCATTCCCATATGTTGTGTGATGTACTGTCTTATATTTTAAAATGTTGACTTGTTAATGTCGCTTTGTTTGTATTTCATGGTGTATGTCATATTTGAAATGCGACCAGCCGGCGTTTCTTTAAAAAAAATTACATAAAATCGATTTTCAAAATTGAAAACTAATTTTATTAGGAGCAGTCACTAAAGTTTAATTTGTTGGGAAAAACTTGGAAAAACCTTTGAATTTGATGATTTGCATTTTGAGGAAAATGAGTTTTAAAATTGAGCTGTATAGGCAAGGTATTAGGCACCCTATACGTCTGATTTAGAAAGTGAGTAATTATTTTGTATTTGCCTTAAATTACCCTCGACGGTGATATAAGAACATAAGAAGGAAAAGCATCAAAATAAATGGAAATATGTACAAGGGCGGACTTGGCTAGGTAGAGCTTATGTCCTATGTATCCGTCAATCAGAATCAAAGTCCACGTAGTTCGTCATCTGAAATGTCGTAAGCACCAGAGGAAAGACTAAATTTTTTTGCGGGAAGAACCAAAAAGGTTCAAAATTAATTATTTTCATAAATCAAACAAGGCTGAAGAGTTCTGATTGTATTTGAATTTATGGGAGCAAATTATTTTGATTTTTGACTCTTACCATTTTAAAAGCTTTTTGATTTTTTTTTTTGGATTTTTCTTTTTGAGGATATTTAAAAAGAAATTGAAATAATTTTTTTTTGAATTTTTGAGCTTAAATTTTTTTTTTGGGATTTTGAAAGAATATTTTTAATGAAAGCATATTCTTGCATTTTTTGAAATTAGCTTGGAAATGAAAACAAAAAAAATAGATTTATTGGATTTATAAAGTTATCTTGAAAATGAAAACAAAGAAACATTTTTTAAGAATTTTTTTAATGGAAATGAAAACAAAGGAAATATTTTTTTTTTGGATTTTTGAATTTATCTTGAGAATGAAAACAAAGGAAACCTATTTTTTTTTTTTGGATTTTAGAAAGAATAATTTTAATGATAGCATATTGTGAATTTTTTTTTGAAATATATTGAAAATGAAGTTAAAGGAAAATATTTTTGGATTTTTTGATTTTGAGAAAAGATAAAATATACAAAAATACAATTACACATATATATCTATTTATGTAAAATACATAAATAAAAAATAAATAAAAGAAATAATATGTATGCAAATACACATATATATACACTCGCATGCATATTTACATAAAACATGCACAACAAATCAAACCCGTGTATATATATATATATATATATATATATAATCATGTACACACACTTATATATATATATATATATATATGATGCACACCTATACATATTTATGTAAAGCACAAAAAAAATAAAAAAATAAAAAGAAAGAAATATGCATGTTGATCAATATATATGCACACTTTTCTGTCTTTTCATCAGGGTCCCAATGCGAAATTTTTCCTTTGTTCTTTTGCTTGATCTAATATCATAGTTGTCTTCATATAGGTCCCTTGGTCCAGAAAATGCTTTATTTTTTAATTAAATCAACCCCTGTAAACTTTTGAATTTTTCAGTTTGGTCCCTATTTTCAATGAATCACATCCAGGTCTCAATTTTTCTTTCAAAATCTGTCCAGTACTTCCTCTAGGATGTTTTTGGGTCATTTTATGTCCATTCCAGTCCATATCAAGAGAAAAAATGAATTAAGACTAAGTTCTTAGAAATTTCCATGTTTTCACAATTTATCACGTCACTTTGCTTCTTTCCATGATTTTTCTAGTTTTTTGGTTCTATTTTGATCTTCTTTTATGCTCCAAAGTTTAAGTTATGGTGTAAAGAACTAACTCTACCAAAAAAAAAGATGAATGCATGAAAGAAATCAACTTACCTTCACGGTTGCTCGGTTCTTTCGGTTTTACTGCACTCCTCTCAGTTTTGAGCTTTTTGCAGCTGAACTTCACTCCTTCAATCACCACGTTTGCTCCTCAATTGCCCAAAGTGTTTGTGAGTAATCTATATCTAATCTCCTTCTTCCACAATACTTCAAAAGAAGGCAAATCTTTCTTAGTTTCTACATAGAAAATAGAGCATGTATTTTTTTGCTCATTCTTTCTTTTTTTTTTAGAGCATGTATTTTTTGCTCTTTCTTTCTTTTCTTTTTTTTTTCTTCTCTCCCCCTTGAA
This sequence comes from Biancaea sappan, assembly GCA_037074585.1. Classification (NCBI taxonomy): domain Eukaryota; kingdom Viridiplantae; phylum Streptophyta; class Magnoliopsida; order Fabales; family Fabaceae; genus Biancaea; species Biancaea sappan. The sequence continues at coordinate 62,610,400 of CM073493.1, read as the reverse complement.
AGGGAAGAAATGTCCTTTACTTATAGTTGGAGATGGGGGTGCCAAATGATTATGTTAGTAGAAAAAGCCTCTCAAATCATGTAGCTAATACATTGTCCTCATGTTCTTTTCTTGACAAGTAGTATAGATTGCCATTTGAAAAAAGAAAAGAAGGGATATAGTAGAAGTACCTTGGCTAGAGATTCTTGACCATGCATGTGGAGGAAGGACACCACCATGTGTATGTGATAAAAAACATGTAACATTTTGGACTTTTATTACTTTATCATTTTTTTATATTTTCTTTTTTGTTATTTTTATTATTTTTTTGCCTTTTTATTTTAAGTATTTTTTTTACAAAAATAAAAAAGTAATCATAATATTGTGTACAAAATTAGGTGTTACAATATAGTTAATGAGTAAATTATTAATTTGGTTACAGTTGTCTCAATTCAATTCTTGAAAGATCAAGTATCTCGATTTAATTCTTGAAAGATTATATTTCTTTCAATTTGGTCTTTCTCTTTGCTAAAGTGACTTTTAGTAACAGAAATTTCAAGAATGAAGAACAATAGATTTTGTGATTTAGCAATGGAAAGGACCAGATCGAAACAAATATAATTTTTCAGGAACTAAATAGGGCAAACTTCGTGCTACAAAGCTCCATCTATGCGCAAAGTCTTGAGAAGGGCCGGACCCACTTTGTGGGTCTAATGTAGGGACTAAATTAGTAAATTACTCTTTAGTTATATGGCTACTTACCAATATGCTAGGAACTGATAAGACCTATACTTCCCATAAATTTCTTCAACATCTCTCTAAACAGTCTTGGTAGTTGACTTTCTTGAATGAACCTGCATTAAAGCAGCTGATAAATATCAAGGATATTTCACAGATAGAAAAAAGAAACATGAAATGTAAGAACCAAATACCTATTTTAAATGCCTAATAGTTTCTGAGTCGGTTGGAATGACATGGTAGTAAACCATGCACGTAAGCACATTAGAATGAGTAAAAGGGCCAAACCCCTTGATTTCTTTAAACTATTCTGCTAGCTGGTCATAGCTCAATAAGGTTGCATTTTTGGAAAGTTATGTCTTAATTGAATTCTTCCTTCAATAATAGCTCGAGCAAGTTTAAGAAACTAGTTCTGCAACCAAGTTTGCGTCGCTTTGCCAAAAAACTCTTATCAAGGTTTGCAAGTTCTTCTGGGGATGGAAAATTTCCAAATAGCTTCTCTGATTCCTGACAAAATTTGCAATCTTAACATACATTTCCATCTGTATCAGTTGGAGGCAAGGTTGAATTTATTGCAAGTACATTGTCTTCCTTCAAATTTCCATCCTCTTCAAACTCTAGTTTCTTCACAAGAAACTTGCCTTTTGTGGAAATACCAGAGGCACTATGCTTTCTCCTGCTTTCTTCTATGGATGGTGTCTTAGGAATGAAGTCCTAGTCTCAACTTTTGGACTGCTAGAGACTGTGACTACTCCTTCATTAACTGAGGGAGGGAGGATCCATTTTACAGTTCCTGCTGAAGCTCACAAAGTGCCTGAGTCATGCTCAAAGTCCTCGACCACTTGAATTGTTTTCGATCATAGTTTAGGAGTTTTGAATAAAGTGCAGAGGAGTAATCATTATTGGAGTATAGTAACAAGAGGGAGAACATCTCTGTTGTTTATAACTTGGAAGTTTAATGGGAAAAAAAAGGGACAGTATCTTATTCCCATTGTTCAGAGTTATGAAGTTAATTATAATATAATCGAGCTAGAATTGACATAGATACAAGATATGACATTGACACAAGCATTATTACCAGACAAAGTTTTGAAGTGTTTTATGTAATATAATGTCACGTCGTGTCTAATGCGAGTGTCAAACGTGTCAAACACAAGACATGACTTTTTTGAGTAAATTATTGATTTGATCCTTAAAAAGATTACTATTATTTCAATTTAGTCCCTGAAAGATCAAGTGGCTTAATCTAGTTCTTGAAAGATTGCATTTGTTTCATTTTGGTCCCTCAATTTGTCAAATGACTCTTAGCAATGAGAAATTTGAAATTTAGTAACGGTAAATTTTGTAATTTAGCGACGAAAAGATCAAATTGAAACAAATGCAATCTTTTAGAAGCCAAATTTGGACACTTAAATCTTTCAAAGACCAAATTGAAAATAATATAATCTTTTAGGGACTAAATTAGTAATTTACTCTTTTATTTTTTTTCTCAGCGAACATTTTAACTATCCAAACAAGAATTTATTTATTTTTTTCTATTGCAATCTTCCCACTCTGTCCTTCTATGCAAGCCTTTAAAGAAAGAACCAATGCTTGAGCTTTTTCAAGTATTTTACTAATGGGAAGCACATAAGAACCTTGAAGCAAGTCTATAAAGGATCCAAAGAAGAAAGTTGGTTCCTTGAATAAAATCTCTACTTCCCAATTTTAGATTTATATCATTTACATGTAGGCATTGTGTCAAACACATAGTAGGCTAGTTTCTGTGTTACATAGTTGGTAGAAAGATAATGAAAGAAAGACAGTTATGTACTCACTGACAGTTGCAGAGGAGCATGCACTTCACCATATACTTAAATAATGTTAGAGACCTAAAGACTCTTCCACTAAAGCTTTTATTTGATCATCATAGCCATAGTTGGAAATTTTCCTAAACTCTCTCACAGCTTTCTCTTCAGTCTCTAACAAACGTAGCATTCTTGACACCTGAGCCTAATGATTAGCAGGAAATAAACAATCTGCAATGAGTTGTTAGAATCAATAGGCCTTCAAATTGTTAATTTTAAAAAAATAAATAAAATTGATGACCATGATATTTTTCAAAAATGGAAATTCTTAATCACAATTAACAGTATCACAATTTTTGTTCCAGAAGATATCAGCCCCCATCAAGTAAAATACTCAAAATTCAAAGAAGCATCTAAGGATTCTTATGTAGCAATGCTTGTTCTTATTGATACACTAAGATGTTCATTAGTTCAGTTTAGACTGGTTTGGACACTCAGTTTAATCAAATTAATTAGACTAATTCATTCCAGTCTAAATTCAATAGAGTTGAGTCAAAAGATTGTTTGTTATTTTCAAAAAATGTAGATTTTTCGTATATTTTAGAAATTTACTTCTTTTCTAGTTCTTGTTGATACACTAAGGTGTCCATTAGTTCAGTTTTGACTGGTTTGGACACTCAATTCATTCAAATTAATTAGACCAATTCATTCCAATCTAAATTCAATAGAGTTGAGTCAAAATATTGTTTGTTATTTTCAAAAAATGTAGATTTTTTGTATATTTTAGAAATTTACTTCTTTTCTAGTAAATTATTGATTTAGTCCTCAAAAGATCATAAATTTCTCAATTTGATCCATGAAACATTAATTGCCTTAATTTAATTTAGTTTTTAAAATATTATGTTTGTTTCAATTTGGTCCTTGTGTTGGTCGGAGTGACTTATAGCAACAAAAATGACAATAGATTTCGATATTTAACAACAAAAATGACCAAATTGGAGCTAAATTGAGACATTTGGTCAAAAAGCTAATATTTTAGTAACTAAATCAGTATTTAGCTCCCTTTTTGGTATTATGATTCTTGTGTACTACCTTTTTCTTTGAACAATCTTAAAACAAGTCCAAAGCATTCAATCCACTATGGTTTAGACCAGACGTGAAAAAGCCTTACCAGCAATGCGTGTTCTTGTTGAGGAAAGATTGAATCAGTAGCATGAACCCTAATCCTTAGCGAGCCGGGACGCTGCGATTGCTGCAAAATGCTAACGATGACAGAGCTAGACGATGACGATGGCAAAGAGGATTTGGAGCTATCATCGTCGAGACTCAGATGCAGGGGACATGTAAGGGTATTGTCGAGAGGGTCCCAATAGTTAGGAGCCACATGAACTGCCCATGGCTACACACTGTTTTCTCCAATCGAATTGACACGGCTGCTTCTCCCAATGGAAACTCCAACTCGCGCATCGCGATTCTTCCTTCCTCTTCAACGTTGTTTTCACTATTCTCCATCATCGCCTCCATGAATGATGAATCTCTCTTTCACTAGTCTTCACCATCTTACTTGTTTCTATTGTGGAAATTGGAGCTATTTTTTCACCAATAATAAATTCAATAATGCTCGACAATTAACCTACCATGTAGGAGGTAAAAACATAAAGTAGTATAAATAAAGAGCACAAATTAAATAGAGAACACTAGAAATTTAACGAGGTTCGGCCAATTTATGCCTACGTCCTCGAACACCACCAAAATATATTTCTATAAGAGAGAAAAGAGAAAGCTAAGCCTTTAGAAGGGATATTAGGCTTTTTTTTTTGGTGTACTTTTACAAAGGGTGGAACTTCCCTTTTATAGCATTAGGAGCCTACCATCCCCCTTCACCTCACCGATGTGGGACTTTGAAGGAGCCAAAGAAACTACAAATCTCCACCTTGGCGACTTTCAAATCCTATGCAAATTACAAAATCTCTCTCATAAGAAAACTATCTAAGAAGTGTCTTCAAATGCGCCTATGGCACCATCTATCTTCAAATCTTCGCAATATTAATCAAGTCCAAATAATGTTGGAACTTGATCAACGTCACCACTTTGGTCATCATGTTTGCGGGATTTTTAGCTATGTGGATCTTCTGAAATTGTGTTTCACCTTCTTCAAGAATTTCCCTTATAAAATGATATCGGACATCTATGTGCTTTGTTCGTGCATGATAGGCTAGGTTCTTTTCTAAACAAATAGCACTTTGACTGTCACAATGCACTTTGACATGCTTCTGACCAATTCCCAAGTTTTTAAGCAATCCTTGAAGCCAAATAGCCTCTTTAACAGCCTCTGTAACTACCATATACTCTGTCTCTGTGGTAGACAAAGCAACTGTTGACTGTAAAGTAGACTTCCAACTAACCAGTGCCTTTGCTCAAACACATAATTGGTAGTTGATTGACGTTTGTCCAAATCACCAGCATAGTCAGAGTCACAATATCCAACTACAAATCGACCACTTTTTTCATCCCTCTCAAATATTAAACCAATATCCACGGTGTTTAGAATATATCGTAGAATCCATTTAACAGCTTTTCAATGTCTTTTACTAGGATCATGCATATACCTGCTCACAACCCCAACTGCTTGAGAAATATTAGGTCTTGTATACACCATGGCATACATCAAGCTACCAACAGCATTTGCATATGAAACTTTCGACATATATTCTTGTTCAGCATCATTCTTTGGAGATAAAGCAGCACTGAGTTTCACATGAGGAGCAAGCAGGGTACTTACAGGTTTTGTCATCTCATTCATGCCAAAATGTTGTAGCACCTTTCTCAGATAATGTTTTTGAGTCAGACAAAGCTGCCTTAGTCATCGTTATCTGCTAATTTCCATGCCAAAAATCTTCTTAGCTTCTCTTAGATCTTTTATTTCGAACTCTTGCTTCAACTGTGCTTTTAACTTCTCAATCTCTCCTTGATTTCTTGAAGCTATCAGTATATCATCAACATATAGGAGAATATAGATAAATGATCCATCTTGTAACTTGTGTAAATACACACAAATGTCATATTTGCTCCTTGTGTACTTCTGCCTCAACATAAACTTGTCATATCATTTGTACCATTGCCTAGGTGATTGCTTTAGGCTGTATAAGGATTTTTCAAGTTTGCATACCAAATTTCTTTTCAAGCAACATTGAACCCTTCTAGCTGAGTCTTATAGATTTCTTCCTCCAAGTCTCCAAGTAAAAATACAGTTTTCACATCAAGTTGAACTAGTTCCAAATCCAATTGAGCTATCAAGGCCAATAAGATTCTTATGGAGGAATGTTTCACCACAGGAGAAAAAACTTCATTATAGTCAATCCCTTCCATTTGAGCGTATCCCTTAGTCACCAACCTTGCCTTGTAGCGAATGCTTTTCTTGTCAAGAAATCCTTCTTTCTTTGCATATACCCATTTGCATCCAATTGCCTTCTTTCACTTCAGCAGACTTGCTAGTTTCTATGTTTGATTCTTCTGAAGAGACTGTATTTCTTCATTCATAGCATTCTTCCATCTATTATCTTCTGAACTTTGAACTACTTCTTGGTAAGTGGTAGGAATTTTATCATTGACAACTATAGATGCATAAGCCACCATATCATTGAATCGAGCAGGTTTGTGTCTTACTCGTTGTGGCTTTAGTATTGCAATTGGTTCTTGTTGCTGTGGAAGTTCTTGGTTTGGAACCTCCTCTTCTTCATACTCTTCTTCTACCATAGAAGTTTCTTTATTTTCTTTATCGATTACTGGAACAATGCTTCTTTCAAACTCTACCTAATTTGGAGTTTTCTCCACCTATTACGAAGCACCATTGATCTGTTGAATATCATCTTTTATTACCTTCTTCAACATGGCAGATTCATCAAAGGTAACATCTGTGATAAAGATTATCTTTCGTGTTTCCAGACACTATAGACGGTATCCTTTCACACCAGTAGTGATCCCCATGAAGAGCGCCTTCTTTGCTCTCGGATCTAATTTTGATTCCTTAACATGATAGTATACAATGGAACCAAACACATGTAAGGAATCATAGTCAGTAACAGGTTTTTCAAACCCGGCCTCCAGAGGTGTTTTGCCACTAATAGCAGATGATGGCAAATGATTTACAAGATGACTCGCATATCTCACTACCTCAGCCTAAAATTGTCTGCCCAACCCAGCATTGGACAACATGTACCTAACTTTCTCCAGCAATATTCTGTTCATGAGTTCTGTCACCCCGTTTTGTTGTGGTGTATTTCTAATTGTGAAGTGTGAAACAATGCCTTCATATTAACAAACTTTATCAAATGGATCACTTCGATATTTACATTCATTGTCTGCTCTGAGTTGTTTGATTTTTTGCCAGTCTGAGTCTCTATCATCTTTTTAAATTTAAGGAAACAATCTAACACTTCATTCTTTGACTTCATAGTGTACACCCACATACTTCGAGAGAAGTCACCAACAAAAGTAACATAATAATGTTTACTTCCCAAAGAAACTGTCTTGGAAGGTTCCCATACATCAGAATGTAATCCAAAATACTCTCGGTATCATGGATTACAGTGCCAAATTTTACTCTTTTCTGTTTTCCCATCACGCAATGCTCGCAAAAATTCATCTTACATATTTGTGTACCTTTCAACAATCCTCGCTTCACCAAAATTTGTAAAGATTTTTCACCTGTATGCCCTAACTGCATGTGCCACAACCTAGTTGCATCTGACCCATCATCATCAAAGAGTAGCAACTGTAGCTATCCCAACAATTGTATTATCATCGTAGTAATACAAACTATTCTTCTGGGTACCTTTCAACATCACCAGAGCTTCAGAGATGATTTTTAGGACTCTATCTCGCATCATCACTGCTAATCCTTTGGATTTTATGACTCCCAAAGAGATGAGATTCTTCTTCATGTCTGGTATATATCTAACCTTTGTTAGAACTCTAGTCGTTCCATCATGGTTCTTTAAGTAGATTGAACCAATACCAGTTGATTCATAATATGTCTCATTTCCCATATAAATAACACCACCAGCTACTTCTTCAAATTCAGTGAACCATTCCCAGATATGACAAATACGTTGGTTACAAGCTGAGTCAAACATCCATTTGTCAGATCGCCTTGTTGATGTTGTAGCAACCAGTAAAAGATATAAATCTTTATCACTGAATTCAGCACATTTGATTCTGATAGAGCTTTACTTTTATCATCTTTGCCCTTATTTTTCAATTTTGGATAATCCTTCTTCCAATGCCCTTTCTCTCTACAAAAGGCACATTCGTCTTTGCTTGATCTGCCTTTTGACTTAGATCTCCCTCTCATTCCTTTCTTCTGGCCTTGTGGTTTGCCTCTAGCCACTAGTGCTTCTGCTATCAGCTCTAATTGCATGCTTTCCTTTCGATCCTTTTTCCTCAATTCATGGCTGTATAAAGTACTACACACTTCACTGAGGGAAACTTTTTCTTTCCCATGAAGTAACATGGCTTCTATAAGTGTGTACTCATCAGGCTGGGAAAATAGCAACATCAGGGCCAGATCTTCATCTTTGAAAGTCTCATCAACATTTCTCAAATTAACTATTGCCTTGTTAAAAGTAGTAATATGATCGTTCATGGTGGTACCGGGTTTATAACTAAACCAGAACAATTTATTCTTTATATAGAGCTTGTTGTGGCCACTTTTCTTCAAGAATTTGTCTATCAATGTCTTCCACAACTTACATGCAGAAGTTTCTTTTATGAATGAATACTTCTACTCTCTGGAGAGACATGATTGAATAGTACCACACACTAATCGATTGATGGTCTTCCAATCTTCTTCATCAATTTTATCTGATTTTTCCTCTTCAATAGCAATATCTAGACCTTGCTGGAAAAGAGCATCTAGAACTTCACCTTGCCACATGCCAAAATGACCTGTACCATCAAAATCTCCACCACTAATCTAGGATTTGGCGCAGCAATTCTCGTCAAAATTGATGATGTAGAAGATGTCGACGTTGATATCGTGGAAACTGTGGTTCTCTACTCCTTATCATCTGTCATTTTAGCTCCCAAATATGAAAATTACTAGTAATATTCTAGTCCAAAAAAATGTACTAAGAAAGTTCTCAGGAAAAAGTGGAGGGTCATAACGGACATACTTAAGAACCAGATCTTTCTTTAGCCAGACCTTTTCTAGATATGCACTTTAATTAGACAATATATTACTAATAATTTTACCAAAAAATTTCAAATAAATTCTCAAGAATTTTTTCTGATTGTGGAAGATCAGTTAAAACTGCAACCACAAGAGTATACTAAAATTTTAAGAGTTTTCAGAACCAAGAGATTCTGATACCAATTGTTGTGGAAATTCGAACTATTTTTCCACCAATAATAAATTCAATAATGCTCGACAATTAGTCTACTATATAGGAGGCAAAAACATAAAGTAGTATAAATAAAGAGCACAAATTAAATAGAAAACACCATAAATTTAATGAGGTTTGGCCAATTTATGCTTACGTTTTTGGACACTATCAAAATATACTTCTATGAGAGAGAAAAGAGAAAATTAAGCATTTAGAAGGGATATTAGGCTTTATCTTTAGTGTATTTTTACAAAGAGTGGAACTTCCCTTTCATAGTATTAATAGCCCACCATCCCCCATCACCTAAATGATGTGGGATTTTGAAGGAGCCAAAGAAACTACAGTTTCTCTGCACAATGCTGCAATTCGCGAGATTTGGGTGTGACTATGATTCCACTGAGAACAGTTTCGGAAGAGAAGGATAGCAATTATCGAAGGTGTGTGAATTTTTCATGACACAACAGGTTTGCCAATTGCCATAGAAGACTAGTTCGAGTTTTTATTTTGTTTTAAATATTTATTTTGATTAATTTCAGGTGAAAATACATTTTGCTACATGATTAAAGTTCTACACCATTAAAAAATGTTGGAAAAAACTTATATACAATATCTAGTATTGATATTTTTAATTTTTTAATTAAAATATAATAAGTATATACTTCTTCAGTTAAGGAGTAACACAGATTATCCTTGTAGAGTTGTAAGGAATCCTCAGAGTCAAATAAGAGAATTTCACATTAAAATTATAAAAAATTATATGTGGGTCTATTCTAAAATATTGTTTTGATATTTGAAAGTATATACGCGAGAGTTGAGACTATGTAAAAAGATTCATCGATTATTTTTGTCATTTTGATTTTTTTTTTATGTTTATAGAAGGAATCAAAATTATGAGAACTCTATAAATGAAAAAATGAAAAGCACATTATTACTATTTCTTTAGCTCGTAAATGCTGATTTTTATAATGAAAAATAAAACAATGCAAGACTTAAATTTTTGTTTACATTAATCGATTATTCAATAAAATCTTCAACTGTGGTCATTTGAATTACATTAAACAATTAGAATTTTTTTGGTCAACTAATTTAATCAATTACTTAAATAAAGTGCCCAATCTTTTTTGTTTTATTTTGTGGGACCACTATAAAGTGTCCAAATTAAATATTTTTTTCTTCTTTAAACTTTTTTTAAAACTAAATTATCCAAACCAAACTGACCCTCAAGAGCAGGTCCTATTGCTGACAGGTAGTGGGCTTGGCCCAATACCCAAATTGATAAAATGGGCTAAGACAAATTACTTTTTGTTACAATGAAATCTATTTTAGTTAAGCATTCAAAATTGGTTTAAATCGATTTGATAAAAATGAATTGATTAATGTTCAGTTTATTTCAAGTTGAAAATTTCTTTTTTCCAATTATTTTAGTTTGATTTGCAGTTTAGTACATAGTGAAACCCAACTAAACTGTCAGATTGATCATTATATATGTTTGTGTACAGTGGCGTATCCAGGACCCCTTGGTCAGGGGGGTAAAATTTTCATTTGCTTTTCTGAATCTGATAGTAACTCTTTTAAATTAATTTTAATTTATTATTTATTTGATGGTAATTTCCTCTTAAAAAATATTTCTATTACAAAAAAATTATTTTTCTTCTAAATCCTAATTGCATAATCAATCAACTAATTTGATTGAATTAGTCCTATATACAAAAACTACAAATTTTAAACTTTTACAAAGAGGTTCCTAATACTGTAATGATAAATTCACCATCGTCAAAAAAAAATTCATGAAATTGACTTCACAAATATATTACTCATGATCATAATTGTATAATCAATCAACTAATTTGATAGAATTAGACCTATGTACAAAAATCATAAATTTCAAGCTTTTACAAAGAGGTCCCTAATAATGGAATGATAAATTAACTATCATCAAGAAAAAATTTCATGAAATTGACTGCACAAATATATTACTCATGATCCTAATTATACAATCAATCAATCAGTTTGATAGAATTAGACATATATACAAAAATCTCAAATTTCAAACTTTTACAAAGAGGTCCATAACAATGGAATGATAAATTAACCATCATCAAGAAAAAATTTCATAAAATTGACTTTACAAATATGTTACTCATAACCCTAATTACATAATCAATTAACCAATTTAATAGAATTAAACCTATGTACAAAAAATGTAAATTTCAAACTTTTACAAAGAGGTCCCTAACAATGAAATGAGAAATTAACCATTATCAAGAAAAAATTTTGTGACTCTGAGAAGTAAGAGTTTTGTGACTGTGAGCAGCAGAGAGGGACTGAGTCACTGAATGAGTTCAAAAAAATATTAAGGGGTTCAAAAGAAAACAAAGAGGGGGGGCAAATTAAAAAAAAATTTTTACAAGAACTTTTCTAAATTTCAAGGGGTGCAGTTGCACCCCTGAATTATGAGTGGCTCCGCCACTGTTTGTGTATATATATAAAAGTAAAAAAATTCTAATCTAACATATTATATATTTTTATAAATATTATAAATAGTTAAGTGTTTTAATAATATACTACTTATACGTAGTGTTGCTACTGCCCCCTCTGATATTCTCCTTTTTTTTTGTTTGACTTTAAGTGAACAAGTGTATTGCGGTTTATAAATTATTTGATTTTAAGTAAGATATTGTTTATATGAGTTATTTAAACAAACAAGTAAATTGTGATTTATAAGTTATTTGAATAAATAAATATATTATAATTTGAGTTATTTCAATAAATAATTATGAAAAGTTCAAAAAAAGAATAAAGTGAGCAAAAAAAAAAACAAAAGCCCTATAAACAGCTTAAATTGATTATTTTATAATTCAATTTGGTTCAGTTTTACACATAAAACTAAATTAAACAATTTGACATTTTTTCAAACTGAAGTTGGATGTCAAAAAAAAAATGAAGTTGGTGTAATTTAGATTTATGCTTAAAGCTACTCAAATAAATTGTGAAACATTTCTAATTCTAGTTTGACCAAAACAAAAGGGATTCGATGGATCAATTTTGAGGCCCAAGATACACACTATTATTGAGTCTTTGAGCCAGGTCAGGTTATGTCAAACAAAATATGCTAGGTTGGATCTTTTTTTTTTCTTTTACTTTTTTTAAAAAATAGGAGTAGAAAAATGACATCTTTTCACATTTTCATCTTCTACATCTTCATCTTTACAGATTCGTCAGTGGAGGGCTGCCTCCCATCCTACCTCTCTTTCTTCTTCTTTTCTCATGCTTCTTCTTTCTCCTCTCCATTGTGAGAGTTTTTTTTTTTTAGAAGATCTTCTCTCTTTTTTGTAAGAGATATTTTTGTTATTAGATTCGATTTACTTTCATCTTCTTCCCTGCTCTTTTCTTGATCTCTGACACTGTGGAAACCAGATTCAAGGGTGGAGAAGCTATGACTTGTTTGCAGTGGTTGGAAGTTTCTTCTGCCTAATGGTGTTGCCGTTTATTGAAAAAAAAAACAAAAGAGAAAAGGAAGTACCTGTGAGGTAAGGAGTGGATGCAGACAACAAAAGAGCTTGGATCATCTTCTTCAAAACCTTTACACTCTAGATTAGCTTTTGTGTTTTGGGGTTGTCAGAATACTAGCTTTGATCATGGATTAAAGATTTGTTACCTCTATTTAGTCCACTTAATTTAGGGTCTAAAAATATATTGCCTCTGTTTAATCTTTTTTTAATTAATTTTTAAGGTATGCTATCCTAAATTATGTACTTTTTCTTATAAGTTTAGACTTGTATGTATTTGACAATCTTTATATTCTAATTAATCTTATACATTCCTGGTTTAGTGCCATTTTAATGGAATTTATTTTCATTTTGTCAAAAAAAAAATGAAGCTATTTTTGTGGAGGCAATCAAAAAGAAAAGGGGAAGCTATAGAAAACCCCATTAAGTTATAGCTTAATTATACTTTTGTTCTCTTAAGTTTATAATGTGAAGTGAAAAGGTTATGTATTAATTGAATTTAATAATAGATTAAATTATTCTTTTGGTCTTTATAGTTTCACTTTATTTTAATTTAGTCTCTATGGTTTAATAATTTGTAATTGAATCCTTATAGTTTCACAAATTTTTAATTTAGTTCTTGCTTTTAAACTTTTATTAGTATTTCATTAAATTTTGTTAATGTGGCTAACCATATGTATATTAACACTCTAAATATACATTATTTATGCCAACAGAACGAAAAGAAAAAGCTAATTAAATTATATTAACTCATATGTATATGACATGTAATGCAACTAATGTTAAATAATTAGGACAAATTTACTTAAGTCATGCATATTTTCAATGTTAATATAGTATATAATTGGTTAAATTACCAAAATTTAATAAAATATTTACAAAATTTAAATAATAATGATTAAATTATAAAATCGTGAAACTATAAGAACTCAATTACAATTGTTTTTAAAAAATGTAAGGACCAGCTTAAAAATTGAGTAAAAATATGAAGACTAAAATCATAATTTAAGCTTTATGATTTTAGGAGAAATATAAGTCGTAAAAAAAAATAAAAAATGATGAAAATATATGGTATCACATCACATGACAAACAATATATTCTTTTAACTGTTAATCTTAAAAGATATATGATCTTCACTTTTTGTGCTAATTTTACGAGCATAAAATATTATATTTTAAAATTAAAAAAATAAAATTATAATTAGACTATAATCATCTAGAATATGTATGACTTCAAATTTGACATTTAACACAATGTTGAGTTTTTTAACACGATGTTGAGAAGTTGAAATAAAATTCACTTATGCAACTCTAATTAGATGGTGATAAACGTTTGACGCTCAATAGAAAATCCAGTCCACTATGTATAATTTTCCAAGTAGAAAGAGTTAGAGATAGATAGGAAAGTGTCATTTCAATTTCATATTAAAAGACATAGTTAAATGGACGGAGACAAAAGCGTGACTTTGGGTTTACTGTATATAATTTTCCTGTAGAAAGAATTAGAAACGTGTCATTTCAAATTAAAAAAAATAGTTAAATGGACAAACATGAGTCTATTTTACGAGGGATTGGATTCTCTCTAAATTTTTTTTGATAGACAAAGGGGCGTTTTGATTAAAGAAATGATTATTTTTTTTTACTTATTGAATCATTAAATTTAACAGATAAGATCTACCTGTATCTTTTCAAAATCTAAAGAGGATACAATTTCAGAATGAGAAAAGCCACAGACCAAAACTGATTGGAGAAATTATAGTCACTTTATTCATTCAATAAATTCCAGATCCAACCTATATACCTACATTTAAACGGGCATAAGATATTAATATTGGTTATTTCAAGTGATTTATCACTTATATTTTAAGTTTGAGATTTATAAATAAAAAAATTAATACAAAATAAAGTTTAAACTTTTGTATTTTAATTTTATTTAAGTGATTGGATACTTATTTTTTTTAAATAAAAGTTTTTGTTCAAGTTTTATTAACAAAAAAGATCAATGTTGAATATGTTTTATATTTTTATAATTTGACTAAATTTAATTCAAATTAGTTAGAAATTGAATAAAGATTTTTTTTAAAAAAAAGATGCAACTAAATATGTGTGTGGGGTTTTTTGAAAAAAAGTATTTCTTTTTTTTGGGTATACGGATCAATATTGAGGTTATACAGAGGAACCTTATTGTAGGCAATTATTCGTGTTTTTATTCCCCAATTTTAATAAAGACATCTTTATTTAAAAAATAATAGAGTAAATTAATTCTTTAGTCTTTAAAAAGATTATGATTATCTCAATTTAATCTTAAAAATAATTATATTATTTTAATTTAATCTTTTTTGTTATCAAATAATCAATAAATTTATTAGTGTAAAGTCTTAAATTTTTAGTTGTTAAAAATTACTATAACAGATGAAAAGAGTAAAACTAAGATAAATGTAATATTTTTTATATTATAATTTTTCAAGAAAATTGAAGATCTCGCGTAATTATGACGCTAATTAAGACTAATTATATGTTATCTACAAACTATTATATTAAAGACGAGATCTTCTCCTATACGCATAGGCGTAGGAGGCTCGTCCTATCTTATTTTATTACTTTTTTAAAAAAAATTACAAAGAACTTATTTTTCTTTAAATTTAATAGTTAATAAATTAACTTAAATATTATTACATATTCTAAATACTAAATTTTAAATTTAATAAATTAAATTAAATATTATTATAGATCATAAATCTTACATCCTAAATTTTAAATTAAATATTACTATGAACTCTAAATTATAAATTATAATTAATTAAATTAAATATTATTGTAAATTTTAAACTTTATTTTTATAATAATATTTAATTTAATTTACAAAATTTAAAATTTAAAATGTATCATAATATTTAATTTAATTTATTAACAATTAAATTTTAAAAAAATAAATTCTTTGTAATTTAAAAAATAATAAAATCCAAAAACAAGATCCTCATCCATTAGCACTTCACACGTGACTCCAGTTAACTTCAGGTCAACTTTTAGGCGCTAAGTTACGAATACAAGAGTTACATAAAGTAATATATTTAGTTTCTAGTGACTTGGGACAACTTTGAGAAAGTCATAAGTTGTTGGCCATAATTAATATCTGTTTCCTTCGTGCCATCAATAAGTGATTGATTTTGATGTGATTTAATGTCTTAATAGCCTTTTGTGGATGTATGGTTGAAGCTTCAAGGTCTTCTAAGGACACGTGACTGCTATGGCCAAGCATATTGGCTAAAAATTAGTAGTATGTTTATTTATTTATTTTTTTTATAAACTGTTAAGTTTAGATTTTAATAGTCTAAATTTTAAACAATAATTTTTTATTTTATTTTTACAAAATATTAAAATTTGAAAGACCTGAAACGTAATAAAACAAGCAGCGATCTCAAATAGTAATTTGTATCTATCTATGCATATGTCGCTATTGACCTGGGATTAGCTTAACCCAATAAACTTGACAACCTGGACTGGTCTAACCGGTTAGAATGGGATAGAATTTTCAAGAAAGGTCAATTCACTACCCACGTTAGTCATGTCAACTCAACATAACCATGCTCGACCGCTATTTTAGGGCAACGTATTTTTTTAATTTTAATGTTTATTAAGTTTTAGTTTGATCTCTAATATATATATTTTTTGTATCAATCTCATCTTATATGTATATATATTGATTTAATCTTTAGGGTTAATGTTATTAATAATGTTGATAAAAAAATTAACGTAAACTTTTCTAAGTAACATATATAGACTCTTAAAAATAATGATATGTATGCTTTTTCATATAACACATCAAATATATAAACGTCAATTTATGTCGAAAGAAAGAAATAAAAAAATTATTATTTGGGACAAAATTAAAATATAGTTAAATATTTGAGATAAAATTAAAACTAAAATAAATTAGTATAATATATTAATAGTGGACTTGCCATAAGGCGAAGTTTATATCAAAATTTTCATTAACAATGTTAACTATCTTAACTTTTGTGACAAAATTGAGATAAAAAAATACGGACCAAGTTGACACAAAAAAGTATTGAAAACAAAATTAAAACTCGGTGTAAATATCTAAGTTAAAATATACAACAAAGAGAAGACAGTTGCAATTTTGTACCATCCACCTGAATCAATAAAGATATGTAACAAATTATAATATAATTAATATATCTTATTTAGTTCTTTGTGTTAGTGTTTTAATTTCTTTTTTTTTTAAACAACTCAATTCAACCCATCCGCTCGGCTCTCTTGTTTGGCTAGTATCTTACTTAGTCAAGTAAAACTATTTGATAAAATTGATAAGTAAGATTCATATAAAGTCTATCTAATTAAACAATCTGATTTAACCAAATATAATATTGACCAAACAAAAAAAGCATCGGTTCCAACATCTTCACAACCGTAACAACTGACCATATGATGGTTCTCTCAAACAACATAAAGATTTAGTTCTGAATTTTCTTGCCCGTTAAGCGATCGTACAGCTAGGTGACTCGAACCAATTTGTCTAATTCTCCCCCTACTTGGTGTATGGCAATAGTTTTATATATCTATAAATACATGTAATAAATGAAAATATATTTCTTATCCCTTTATTTTGATGATTTAGGAATATGTGGCCATTATTGGCTAATTAAATTATATTTAATGTACCTGTTATTCTCAAGCTTTTCAATTAACTGGCGTTGGATCTCATAAGTTTGAACAATTCATTGCGACAAAAGACGTGATGCAGACATAATAAACATGGAAATATCACTGATAAATGCTATTGAAGTGTGAGGTCCTATCCTAAACAAGAGTCTAACTCTAATCCACTTGTAGAGGACACGCATACATTTTTAGAATATCTTCACTAAATGCTACAAAAACTGGAAAGAGAAATATTTTGATGCTGTTTATGACTTTTCCTATATTAGAGCATTGGAATGCAAGGTGGAAAACAGAGGATTTGATTGTTCAACAACTGCAAATTATGAGAGTGAAGTTTACAGATACACCATAACTTGATAATGGGGGAAAGGAAACTGGTCTCTCTGATTCTTCTTTTCAGTTATCTGCATGTTGCAGTACCAGTAACAGATCAGAAGGATTGTAAGTTCAGCTTTCAAGTTATGCATTAGATAACTCTTTTGACATATGACTGGCATCTGTAATACACACGTATTACTGGCATCTGTAATACTCAGTCTTGAGCATGTCTAAGCTAGAAATCCTAATCAACCCATTTCTGCATGTCTTTAATACAGAGAACTCAATTTTTGTGTTTGTAATTTCACATGCATGCAGTCACGGCCCTAATGTCTCTCAAGGGCAGCTGGCAGAACACACCTCAAAGTTGGTCTGGTTCGGATCCGTGTGGTGAATCTGGTGATGGTTGGAATGGAATCAAGTGCGTCAACTCTCATGTTACCTCCATGTAACGTCTCTCAGGAACTTTAACGTGAAGCTGCTTCTTTTTCCTGAATCTTCTGTCAAATTGATTAACTTGCTTGTTAGCGTTTCAGAGTATTATCAAGCATGGATTTGACTGGCCAGATACCTGGAGATATCGGTTCACTATCTGAATTAGATACCTTGTAGGTGATTTACTACATATTTCAGTTGGATTCATAGTCTATGAATTTTATGGTTTGTGTTAGAAACCATTTTCAATGAATTGTTTTCTTCCTGATCCTTAATTCTCCTTGGATAGGGATCTCTCTTACAATAAGGGGCTAACAGGTTCGCTTCCACAAGAAATCGGAAATCTGACGAAGCTGTCTAGCCTGTAAGGGCGTACTGATTGTTCTTGAAATTATAACCCATATATCTAAATGAGTAACATCAAATGATTCTCAACAGAAAAAGGTGCTTTCTCATTTTCAGGTTTCTCGTTGGTTGTGGTTTCACTGGTCCTATTCCAGATAATATAGGGTCTCTCCGGCAACTTATCTTCTTGTAAGGACTTTTGACCATGCATGTTATTTAGTAAGAATAACTAAATCACTTTTATTTTCAATATAATTTTATGGCAAAAGTATCTTTTTGGTATTTAACGTTTATCTTGAGTTTTAGTTTTGTCCCTAACGTTATTTTTGTGCCAATTTTGTTCTTTATATTTTTTTTTGTTTCAATTTGTCCCTAAAAATAAGGTCATTAATATAGTTAAAAAAAAATATTGACATGGACTTTTGTATGTGACACGTTTACTACCAATATGTCATATTAATTAATTTTAATTTTAATTTTATCTCAAACATTTGATTAAGTTTTAATTTCGTCCTAAATGATACCGTTTTATTTATCTATTATCCTCAAATTAACGTTTAAATATTTGTTATGTTACATAAAAGAGTTCATATGTTAATTAGAGGAGTCCATGTGTCACTTAATATTTTTCGTCAACTTTGTTAACGATGTTAGTTTTAAGGACAAAATTGAAACAAAAAAGAAATATATAAAAAAAAAATTGGCACAAAAAATGTTAGAAACGAAATTAAAACTCAATATAAATGTTAGAAACGATATTTTTTTTTGGCCTAATTTTATTTTGGTTTCCAACAAATAGGTGCACTTTCAATTTAGTCATATATATGCATAAGTGCTTTTTTAATTTAATCCCTGTTCATTGAAATGCTTTAATTGTTGTGCTTTCATTCCATCTCCATTCATAAATTAACATAGAACCTAACAAGCTCACACTAGTTAATTAGAGCGCACTCAATTCATATAAGATAAGAAGCCCCAACAAGGAACCCTAAATTTATGAAATTTAGAAGTTTCAAAACTTTGAAGTAGACCTAATTACGATAGGATTTCCTCCTGTTTGCTCACTAGCCGTTTAATGCATCATCGGACGACTAGCGTCGCTAGGATCCTAAATTTTTGTGTGCATTGGATAGCTGGTGTCCACTCCGGTTTATCATATATGCTTCCATCCTAATCATTGATTCCTAGTCCGACAAAAACTGAATATGGCCTCAAAATTCTAAGTTCAACCAAAAACTCATATTTTTATAAATTATGAAAAAAATGGGCCGGGCTTCGTCTTTTTTCAAACCCAACAAACATAGCTCAAATATTGATATAATATATGATTTTAAAGAATTAAATACTTATATAATTTTTATTTTTTTTATTACTATCTAATGTATAATTTATATGTTACATATTAAACTTTATAATTTTTTTTTTTGTAATTTGAGAACATCCTCAAGCTTGGGCTCGTAAATTCAATGTTATTATGTACAAGAAAATCATTCAACAAGGGTTGTTTGTTTAAGTTCACAATACGTATTTTCTATAGAGGAAGCTATCTTCCTTTGTTTTGAGCATCCTTCCAGATTCCCTCTATTATTGAAATCTCTATATTTTGTTGCTATACTGATTTCTTGGGTGACAAACTAAATGGGATATTTGCAACTCCAGATCTTTAAATTTTAACAACTTTTCTGGAACGATTCCGGCTTCAATTGGTAATCTATTAAATCTCCAGTGGCTAGATTTAACTGAAAATCAGCTTGAAGGATCTATCCCTGTATCAAGTGACAGTGCACATGGTCTTGATCAGCTACTCAATGCAGAACACTTGTATTTCAACCTTCTCCTGAAACACTTACCATTTTCCTCTAATAGTGACTTACTTTTTATATATCAAACTCCATTTCACACATTTCTATTTTCTACAGTCATCTTGGGAAGAACAAGCTATCAGGCACAATTCCTCCTAAACTTTTTAGCTCAAAAATGAAGCTCATACATGTGTAAGTACCATCCTAGTATGTTAACTTTCCTATTTAGATATTGAAACTAGACAAAGGTATTAAATATTGGACCAAAGCTTCCAAAATAATCAGAATCAAATGCTACTTGTCATACACTCATGAGTAACTAGAATTTTTTTTTCCTTATCATTACTTCTTTCTTACTATTTTTCTTTAATTTTGAAATAGGGGAGTTCCTTTTTTTATGCTATTCAAATATTTTGCTAAGGTGTATAGCTTTGTGTAGTACACTGGAGTGGATCCTCTTTGTAATCTGACATAAAAAGGAAAAGAGAGGAAGCACACAAACAAACAAACAAAAAGAGGGAGAGAATAAAAATATGTTACTTTCTAGTTTTTACTGTGCTAGGCCAGCCCATATACTGGGGATTGATGTTATAGATGTGAGGGTTAATGCCTTAATGGTACAAAATCTAACACTTTGGAATCTGTAGTTTATACGTGTCCTTTGGCACATGAGTCAAGCTATTAAAATGGGTATCCCCCAAACACCTTAAATTATCCATCAACCAGGGAAGTCTTCCTCTCTTAGCATAAAATGAATGCCCTCTTGGCACCTAAGGAAGAATACTCCTTGACACCCAAGAGAGAGAGCATCTTCTCACTTAAGAAAAGGGAGTATCCCTGAAGGCTAAGTGCCATCCGTGACATCTAATTTAGACAAAGTCAGGAATGCCATGAAGGAGTGATATTCACTTTTCTTCCCCAAAAATGACCTAAAGGAGTGGCCTAGTAGGATTGAAGTAGAAGGTCTTCTGTCTTCGTGCTATGCACGACCACCCTAGGTAAGCTAGATAGGGATATCTTTTGGGGTAGGCTTTCTGGCAACAACACATACTAGTTTGGTGCAAAATAGAGAGATACAATGATATAATCATGAATATAGACAAAAGTCTAACTACCTACCTAAACATCTTCTGGTGCAGCCTTTTTGATAGCAATCAACTTTCCGGCAGCATTCCATCTTCACTTGGACTTGTTCAGAGTCTACAGCTGGTGTAAGTGTCTATGTTGCATGTTTTAAACAGATTGGAATTGTTCTTCACTCTAGAATACTTCTATGGCTACAGGCGCTTTGACAGTAACAAACTAACTGGATATTTGCCTGAAAACATCAACAATCTTACCAGTGTTACAGAGCTGTAAGCATGTTAATTATTTGGAAGAAAAAGTTTGTTCTTCTTGTCGTCACCATTGGTATTTGTAGTGGAAAAATTGACTTTTGATAAGAGATTTCTAATTTTTTGCTTGTCAGGCGCTTGTCCAACAATGAGCTGTCCGGCCCTCTTCCAAACCTAAGCGGAATGATAAACTTAACATACCTGTAATTAATTAGTACAACATTGTTTTATTGTTATCATTATCAGATAATTTTTTCCAAGAAAAGAATATTACTCTTTTACAATAGCTGACTTTTTTTTATTTTGAAGTGATATGAGCAACAACAATAGGTTTGATCGATCAGATTTCCCACCATGGCTTTCAACTTTAGGGAATTTGGCAACATTGTATGTCTATATTTTTGCATTTCACCCTTAAGTTATTTCTCTCTTATATTTCACACCTCAATGCAGTCAGGTTTTTCTTTTTTCTTTTTTTTGGTGACAGAATGATGGAGAATATACAACTTGAAGGGCCGATTCCTGTTTCTTTTTTTAGCCTAACTAAGTTATACACTGTGTGAGTAAGGCCTGTCTAGACTAGACATAGTTCTAATATAATGGAGGATTAGAATTTATATTGAACAATCTTCTAAATTCCACAAAAATCCATATTCGAATACGCTTAATAATCTTTGCTTTTTTGATATATAACAAAAATGTTCTGAAATGTGATTACAGGGTGCTAAAATCTAATAAGCTGAATGGCACTTTGGATATTGGCAATAAATATAGCAATCAACTACGACAAATTGAATTGCAGCATAATGAAATTGACAAACTTTTGCCAAGTGATGGCGTCCCCAACGTAAAGATAATGTAAGACATATTTCTTAAAGATTATATGTGATGCTTTCATGGAATACATTATTTATTTATGACAAAAATACTATTCATGCTCAAAGTTTTAATTATAACTTTAAACTTTATTTTGTGTCAATTATAACTCATATGTTTCTGATTAGTTTCGATTATGCCTAATGCCAAATGTAGCCATAGCATCCGATCTTACACACATTAGTGCCAAATCATCTATTTTGGATGTTCTAGATGTTAAATACCCTAAGAATGTCTAAAGCATAGTGTAATTTTCAAAGGCATATCTTGGGTTTAGAGAAAATTACACTATATTTTGTTTATTTGAGAAAATTACACTATATTTTGTTTTTTTAAGTTGACATATGATGTCCAGCACATCTAGGGTGGATGATTTGATATTAACGTGTGCAAGATTGGATGCCACACTAGCGCTAATTTTTTTTTTATGGAGCCAGACTCAGGGGCATAGTCGAAACTTAGTAGAAATATATAAGTTGTAATTGGCCCGAAATAAATATATAAGTTGTAATTGGCCCGAAATAAAGTTTAAGATTATAATTGAAATATGGATCAAAGTTTAAGAGTATGTACAATACTTTTGCCTAAAATTTTTTAACTTCAAAGAACTTTCCTATCTAGCACTGCACAGAACAGGTATAAATTATCCATCTTTTTTATTTCTTCAATGGGTAGTTCATAAGTTTGATTATTAACTAAACTTGTATCTTCAGACTTGAAGACAATCCGATTTGTTATGAATTGGGATCACTAGAACCAAGTTACTGCCACGACGAGCCACAAAATGTATCATATACAGCCCCAACAAGTATTTGTCTTCCTGTTCCCTGTAGTTCAGATCAGAAGATTAGCCCCAATTGTAATTGTGCATATCCATATATAGGAACTTTAACTTTTAGAACAGCTTCCCCCGGGACTTGGGATCAAGATGCACACCTTGAGAAATCTCTAATGGACGAATTTAAACGTCATTATCTACCTGTAGATTCAGTCTATCTAGAAAATCTAACCCGAAGTCAATTTCAAGATCCTCAATTGAGCATACTGGTCTTTCCATTAGGCCAAGACCATTTCAATCGAACAGGGATTTCCAGTATAAGCTCTTTTCTAATCGTTCAGCCCTTCTATTTCATTGCCGATCCCTATGAACACGATGGTAAGTTTTCTAGTTTTGACATGTTTTCCACTTTGTAATAAGATATTTGTTATAATAAGTCATTCATTCTCATCATTTAGAAGAACCAAGGGGATCAAGTAAACCCTCAAATACTGCCCTTATAATTGGAGCAGCAGTTGGTGGTTTTGTCATGATATTTTTGCTACTCCTTGCTGGTATTTATGTTTTCCACCAAAGGAAAAGGGCAGAAAAAGCAATTGCTCAAAGCAACCCTTTTGGTAAGATATTAGTAATAAACTTGGCTCTAAAGTTTCAAAGCATTCACATGGAATTAGGCTAAGAAATATTTTTGGTTCCAGAACATGAAAGACGTCGGCATTCTAGTGAGAGCAAAAGCATAAATCCTCAGTGGAAAGTAACAAGGCCATTCTCGTTCGCAGAGGTTCAGAAATATACAAACAATTTTTCACAAGCTAATGATATAGGATCTGGGGGTTATGGAAAGGTCATTTCTTTCTCAAAGTGTGTCTTCATTGTTTGTTTGGTTAATGTTAATTCTAAAGGCGTAAATTACACGAAACTCTCTTAAAGTATAGCTAAATTACAGCTCATACTCTTCTTGTTTCAAAAATAACGTCTGGCTCCCCTTTAATTTACAAGTTGTGAATGAAAGTTAACTTTTTGCACAATTATGCATTCCTTCCAGATTACTGTCACCTTAAAACTAAAAGCACGGTCTCTCGATACAGCTTAACATCAATTTTAATTGTCTCTACTGACATATAAAGAATAAAATGGTATGTGGCGCAAAAGTTTAACTTTCCACTAAGGAGGTTTTTGCTAGTATGAGTTCATTCCAATGAACTGGAGGCATTGAAGCTTATGTGAGTAGTTGGATACTATTTTCCTTTTATTTTTTTTTAATTTGGATTGCAGTATATCCAACGACTCACATGAACCTCGGTAACTCCCGTCCTCTAAGAGGACCAGAGCATATCCATTCTCGATCTTTGCTATGTATATCCAGAAAATAAGGAAGCAGAGTGTAACTTTTAAAATAATGGGAGTTTGAGGTGTAATTAACCAAAATCTCAAGGGATATAAGCAAAAGTATTATTGCCAACATCTTGATAATTGTGAACTTATTTGGAATATCTATTGTTATAAAGTTTTGTGTCCACAGGTTTATCGAGGGACTCTTCCCAATGGGCAACTGGTAGCCATAAAACGATCTCAAAGAGAATCTAAGCAAGGGGAGAATGAGTTTACAGCTGAGATTGAGCTCCTATCAAGGGTCCACCATAAGAATCTTGTAAGGCTTGTAGGATTCTGTTTTGACCGAGGAGAACAAATGCTGGTTTATGAGTATGTCCCTAATGGAACTTTACGAGACAATATCACAGGTATTTATGTCCAATTTGTTACCTATATAAGAGATTAGTAGGGGCGTGCATTATGTCAAGTTGACTCACTGACTTGCTCAATTTGGGTTGAGTTGGCAGGAATAAACTCAAACTAACGCTTCACCCTATGGTTTGGGTAACGGCTTGAGTGGAAACTCATTTCGCCCAACTCGAATCGACCCGCCAACCTACCACTTTATATATATAGTTATAACTATCTAAAATTATGAATTAATTTTTTGATAGTAAGGGTACGCATTAGGTCGAGTTGACTGGCCGACTTGCCCAACCAGCCACCATATGGTTCGAGTAAGGGGTTGAGTGAAAACTCAACTCGTCCAACTTGAATCAACCCGTTAACTTGCCACTTTTTTTTTCCTTTTTTATTTTTATTTTAATATATATATATATATATATTATTTATTTTTTTATTAGATATCTAAAATATGAACTATTTGTTTGATATGTTACACCTATTCATTTTTTTAGTCAAACTATAGATAAATGATATTAGTCACTGATATATTGACAAATAAATTTACAAGCATAACATTTATGCATGTTGTAATTGAGGCTGTATTTTTTATGATTTCTTCATGTCATAAACTATTATATAATTCAAAATAACAATATTTTTTAGACTTTATTTCTAATATGTGTAGTGAAATATCCATTTAATCATTTCTTTGAGTGATAGAAATCATGTAAAGATCGAGATCTTATGCAAGATTAAAAGGAGTATATGATAGATTGAATTGTATGATTGAATTAACGATCGTAAGATCTTATCAATATATATAAAATAATATATATATATATATATATAATATAATGATATAAATTTTGTCAATAATACAAAATCATCAAAGTCCTATTATATTTTAATAAAATAAGCTCAAATCTCATCCAATTAGTAAAGAAAAAATAGAGAGCAACTCTTACTTTCTATTATATTTAGAAATTTTTTTCCTCACCAAATAGACATTTTTTCTTCAAAACTTATAATATTATATTTCATTGTCAGTATTCACTAAACTAAGTTAAAAATTAAACAAATTATGAGTAGTAAAACTGTAATTGTATAATATTGTAAAGATTTAAGTTAGTTTAATAACTTTTTTTCCATTCCAATTTACCTAATATGTTAGAAACATATCAACAAATAAGAAAATGACAAAAATAAAAATTTTATAGGATCGATAAAATTGTAAAATTGTAAAATTTAAATATTTAAATAGAGATCCTATTGAGATTCTAGTAGATTTAAATCTTTCATAAGATCGAGATCGTTTGGGTTGTTTGGAATCGTAAGATCGTAAAATCTTAAGATTTAGATCGAGATATTGACAACGACCCAACTTGCACATTTTGATTGGTTTAGTTCTATTTTTTCCCTCAACCCAACCCATGCACACTCTGAATATTAGTTTGGATGTCTTTTGACAATTCAAATGAAATTCTTCCCTCCCCATGAACATCTTTGGGATTATGTAGTTTCCTAAATGTTTCTACCAACCACTGACAAGAAAATTACTACACACGTACTGTTTCTTACTACGTCCTAGATCCTTGTTCCTACATCTTTATGTAACTACCAAACCATGAAATCTAGAATTGGCTACTGAATGAGGCATGCATGACATATTCAACTCCTTTTTGTTTTATGATCTAGTAACATAGATATGGCATGTGACTCTGTGCAGGGAAATCAGGAATCAGGTTGGATTGGACTAGAAGGTTGAAGGTAGCCCTTGGTGCTGCTAGGGGTTTGACTTATCTTCATGAACATGTCAATCCACCTATCATACATAGAGACATCAAATCAACCAACATTTTGCTAGATGAACGGTTGAATGCCAAAGTTGCTGATTTTGGTCTTTCCAAGCTTATGGTGGATGATGAGAAAGATCATGTTACAACTCAAGTGAAAGGGACAATGGTTGGTATTGTATCTTCTAACCCTTTATACCATAAAAAGCAACATAACTAATCGTGAGAAGATGGCCATTTTCTTTACAAATGGTTCAAGTATATATATCATTGATTGCATGCTTATTCAAAATAAGTAATTCAATCTTCTTTCAAAATTTTACCTTCCTTTAGAATTTTATCGAATTTCTGTTACCATCTAAGCTAATCATAACCTAGGTACATCTATATATGATAGTAGACATTGTTGAGTGGAAAATCTAAAGTGTCCAACAATTTAAGTACCTCTCTAATAAATATATGTCAAAATTGACCTAAAATCATTTATCAAATCCAACCCACTCACACTTTGACCTAATTCAATGTATCCAAATTTGATCTAGGTCACAATGTGATCCATTTATTATGGGTCATAAACAGATTGACCTATAGTAGACACTTAACCCATTTATACAAACACACACGAGGCTAGAGTATCATTGAAGGTTGGAGTACACACATATGTAAGCATACACACCCTTGCATGCAAACACATATGCGTGTGTGCGAACACACGGATATATGCCAGTGCAAGCATACACCAATGCACACTTGTGCATGCACATGCATACATATATTCATAGAAATACACACATGCACACACACATACCTATGGACACACACGCCCACACACACACACACACACACACACACACACACATTTTCACAAGTTTAGAATTATTTTTTTGAAAAACAAATTTAGAATTCTTTAATTTTTTTGGTATTTATGTTGGCACCTATTTTGTTAAAATTAGGAATAAAATATTATCTAAGTTTGTGAGTATATATATATATATATATATATATATATATATATATATATATGTAAGTATGTATGTATATATGTATGTTAATAATTCTTCTAATTTAACTAATGATCTGGTAATCCGACAACTGGATCAGTGATACAAGGACCTGATTTGATCACCGAGTCATCATTCAAGTCTTCACAATTATCAGTAATGAACTCATGAGAAGGGATTTTTTTTTTGAATTGATGTAGGGGTACCTAGATCCAGATTATTATACTAGTCAGCAACTGACTGAAAAGAGTGACATTTATAGCTTTGGAGTGCTAATGCTGGAGCTGATAACTGCGAGAAAACCGATCGAGAAAGGGTCATATATTGTGAAAGTGGTTAGGAATTCAATTGATAAGACAAAAGAGTTGTATGGTCTTTATGAAACTCTTGACCCAGTCCTCATTTCGGGGTCAACATTGAAGGGGTTTGAGAAATTCTTGGATCTCTCAATGAAGTGCCTTGAAGAGTCACGCGCTGAAAGGCCTAAAATGAGTGATGTGGTAAAAGAACTTGAAAGCTTGTTGGAGTTTAATTCTGTGAACGCCACTGCTGAATCAGCAGAAGCTTCCACTTCGTCTATTTATGATGTGATCATAGATAAAGGGAGTCCCCATGATCTTTACACTAATGAGTCCCTTGATTCACCTGTGGCTCCTCTACAACCAAAAAATGACCCTAAGTTACTTGTTTAACAAGCCATGGAGCAAACATGCATTGACCCTCTTCATCTTTGTTTCTTTTTCATGTTGTGATTGTGTAACAGATATTAGCTTGTGAATAGAGGCTATGAGAAGATTGTTTAACTTATGGGATGACTGTGTTTTATAGTTTGCAATATTAAAGTAGAATTAAAGTCTTACATGTAATAGAATATGATATTTGTAAAGATATTTATAAATAATTTTTTTATTAAATGTAAATTAATTTAATATAATATATTAATGTGTATATATATATATATAAACAATTTGGACTTTGGGTCAGACCTTCTTTTGCAATTAATTAATATTTTCTGATCAATTTATTTGAAATAATGTGTCAATTAAATTTTAAATTATTTTAATAAATTCAAAATGATGTGTTGGTTGAATTTTAAATTCATTTTAAAATTCGAACATACATGTTGATTAAATTTAAACAGATACATTTGTTAGAAATTGAATAAATATATCAGGTATAAATTGAGCAAACATAATTACTTAGATTTTATATATATATATATATATATATATATATATATATCCTATTACAAATTTATAGTGAGAACCTTGAATAAAAAATATCTAAATAAAAGTTCTAAAATATTTTATTGTATCATGAAATAATCTGTCTATAATTTTTTAATACACATATAAACGCTTTAAAAGATAGTGTCTTTCAAGCATAAAAACGGATAAGATCCTTTTGCTTAGCTCCAAATTTGAGCAAAGAAATGTGCAATGAAAGAAGCAGCAATCTTTTTTTAATTACAATAAACGATTTGCCTTTAATCTTTAACAACTAAATCGGCTGCTCATATTTCTAGTATCAACTTTTGACAAACGCGGCAACAAAATCATTGCATATTTCTGCTTTTCCTCGATATTCTCAAATACCCTGATTTAACGATGTCATTAACAAAAATATTCAATGTAAAAAAAAGTTAAAGGGATTAAAGTTAAAGGGTCCAGTGGTTCTTCTCTCTGCATTTGGGAGAATTCGCCTCAAGACATTGTTCTTACTCTTCTTGCTGATTATCCTCCGTCATATTTGTTAGGATTTTATTGTTTCGTTGTTTCCTCTTGTCTTAAAATAATAATAAAATAAGTCTAGGTGCTTCTTGTCCCTTCACATAAAGATCAACAATATATGAATAATAGACAACAATTCAATATACATAATACATTACAAAACAGTTCTACAAAGAAAGGTGAAAAACGAAACAGTTCTACCTTATGCATGTTATATACTGTAGTTTATAATATTAAAGTAAAATTAAATTTTTACATAGGACAGAATAGAATATTTGAAAATTTATTTAATTTGTGTCTTTTTTATCAAATCTAAATTAATTTAATATAATATATTAACAATATTAATATACAAATATATATATATATATATATATATATATATATATATATATATATATATATGTGTGTGTGTGTGTGTAAATGACTTTCTTTATAATTAATTAATATTTTTTAATATTTATTTT
Source organism: Biancaea sappan (assembly GCA_037074585.1). Taxonomy (NCBI): domain Eukaryota; kingdom Viridiplantae; phylum Streptophyta; class Magnoliopsida; order Fabales; family Fabaceae; genus Biancaea; species Biancaea sappan. The sequence goes on along the minus strand of CM073493.1, from coordinate 62,580,723 downwards.
CAATGATGTGTCAATTAAATTTTGAATTATTTTAATAAATTTGAAATAATTTATTGATTGAATTTTAAATTCATTTTAAAATTCGAACAGACATATTGATTAAATTTAAATAGACATATTTGATCGAAATTGGACACACATGCTTGTTAAAAATTGAACAAACACATCTGTTGAAATTAAATAGACATAATTGTTTAGACTTTTATATTTATTATATTAAAATTCTATAGTGAGTAACTTGAATAGAAAATATCCAACAAAAGTTCTAAAAGAGTTTTGTTGCATCCTAGAAAAGTCTGTCTATAATTCTCTAATACACAAACGTAAATTCTTTAAAAATAATGTTTATCACACCTCAATGAGATAATGTGTTAGCTTAGTGGGAACTGGAAGAAGCATACTGAAAAATCTCTGATTGAGCTCCTTTATCTTCCTTATATTGTCAACAATATATGAACACACAATTCTAATTATCAATTATTGAGATGATTTATTGACTTGGGAAGATGCTGAACTAAATTGTGGATATAGTATTGCAATATTTAATTCTATTTTCAATGTTGAATTGCATGTATAATCTATATCTTAAGTTACGATAATATATTGAGCACATTTTAGTCTCATATCTAGTAAAGTATAATCAGTCCTCTCTTTAAAACAGGATTTTCTTCTCTTTTGAATGAATCAAGAGAGTTATGATCTCTTGATCTGAGTCGTCGATTGCTAAGATTGACAACTCAAATATTTTGAGTCTTTTACTCTTTTTTTTAAATTAAAGTTTAATTATAAACAATTAATTTTTATGATCAATGACCCAGATCTGAATATGAGATTTTTGTTTCTTTGAAAAACAGGAGACAATGGTTCTCCTTTCCTTTTGCCAAAATTTATCAACTTGGTATGATGTCTCAAATGCACTTATATTATGTTGCAATACTTGCGTTGGAAGGTTGTTGCTACTTATGATCCTTAATTACTTTTTCACTTTATAATTTAATGGGTGATATATATATATATATATATATATATATATATATATATATATTAATGACAATGGGTAATAAAGTTTAGTTATTGTACAAAAAATATTAAAGTTTATTTTTTATGTGAAAGGATATAATATTATATTTAGATGAACACACTTCTTAGAAAGATGGTAATGATAAAAAAAAATTACTTGTTAGCTTCTGATTAAGTTACAAAAAATGTGTGTGTGTGTAAAAGGATATAATATTACATTTAGATGAACATACTTCTCAGAAAGATGGTAATGATAAAAAAAAAAAAAACTTGTTAGCTTCTGATTAAGTTACAAAATGTGTGTGTGCGTGTATATATATATGTCCTTACAAAATAAAAAATATCCTTCTTAAAAAATAAAATGACATAGATTTACCCAGATGTAAAAATAATTTATAGTTGATAATGATGATGATGTATCAAACATTTAGATAGTTATTTATTTATTTATTAATAACTCTTCATCATAAGTCATTCTATCATTCAATCCCCATAGTTTTAATAATTTTTTAATTAAGTTCTTATAATTTAAAAGTTTATAATTGGATCCCTATAATTTTAAAGATTTTAATTAATTTCTTTCTTACCATTAAAGCAACATGACCAATTATGTATTATTTTGACTTGAGGAATATATATAATTTAAAGAAATTCATCCTAATTACTTAAAATAAGTTGCATCACGTGTATACGTACAATATGAGTTATTTGCTTTGTCTCATTTTTTGTTGCTCAAAACATGTATATTTAGAATATCAATATGCAGATGATTAGTCATATCAATAAAGTTTAACCAAATACTGATTAAAGCTTAATTAGTAATAAGAACTAAATAAAAATTTTGTACAACTACAAATCCTTAATTACAAATAGTCTTTAAACTATATGACCAAATTAAAATTTAGTGCAACTATAAAGACTAAAATAATAATTTGATCTTTAACTTTTGAAATATACACATTGCATTTTTTTTGGGCTAGAAATAGGAATATGGCAATGGGGTGTTTAATTTGAGGATTCTCGCTTTTGAATCCCTTCTAGCGGGAATCTCTTCTCTGCTGAGATGGGAATGAAAAAAAAAGTACCCTGCATTTTGGAAATAGAGATTGGAATTATGCTTCTCGTCCTATGGGTTTTCGTCCTTAAAGGACATTTTAATAATTTTAGTGAAACTATTAAAATGTCCTTAAAATATATATATATATATATATATATATATATATATATATATATATATATATTATTTTTTAAGAATGTTTTAGTCATTTTACAATTAAAATAATTTAATAAAATAAAAAACTTTTTTTCCATGAATCCAGTGCCCACAGACCTTTTTCCTCACCAAAAAGTTAAAAAAAAAAAGCAAGACCTTTTTACTATTTCATTTTCCTTTTTTTCGCAGAAATTTTTTCACTGAGTATAATTTTACTGGAGATATTGTATGAACACTTGTCCAGCAGAAATTCGAAATCTCACTATTTTTTGTTTCTAAAAAAAGAAAGACCCATTATTTTGATTTTTTGTTTTTATTTTACCTTTTACTATTTTTTTAGAATATCGATTATGCCCTAAGTTTATTATAATCTAATTCCTCAACTTGTGTACTGTGGTCCCGTCGTTCTCTACTGTCCTCCTGTGCGTGCTGTGCTGGTGGTTGCTTCTTCAACTTAAATTATTTATATATAATAATATATATAATAATATATATATATATATATATATATATATATATATATATATATATATTACATATAATAATTTAAAAATTAAAAACTGATGTGCTTATTTGTATTATTTTTGGATTAAAAAATATATGCACTTTTATACTATTTTACATTTTTCGACTACTTTAACAGTTATTTTTATCGAACATTTCTAATTCAATAAGCTAGCTTATAAATTTTCAGCTATAAGTTAAAAATTAGCTTATAAGCTTATTAACTAGCTTTTAGTTAGCTTATCAGTTAATTTTGCCTAACAAACCCTGAGCATGACCATACCTCTGAAAGAAGAAGGGGAAGAGGCAGACAAATAGGAGTAGTCATCATCGACAAGGCCACCACATTGGTTTGTTGGCAATGGCAGCCCCTAATCTTTGACTCTGTTCTTGCGCCTGAACCTCGTTATGGAAAAAAATTGTTCCTCATCCCGATCTCTAAGTTCTGGAAGGTCTCTGCCAATTTAATAAATATAAAAACATAGAAAAATCAACCATTAATCACAATTTAGAATAAAGAGAGAGAAAAAAGAGAGAGTAGAGGGATAGGGAGACAACAGTGAGAGATGGACAAGAAAAAAGCTTACCATCAATGAGAAGACGATATTTTGTTATTTTTTTAGAAATTTAGAGATAGAACTGAGATGGAGAGGAAGACAATGGTGGAGAATTGAGATGAAAGGCAAATGAATAGAGATTGTCTGATAGTGAGACAGAGACGATGAAGATTGAGAAGCACAATAGAGATTTGGAGATGGTTTAGGGGCTCCGCAAGATGAGACAGAGACAATGGTGAGACAAAGACAGCAAGAACTGAGAAGATTGGAGATGGTTTAGGAATTAGATGAATTCGACAACGGAGTTAGGAAAAGTTTTAGGAATTAGGGTTTTGTTTTTTGTTAAATTAATTTAAATTATAAAATTACTAAAATATTCTCAACAAATATTATATATATATATATATATATATATATATATATATATATATATATATATATTAAGGGAATTTTAATAAATTTAATAAAATTACTAAAATGTTTTTTTTTGAGAGAGGGAGACCCACAGGATTGGAAGTGCGATACATTTGAAGGAATTTTTTTCTCTCTCCGCAAAAAAAATTCCCTATAGAGGGCTTGTGAGCATGGTTACTTTTCTTTCTCTGCTATTCTCTCGCTATTCCTTTCACAACCCCTTCTTTTACTACAGTGAAGTTCTTAGTACTTGCTTTTTTTGGATTAAGGCTTCCATCCTATGCATTGGAGGCTCCTATGCATTGGAGGGAAGCTGAGAACCATCTGATCAGTTTGATTTAATGGTTTTCATTCATTCAGTATTTTTTTTTATTTAAAATAAAAATTTTACAAGTATCAACTAATCTAATAATAATTATAAATGCAATAATAAATATAAAATAATAATTATAAATTTTATTTAACTTATTTCTAAAAAATATTAAAAAAATATTGGATGAATGGGAGTTATTGGATTAAGATCCAACAGCTCTCTTTCTCTCTTACTCATAAGAGTCTCCTATGCGTAGGAAGGAAGCCTCACCCCTATTTTTGGCTATAATCTTTACAATTTACAGCTTGATTTGTTAAGAAAAATGACACCTATACGCATCAAAAGATCACTTCTGGATCAAAAAGGTCTTTGTTTTCGTCCTATTAATAGTAGATTTGGTTGCTTGATGAGGCAGCAGAAATGCCAAAATAGGAAAAAACCTTGAGATAAAGGCACTGTTTAGCAAAATTAGTTTATAAGCTAGCAGATAACTTATAAGCTAATTTTTAGCTTATAGCTTATAGCTTATAGCTTATGAGCTAACCTATTTGAATTAGAAGTGTTTGGTAAAAATAGCTGTTGAAGTAGATAAAAAGTGTAAAATGACATAAAAGTGCATATATTTTTTAATTCCAAAATAAAATAAACAAATACATCATTTTTGTTTTTAATTAAATTAATTTAAATTATTATAAATATAAAATTCATTAAAAATATATATTTATATATATTTATATATTTTATTATATTTTATATATGAATAATATATTTTCACATATATAATAAAATATATCTACATATTTTATTATTTTTATATATATTATATATATTTATAATATATTTATATATTTTTATCATATATTATTATATATATATAATATTACATATGCATAATATATTATATATAAATATAAATATAATAAAAGATGAGTAAATAAGATATAATAAAGTAAGGGGCATAATGGGTATTTTGAAAAAATAATAAGGGCATAATAAGAACAAAAAACTTTAAACTATAAACTATAAGTTATAGGCTATTCAAAGTAGCTTATCAGAATATGCTATAAGCTATTAAAATAAGCTCGTTTACCGAACAATTTTAACGAGCTTATAAGCTAGTCAATTAAGCTATAAGTTAGTTTATAAGCTATAAGCTGTCTTGTCGAACACAGTCAAATTATTATGATTTTTTATTGATAAAAATTCCAACAAGTAAAGAAAAGCTTTTATTAATAAATATAAAAAATTAAAGTAAAAATAGAATGAAAATGCCAAAAAATAACCAAAAATAGAAAAGTGAGTTGGAACATCGATTTTTGAAATGATGGATTTTGGACTTGAAAATAACTGCAAATGAAATGAGTGATCATGCTTCCTATATTATATGACCCAAAACTCTGGTATTGTAGATGTATTACATTATCTAAAATTACAAACATAATTAGGATAATTTAGTAAAATATGAATCTATTGTTTTGTTTCTGTGATATTTTTATGACTATTTTATATTTATCTTCTCTAGTTTCAACCTAAGCTCTTCTGTTCGTCAAAGAATCATAGGTCATATATTGAATTGTGTTGCTTAAACTAATCAACTCAAATTACTTATCCCGTTATTATCGATGTAGACGGAATTCCCTATTCTAGCAAAGACTAAATAAGACATACATTGAGATCCCGACATTCCAAGAGGCTTTGCCGGATGTGCAAACTGAATAACTTCTCAGAGTCTATTATTCATATGAATAACATTCAAGATACAATGAAAAGAGTCAAACAGGAGTACTTATACAACAAAGGATAACGGTAATCAACGGCTAAGACAAAACCAATTAACTACCTAGAAACAAAAAATAATATAAATAAAACTAAATATTGTACACTCGCCCCTCATGTTGGAAGATGATGAACATCAGACATTCCCAACTTGGACACTAAAAATTTAAATTGAGATCTCGAAAGGGACTTGGTAAAAACATCTGCAATCTGACAATGCGTAGAAACATAGCGAGGAATAATCAATCTACACTGGTATTTTTTTCGAACAATATGATTGTCGATCTCAACGTGCTTTGTACGCTCATGGAAGATAGGGTTAGCTGTTATATGTAGGGTAGCTTGGTTATCTCACCAAAGATCAATTGGCTGCCTAAATTCCGCATGCAGATTTCGTAAAAGATATATGAGCAATTAAACTTCACAAACAATCAAAGCTATGCTACGATACTCTACTTTAGCTGAGGAACGAGTAACTGTGCTTTGTTTCTTCATTCTCCAACCCACTACAGTCAGACCTAAGGAAATGTAAAAACCTATAAGAGACTTCCTGCCATCAGGACATGATGTTTAACCTGCATCACAAAAAGTTACAAGCTGTAAGTCATTTACAATAGGAAAATAAATTCCCTTGGAAGGCATTCCTTTAGATATCGCAATACATGTATTACAATGCTGCTAACAAGGTACCTCGACAAATTGATTAAGCTGCTGAACATCAAATGTAATTTCAGATCTAGTAAAATTTAAATAGAAAATGAGCCCAATAAGTCTTCTGTATCTCTTAGCTTAGTTAGAAGATCAACTTGATCATCAGTAAACTTGTGTCCCCTTGGTAAAGGTGTGTCAACAGCCTTAACACTAAGCAAACCAACATCAGAAAGAATATCAAGCACATATTTTTGTTGGTTTACATGAGTCCCACTAATACCATGAACAATCTCTAAGCCAAGAAAATAATGAACATAACCTAAATCTTTAATAGAAAAAAAATTTATGCAAGTAATTCTTCACTTTAGTAATTTCTACTTCATCAGTTCCTGTTATTATAACATCATCAATATAAACAGGTAATGCAATAAAAGATGTAGAAGAATTCTTAAGAAATAAGCAATGGTCAAAAGAAGATTGAACAAAACCATAATCCTATAATCTACAATATAGTTCAACATTCCATTATCGCCCTGCCTGTTTCAAACCATATAAGGACCAAAGTAACTTACAGACTTGTCCTAGCTTTGCTTTATCATAACCCTCTGAAGGAATCATATACACATCCTCATCAAGATAACCATGCAAAAACACATTGTTTATCTCAATTTGATGTATTGACCATTGTCTTGCCATTGTTACCGCCAACAGAACATGCACAGTTACAAGTTTAACAACAGGGGAAAACAATCTATGTAATTTATCCCCTCAGTCAGGTTATACCCTTTGGCCACTAATCTAGCCTTATATCGATCTATCTTTCCATCAGGTAGCCTTTTAATTTTGTAAATCCACTTGCTAACAATAACAAGTTTTCCTGGTGGTAAATCAGTAATATCCCATGTTTTATTTCATTCAAGAGCTTCAAGCTCTTGGTCCATGGCTTCTCTATAATTTTTGTTAGTCTTAGCCTGTTTATAAGACCAGGGTTCACCTGCACTAGATAGATTAGTAAGTAAATTCACATAAGCAGGATTTAATAAAGGAAAAATCATGTAAGCAATAGTATTTGGAGTAATAGCAGGTAAATGCACAATGTGATCACTGTTGGTATTAGTAAGATTAACTATGAAGACATTTTCCATTTTGGTGGAACCCTCTGTCTAGTTCTATGCCTTCCAGTATCATATCCCTCTCTTAATTCAAAGAAAAGATTATTTGAAGTAGGTTCAGTGTCAGATCCATCGCTGCACAGTGGATCAATGTTGAATGCTAGTTCTCCAGCATTTGAATTTGTAATCGTATCGTCAGGCACTGAATTTGTATTATCAATTGTGGATGCATTGCCAGAAGCTGGGATAGCATCGCTGAATGTTGAACTCGTATTGTCGGGCACTGATGGGATAATTGCTTCTGGAATTCTATTGACACCGAGCGTTGTGTTATCAACACTTTATGAAGGGAAAGGAGTGCCATGAATGCAAACTCAATAACATTATTAGTAAGGAGTGAAGTGAAACCATTAGTCCCTGTTCTTTTAGCCTGAAAAGGATAAATATTTTCATGGAAAATAATTTCTCTAGATATAATAACTTCCCTTGAATCAAGGCTATATAATTTATATGCCTTTTATACTGGAGAAAAACTTAGAAAAATACATTTCACAGCCTGAGGTTCGAATTTACCTTTATGAGGTTTCACATTTGAAGCATGGCATAAACACCCAAAGGTTCTTAGAGATGACTAATCAGGTTGCCTCCCAAAAGGTAGTTCATAAAGAGTCTTCCAGCCAAGAATTTGTGAGGGCAATCTATTTACTACATAAGTTGCCATAAGAAGTGAAAAGGGCCACAAATAATTTGGTAAACTGGCCTGAAACATCAAAGATCTAGCTAATTCAATCAGGTGTCTATGCTTCCTTTCAACCGCCCCATTTTGTTGGGGTGTATATGGACAGATTCTTTGATGAACAATGCCATGTTTATTTAAGAGGGACAAAAAATTCATGCTAACAAACTCAGTTCCATTATCAGTTCTAACATATTTTATCTTCAAATCAAACTGAGTTTACATCATATTAATAAAAAACAAAAAAAATAGATGTAGTTTAAGGTTTATGACGTAACAAGTAAGTCCAAGTGGCACGACTAAAATCATCAACAAGAGTCATAATATAACTAGTTCCAGTGAGTGAGGGATACGAGTAAGGTCCCCGAATATCAAGATGTATTAGATCAAATATAGCAATAGTATTTCTAGTATGGACAAGAAAAGGCAACCTAGTTTGTTTAGCTTTATGGCAAACATCACAGGCCTTGAAAATATCTTTATTAATAGCAGATTTGGAAATACAAGGTAAATTTGAGCGTTGTAAAATGGTGTGAGAAGCATGGGCAAGCCTCTTGTGACATATGTGCAAATACAGAGGATCACAATTAGAGTAAGTATTGAGAACATAATCAATACAAGTAGTTTTATTTGAATCATTACACACAAAAATAGTCCTATCACTGATGTACTCAGTAGTATTATTACAGTTAATCACACCATTTCCTTTATTTGAAACAACAGATAATTTTTCCAAAATATACAATCCCCCCATCATCTTTCCTTTAGCTAAGATAACGTCAATCATTAGGTCCTGCAAAATGCAGTAGTTAGGATAGAAAGCAAATTTAACATGAGCATGGGAAGATAGTTTATTCATAGAGAGTAAATTAAATTTAAAACAAGGGGTATAAAGGGTTTCCTTTAAAATGAGTTTAGGAGTTAACAAATATCATTAGTATACGAAACCATTTTAACACTTCCATCAGGAAGATTAACAGATATAAGATTAGAAATAGAAATTATTTTAACAAATTCTTTCTTATCATTACATATATGTGTAGTGGCTCCTGTGTCAACAACCCAGGAGCTGGGTTTCATATCATCATCATACGAAACTATTTTAACACTTCCATCAGAAAGATTAACAGATATAGGATTAGAAATAGAAATTATTTTAACAAATTCCTTCTTATCATTACATATATGTCTAGTGGCTCCTGTGTCAACAACCCAGAAGCTTGGTTTCAAATTTTCAAGGACATTAAAATGAGCATGAAGGGCAAAAATATTTTGAAGATGCAGAATAGTAACAGCTAATTCATTTTTGGAGAAATATTGATTATTACCTGCAAAATCTTCATCATGTGCTAGATTAACATTATGCCCATCACTCTGCATCTTTCTTTTAATCATTTCTATCTCCTGTTGTAAACCACGTAGCATGTTTGTTAGAGAGGTTTGGTTTTTTGTAGAATCTTCGGTTAGATGTAGGGGAGTTTTGTCAATATCCAATTTAACCATGTTGGCTCATTCCTTTACGCCTTCAAGTTGTTGGTACTACTCAGGATACCCTTTAAGTTGGAAACATGTTTCTTTAACATGGCTAGGGGTATTACAATGGTCACAAAATCCTGTTGACTTATTGCTGTTATGCCCTCTTCCTCTACAACTATTAAAATTTTATAATCCTCTTCCCCTGCCTTTGCCTTTGCCATACATATCTTGCTGGGTCTTTGCAAGAAGAGCGTTGTTCTCTTAGACTCTAGCATATGCTTGATTAACTTCTCTTTGTTTTTCTACTCGTAAACATGAAGTAGGCTTTATTTATGTTAGGTAATGGCTCCATCAGAAGTATTTGACCCCATATTGGATCATAAGCATCGCTCAATCCCATCAAAAACTGAATTAGCTTATTTGACTCAACCATTGTTGTCATTGCTTTGGCCGTACCACAAGAACACTTAGGAATAATGATTAAACAATTTAATCATCCCAACATTTCTTTAATTTGGTATAATACTTAGCCATAGACATACTTCCCTGTGTTACCATGGTAATCTCGCATTGTATCTGGTAAAGAAGGGGGCCATTACGTTCCCCAAACCTTTCATGTAATTCCTCCTATAGTTCTTTGGCCGAATTTTATGTAAAGAAATGCTTCAACAATATCTTTTGAAATAGAGTTGAGGATCCAAGATCTAACCATATAGTCAGCCTTGGTCCAGAGTTCATACCTTGGGTTATTCTCTTCGAGTCGCTCACATCTCCTGTCAATGAAGCCAAGTTTAGTTTTAGCCCCCAAGGCAATCTTGATTGATTGACTCCAAGTTAAGTAATTGTTTCCGATGAGAACAAAAGAAATAAGATTTATTCTGGGATGATCAGAATTTTGCAAAGATAGGGGATCGTCCATTACATGGTCGTTGGCATTCCTTACATAGCCGGTGCTCCTTACGAAACTGCTGGCGCTTTTCATCACCATTGAAATCAAAACTTTATGATTGCAATTGTGCTATAGATCGTAACACCCTTTGATACCATGTGTAAACTGCATAACTTTGCAGACTTTATTATTCATATGAATAATATTCAAGATACAAAGAACCAGCCAGATGCTCAATAATGTGGAAATGGTAAGTGGTGATCTCTAAAGCAATTTAGGCATTATTGAATAATCTATGCTTAAAATTTTCCTAGTCTTGTGAATTTGTTGAAGCCAAGAGTCTACATTACATTGATTATTCTTGCTTTTATTATTTTGGGCACATTCTTGAACTGTCAATGCTTAGTTTTTTCTTGATTGCAGAAATGCTATCTGATATCGAGTTCTAGAAGTTGCTGGAGGGGCAACTGAGTTAGCTTCAATTTACATACAAAATATACCATGTTGGCAATAAGGGCTATAATTGCAATATGTATTGCATTTTGCATAATGGACAGTGGATAGGTAGTGCTAGAATTGTAACATTGTAATTTGCAACTTGTAAGTCTAAACCTTGTGTTTAGCTTCCTTCTCATATTCCTTCTCAATACGATGTATGGTTCTAAATGGTTAAGCTCCTTTTGTTTAAGCATAGTAACTCATCAAATAAGAATAATCTCAAAATCATCAAATGCTTTTACAAATTCAAAATTAGTCATGATTCTTCAATTGCTATGTGAGTGCTCATGTAAAATTCTCTAGTGTTATGTATTACTACGGTATTAAAAAGCAAAACCAATCAAGATTCTGACTTTAAAATTTTGTTTTGGACAAAAGTTCTGTACAATTTTGATCCTCTTTCAAAGTTCTTTACATGTTTTCCTTACAAAATTTAAGAAATTTTTACCTAATTTTTGTCCCTTGTTTTGTCATAGATTGAAATTTTACTATCCTTTAAAATCATCAAAATTTTAGAGGTAACTTACAACATCTCTATAATATGTTCGATGTCCTTTAACTATGTATGGAGCCTTATTTTATACTTTAAATTTTAATTGGTTTCAAATTTTATCTCATATATTTCAACAAGTTGCTGGTATGTTTCAAACTTAATTTTGTAAATTTTTTTAACTAAATATCTTAAATTCATATGGTGCACTAGATAATTTTTTTTATAGTTATTACTTAGAACAATAAATTAATTCTACATGGTGCCCAAATATTTTGTTCAATTAGATATACAGGCAACAAAAATGAAGATTAAATTTTGGACAAGAAAAACTTATGTCAGTCCGAGGAAGGGCAAATATTTATGTTGTTGGCTTTTGCATTCTAGGATGTCTGCTTTTTCTTTCTTTTGACTCCACCCTCTAATTCGTTCCCTGGTATATCCTCTTGTCTGGTGGAGATTCTAAAGAAATAGAAGGAAGGGAAGAAGAAGAAGAAAAATCTGATTTTTTTCATCTACCTGCTGGGACTGATTCATTCAAGTAGAGAACCTCTGATCTCCTAAGTAAAGTACTCAATTGTCTGAAAATATTTTTGGATAATCTTTATTCACTATCCATAGAAGTTTTAGACCACTAGAAACTATCCAATAACTACCATCTTAGTCATAGTACATGTAACCACCAGATAAGATATTATATAACTACCAACCTGAATATAATACACATAAGACTACACATCACACATTACAACACATGATAACTGAACATAACATACCACATCCTAATCTAATTTAGGTTCCTTATGCTTATATTTGCCATGTGTATATCTTTTATACACTAATGGTACCTTAACACCTTCGATTCTCATCTTACTAGCAATTATGAGTTTATAGTCAGAGCAAGCCATTTCATTCATTTTCCCAAATCTTCTTTCATAGAACTCCCACAGTTCAGACCTGGTCAAAGGAGGAACTGGGTAAGATAATTTACATGGCAAGGTTCGTTATAGAACTTCAATTAACACTACATAACATAAAGGGTGTTGCAGATTTAATTATAAGTGTGTCAAACATTGACGCAGTCATAATACACTATTGATACATGATTGTGTGTGTCGAAAATATGAGAGAATGCTTCTATATGTCTATATAAAATCTTCACCTTGGGTGTTTTTTACTAAAAGCTCTTATCTTTTTTTCCACTTAAAAACACAATAAATATAAAGTTATTTAAGTTATTTTGCCATAAAGACAATTAATGTAAGAGTATATTAATCTTATTTCTACAACACAATAAATGGAAGGTTAATGAGGAATTACCTTAAATATTCCTGCATCTATTGTTCCTTCGAGTAAAAGAACAAGGGCTTTTTGGTGCCAAATGCAGAGGTAACTAGCTTTCACAAATCTAGTGTAGAGATTAGCATTTCCATATGTTGTGTGTTGTACTATCTTATATTTTAAAACTTTGACTTGTTAATGTCGCTTTGTTTGTATTTCATGGTGTATGTCATACTTGAAATGTGACCGGCGTTCCTTAAAAAAAATATACATAAAATCGACTTTCAAAATTGAAAACTAATTTTATTAGAAGCCGTTACCAAAGTTTAATTTGTTGGGAAAAACTTGGAAAAACCTTTGAATTTGATGATCTTCATTTTGAGAAAAATGAGTTCGGAAATTGAGCTGTATAGGCAAGGTGTTAGGTACCCTATATGTCTGATTTAGAAAGTGAGCAATTATTTTCTAGTTGCCTTAAATTACCCCTCCACGGTCATATAAGAACATAAGAAAGAAAAATATCAAAATAAATGGAAATATGTATAAGGGCGGACTTGGCTAGGTGGAGCCTAGGTCCTATGTACCCGTCAATCGGGATCAAAGTTCACGTAGTTCGTCATCTGAAATGCTATAAGCGCCTGAGGAAAGACTTATATTTTTTGCAGGAAGAACCAAAGAGGTTCAAAATTAATTATTTTCATAAATCAAACAAGGCTGAAGAGTTGTGATTGTGTTTAAATTTATAAGAACAAATTATTTTTATTTTTGACTCTTCCCATTTTAAAAGCTTTTTGATTTTTTTTTTTGAATTTTTCTTTTTGAGGATATATTGAAATAAACATTTTTTGAATTTTTGAGCTTTAAAATTTTTTTTTTGGGATTTTGAAAGAATATTTTTAATGAAAGCATATTCTTGCATTTTTTGAAATTAGCTTGGAAATGAAAACAAACAAAAATGGATTTATTGGATTTATAGATTTATCTTGAAAATGAAAACAAAGACATTTTTTAAGAATTTTTTTAATGGAAATGAAAACAAAGGAAACATATTTTTTTTGGGGATTTTTGAATTTATCTTGAGAATGAAAATAAAGAAAACCTTTTTTTTTTGGATTTTCGAAAGAATAATTTTAATGATAGCATATTGCGAAATTTTTTTTTGAAATATATTGAAAATGAAGTTAAAGGAAAATATTTTTGGATTTTTTGATTTTGAGAAAAGATAAAATATACACAAATACAATTACACATATATATCTATTTATGTAAATACATAAATAAAAAATAAATAAAAGAAATAATATGTATGCAAATACACATATATATACACACTCGCATGCATATTTATATAAAACATGCACAGCAAATCAAACCCGTGTATATATATATATGTATATGTATATAATATAAACTCATGTATACACACACACACACATATATATATATATATATATATATATATATATATATATATATATATATATATATATATATGTGATGCACACCTATACATATTTATGTAAAGCACATAAAAAAAGAAAAAAATAAAAAGAAAGAAATATGCATGTTGATCAATATATATGCACACTTTTCTGTCTTTTCATCAGGGTTCCTATGCGAAATTTTTCCTTTGTTCTTTTGCTTGATCTGATATCATAGTTGTCTTCATATAAGTCCCTCAGTCCAGAAAATGCTTTATTTTTGAATTAAATCAACCCCTATAAACTTTTGAATTTTTTCAGTTTGGTCCCTATTTTCCATGAATCACGTCCAGGTCTCTATTTTTCTTTCCAAATCTGTCCAGTACTTCATCTAGGATGTTTTTGGGTCATTTTAGGTCCATTCCAATCCATAGCAAGGGAAAAAATGAATTAAGACTAAGTTCTTGGAAATTTTCATGTTTTCACAGTTTATCACGTCACTTTGCTTCTTTCCATGATTTTTCTGGTTTTTTAATTCTGTTTTGATCTTCTTTTAAGCTCCAAAGTTTAAGTTATGGTGTACGGAACTAACTCTACCAAAATAAAAAAGATGAATGCATGAAAGGAATCAACTTACCTTCACGGTTGCTCGGTTCTTTCGGATTTACTGCACTCCTCTCAGTTTTGAGCTTTTTTGCAGCTGAACTTTACTCCTTCAATCACCACGTTTGCTCCTCAATTTCCCAGAGTGTTTTTGAGTAATCTATAGCTGATCTCCTCCTTTCACAATACTTCAAAAGAAGGCAGATCTTTCTTATTTCTACATAGAAAATAGAGCATGTATTTTTTGCTCTTTCTTTTTTTTTTCCCTCCCCCCTTGAAAGGAAAGAAATGTCCTTTACTTATAGTTGGAGATAGGGGTGCCAAATGATTATGTTAGTAGAAATAACTCTCAAATCATGTAGCTAATACCTTGTCCTCATGTTCTTTTCTTGACAAGTAGTATGGATTGCCATTTGAAAAAAGAAAAGAAAGGACATAGTAAAAGTACCTTGGCTAGAGATTCTTGACCATGCATGTGTGATAAAAAACATGTAACATTTTGGACTTTTTATCATTTTTTTATATTTTCTTTTTTGTTATTTTTATTATTTTTTTCCTTTTTATTTTAAGTATTTTTTTTTACAAAAAGAAAAAGTAATTATAATATTGTGTACAAAATTAGGTGTTACAGTATAGTTAATGAGTAAATCATTAATTTGGTTACAGTTGTCTCAATTCAATTCTTGAAAGATTAAGTATCTCGATTTAATTCTTGAAAGATTATATTTCTTTCAAATTGGTCTTTCTCTTTGCTAAAGTGACTTTTTAGTAACAGAAATTTCAAGATTAAAGAATAATAGATTTTGTGATTTAGCAATGGAAAGGACCAGATCGAAACAAATATAATTTTTTAGGAACTAAATAGGGCAAACCTGGTGCTACAAAGCTCCATCTATGCGCAAAGTCCTGAGAGGGACTGGACCCACTTTGTGGGTCTAATGTAGGGACTAAATTAGTAAATTACTCTTTAGTTATATGGCTACTTACCAATATACTAGGAACTGATAAGACCCATACTTCCCATAAATTTCTTCAACATCTCTCTAAACAGTCTTGGTAGTTGACTTTCTTTAATGAACCTGCATTAAAACAACTGATAAATATCAAGGACATTTCACAGATAGAAAAAGAAACATGAAATGTAAGAACCAAATACCTATTTTAAATGCCTAATAGTTTTTGAGTCGGTTGGAATGACATGGTAGTAACCCATGCACGTAAGAACATTGGCATGAGTAAAAGCGCCAAACCCCTTGATTTCTTTAAACTATTCTACTACCTAGTCATAGCTCAATAAGGTTGCATTTTTGGAAAGTTATGTCTTAACTGAATTCTGCCTTCAATAATAGCTCGAGTAAGTTTAAGAAACTAGTTCTGCAACCAAGTTTGCATCGCTTTGCCAAAAAACTCTTATCAAGGTTTGCAAGTTCTTCTGGGGATGGAAAATTTCCAAATAGCTTCTCTGGTTCTTGACATGTATTTCCATCTGTATCAGTTGGAGGCAAGGTTACGAGAAAACGCTAACATCATGTGGGAGGAGATGGCCAACAGGGTTAGAAAGATAGCTAAAGCACTTTTAAGAGAATCTAAAGGTTTTGGACAAAGAGATAAGGAATCTTGGTAGTGGAATGAAACCGTTCAAGAGAAGATCAAATTTAAAAGAAATTGCTTTAAAGCTATCCATCTGTGCAATAACTCAAAAAATTGGGAAAGGTATCGAAAGGCTAATAAGGAGGCTAAAAAAGCAGTAAGTGAAGCACGATCTAAAGTGTTTGAAGAGTTTTACAAGGACTTAGGAACAAAAAAAGGGGAACAAAAGATTTACAAGATTACGAAGACTAGAGAGAGAAATTCTAGAGATTTGATCAAGTAAGATGTGTTAAGGATGAAGAAGGAAAAGTTTTGGTTACAGATGGAGATATTAAAAACAGATGGCAAGGTTACTTTCACAAGCTCTTTAATAACGGAGCAGGGTCGACATGTGATATGGAAGATTTAACAACCTTGGAGAGAGAACAAAATTTGACATATTATCGCAGGATTAAGGTTGATGAGGTCAATGAAGCTCTTGGAAGAATGGATAATGGTAAAGCCGTTGGTCCTTATGGTATTCCTATTGAAGTTTGGAAGTATTTAGGGGAGGAAGGTACTATCTAGCTAACTAAGCTCTTTAATGAGCTTTTAAGGTCTAAGAAAATGCCGGAGGAATGGAGAAGAAGCATTTTAGTGCCTATATATAAAAACAAAGAAGACATTCAGAACTGCGCAAGCTACCGAGGGATTAAACTTATGAGTCACACTCTAAAATTATGGGAAAGAGTGATTGAACGTAGGTTAAGAATGGAGATGAATATTTCAAAAAATCAAATTGGATTCATGCCAGGATGATCTACTATGGAAGCTATTTATCTTCTAAGAGGGTTGATGGAAAAGTATCGGAGCAAACAAAAAGACTTGTATATAGCGTTTATTGATTTAGAAAAAACTTATGATCGAGTATCAAGAGAGGTGCTCTGGAAAGCCTTAGAACAAAAAGGTGTACAGGTTGCATATATTAGAGCTATAAAAGATATGTATGAGGGGGCTACAACTAGTGTGAGAACGTCTGGAGGGGAGACTATAGACTTCCCTATTAAGATTGACCTATATCAGGGATCATCGTTGAGCCCTTATTTGTTTGACTTGGTTTTAGATGTTTTGACGAAACATATCCAAGAAGAAATCCCTAAATGCATGCTTTTTACTGATGATGTTGTTCTTATAGCAGAGTCAAGGGAAGAGATTAATTTTAAACTTGAGTTATGGAGAGCTACTTTGGAATCAAAGGATTTTCATCTGAGCAGGAGTAAGACAGAGTATATGCATTGTAAGTTTAACAAGCGACAAGCTAGAAACGAGTTAGAGGTTAAAATTGGAGATAATGTTGTATCACAAGTGTCAAAGTTTAGGTATCTGGGATATGTTATACAAGATGACGACGAAATTATTGGAAATGTGACACATAGGATACAAGCTGGGTGGTTAAAGTAGAGAGTGACATCAGGAGTTGTTTGTGATCGGAAAGTAGCTGATAAGCTCAAAGGAAAGTTTTATCGTACTGCTATAAGACCGGCGATTTTATATGGGAGTGAATGTTGGGTGATGAAAAACAACAAGAGCATAAAAGTAGAGTAGCGGAGATGAGGATGTTGCGTTGGATGTGTGGTCATACAAGAAGAGATATGATCCATAATGATCGAATACTAGAGAGAGTTGGAGTGGCACTTATTGAAAAAAAAATGACTGAAAATCATTTGAGGTAGTTTGAGCACGTTCAAAGAAGACCATTGGAAGCGCCAGTAAGAAGAGTTGAGCAGATAGTTTAAAGCCCTGTGAAAAAAGGTAGAGGAAGACCAAGAAGGACACTTAGAGAAATTATTGAACGAGATCTTCTGGTAAACGAGATACCTAAAGAGTTGGTCATTGATAGAGCTCAATGGCATCGTGCGATCCATGTAGCCTACCCAACTTATTGGGATAAGGCTTTGTTATTGTTGTTGCAAGTACATTGTCTTCCTTTAAATTTCCATCCTATTCAAACTCTAGTTTCTTCACAAGAAACTTACCTTTTGTGGAAATACCAGAGGCACTATGCTTTCTCCTGCTTTCTTTTATGGATGGTGTCTTAGGAATTAAGTCCTAGCCTTAACTTTTGGACTGCTAGAGACTGTGACTGCTCCTTCATTAACTGAGGGAGGGAGGATCCATTTTGCAGTTCCTACTGAAGCTCACAAAGTGCCTAAGTCATGCTCAAAGTCCTCGACCACTTGAATTGTTTTCAATCATAGTTTAGGAGTTTTGAAGAAAGTACAGAGGAGTAATCATCATTGGAGTATAGTAACAAGAGGGAGAACATCTCTATTGTTTATAACTTGGAAGTTTAATTGGAAAAAAAAAAGGGACAGTATCTTATTCCCATTGTTCAGAGTTATGAAGTTAATTATAATATAATTGAGCTAGAATTGACATGGATACAAGATATGACATTGACACAAACATTATTACCAGACAAAATTTTGAAGTGTTTATGTAATATAGTGTCACGTCGTGTCTAATGCGAGTGCCAAACATGTGTCAAACACAAGACATGACTTTTTTGAGTAAATTATTGATTTGATCCTTAAAAAGATTACTATTATTTCAATTTAGTCCCTCAAAGATCAAGTGTCTTAATCTAGTTCTTGAAAGATTACATTTGTTTCATTTTGGTCCCTCAATTTGTCCAATGACTCTTAGCAATGAGAAATTTGAAATTTAATAACAATAAATTTTGTAATTTAGCAAAGAAAAGATCAAATTGAAACAAATACAATCTTTTAGAAACTAAATTTGGACACTTAAATCTTTCAAAGACCAAATTGAGAATAATGTAATCTTTTAGGGACTAAATTAGTAATTTACTCTTTTATTTTTTTCTCAGGGAACATTTTAACTATCCAAACAAGAAATTATTTAATTTTTTTTCCTATTGCAATCTTCCCACTCTGTCCTTCTATGCAAGCCTTTAAAGAAAGAACCAATGCTTGAGCTTTTTCAAGTATTTTACTAACAGGAAGCACATAAGAACTTTGAAGCAAGTCTATAAAGGATCCAAAGAAGAAAGTTGGTTCCTTGAATAAAATATTTACTTCCTAATCTTAGATTTATATCATTTACATGTAGGCATTGTGTCAAACACATAGTAGGCTAGTTTCTGTGTTACATAGTTGGTAGAAAGATAATGAAAGAAAGACGGTTATGTACTCACTGACAGTTGCAGAGGAGCATACACTTCACCATATCCTTAAACAATGTGAGAGACCTAAAGACTCTTCCACTGAAGCTTTTATTTTGGTCATTATCGTTATAGTTGAATATTTCCATAAACTCTCTCACAACTTTCTCTTCGGTCTCTAACAAATGCAACATTCTTGACACCTAAGCCTAATGGTTAGCAAGAAAGAAACAATTTACAATGGGTTGTTAGAATCAATAGGCTTTGAAATTGTTTTTTTTAAAATAAATAAAATTTGATGACCATGATATTTTTAAAAAATGGAAATTCTTCATCACAATTAATAGTATCACAATTTTTGTTCCAGAAGATATTAAAACCCATCAAGTAAAATTCTCAAAATTCAAAGAAGCATCTAAGGATTCTTATACAGAAATGCTTGTTCTTGTTGATACACTAAGGTGTTCATTAGTTCAGTTTAGACTGGTTTGGACATTCAATTCAATCAAATTATTAGACCAATTCATTCTAGTCTAAATTCAATAGAGTTGAGTCAAAAGATTGTTTGTTATTTTCAAAAAATGTAGATTTGTCCTATATTTTAGAAAATTACTTCTTTTCTAGTTCTTGTTGATACACTAAGGTGTTCATTAATTTAGTTTAGACTGGTTTGGACACTCATTTCATTCAAATTAATTATACCAATTCATTCCAATCTAAATTCAATAGAGTTAAGTTAAAAGATTGTTTGTTATTTTCAAAAAATGTAGATTTTTCATATATTTTAGAAATTTACTTCTTTTCTAGTAAATTATTGATTTAGTCATCAAAAGATCATAAATATCTCAATTTGATTCATAAAACATCAAATGTCTTAGTTTAGTTCTTAAAATATTATGTTTGTTCCAATTTGATCCTTGTGTTTGTCGAAGTGACTTATAGCAACAAAAATCACAATAGATTTTGTTTAACAACAAAAATGACCAAATTGGAGATAAACTGAGACATTTGGTTAAAAACTATAATATTTCAGTCATTAAATCAGTATTTAACTCTCTTTTTGGTATTACAATTCTTGTGTACTACTTTTTCTTTGATCAATCTTAAAACAAGTCCAAAGCATTCAATCGACTATGTATAAACCAGACATGAAAAAGCCTTAACAGCAATGCATGTTCTCACTGAGGAGAGATTGAATCAGTACCATGAACCTTAGTTAGAAATGAAGAAAAATAATAAAGGCTTTGAGGTGTAAAAAATCACTTTCTTTAAAGAGTTTATGTCTATGTATTGGGGAATCATATGCAAACCCTTCCAGGATACAACAAAGCCTTCTTGGAACCAAAATATCCGCTATAGAATTCTAATAGGATATATATATATATATAGTTTGAACAATTGTGTCTATTCAATTTTAACAAGTTTGTCTGTTCAATGTTAATAGGTGTGTCTATTCTATTTCCAACAGTTAGGACTATTTTATTTTCAATAGTCATATCCATTCATTTTTTAATAGACATGGTTTTATTGATTTTAAAATAAATTTAAAATTCAATTTTTAAATGAAAAACACATCTTTTCAAATAAAAGACATATCTTTTCAATTAAATAAAAAGACATATCTTTTTATATAAAAGATACATCCTTTTAAATTAAAAAATGCATCTTTTCAAATAAAAACACACATTTTCAAATAAAAAGAACAACAATTAAATTCCTTTTTTAAATATCTTATTTGATCTAATGCTGGACTTTTAATTCTACTCAATATTACAAACTATATAATAATCCTCCACTAGTTTGCAATATTTCTACATGATATCATATATAATAGAAAGTATCTTTACATAGATTTAAACTTTCTATTAGTGTAATACTTTAAAGTTTTGATGAAAATAGTGGTGTTATAAGATTTAAACCATAACTCTATTTGCCAAAACCGAAAATACAGCACATATGACATCATTAAGTTTGTGGTGATGTTCCAGTAATCTTGCTAATCCTAGTTTCATGAATATTTACAAGATTAACCCTTTTAAATCTTGCTTGAAGTGGCACCACTTCAATATTCATACAGGTGGTATTATTATTTTGTCCCTGTTACTCAAGATATTTAATAATTCTATTAAGACCTTTGTTAACCTCTCTTTGTAACAGTATGCACTATGGAGTGTTTCTCAACAAGTCTTTTCATTCTAGACATCTAACTACTCCTTAACTCTTCACATGATGTTATGTAGTAAACTTTCTTGAATGAGGTCTCAATTTAAGAGTTTGTACCTCAAACAACACTTAGTAACATGTTATTACCTATTAGACTTTTATTGTTAGAGTATATGCTAACTCAAAGTTGGGTTCTCATTACTAGTGTTTTATTTTAAGGGTTTTAACCTCATTCTTTCAATAGTTTATTGTGCTACATCTCTGGACAATGATTTGGTCAATAGATCAACCAAATTATCTTTCATAGACAATTATCATCATTTCATTTGTGACTAATTCCCTATATAAGCATGTATTAAGCTTATATATCTTTATTTTCCATTATAAATTTTATCATAAGCTACACATTGTAACTTCATCATCACTAAATACAGAAATGAATAGTTGGTTGAGTGTTATGGCCACAACTTTGTTTAATAAATATGTTCATCAACCTTTTTGTTTCTTTTTCAGTAGCTGCTAATTATATGAATTGAAATTGAATTGTGAAATGGAAAATACAATTTTGCTTCTTAAATGTCCAACTAATGGCACCCCCACTCAAGGTGAATATTCAACCAATTGTGAATTTTTGTATCATTAATACTTATGATCTAACTTGTATTTAGAATAAAATTTCTAATAGAGTAGAAAATCACTATAGCGAATACCAAAAGTGATTTGTTCTTTTCAAATATCCAAATATTCTAATATGACTTTTCAATGTTTATTGCTTGGATTACTTGTAAACCTTGAAAGTTTACAAACATCAAATGCAATATCTGGCCTAGTATAACACATTACATACATCATACTACTTATTGTACTTGTATATTCTAACTGTGTCATCATTCTCTCTAGATTTTCAATTAATTTTATATTGAAATCATAAAGAGTATTAAACTCCTTTTTCTAAATGTTTGAATTTATCAAACACTTTATTTATGTAGTGTGATTTTATTAAAGTCACTCCTTGTTATCTCTTTGAACTTTTATTTCTAAAATAATATCTATTTCATTCAAATCTTTAATTTAAAAAACTGAATTTAGATACTTCTTAATTTTAGAGATAATAAACATATATGTTCTAAATATTAACATATCATCAATACATAGATAGACAAGTAATGACATTATATTCATTAAATCTTTTTTTTTTGGTAAAGTGGAAAATTATATTAAAGACAGAAAGAACAAGGAGTTCCGAGAGTCAATACAGAGCAATCAAGAAAAGGCGAGGAAACAAAGCTAGATACAACTAAGCTCTTGCTAGTTCATTCAAGAAGATTGACTGAGTATAAGGAGGGGATGAACAAAGGTTCTAAGTTGAGTTCTGGTATCCCTTGCTGCTTTAGCCATGATATCTACGCATTTGTTCTGTTCTCTAGAGACAAGGGTGAGTTTAAAGCTCTTAAATATGGATATGAGGTGCCTGCATTCCTAAAGAATCACAAAGAAGGGATGGTTATTGAAGTCATTACTATTAATCAGTGTAAACAATTCCTAACAATCAATTTCAGTGGAGCAAGTTTATCTTGACAGCTGTCGCAATTTGTAATCCTATAAATAGTCCTTAAGCTTCAGTCAATAAAATGTTGCCTTTCCCTATGAACTTGGTGAACCCCATGATCCAGTTCCCTTGGTTACATCTAATAACCCCTCATGCATCTATGATTTCATTTTCAGCAGATCCATCTATGTCAAGTATACTCCAACCTTGGGAGGGCTTTTGCCAACAAAGCATCGCAATTTGGTCGGTCTGAGGGGTGATTTTGGATTTAAGGAGAATGGGTGTGGAGGTCCATTATTCAACTGCCTTATAAAGAATTGATTTTCATATTTCACAAACGGGTAATGTAATATTTTGGAAGACTATTTTGTTTCTATATTGCTAAATAGTTCTCACAGCATATCTGAAAATAACGCTCCAAGGATGCCCAAGCAGACTCAGAGTGTGTGAAGAGCAATTTTCTTTTATCCATTCAATGAAGGTTTTGGGGAAGAAGACTTAGGGAGGAGAAAGAGATTGCCATATGTTTCTGGCTAAGGCACAGTCTTGAAGAGCATGAAGGTGGGATTCATTTTCAGTTTTACAAAATAGACAGAGGCTATTATGAGTACTATAAATTTTGGAGAGTTTGGTGTTGGTGAGGAGTGTTTTCCTATAAATTTACCAAAGAAAAAAGGTTTCACGTGGGTGACAAGGTGATTTCCAGATCTAAAAAAAGGTTGGTGGAATCAAGTTGTGTTTGTATGGTTTCATTGTCTGTTGTGAAGCTTTAGATGAAGAGCTAGACCAATTTTGTTGTAAAATTTACATTCGATGATAATTTCCAGATTTCATGATCAGGGGAGGTATTGGTTATTCTTGGTAGGGGAAGGGCATGAATTTGGTGGGTGAAGTCTTCAGGAAGGTCATAAGGAATATCAGTTAAGTCCCAACAGAGATTGTTTGAGGATTGAACAATAACAGAATTGACAGTGCGAAGATCTTCATGTTCAAGAAGAGGTCCTGCTAATCTACTACGAATTATTTCACTTAGCCAGTTTTCATTCCAAAAGTTTGTATTTTATCCACTAAGTATGGTTTTTTTTGTGCACAAGTTGTATAGAGGAAGGATTTTCCTAAGAATTCTGCAGATAAAGGATTGATTTGTTTTCTTCCTCAGTAGATTATTTCCATATTTTTAAGGAGAATTTGGGAGCCTAAAGAGTCAGGGGATTTATGAAGCTTCCAGATTTGGTTAAGGGCAAAGGCCATATTTTGGTGGCTTGCCTTTCTGATGCCTACACCACCTAACCTCTTTGGTTTTGCTATCTTATCCCATTTGAGTGTGTGGAGTTTCCTAACATTTGGTTTGTGGCCCAAGAAGAAATCTCTGTGAATATTGGCAATCTTATATATAATTCTTCTGGGGAGGAGGAGAGGTTTCATGAGATGGTTTGAAATGTTTGATAGGGAGGATCTAATTAGTTTCGTCCTACCAATTTTGGATAACATTTTAGTTTTCCAGGCCTAAAGTCTCTTATTAAGCTTGTCTATGATGAAGTTAAAGTCTGCAGGCTTATAATTAGTTTTAATAGGGAAGCCCAAGTAGTTACCAAGCTCATTTGTACTCCTAATGTTTATTAAGTTATGAAATTTTTTCATAATGGCCCTGCTGGCAGATTTGGAAAACCAGACTTTGGACTTGTCAAAGTTTATTTGCATACCATTTATAGTGCAGAATTTGGTGAGAACATTGTGAACGACATTAATGTTATCAGTGTTTGCTCTTGCAAAAAGTAAGATGTCATCAGCAAATAACAAGTGAAAGATGGGGATGGGGTTGTTTCTAAATTTAAAGGGGGTCTAGGTTTTGTTTTCCAGTTCATCCATAATAAGTTTTGTAAGGTACTGCATTAAAAGAATGAAGATGTAGAAGGATATAGGATCCCGTTGTCTAATCCCTCTAGAAGGATAGAAGGAAGTGGTTTTAATTCCATTTATGATAGGGGTGTATTGAACATTCCTCAAAAGCATGAAAGGAGCAGATCAATAAAATGATGTGGGAAATTATAGAGATAGAGTATTTTATCTATAAAGGTCCAAGATAAAAGAGTCAAAAGCTTTTTTTCAAATCAACTTTTAGGATGAACCATCCCTCCTTTTTCTTTGAAACATTCATAAAGTGCATTGTTTCATGGGCAATTGTAAAGAGGTCAAAGGAGTGTCTCTTAGGGGTGCAGGCTCTTTGGAAAGGTGAGATCAAAGAAGAGATGTGAGGTTTAAGCCTATTGAAGAGGATCTTTGTTAAAATTTTATAACGAGTGTTACATAAGCCTAGAGGTCTAAAGTGGGAAGCCTTAAAAGCATTGTCTAGCTTTGGAATGAGACAGAGAAGAGTTCTTCCCCATGATTCAGAAATGCTTCAGGCGGCAAAGGTTTCTTGGATAGCCGGCACCAATTTACATTTGATTAAATGCCAAAGTTTTTTATACAAAATGGCATGGATGCCATCATGACCAGGTGTTTTTAGAGGGCCAATACTATCAAGAGTTTTCTTAATTTCATCTTCACTTAGAAGCATAGTAAGATGTGAGTGAAAATATTCATTAAGAGAGGGAAAGTTTACAGGGGCAAGATCATAGTTTTCAAGATTACTAGTAAAGTCACCAGGATAGGTGTTAATAAAAAAATGGAGAATTTCATTTTGAATTTCAATAGGATCATGAATCCATCTCTGGTCAGATTTTTGAAGCTAGGTGATTTTATTTTTTCTTCTCCTATTTAAGGCCATAATTTATAGGAACTTTGTGTTTCTATCTCCTATGCTTAGCCAATTAATTCTTGATTTCATAAGCTATAAATTCTACTCATTTTCAAGCAGGAGTTTTAAGGATCATTAGAGGTCAAATTTAAGGACGATTAGAGGTCAGCTTCGAGTTTTAAAAGCTGAGGGTCATTGGAGAAAGATAGAATTTTTTGAATACCCACAAGTCGAGCCTTAGTTCTATTTATATCTTTAAGAATGTTTCCAAAAGTTTCTTTGCTCCAAGTCGAAAGGTGAGTTTGGAACAGGGAAATAGTATTTTGGAGGTCAATATTTTGGGTTGACCATACTTCAGATGTTAGGGGGATAAAGGAGGGGTGGCTCATCCAGAAGGTCTCAACCCTGGAGGGTTTGTATCCTGTATTGGAGATAGGGTGAGTCCTAAGAAGTATAAGGCAGTGATTAGATGTTATATGAGGGAGGTGCCAAACCTTAGCTTTGGGAAATAATTGAAGCCACTCAAAGTTAGCATAGACTCTATCGATATAAGGTCTGATGACTTGGTCATCTTGTCTACAATTAGTCCAGGTATATTTTGGTCTAATGAAGCCTAGATCAATGAGTCTAGCTCTATTTAGGAAGGAGATGAAATTGTTTATTTTCATTCTATTAGGTAAGTTGCCCCAAAATATTTTGGATGGACTAGATATTTCATTAAAATCACCAATAACTAGCCAAGGTAAGTTAATAAAGTCTGACATGTGACCAAGTTTTTCCCAAGTTATTTTCCTAATAGAATAAACAAGGCTAGCATAAAGCGCAGTTAGATTAAAGAATTGGAATGTGATTTGTACTTTGAAAAAGACCTCATGGAAGGTCGTGGCTATTGATTCCATAAAAATGATTTGAGGATTCCATAGGACCCAAATTCCACTAGAGAAACCTATGGCATCTACTATTAAGAATCTCTCAAAGCCAAGGGAATTTATGACAAAAGAGGCTCTATCTCCACTTAGACGAGTTTCAGTTAAAATAAAGATATCATTGAAAGCTCTATTGAAGTCGGTGCTTCCAACACCCCTGACATTCCAACTAATAATATTCATAGGAGTAGATGGAGATAAAGGCTGATAAAGAAAGGATTGAAGAGATCTTTGTAGTCCATGCAACTAGTTTGGAAGTTTGGGGTGCAAGTTACGACTACATCGAGATGAGTGAGTAGAGGGTGGGGAAAGGGGGTGGTTGACAAGAGTGGGCCTCCTCTTAGTTTTATGGTTATCCCTTGAAGTTGAAGCTCGATAAGGGCTGAGTTTGGTGGGACACTCTACAGGCCGTGAGTTAGGAACAGTGGAAATCAAATGTAAGGGTGCACTTTCCTGAAGTTTGCCATGGATTTCCTTACAAAGTTGCTGATGTAAATCTTCACTAGTGTAAGATTTATGAGATGGATCCAAGCAAAGATCTACTATGAGTTGTTTAGAAGGCCTCTCAACATATTCAACCAAAATAGGGTTGATCTGGTAAGGGTGGTGCAGGATTAATAGATAAAATGGAGGGAGGTTGCGCAGTCATATTAAGAGACTCCTGGGTAAGACAATTTATGTTATTTTGCAGGTCGAAATTTTTATTTTTAGATAGAGGAGTAGAGGTTGGGTTGTTATGAATGACATCTATGTTCGAGGCTTGAGAAGCCTGGGTATCCCTTGGAGCAAAAGCAGGAGATATGTTACAATTATCCCCGACACTGGCATTCAGGGTGTTGATATGATTTTTCTCCTGGTTAAAAGATAAGTCTAAAAACACGCCCTTTAGGGGCAATAAGTCTAAATTGGTATGAGTTGGGGAAGAAGCCATAGACTCTAGTGGTAAAGATACCTCAGGAGTTGTAGTAGCCCCTATAGAAGGATAACTAATGTTTTTAATTCGTTTTGGTAGATTAAAGGTATCAAGTTGATTTGATCGGTCATAAATGGTTTCACTACGTGTGATGTGTGCAGGGGAATTTAAAATTTGAAAGTAGTTACTATTTCGGTGGCTTACTGGAGGCACAAAATACCAATGCGGCGGAGGAAATTGGTTTTTAAGAATAGGGAAATTTGCAAGGTTATTCCAACTAAAGATATAAGAGTTTTCAAAACTTACCTCGTACCAATGCTTGTTTACCTTGACAAAGAAAGGTACAAAACCAGACAGATTTACCTCAATGTAGATTCTAGCTTGCAGAAGTGCAGATTTACCTCAATGCAAATTTTAGCTTACAGGAGTTTAAGTGTTGCGAGCATCTAGCGTCACTGTCTTTCCAATGGAGTTTCCAATAGAAATGAGAACATTTGGCGTATGATATTCCACAGGCAGGTTTCTCACAGTTGTCCAGATTGTAGTTACTAACTTCTTCGATTCTTCTACAACGGAGAAATTTGGCTTCCAGGTCCTTATTTGAATCGGCTGTCTTCCTAGTTTCCATGGTCGTCCTACTACAATATGGGTTCTATCATCCTCCTAGAGGTTAAAGATGATACAAAATCCTAGCCCATTTATTTGACTTCCCATGGGCACTTCATCTTCGACAGGTTGGTTAGCCTTCTTCGAAGAGCTCTGATGTTTCCAAAGTTGGTTTGTGTTCTAATGATGAGTGATCTAACCCATCTTGCATTAAGAACTTCGATCATTGATGGGGGTATGGAGATGAGGGTATCTGACCATTTGAGTTAATTTGTATCTCTGCTATGATTTGGGTCTCTCTTATGATTTTGTTGTGCACTGTTTGCTCATTCTGCTCTCTAATTAGTAGGGTCTCCAACGGCGATTGATTTGGGAGTAGCACATGTTGTATTTTAATATATATATATATATATATATATATATATATATATATATATATATATATATATATATATATATATCCTATTTTGGATTTGGATTAATCAATTATTAAATATCATTAACATATTAACTATATTATTCTAATATATAGCCTTTAATATATTTAATGAATATTATAACTGGGCTTTTATATTGTGAGTGGCCTGTGATAGGTTGGGCCAATCATATAGTATGTTGAGAAGTTTCTGCTCTCATCTGATAATAAATAAATTGACTCACCATTAATCAGTTTAACCCTAGACAGAAAACTTATCAGATAGAGAGTAGTACCACTCTCACAAAATTCAAAATTTTCTCTGTTCTGTTGTTCGAGATGGATACTGCGATAATGTTAGGTACACGTTCTAATTCATCTCTTTTATATCATGCTATTTTAATATGTCATAGTCTGTATCTACATCGATCTAGGTTTGTAATTTAGTCCAATCTAAATCCTTCAATGGTATTAGAGCCAGGTTCGTAGGTACATATTATGGCTATTAATTTTTATTTCTTCTTTTCTATAATTAAATATGATTTTCGCAATTCCCTAAACCCTAATTTTAAAACAAATTTCGTTTGCCCTAATTTGTTAGATTAATCTTGAAATTGTTTTAGGGCTTTGATTTAACACATTTACATGAATCACATAAATGAAAATCAGACAGTATGAACAACGTTTTAGGGAGATCAAAGAATTTTTTTTTGTTTTCGTTTTTCCTCTAGTTTTTCGATTTCGATTTCTCCCAAAATCAACCAATGTTTTTCGAAATTGACTTGGGATCTCTCTTTTATACTGTTATTCGTCTAACATATCTGAAATTAAGAGTTTTCCATTGAGGGTTTTGGGAGATCCAAAGTTTTTTTTAAAATCGTTTTTCACCCAATTTTTCGAAAATGGATTCTCCAAAACCAGCCATTATTTTCAAAATTGATTGAGGGCTTCCCTTTTTCATGAGGTTTCGAACAAAACCCCTAAAAAATGGTTGGTTTTCGTGGCTGGAATAAGGAGAGAAAACTGGGTCGAAGTCGCGGGTCACATGACCTGATTTTCTACAATTCGGGCGAAGGGGGTGACCACCCCAGGCGAAGCCCACGCGCGGGCCAGGCGCGTGTGGGCGCATGGGCCCACTTCCAGGGCCCAATTTTTTTTTCTGAAAAAATTAAATAATAATATTGTGGTATTTTAGGTAATTTTTTGGAAATTTTTTGAGACCTCTAAGTATTTTATTTCATTTAATCCGAGACTATTTTGCTATTTTAATTATCGTACTCTCGAATTTTGGGACTGAAATTTTTTGTGATAGTTCCTCACTCTATTAACAATATCCAGGTATGTTGTACTCTTCCCAGTAAAATATCCTAGTGATGGAATTAATTTTAGTTCATATGTAAATTAACCTTTTATTTATTTATTTTATTAATCATTATTTATTCTGTTGAATATAATTGTCTTTTGTTTTTGTATGATTGTGAACTCACCTATTGTGGGCACAGTTATACAAAAATCTTCAATTTAAATGATTAAAATTTTATTTATTTTATTCTATTTTTAATCATTACTATTAGTCTAATTCATTGCATTAATAATAATTATATCCTATCGGTATACTATTATTAATGTAATTTCTTATACAATGTCATATTAATCTATACTTCTATCAATTATTTTTGAATACCCTATCGGCATTCAAAATTTGTTTGATGATATGAGGTCTAAGCATTGTATTATTATATTTCTTGTTTATTATGGTTCGGGACCCTTAGGCGGGACCAGGTAGATAAGAAATTATCTTTAACAGGCTTAATTGGCTGTGCATATGGAAATATTTAATTCTCTTATAGCATAATGACATTATGCATATTAAATGTTTTCTTTTGTTATTTTAATGCCAGCCTTCTTGCCTATGCAATTGACTTCTGTCAAGACACTAAATGGGACCAATTTTGAGGACTGAAAAGAATCTCTGGATCTTTATTTGGCCATCACTAATATAGACTTGGCTTTGAGAGAAGAAGAGCCTCCATTTCTTACTGTTGAGTCCACCGTTGCTGAAAGGGCTTTTCGTGAAAAATAGGAGCACTCAAACAGGGTGTGTCTCATGGTGATGAAATACACTATGGAGAAGTCTATTAGACAGAGTATTCCAGAGAGCAAGAATACTAAGGATTTTCTGAAGTCCGTTGGTGAGAAATTCACTACTTTTGATAAAACTCAGAAGGGCCAGAATCTCTCTCTGATTGAGAAGACTAAATATGATGGTGTTAGTGGAGTTCGTGAGCACATCATGAAGTTAGTCCACTATTTTAATAAGTTGAAGTCTCTCAAGGTTGATCTTGGTGAGAGTTATCTAATCTGGCAAGTTCTAGAGTCACTCCCTTCTCAGTTTGATGTTCTGAAGACCTCCTATAATACTCAGAAAACTAAATGGACAATTGATGAAATGATTGCCATTGTTTCTCAAGAAGAGGATTCCATAAAGAAAGGGAAAGCACACAGTGTTCAGTTTGCTGCTTCTTCTTCTGGTGCTAAATCTGAGAAAAGGAAATGTCATAAAGGAAAGTTTCAACGTGATAAGAAGAAAGGGGGGAAAGTTTCTCAACACTTAGAGCCTAAGAAGAATTTTTTCAAAGGAAACTATAAGTATTGCAAGAAGTATGGCCACAAGGTGGATGACTGTTATACTCTCAAGAGGAAAATTGAGAAGCAAGGTAAACTCCTAACTTTGGCTTGTTTTGAATCAAATATGATTGATGTCGTTCCCAATACTTGGTGGTTTGACTCAGGTGCAACCATTCATGTTGTGAATTCTTTACAAGGGTTCACAAGCCTGAGGAAGCCAAGTGATGCTGAATCCAATATCATTGTGGGAGATGGAGCTAGAGTATCCGTGGAAGAAATAGGAATAGTCACATTGCTTTTACCTTTTAGACATACTTTATTGTTGAAAGATGCTGTTTATGTACCTTCTATGAGAAGGAATTTGATTTCAATTTCAGCTTTGAATAAATATGGCTATACTTTTGAATTCAGTAATGGAAAAGTTATTATTCGTTTTAATTATGTTACTATCGGTTCTGGAGTGTTGTGTGATGGGCTTTACATGTTGAATTTGAATGATATGTCTGTTAACTCTATTGTTGGAAACAAGCGTAATAGGACTGATGAAAGTTCTTCTATGTTGTGGCATAGACGCTTGGGGCACATTTCTAGGCCCCGCATTGAAAGACTGATTAAGGAAGGTATTCTTCATGATCTCAATTTTTCTGATTTCGACACTTGCGTCGATTGCATTAAAGGCAAGCTCACTGCCAAAACTAGGAAGAAAGAAGCAAATAGGTGTGATGATGTGTTGCAATTGATTCACACATATATATGTAGACCTATTACACCCACTGCTATGGGTGGATATAGGTTTTTCATTACGTTCATAGATGACTTCTCGAGATTTGGTTGGATAGATCTCCTCCAAGAAAAATATGGTTCCTTGGATGCCTTCAGATCCTTCAAGGCTGCTATTGAATTAAAGACAGGAAAAAAGATTAAATGTGTGAGGCCTGACAGAGGAGTTGAGTATTATGGCAGATACAATGAGAATAGAAGAAATCCAAGACCGTTCGCCAAATTTCTCGATGAATGTGGGATTGAAGCTCAATATACTATGCCTGGTACTCCTGAGCAGAATGGAGTTATAGAGAGACGTAATCGAACACTCATGGATATTGTAAGATGCATGATGAGTCATTCATCACTACCAGTTTTTCTTTGGGGAGATGCCTTAAAGACAGCCGTGTACATTCTTGATTAGGTACCTAGCAAATCTGTACCGAAAACACCCTACGAACTGATGAGTGGAAGGAAGCCGAGTTTGAAACACTTTCATGTGTGGGGTTGTAAAGCAGAGGTTAGACCCTATAATCCTCAATTGAAGAAGCTTGATCTTAAAACTGTTAGTGGTTTCTTCATCGGCTACTGCGTGGGCTCTAGAGGTTGCAGATTCTATTGCCCTTCTCATTCTATACTAGTCATTGAGTCTGACAGAGCGATATTCTTTGAGGATGATTTGGATAGTGGGAGTCATACACCACGACCAATCACTTTCAAGGAAGACCGAACCATAGCTCCTGCATTGCTTGTTTTACTTCCTATGAATATTGTGGTTTCAGTCGCTCATGATGATGATCAGACACTTCAAAGAGGATATGATGTAGTGACACCACCAGTTATTGAACAGGAAATTGATGATACTGCTGAAACAGGTGTAATGGCACCACTAGATGTAGTGGCACCACCAAATGACATTGCAGAAGCACCTTTGTTGAGAAGATCTCAGAGAGTACGCAAGCCTTCTATACCAGTTGATTATGTGGTGTATCTTTAGGAGCATGAGTTTGATCTCCATAATGATGATGATCCTATCACTTTCCAGGAGGTTATCTCTAGCTCTCATGCTTCTGATTGGCTAAATGCCATGCATGATGAATTAGCTTCCATACCTCATAATGGTGTTTGGGATCTTGTAGAATTTCCAGATGGTTGCAAACCAATTGGGTGCAAATGGGTCTTTAAGACCAAGCGTAGTCTAGATAGAAAAGTTGAGAAGTATAAGGCTAGACTAGTAGCGAAAGGCTATAGTCAAAAGGAAGGCATCGATTATAAGGAGACATTCTCACCGGTTTCTACCAAAGATGCATTTCGGGTTGTTATGGCTTTAGTAGCTCACTTTGATTTAGAACTTCACCAGATGGACGTGAAGACAGCCTTTCTGAATAGAGATTTAGCCGAGGATGTCTACATGGTTCAGGCTGATGGTTTCATTGAAACAGGTAAAGAGCATTTGATTTGCAAACTTAAAAAGTCCATTTATGGACTAAAGCAGGCATCCAGGCAATGGTACTTGAAGTTTGATCAGGTTGTGACTTCTTTTAACTTCAAGGAGAATGCTTCAAATTAGTGCATTTACTTAAAGACTAGTGGGAGCAATTTTATAATTCTTGTTTTATATGTCGACGATATTCTACTTGCAAGTAGTTGTGTTCACCTTTTGACTGAGACAAAATTGATGTTAAATAGTCACTTTGATCTGAAGGACCTTGGTGATGCTTCAGTTGTTCTAGGCATCCAGATTTACCATGATAGGTCACGTGGCATTCTTGGATTGTCTCAGAGAGGATATATTGAAAAGATCCTCAAGCAGTTTAACATGCATTCTTGCTCCCCATGTGCTGCACCTGTTCAGAAATGTGACAAACTATCTAAATCTCTATGTCCTCAAAATGATTTAGAGATATCTGAAATGAGAAAGGTCCTATATGCTTCCACTGTTGGTAGTTTAATGTATGCTCAAGTTTGTACTCGTCCCAATATCGCTTTTGCTGTTAATGCTTTAGGGAGATACTTAAGCAACCCAGGTTTGGGTCATTGGAAAGCCGTGAAGAAGGTCATGAGATATTTACATGGAACCAAGGATTATATGTTGACCTATAAAAAGTTTGATCAACTTCAGGTCATTGGTTATTCTGATTCTGATTTTACAGGTTGCCATGACGACCGAAAGTCTACTTCCGGCTCTATTTTTATGATGGCAGAAGGAGCTATCTCTTGAAAGAGTGTTAAATAGACTCTTACAGCTACTTCTACCATGGAGGCAGAGTATGTCGCTTGCTATGAGGCTACTTCTCAAGCCATGTGGCTGAAAAACTTAATCTCTGGTTTTCACATTGTTGAAAGCATTTCTAGGCCACTTGTGATATATTGCGACAACATTGTTGCTGTTCATTTCTCTCAAAACAACAGAACCTCTTCTCAATCAAAGCACTTTGATATCAAATATCTGTTTGTTAGAGAAAAAATTCTGGAGTTTCAGACTCGTATTGAGCATCTTGCTACAGAGAACATGTTAGCGAATCCACTAACTAAAGGCTTAACTGTTAAAGCTTTTCAGAATCATGTAACCCCTATGGGGCTAGTTAAATCTTTTGATGTTTTGAGTTAGTGGGAGTCTGAAATTTTACATTTACTTAATTGTTATTCTTATGAGATATGTTTGAGATGACGTCACTTTTGTTATCATATCTCTTGTAGCATTTTCAGATGCTTGGACTATTCTTGGATTGCATATTTCTCTTAATTAATTATGCTTATCCATATTCATTATTCTTTATATGAAATATGGGCTTTTACCATTATGATCTACTTCCCTATCGGATACTATTTCTACATCGTTAAAGCTTATCTTTCTTGACATGTGCTATAAATATAGTTGGTATTTTAGCCTTAATGATTGTTGCATTTTAATAATTGACTATTGCTATCCAAGTGGGAGAATTGTTGAATTTTAATATAATATATATATATATATATATATATATATATATATCCTATTTTGGATTAGCATTAATCAATTATTAAATATCATTAACATATTAACTATATTATTCTAATATATAGCCTTTAATATATTTAATGAATATTATAACTGGGCTTTTATATTGTGAGTGGCCCGTGATGGGTTTGGCCAATCATATAGTCTGTTGAGAAGTCCCTGCTCTAATTTGATAATAAATAAACTGACTCCTCATTAATCAGTTTAACCCTAGACAGAAAACTTATCAGATAGAGAGTAGTACCACTCTCACAAAATTCAAAATTTCCTCTGTTCTGTTGTTCGAGATGGATATTGCGATAATACCAGGTACACGTTCTAATTCATCTCTTTTATATCATGCTATTTT
Organism: Biancaea sappan; assembly: GCA_037074585.1. Taxonomy (NCBI): domain Eukaryota; kingdom Viridiplantae; phylum Streptophyta; class Magnoliopsida; order Fabales; family Fabaceae; genus Biancaea; species Biancaea sappan. The sequence continues at coordinate 62,544,964 of CM073493.1, read as the reverse complement.
AATATGTCATAGTCTGTATCTACATCGATCTAGGTTTGTAGTTTAGTCCAATCTAAATCCTTCAGCGCATCTCTGTAAGATTTGGCCCGATGAGAGTTCAGTTAATCTTGTTGCTCTATTAGATATTGAACTGGGTTCTGTATTTCCCTGTTCACTGAAATTTGGCGATATAGGTATTCTAAACATGTTTCGTTATCCTGGATTATGGAGGATGGTGATGGTTGGAGATGGTAGGTGTGAGAGGGATGGGGGCTTGTTTGGTTCAGAAGGATCACTGGTTTCTGATTTGTTACTGTGTTCATTCACTGTGTCTGATGCGGTGCTTCCATCTGATGTGGCGTTTCTAGGCAGTGCTTACATCATTACCTGATAATATCATAATATCAAATATCGCATGCCAAATGATTGTTTCAAACCATAAAAAAATTCCAATGATTTCAATGTTATTAAGCATAATTATGTTTGTTTCATCGTTTATTTCTCTTTTCAAAATACTATATTTTAGAAGGCAAAGTTTCTTAAAAATTATTTGGATCATGCCAACATTTAACACAATTAGTATTTTTTAATTACAAATATCAATTTTATTTCCTTTAACAAGAAACACTAAAACTTGTGAAGAATAAAATCAAAGCCTATATATATACTGAAAATTTTTGACTTCTTTTGATTTGTTAACACTTTTGATGCCTTTAAGTCATAATTTTTTTCTTTGATGAACAAGAACTCTAAAATATGAAATACACCCATACACTTTGAAATAATTTAAATTTGATATTTTATTATTCCAAAATTCATAAGGTGATATTTTTATTTTTTTAAGGCATTTTATAAATGTATGACATGCAATCAATAGTGTTTTACCCTATAAAATATGTGAATATGGAGTATTTATCAATAAATAAAGTGAAAATCATGTACTAGATTCTCCTTTCTTAGATAGTGCTTTTCACCACAATTACTTTCTCATCCTTCTTAATCTTTTCACTTGTGAAATTGGTTCCATCGATCGAAACGATTCAATTTGAAAATCTCTTTTAAATCTCCAAAACAACTCTTAAACTCTTTAAAATTGTTAGAAGTAAAGAAAAATAATAAAGGCTTTGAGGCGTGAAATATCACTTTCTTTAAAGAGTTTATGTCTATGTATTGAAAAATGACAGACAAATCGTTCCAAGATACAACAAAGCATTCTTGGAACCAAGATATTCATCATAGAATTCTAATTGAATATATATATATATATAATCTGAACAGTTATGTCTATTTAATTTTAATAGGTGTGTCTGTTCAATGTCAACAGGTGTGTCTATTCTATTTTCAACAATCATTACGATTCTATTTTCAATAGTCATATCCGTTCATTTTTCAATAGACATGTCCATTTTATTTCGAAAAAATGTGTTTATTCAATTTATGTTTTATTGAATTTTAAAATAAATTTAAAATTTAATTTTCAAATGAAAGACACATACTTTCAAATAAAATATATATCTTTTCGATCAAGAGACACTTCTTTTTAAATAAAAAGACATATCTTTTTAAATAAAAGATACATCCTTCCAAATTAAAAGATATATCTTTTCAAATAAAAACACATATTTTCGAATTAAAAGAACAACAATTAAATTTCTTTCTTAAATATCTTATTTTATCGAATGTTATACTTTTAATTCTACTAAATATTACAAATTATATAACAATCCTAATTCTCTACGAGTCGAGACCCTCCATTTGCTGTGAAATGCTTATGATGACAGAGCCAGACGACGAACAATGACAAAGAGGATTTGGAGCGATCATCGTCGAGACTCAAACGCAGGGGACGCGGAAGGGTATTGTCGAGAGGGTCCCAATAGTTAGGAGCCACATGAACAGCCCATGGCTGCACACTGCTTTCTCCAATCGAAAGGACACGACTGCTTTTCCCAGTGGAAGCTCCAACTCACGCATCGCGATTCTTCCTTCCTCTTCGACGTTGTTTTTGAAGGATTTGTTTGAGCTAATTTATAATCCTAGACCGATGCAGTTACAGACTACGACATATTAAAATAGCATGATATAAAAGAGATGAATTAGAATGTGTACCTGGCATTATCACAGCATCCATCTCGAACAACAGAACAGAGAAAATTTAAATTTTGTGAGAGTGGTACTACTCTCTATCTGATAAGTTTTCTGTTTAGGGTTAAACTGATTAATGGGGAGTCAGTTTATTTATTATCATATGAGAGTAGGGACTTCTCAACGGACTACTATATGATTGGCCCAACCCATCACGGGCCACTCACAACATAAAAGCCCAGTTATAATATTCATTAAATATATTAAAGGTTATATATTAAAATAATATAATTGATATGTTAATGATATTTAATAATTTAATAATTGATTAATGCTAATTCAAAATAGGATATATATATATATATATATATATATATATATATATATATATTATATTAAAATTCAATAATTTTCCCACTTGGATAGTAATAGTCAATTATTAAAATGCAACAATCATTAAGGCCAAAATACCAACTACTGTTATAGCAAATGTCAAGAAAGATAAGCTTTAACGATGTAGAAATAGTATCCGATATGAAAATAGATCATACATGGTAAAAGCTCATATTTCATATAAAGAATAATGAATATGGATAAGCATAATTAATTAAGAGAAATATGCAATCCAATAATAGTCCAAGCATCTGAAAATGCTACAAGAGATATGATAACAAAAGTGACGTCATCTCAAACATATCTCATAAAAATAACAGTCAAGTAAATATAAAATTTTAGACTCCCACTAACCCAAAACATCAAAAGACTTAACTAAACCCATATGAGCTACATGATTCTGAAAAGCTCTAACAGTTAAGCCTTTGTTAGTGGATCCGCTAACATGTTCTCTGTAGCAAGATGCTCTATACGAGTCTGAACTACTCCTATTTCTTCCACAGATACTTTAGCTCCATCTCCCACAATGATATTGGATTCAGCATCACTTGGCTTACTCAGGCTTGTGAACCCCTGTAAAGAATTCACAACAAGAATTGCACCTGAGTTAAACCACCAAGTATTGGGAGCAACATCAATCATATTTGATTCATAACAAGCCAAAGATATGAGTGTACCTTGCTTCTCAAGTTTCCTCTTGAGAGTATAACAGTCATCCACCTTGTGGCCATACTTCTTGCAATACTTGCAGTTTCCTTTGAAAAAATTCTTCTTAGGCTCTAAGTGTTGAGAAACTTTCCCTCATTTCTTCTTATCAAGTTGAAACTTTCCTTTATGACCTTTCCTTTTCTCAGATTTAGCACTCGAAAAAGAAGCAGCAAACTGAACACTGTGTGCTTTCCCTTTCTTTATAGAATCCTCTTCTTGAGAGACAATGGCAATCATTTCATCAATTGTCCATTCAGTTTTCTAAGTGTTATAGAAGGTCTTCAGAACATCAAACTGATAAGGGAGTGACTCCAGAACTTGCCGGATTAGATAACTCTCACCAAGATCAACCTTAAGAGACTTCAACTTATTAAAATAGTGGACTAATTTCATGATGTACTCACAAACTCCACTAACACCATCATATTTAGTCTTTTTAATCAAAGAGAGATACTGGCCCTTCTGAGCTTTATCAAAAGTGGTGAATTTCTCACCAACGGACTTCAGAAAATCCTTAGCATTTTTGCTCTCTGGAATACTCTATCTAATAGACTTCTCCATAGTATATTTCATCACCATGAGAAACACTATGTTTGAGTGCTCCCATTTTTCACGAGAAGCCCTTTTAGCAACAGTGGACTCAGCAGTAAGAGTTGGAGGCTCTTCTTCTCTCAAAGCCAAGTCCATATTAGTAATAGCCAAATAGAGATCCAGAGATTCTTTCCAGTCCTCAAAATTAGTCCCATTTAGAGTCTTGACAGAAGTCAATTGCATAGGCAATGAGGCTGGCATTAAAACAACAAAAGGAACATTTAATATGTATAATATCATTATGCTATAAGAGAATTAAATGTTTCTATATGCACAGCCAATTACGCCTATTAAAGAAAATTTCTTATTTACTGGTCCCGCCTAAAGGTCCCGAACCATAATAAATAAGAAATATAATAATACAATGCTTAAATCTCATATCATCAGACAAATTTTTTTAATACTGATAGGGTATTCAAAAATAAAGATATAAGTATAAATTAACATGGCATTGTATAAGAAATTACATTAATAATAGTATACCGATAGGATATAATTATTATTAATGCAATGAATTAGAGTAATAGTAATAATTAAAATAAAATAAAATAGACAAAATTTTAATCATTTAAATTGAAGATTTGCATAACTGTGCCAATGATAGGTAAGTTCACAATCATACAAAACAGAAAACAATTATATTCAACAGAATGTAATAAATTTATATAATGATCAATAAAATAAAATAAAATAATAGATAAATAAAAAATTAATTTACATACGGACTAAAATTAATTCCATCACTAGGATATTTCAATGGGGAGAGTACAACATACTTGGATGTCGTTAATAGGGTGAGAAACTATCACAAAAAATCTCAGTCCCAAAATTCGAGAGTACGATAATTAAAATAACAAAACGGTCTCGGATTAAATGAGATAAAATATTTAGGGGTCTCAGAAAATTTCCAAAAAATTACCAAAAATACCAAAATATTAAATGGTTAATTTTTCAGAAAATAAAAAAAAAATTTGGACCCTGGAAGTGGGCCCACGCACCCACACACGCCTGGACCCGCGAGCGGGCTTCTCGAGGAAGCCCTTCTTCCTCACCCGAACTCCCTGAAACCGGGTCGGGCAACCCGCGAGGGTGACCCGGTTCGTTCTCCCTAATTCAGTAATGAAAATCTTCCATTTTTGAGGGATTACGCTCAAAATCTTATATAAAAGGGAAGCCCTGAATCAATTTTGAAAATAAAGGCTGGATTTGGAGAAGCCGTGTTCGAAAAATTGGAAGAAAAACGGTTTTAAAAAAACTTTGGATCTCCCAAAAACCTCAATGGAAAACTCTGAATTTCGGATATGTCAGTCGAATGATAGTATAAAAGAGAAAGCCCAAGTCAATTTCGAAAAACATTGGTTGATTTTGGGAGAAATCGAAATCGTAAACTGGACAGTAAAATGAAAACGTAAAAGTTCTTTGATCTCCCTAAACGTTGTTCAAACCCTCTGATTTTTACTTATGTGATTCATGTGAATGTGTTGAATCAAAGCCCTAAAACAATTTTAAGATTAATCTAACAAAATAGGGCAAATGAAATTTGTTTTAAAATTAAAGATTAGGGGTTGCGAAAATCAGATTTAATTATAAAAAAAATAACGAATTAATAGCCATAATATGTACCTACAACTAGGATCTGATACCATTGAAGGATTTGTTTGAGCTAATTTATAATCCTTGACCGATGTAGATACAGACTACGGCATATTAAAATAGTATGATATAAAAGAGATGAATTAGAATGTGTACCTGGCATTATCGCAGTATCCAACTCGAACAACAGAACAGAGGAAATTTAAATTTTGTTAGAGTGATACTATTCTCTATCTGATAAGTTTTCTATCTATGGTTAAAATGATTAATGGGAAGTCAGTTTATTTATTATCAGATAAGAGTAAGGACTTCTCAACAGATTACTATATGATTGACAATAACCCATCACGGGTCACTCACAACAGAAAAGTCCAGTTATAATATTCATTAAATATATTAAAGGCTATATATTAAAATAATATAATTAATATGTTAATGATATTTAATAATTTAATAATTGATTAATTCTAATCTAAAATAGGATATATATATATATATATATATATATATATATTAAAATTCAACAGTTTTCGCTATTTTCCATTGTCGCCTCCATGAATGATGAATCTCTCTTTCACTAGTCTTCACCGTCTCGACTTGTTTCTCTGCACAATGCTGCAACTCGCGAGATTTGGGTGTGACTATGATTCCACTGAGAGCAGTTTCGGAAGAGAAGGATAGCAATTACCCAAGGGGCGTGAATTTTTCATGACACAACAAGTTCGCCAATCGCCACAGAAGACTAGTTTGAGTTTTTATTTTGTTTTAAATATTTATTTTAATTAATTTCAAGTGAAAATACATTTTGCTACATGAATAAAGTTCTTCACCATTAAAAAAATGTTGGAATAAAATTATATACAATATCTAGTATTGATACTTTTAGTTTTTTTAATTAAAATATAATAATTATATACTTCTTCAGTTATTTTTAACAGAGAATTTCACATTAAAATTATAAAAATTACACGTGGGTCTATTCTAAAATATTGTTTTCACATTTGAAAGTATATACGTAAGAGTTGAGACTGTAAAACGATTCATCAATTATTTTTTGACAAAAATAATATTTTGATTTTTTTTATGTTTATATAAGGAATCAAAATTATGAGAACTCCATAAACAAAAAAAATGAAAAGCACATTATTACTATTTCTCTAGCTAGTAAATGCTGATTTTTATAATGAAAAATAAAATAATGCAAGACTTAAATTTTTGTTTACATAAATCGATTATTCAATAAAATCTTCAACTGTGGTCATTTGAATTAAATTAAACAATTAGATTTTTTTGGTCAACTAATTTAATCAATTAATTAGATAAAGTGCCCAAATCTTTATTGTTTTATTTTATGGGACCATTATAAAGTGTCCAAATCAAACTGTTTTTTAATTTTTTGTTTTTGAACAAATGCTTTTTTGAACTAAATTGTTCAAAATAAACTAATCCTAGAGAGCAGGTCCTATTGCTGACAGGTAGTGGGCTTGACCCAATACCCAAAGGGATAAAATGGGCTAAGACAAAGTGACTTTTTGTTACATTGAAATCTATTTTAGTTAAGTGTTCAAAATTGATTTAAATCGATTTGATAAAAATAAATTGATTAATATTCAGTTTATTTCAATTTAAAAATTTCTTTTTTTCAATTATTTTAGTTTGATTTGCAGCTTAGTACATAGTGAAACCCAACTAAACTGTCAGATTGATCATTATATATGTATGTGTATAAATATAAAAATTAAAATAATATTCTAATATAACATATTATATATTTTTATAAATATTATAAATAGTTAAGTGTTTTAATAATATACTACTTATACGTAGTGTTGCGACTGCCCCCACTGATATTCTCCTTTTTATGTTTGACTTTAAGTGAACAAGTGCATTGCGGTTCATAAATTATTTGATTTTAAGTAAGATATTGTTTATATGAGTTATTTAAACAAAGAAGTAAATTTTGATTTATGAGTTATTTGAATAAATAAATATATTATAATTTGAGTTATTTCAATAAATAATTATGAAAAGTTCAAAAAAAGAATAAAGTGCGCCAAAAAAAAACAAAAGCCCTATAAACAACTTAAATTGATTATTTTATAATTCAATTTGGTTCAGTTTTACACATAAAACTAAATTAAACAATTTGACATTTTTTCAAACTGAAGTTGGATTATCAAAAAAAAAAAAAAAAGAAGTTGGTGTAATTTAGAATTATGCTTAAAGCTACTCAAATAAATTGTAAAACATTTCTAATTCTAGTTTGACCAAAACAAAAGAGATCCAATTTAGATTTATGCTTAAAGCTACTCAAATAAATTGTAAAACATTTCTAATTCTAGTTTGACCAAAACAAAAGAGATCCGATGGATCATAAGAATTTTGAGGCCTAAGTGACACACTATTACTGAGTCTTTGAGCCAGATTATATCAAAAAAAATATGCTAGGTTGGATCTTTTTAAAAAAAAAAAAAAAAACTAGTAGTAGAAAAATGACATCTTTTCACCTTTCTGCATCTTCACCTTTGCAGCTTCCTTTCACCTTTGCAGCTTCGTCGGTGGAGGGCTGCCTCCCATCCTTCTTCTCTTTCTTCTTCTTTTCTCATCCTTTTTCTTACTCCTCTCCTCTATGAGAGTTTTCTTCTTCTCTTTATAGAAGATTTTCTTTCTTTTTTGTAAGAGGTTTTTTTATTATCAGATTTGGTTTACTTTCATCTTCTTTCCTTTTCTTTTCTTGAACTCTGACACCATGGAAACCAAATTCAAGAGTGGAGAAGCTATGACTTTTTTGCTATGGATGGAAGCTTCTTCTGCCCAATGGTGTTGTCATTTACCGAAAAAAAGAAAAAGAAGTACCTGTGAGGTAAGGAGTGGATGCAGACAACAAAAGAGCTTGGATCATCTTCTTCAAAACCTTTACCCCTCTACGATCAGATCAAGTTTGAGGAAATTAGCTTTTGTTTTTTGGGATTTTTAGAAGACTAGCTTTGATAAGGGATTTGTTAGGTTACTGAAATGCAATTAATCAAGGAGAAGGATAGAGAATAACACACAAAGAAATTACGTGGTTCGGTCAATGCGACCTACGTCCACGGACAGAGAGAATATCTGTATTATTTTCTGAAGGAGGCTATACAGAGAGAAATTACATCAACCACTCTTTCAATGAATTCCCTCACACTCATATATATAGAGACAAATGGGTCATGGGTCATGGGTCGTGGGTCGGGTTACAAACCGGGTTACCCATAAAATTCAAGTCAAACCCAACAATTTTCCTCCTTGACTTGAATTCTCTCAAATCACCAGAACTAAATACAAATTCATCTCTGTCATTCAAGCCCTGTAGGGCTTCATGGAATGCGAACATTCACCAAGTCCAAGCTATGCTTGAACTTCTCTGAAGGTAGAGCCTTTGTCAACATATCTGCTGGATTATCTGCTGTGGCTATCTTCTCGATGGATAATTTCTTGTCTTCTATCACATCTCGAATAAAATTCAATCTGATATCAATATGTTTCGACCTCTCATGGTAGACTGGATTCTTGGCCAAACTTAATGCACTCTGACTATCACAATAAATGATAGGTCTCTGAATATTTAACCCCAGACTATCAATCAAACCATGTAACCACATACCTTCCTTAACTCCTTCTGCCAATGACATGTATTCTGCTTCAGTGGTAGACAAGGCAACTGTAGATTGAAGTGTTGCCTTCCAACTGACAGCACATCCATTTAGAGTCAAGACATAGCATGTTAAGGATCTCCTCCTCAAAAGATCTCCAGCATAATCTGAATCTGTATAACCAACCAAGCCACTATCAGATTTATCAGCACCATAAACCAAGCAAATATTACTCGTACCTTTGAGATACCGCATAATCCATTTAACTGCACTCCAGTGAGCTCTCCCAGGATTACTCATAAACCTACTTACCACACTGACTGCATGAGCCAGATCAGGCCTAGTACACACCATTGCATACATCAAGCTTCCAACAACATTACAGTAGGGCACTGAACTCATGTACCCTTTTTCCTCAGCTGTAATAGGTATTGTACTAGCATCAAGTTTAAAATGTGCCGCCAACGGAGTACTAACCGGCTTAGAATTATTCATTTGGAAAGACTGCAACAATTTTTCTATGTATTTCTGTTGAGATACATACAGTAAACCTGCACTTCTATCTCTCCAAATCTCCATGCCCAATATCTTCTTGGCTGCACCCAAATCCTTCATCTCAAACTCACTGCTCAACAAGGCTTTCAAACTATCAATTTCAACCTTGTTCTTTGCAGCAATTAACATATCATCAACATATAGCAACAAATAAATATAAGAATCATCTGCAAGTTTCTTAGAATAGACACAGTTATCAAACTGATTACGCAGAAAACCATGGGAAGTCATGAATGCGTCAAATTTCTTGTACCACTGTCTAGGAGACTGCTTCAAACCATACAAGGACTTTTTCAGCAAACATACATGATCTTTCTTCCCAGAATCAAGAAATCCTTCTGGCTGTGACATATAAATCTGCTCCTCTAAATTTCCATGTAAGAAAGCAGTTTTCACATCCAGTTGTTCCAACTCCAAGTCAAAAACACTTACCATGGACAAAAGGACACGAATGGTTTTATGCTTCACAACCGGGGAGAAAACTTCATGATAATCAATTCCCTCCTTTTGTGAAAAACCCTTTGCCACAAGTCGTGCTTTGAACCTTGCTGGTTCAACTCCAGGAATACCTTCTTTCTTCTTGAAGACCCATTTGCATCCTACCGGTTTCACTCCCTTTGGTAACGGTACAAGATCCCATGTTTCATTCTTCTCAAGAGATTGCATCTCTTCATTCATTGCAACCAGCCATTCTGATGTTTCTCTACTCTCAACTGCTTCTTTATATGATCTCGAGTCATCAGAATCAATACTTTCACCTACTGCCAAGGCATAAGCAACTGAATTAACATCAACTATATCAACACAATCTGCATACCTCATAGGTTTTCTGATTTCCCTTCTTTCCCTCCTTGTTGCTATAGGTTGTGATTCTTCTTCTTCCCTGGGCTGCTGTACAGGGTCTGTTATAACCCTTTTTGAAGTTTGAACTTCAATTTCCACCTTCTGGTTGGCACCTTCATCATTATTACCTGCATGACTACCAAGCTCCTCCTTCTGACCAAACATAGCAGACTCATCAAAAGTTACATCTCTGCTAGTAATAAATTTTGGAGTTCTATCCTTTTCAGTACACCACAGTCTGTACCCTTTAACTCCATGTGCATACCCTAGAAATATGCATTTCATTGCCCTAGGCTCTAGTTTACCATCATTCACATGAGCATAAGCAGGACAACCAAATATACGCAGGCCAGAATAATCAGAAGGTTTACCGGACCATACCTCTTGAGGAGTCTTAAAATCAATTACAGTAGATGGCGATCTATTCACCAGATAACAAGCAGTGTTAACTGCTTCAGCCCAGAATTGTTTTGGCAAGCCAGCGTTTAATCGCATGCATCTCGCACGCTGCAACAGTGTTTGATTCATACGTTCTGCAACTCCATTTTGCTGTGGTGTATGACGTACAGTGCGATGCCTCACTATACCTTCTTTCTTGCAAAATTCATCAAATAGAGCGTTACAGAACTCCAACCCATTATCAGTTCTGAGTGTTTTGACCTGTTTTCCAGTCCGTTTCTCAACCATGGTCTTCCACTCCTTGAACTTCCCAAACACTTCATCTTTGGATTTCAGAAAATATACCCAAACCCTTCTAGAGTAGTCATCAATGAAAGTAACAAAGTACTTGCATTTGCCCTGAGATTCAACTGGAGAAGGACCCCACAAGTCTGAGTGAACATATTGCAGAACATCCGTAGAAGTATGCTTCCCAGAACTGAACTTAACTCTGCGTTGTTTACCCATAACACAAACTTCACAGAATTTCAGTTTCCCAGTTTCTGCTCCTTCTAACAATCCTTGTTTACTTAGAATTGACAGCCCTTTCTCACTCATGTGTCCCAATCGGCAATGCCACAACTCTGTATAATCATCATTCTTCCCTAAAGATTTAGATACAGCCACTGTCCCCATCACAGAACTACCAATCAGAAAGTAAATGCCATGCTGCAATTTACCCTTCATTATAACCAGAGCACCTTTGGAAATTCTCAACTGTCCATTCTCTCCAGAGTACTTGTACCCTTGTTTGTCTAGAGTACCAAGAGAAATCAAGTTCTTCCGTAGACCAGGAACATACCAAGCATCAAGCGTCCTGACTATTCCATCATACATCTGAATCTGCACAGAACCACTGCCCTTAACACTGAGCTGCTCATCATCACCCAACCTCACAACACCATTCCACTCCTTGAAAGAAGTAAACAGTTCACGTGAGAAAGTCATATGATAAGATGCACCTGTGTCCAAGACCCAAGTATTTGCAGAACCAGAGGTGCTGACTGTAAGAACATCAATGTCTTCTTCTTCGTCAGAACTATCTTGCACCACCGCAGCACTACCACTGGTATTCGGTTCCTTCTCGTCATTTCCCTTCTTCCTCTGTGGACAATTCTTCTTGATGTGCCCCTTTTGTTTACAATGATAACATCGAGGTCCTCCTTTGTTCCTCGACTGAGACCGTGACTTGCTTCTTTTTCCATCATCCCTTTTAGTGTCTCTGCCTCTGCCAACATACAAACATGCTTCTGCACCATCCTCATTAGAACTAGAGACTCTTCTCTTCAGCTCTTTAGACTGCAAAGCATCTTTGACATCATTAACAGAGATACTATCTCTACCATACAACATAGTGTCAACAAAGGTCTCATATGAATTTGGTAGAGAACACAAAAGAATGATAGCCTGATCTTCATCATCTATCTTAACCCCAACACCCTGTAAATCCAGGATAATTCGGTTAAAATTATCAAGATGATCTTTTACCTGCATATTTTCTGTCATCCGCAGGGTATACAAAAGCTGCTTCTGATATAACCGGTTTGTGAGAGACTTTTTCTGGTATTTATCATCCAATTTCTTCCACAAACCTGCAGCAGTTGATTCATCAACTACTTCTCTCAACACCTCATCTGTCAGACTCAATAGTAATGCACTATGAGCCTTTGCCAAAATTTCCTTCTTCTCCTCTTCTTTCAACGTGTTAGGTAGACTACTTTCTCCTTCTAATGCCACTGCACATCCCTGCTGAACCAGAAGTGCCCTCATTTTTACCTTCCACAAAGTGAAATCATTCGATCCATTGAACTTCTCAATATCAAATTTATGAGTCGACATCTTCTCAAATAACAGCAGATAAATTACTAGCAAATTTCGCAATCAGAAATTGAATTTCACAAAACTGTTCAGAACCTTGCAAACTGACCAGAACTTCACTAACAGAAATTCAACACAGCAGTCCAACAAAATTCACAGCAGTAAACCAGAAATTCAATCCAGCACAATCCAGTAAATTCACACAGAAATTCAGAATTCTTTTCTGAATTAAACATAAACTTACCAGAACTGTGTCGAGGAAACAATAACGATCGCAACAGAAAACTTGGTCCAAACAACAACAATGACCAAACAGCAGCTTTGACCAAACAGCAATTTTTGACCAAACAGCAGCTTTAACCAAACAGCAGCTTTGACCAAACAACAGCTTTGACCAAACAGCAACTTTGACCAAACAGCAACTTTGACCAAATAATACCGTTGACCGTTGACCGTGCTACAGTGCCTCGCCGTAGAAGACGATGAACAGTGCTTCCGATGAAGATTCCGGCAATGAACAGTACTTCCGATGAAGATTCCGGCGATGAACAGTACTCGCAACCGTAAAAACTCACCGAAACAACTGAAAAACGATCTCCAATGCACTAGAAATGCAATAAACGGTCTCTTTTTCCCAAAAAACAAGCGAATCAAGCTAGATCTGAGATTTAAAACTAGATCTGAAAATTTTCTTACCACCAAAAATTGGTCTCCGACGTTCTTTAACGCACCAAAGATGCAGAGAATGGTCTCCTATGCTCCAAAACAACCAAATCGGGGCAAGATCTGAAATTTTGGAGCCAGATCTGAAAATTTTCGGACGTGCTACAGTAACCGACGAACCAAAAATGAACCAAAGCTTTGATACCACTTGTTAGGTTACTGAAATGCAATTAATCAAGGAGAAGGATAGAGAATAACACACAAAGAAATTACGTGGTTCGGTCAATGCGACCTACGTCCACGGACAGAGAGAATATCTGTATTATTTTCTGAAGGAGGCTATACAGAGAGAAATTACATCAACCACTCTTTCAATGAATTCCCTCACACTCATATATATAGAGACAAATGGGTCATGGGTCATGGGTCGTGGGTCGGGTTACAAACCGGGTTACCCATAAAATTCAAGTCAAACCCAACAGGATTAAAGGTGTGTTATCTCTATTTAGCCCGCTTAATTTAGGGTCTAAGAGTGTATTATCTCTATTTAGTCTTTTTTTAATATTGATTTTTAAGATATATTGTCCTAAATTATGTACTTTTTCTTATAAGTTTAGACTTATAGTGTATTTGATGATATTTAAATCTTAGTTAATCTTATGTATTTCTAGTTTGGTGCCATTTTAATGAAATTTATTTCTATTTTGTAAAAAAAAAATGAAGCTATTTTTTGTGGAGGCAATCAAAAAGAAAAGGGGAAGCTACAGAAAACCCCATAAAGTTATAGCTTCATTATACTTTTGTTCTCTGAAGTTTACAATGTGAAGTGAAAAGGTTATGTATTAATCGAAATTAATAATAGATTAAATTATTCTTTTGGTCCTTATAGTTTTACTTTATTTTAATTTAGTCTTTATAGTTTAATAATTTGTAATTGAATCCTTATAGTTTCATAAAATTTTAATTTAGTCCTTACTATTAAACTTTTATCAGTATTTCATTAAATTTTGTTAATGTGGCTAACCATATGCATATTAACACTCTAAATATACATTATTTATGCGAATAGAACCAAAAAAACTAATTAAATTATATTAACTCATATATATATATGAGATGTAATGCAACTAATGTTAAATAATTAAGACAAATTTACTTAAGCCATGTATATTTTCAATGTTAATATAGTATATAATTGGTTAAATTACCAAAATTTAATAAAATATTGACAAAATTTTAATAATAATGATTAAATTATAAAATCGTGAAACTAGAAGGACTCAATTACAATTTTTTTTAAATGTAAGGACAGCTTAAAAATTGAGTAAAAATATGAAGACTAAAATCATAATTTAAGCTTTATGATTTTAGGAGAAATATAAGTTGTAGAAGAAAATAAAAAAATGATGAAAATATATGGTATCACATCACATGACAAACAATATATTCTTTTAACTGTTAATCTTAAAAGATATATGATCTTCACTGTTTGTGCTAATTTACGAGCATAAAATATTATATTTTAAAATTAAAAAAGTATAATTATAGTTAGACTATAACTCATATAGAGTGCTGAGTTGTATAACATTATTTGATGTTGAAAAATTGAGGTGAAATTAACTTATTCAACCTTAATTAGACAGTACCAAATGCTTGACGGCAGTTCATTATAAATAATTTTTCAATAGAAAGAGCTAGAGATAGATGGGAAAGTGCCATTCATATTAAAAAACAACGTTAAATGGACGGAGACAAAAGCGTGAATTTGGGTTCACTGTATATAATTTTCCTGTAGAAAGAATCAAAGAATTAGAGACAGATTGTCATTTCAAATTTAAAAAAATATGGTTAAATGGCGGAGATGAGTCTATTTCTTGGAGCCCATTTTGATGTGGCCTGCAAGCCAAACTACGTTAGCTAGGTCAGTCAAATCCAAAAACAGTCATTCTCAATTTTAAAATGAGAAAAGTTACAGACCAAAACTCATGGGAGAAATTATAGTCACTTTATTCATTCAGTAAAATTCCAGATCCAACCTATATACCTACATTTAAACGGGCATAAGGTATCAATATTGGTTATTTCAAGTGATTTATCACTTGAATTTTAAATTTGAGATTTATAAATTTATTATAAAATAAGTTTATATTTTTTTTTTGACCTAGTTTAATACTTATTTCTTTTAAATAAGATTTTAAGTTAGAAGTTTTGTGAATAATAAAAAAAGTTAGATAAACTTTTTTTTATAGTCTAATCGAATTCAAATAAAATTAGTTAAAAACCGAATGAAGACTTGAAAATAAAAAAGATGCAACTAGATTTGTGTGTGTGTGTGTGTGTGTGTGTGTGTGTGTTTTGAAAACAAATACTTGTTTGGGTAAACAGATCAATATTGAGGTTATACAGAGGAACCTTATTGTAGGCAATTATTCGTGTTTTTATTCCCCAATTTTAATAAAGACATATTTATTTAAAAAATAATAGAGTAAATTAATTATTTAGTCTTTAAAAGGATTATGATTATCTCGATTTATTCTTAAAAATAATTACATTATTTTAATTTGACTTTTTTATTGTCAAATAATCAATAAATTTATTTGTGCAAAGTCTTAAATTTTTCATTGTTAAAAATTACTATAACAAAAGAAAAGATAATATTAAGATAAATCTAATATTTTTCATACTATAATTTCTTAGGAAAATTGAAGATCTCGCATATTTATGACGTTAATTAAGAGTAAGTTTATGTTATCTGCAAATTATTACATTGTAGATGAGGAGGCTCCTCCTACGCACATATATAGCTGTAGAAGGCTCCTTCTATGTCATTTTATTTTATTTTTTTAAAAATTACAAAGAATTTATTTTTTAAATTTAATAGTTAATAAATTAAATTAAATATTATTTTAAATCTTAAACATTAAGCTTTAAGTCTAATAAATTAAATTAAATATTATTATGGATCATAAAATTTAAACTTTAAACCATAATATTTAATTAAATAAATTATAAAAAATTAAATTAAATATTATTGTAAATTCTAAATCATAAATTTTAAATTAAATATTACTTTAACTGTAAACCCTAATAAACTCTAAATTATAAATTACAATTAATTAAATTAAATATTATTGTAAACTTTAAATCTTATTCTCACAATAATATTTAATTTAATTTATTAAATTTAGAGTTTAAAATTTAAAATAATATTTGATTTAATTTATTGACTTTTAAATTTTAAAAAATAAAATCTTTGTAATTTTAAAAAATAATAAAATTCAAAAAAAAAAGATCCTCATCCATTAACACTTCACACACGACTCCAGTTAACTTCAGGTCAACTTTTTGGAGCTAAGTTATGAATACATGAGTTAGATAATGTAATATATTTAATTTTTAGTGACTTGGGAGAACTTTGAGAAGGACATAAGTTGTTGATCTTAATTAATATCTGCTTGTTTCCTGCCATCAATAAGTGTTTGATTTTGATGTGATGAAGGAATCGATTTTCATGTGATTTGATGCCTTAATAGGCTCTTGTGGATGTATATGGTTGACGATTCAAGGTCTTCCAGGGACACGTGACTGACTTCTTGATTCGTTTCATGGCTAAGCGTATTGGCTAAAAATTAGTAGTATATTTATTTTTATATAAATTATTAAATTTAAAATCTAACAGACTAAATTTTAAATAATAATTTTTTATTTTTGTTTTTTAAAAAATTAAAATTTGAAAGATCTCAATTGTAATAAGACAAGGTCATGATGAATGGAACATGGGTTTCCACCTTTTCACCTTTGTAATTTGTATCTACCTATGCATATGTCGCTATTGACCTGGGATTAGGGGTAACCCAATCAACTTGGCAACTTGGACTGGTCTAACCGGTTACAATGGGTTGGAAATTTCAAGAAAGGTCAATTTACTACCATGTGAAACATAACCCTACTCAACCAGTTATTTTAGGTCAACGTATTTTTTTCATTTTTAATGTTTATCTGAAGTTTCAGTTTGGTCTTTAATAATTTTTTGGTGTCAATCTCGTTTTATATATATATATATATATATATTAATTTTATTTCTAGGGTTATTGTTATTAATAAAGTTGATGAAAAATATGGACGTAGACTCTTCTAAGTAATATGTATGTACTCCTTCAATAATCACATGTGAAATTTTTCATGTAATACATCAAATGTTTAAATGTCAATTTATGGAGAAAAAAAATGAAAAATTATTATTTGGAGTAAAATTGGAACTTAGTTAAATATTTAGGATACAATTAAAACTAAAATAAATTATTATAATATATTAATAGTGGACGTGTTACAAGGAAAAATTTATATCAATATTTTTCATTAACTATGTTAAAGGAACAAAATATTAAGGATAAAATTGAAACAAAAAGGATACACATGAAACGAAATTGATACAAAAAAATATTAGGGACAAAATTAAAACTCAAGATAAATATTAAGAAAACTGACTAATTTATTTAGAAAGTAAGTTAAGATATATAACAAAGAGAAGACAGTTGCAATTTTGTACCATCCACGTGACCTAAATCAATAAAGATATGAAACAAATTACAGTTATAATTAACATATCTTATTTAGTTATTTGTATTCAGTGTTTTAATTTTTTTTTAAAAAACAACCCAATTCAACCCATCTAACTTATGCTCGGCTCTGTCTTCATTTTTTGATTCCAAGTCATCTCTGATATCCAAATTTTGTCTAGTTACATATATGATCATAGTTTGATATCGAGCATCCCCACTATTAACAATAT
Source organism: Biancaea sappan (assembly GCA_037074585.1). Classification (NCBI taxonomy): domain Eukaryota; kingdom Viridiplantae; phylum Streptophyta; class Magnoliopsida; order Fabales; family Fabaceae; genus Biancaea; species Biancaea sappan. Next base: position 62,526,877 of record CM073493.1, on the reverse strand, counting down.
TTATTGATCTACTTAAACATCCGATATCAGCAGTTGTTGAAGTTGTGACTTCACCTCTTACCTCATCGTGAAAAGCCTTTTTTTTGTAGAGATCCACTTTAACATCGTCAACATCCATATAAGTACAATTTTTGTGTTTTGAGCAGAGGCACCGAATCTTTCTATCTTCTGCATGCTTACCAGCAAATGCAACAATTTTCTCCACCCCAAGTAAAAATTCTTTTGTGTATCCCTTTCTTCCAAAATTTAGTCTATTATACATCCATCTCCGATGAGAAGGGATCTCCATTTTTCACAAAAAAAAATGTACAAGAATAAAGAGAGAGAAAAATAGAGAAGGCTGGCTAAACACTTCGTAACCAAAATCGCAACAGAGAAGCCATATATGCAATAGCAAAAAATGGTAAAAGATATGATGAAAGTAATGGTTGGAACCCAAGAGGGGGGTAAATTGGGTTTTATAAATTTTTCACAAAACTTTATTGGAAGTTAAAATGATTTTCTGTAGAAGTACAATATTTAGGATAATAAATACAACACAGAAAATCAATGTGCTATCAAGATAAATAATTATAAAGATCAAGGAATTAAAGAATAGATATCAATATGCACAAATTAAGGAGGAAGGGATAGAGAGAGCAAACTCGGAGATTTATACTGGTTCGGCTAATCCAAGCCTGCATCCAGTCCTCAAGAGACCACTTGAGTATTTCCACTATAATTGCAAGTTTAATCCGGGTACTTGCAAACCACTACAACCACGCAAATTCGATCCGGGTATTTGCGAAACTACAATGGAGAATTTATGAATCCGGGCTCCTCCTCAACCCAAAGCAAGTTCTTCCAACACCGGTACTCGCGAACCTCAACTCAGAATAATATTGGTGTTGATCAAAATCAACAATACAAAGAAACTCTCTCTAAAGAGTAGATGAATACAAATGAAGCTCTAATAACTCTAATGATAGAGAATATGCAAGATTTGGCTCAAGAATGCTTTCCTTTCTCTCAAAGATGATAGAAGAAGTTAATATCACATTGTAGCACTTTGTTCTAGCTCAAAATCGTGTATCTAAGGTCATATATATAAGATTTTGCAAAACTAGCCGTTATATAGCCGTTACAGCACTTTTAGTGCAGTCCAGGTGTCCATTGGTCGACCAGTGTGGCACGTTGGTCGACCAGTGTAGTCCAGAAGTGATTTATCAGACACGTTGGTCGACCAGTTGGGGTGGTCGACCACCGGCTGGCAGTAGCGAAATACAGATTTTGAGCTTTCTTTAAAAATTCATAACTCCCTCATTTGAACTCCGTTTTAAACAAATAATATATCATTGGAAAGCTCTTGGAGTCTAGTTTCAAATGCGCTAAGTTTTACTCAAAAATTATTTTTCGTTTAAAAGATATAATCAAAACACTGACTATAGGTCAGAACAGAATAATTTTTAAGTATAGTAAAATCAACTTTCAGTTTTTCAAACTATATTTTAAATAGTCATATATTTCTCATTTGGACTCCGTTTTGAATAAATAATATACCGTTGGAAATATCTTTGAGTCTACTATCAAATGAGATTAAAATATTTGGAAAACTGATTTTTCATTTATGAGATATGATATAAGGAGTGACGAAAGGTCAAAAACTAACTTTTGTAAAACTTCATATCTCACTATCTTTTTGTTTAAAATGCTTGAGCCAATGTATGCAAATCTAAATCATTGAGTTGCACAAGTATACTAGCCTATATAAAATATACCTAATGTAAACACATAGGCTATCTTGATGCATCCAAGCTTCCAAGACTTCAAATCTTCTAATTCTTCATTTCTTGGAGCTTTGTCCTTGTATGTTGCTTTCCTTGAGTGAAGCATGATATTGCTTTTCCTTGTTCTTCAATACAATGCTTGCTCTTCCTTGTTTTGAACCAACCTATAAAATATGTCTTACTTGAAAATCCAATGGTTAGTTCAATTCATGATAATAGCATGATTCAATATATGCAACATATATATTAAGTAACATAATCATGCTTAAATCGATTTGATAAAAATAAATTGATTAATATTCAGTTTATTTCAATTTAAAAATTTCTTTTTTTCAATTATTTTAGTTTGATTTGCAGCTTAGTACATAGTGAAACCCAACTAAACTGTCAGATTGATCATTATATATGTACGTGTATAAATATAAAAATTAAAATAATATTCTAATATAACATATTATATATTTTTATAAATATTATAAATAGTTAAGTGTTTTAATAATATACTACTTATACGTAGTGTTGCTACTGCCCCCACTCATATTCTCCTTTTTTTTGTTTGACTTTAAGTGAACAAGTGCATTGCGGTTCATAAATTATTTGATTTTAAGTAAGATATTGTTTATATGAGTTATTTAAACAAAGAAGTAAATTTTGATTTATGAGTTATTTGAATAAATAAATATATTATAATTTGAGTTATTTCAATAAATAATTATGAAAAGTTCAAAAAAAGAATAAAGTGAGCCAAAAAAAAAACAAAAGCCCTATAAACAACTTAAATTGATTATTTTATAATTCAATTTGGTTCAGTTTTACACATAAAACTAAATTAAACAATTTGACATTTTTTCAAACTGAAGTTGGATTATCAAAAAAAAAAAAATGAAGTTGGTGTAATTTAGAATTATGCTTAAAGCTACTCAAATAAATTGTAAAACATTTCTAATTCTAGTTTGACCAAAACAAAAGAGATCCAATTTAGATTTATGCTTAAAGCTACTCAAATAAATTGTAAAACATTTCTAATTCTAGTTTGACCAAAACAAAAGAGATCCGATGTTTCATAAGAATTTTGAGGCCTAAGTCACACACTATTATTGAGTCTTTGAGCCAGATTATATCAAAAAAAATATGCTAGGTTGGATCTTTTTTTTTTTAAAAAAAAAAACAAGTAGTAGAAAAATGACATCTTTTCACCTTTCTGCATCTTCACCTTTGCAGCTTCGTCGGTGGAGGGCTGCCTCCCATCCTTCTTCTCTTTCTTCTTCTTCTTTTCTCATCCTTTTTCTTACTCCTCTCCTCTATAAGAGTTTTCTTCTTCTCTTTGTAGAAGATCTTCTTTCTTTTTTGTAAGGGGTTTTTTTGTAATCAGATTTGGTTTACTTTCATCTTCTTTTCTTTTCTTTTCTTGAACTCTGACACCATGGAAACCAAATTCAAGAGTGGAGAAGCTATGACTTTTTTGCAATGGATGGAAGCTTCTTCTGCCCAATGGTGTTGTCATTTACCGAAAAAAAGAAAAGGAAGTACTTGTGAAGTAAGGAGTGGATGCAGACAACAAAAGAGCTTGGATCATCTTCTTCAAAACCTTTACCCCTCTACGATCAGATTAAGTCTGAGGAAATTAGCTTTTGTTTTTTGGGGTTGTTAGAAGACTAGCTTTGATAAGGGATTAGATGTGTGTTATCTCTATTTAACCCGCTTAATTTAGGGTCTAAGAGTGTATTATCTCTATTTAGTTTTTTTTTAATATTGATTTTTAAGATATATTGTTCTAAATTATGTACTTTTTCTTATAAGTTTAGACTTATAGTGTATTTGATGATCTTTAAATCCTAGTTAATCTTATGTATTTCTAGTTTGGTGCCATTTTAATGAAATTTATTTCTATTTTGTCAAAAAAAAATGAAGCTATTTTTTGTGGAGGCAATCAAAAAGAAAAGGGGAAGCTATAGAAAACCCCATAAAGTTATAGCTTCATTATACTTTTGTTCTCTGAAGTTTACAATGTGAAGTGAAAAGGTTATGTATTAATCGAAATTAATAATTTAATTCTTTTGGTCCTTATAGTTTTACTTTATTTTAATTTAGTCTTTATGGTTTAATAATTTGTAATTGAATCCTTATAGTTTCATAAAATTTTAATTTAGTCCTTACTATTAAACTTTTATCAGTATTTCATTAAATTTTGTTTATGTGGCTAACCATATACATATTAACACTCTAAATATACATTATTTATGCGAATAGAACGAAAAAAACTAATTAAATTATATTAACTCATATATATATATGAGATGTAATGCAACTAATGTTAAATAATTAAGACAAATTTACTTAAGCCATGTACATTTTCAATGTTAATATAGTATATAATTAGTTAAATTACCAAAATTTAATAAAATATTGACAAAATTTTAATAATAATGATTAAATTATAAAATCGTGAAACTAGAAGGACTCAATTACAAATTTTTTTAAATGTAAGGACAGCTTAAAAATTGAGTAAAAATATGAAGACTAAAATCATAATTTAAGCTTTATGATTTTAGGAGAAATATAAGTCGTAGAAGGAAATAAAAAAATGATGAAAATATATGGTATCACATCACATGACAAACAATATATTCTTTTAACTGTTAATCTTAAAAGATATATGATCTTCACTTGTTGTGCTAATTTACGAGCATAAAATATTATATTTTAAAATTAAAAAAGTATAATTATAATTAGACTATAACTCATATAGAGTGCTGAGTTGTATAACATTATTTGATGTTGAAAAATTGAGGTGAAATTAACTTATTCAACCTTAATTAGACAGTACCAAATGCTTGACGGCAGTTCATTATAAATAATTTTTCAATAGAAAGAGCTAGAGATATATGGGAAAGTGCCATTTCATATTAAAAAACAACGTTAAATGGACAGAGACAAAAGCGTGAATTTGGGTTCACTGTATATAATTTTCCTGTAGAAAGAATCAAAGAATTAGAGACAGATCCGAAAGTGTCATTTCAAATTAAAAAAAAATGGTTAAATGGCGGAGATGAGTCTATTTCTTGGAGCCCATTTTGATGTGGCCTGCAAGCCAAACTACGTTAGCTAGGTCAGTCAAGTCCAAAAACAGTCATTCTCAATTTCAAAATAAGAGAAGTTACAGACCAAAACTCATGGGAGAAATTATAGTCACTTTATTCATTCAGTAAAATTCCAGATCCAACCTATATACTTACATTTAAACGGGCATAAGGTATCAATATTGGTTATTTCAAATGATTTATCACTTGAATTTTAAATTTGAGATTTATAAATTTATTATAAAATAAGTTTATATATATTTTTTTTGACCTAATTTAATGCTTATTTCTTTTAAATAAGATTTTAAGTTAGAAGTTTTGTGAATAAAAAAAATGTTAGATAAACTTTTTTTTATAGTCTAATCGAATTCAAATAAAATTAGTTAAAAACCGAATGAAGATTTGAAAATAAAAAAGATGCAACTAGATTTGTGTGTGTATGTGTGTGTTTTTTTTTTTTGAAAACAAATACTTGTTTGGGTAAACAGATCAATATTGAGGTTATACAGAGGAACCTTATTGTAGGCAATTATTCGTGTTTTTATTCCCCAATTTTAATAAAGAAATATTTATTTAAAAAATAATAGACTAAATTAATTATTTAGTCTTTAAAAGGATTATGATTATCTTGATTTATTCTTAAAAATAATTACATTATTTTAATTTGACTTTTTTATTGTCAAATAATCAATAAATTTATTTGTGCAAAGTCTTAAATTTTTCATTGTTAAAAATTACTATAACAAAAGAAAAGATAATATTAAGATAAATCTAATATTTTTCATATTATAATTTCTTAGGAAAATTGAAGATCTCGCATATTTATGACGTTAATTAAGAGTAAGTTTATGTTATCTGCAAATTATTACATTGTAGATGAGGACGCTCCTCCTACGCATATAAGTGTAGAAGGCTCTTTCTATGTCATTTTATTTTATTTTTTAAAAAATTACAAAGAATTTATTTTTTTAAATTTAATAGTTAATAAATTAAATTAAATATTATTGTAAATCTTAAACATTAAACTTTAAGTCTAATAAATTAAATTAAATATTATTATAGATCATAAAATTTAAACTTTATACCATAATATTTAATTAAATAAATTATAAAAAATTAAATTAAATACTATTGTAAATTTTAAATTAAATATTACTTTAACTGTAAACCCTAATTGGTAAACTGTAAACTCTAAATTATAAATTACAATTAATTAAATTAAATATTATTGTAAACTTTAAATTTTATTCTCACAGTAATATTTAATTTAATTTATTAAATTTAGAGTTTAAAATTTAAAATAATATTTGATTTAATTTATTGACTGTTAAATTTTAAAAAATAAAATCTTTGTAATTTTAAAAAATAATAAAATTCAAAAAAAAAAAAGATCCTCATCCATTAACACTTCACACACGACTCCATTTAACTTCAGGTCAACTTTTTGGAGCTAAGTTATGAATACATGAGTTACATAATGTAATATATTTAATTTTTAGTGACTTGGGAGAACTTTGAGAAGGACGTAAGTTGTTGATCTTAATTAATATCTGCTTGTTTCCTGCCATCAATAAGTGTTTGATTTTGATGTGATGAAGGAATCGATTTTCATGTGATTTGATGCCTTAATAGGCTCTTGTGGATGTATATGGTTGACGATTCAAGGTCTTCCAGGGACACGTGACTGACTTCTTGATTTCGTTTCATGGCTTAAAAATTAGTAGTATATTTATTTTTATATGAACTATTAAATTTAAAATCTAAATTTTAAATAATAATTTTTTATTTTTATTTTTTAAAAAATTAAAATTTGAAAGATCTCAAATGTAATAAGACAAGGTCATGATAAATGGAACATGGGTTTCCACCTTTCCACCTTTCCACCTTTGTAATTTGTATCTACCTATGCATATGTCGCTATTGACCTGGGATTAGGGGTAACCCAATCAACTTGGCAACTTGGACTGGTCTAACCGGTTACAATGGGTTGGAAATTTCAAGAAAGGTCAATTTACTACCATGTGAAACATAACCCTACTCAACCAGTTATTTTAGGTCAACGTATTTTTTTCATTTTTAATGTTTGTCTGAAGTTTCAGTTTGGTCTTTAATAATTTTTTGGTGTCAATCTCGTTTTATATATATATATATATATATATATATATATATATATATATTAATTTTATTTCTAGGGTTATCGTTATTAATAAAATTGATAAAAAATATGGACGTAGACTTTTCTAAGTAATATGTATGTACTCCTTCAATAATCACATGTGAAAATTTTCATGTAATACATCAAATGTTTAAATGTCAATTTATGGAGAAAAAAATGAAAAATTATTATTTGGAGTAAAATTGGAACTTAGTTAAATATTTAGGATACAATTAAAACTAAAATAAATTATTATAATATATTAATAGTGGACGTGTTACAAGGAGAAATTTATATCAATATTTTTCATTAACTATGTTGAAGGAACAAAATATTAAGGATAAAATTGAAACAAAAAGGATACACATGAAACGAAATTGATACAAAAAAATATTAGGGACAAAATTAAAACTCAAGATAAATATTAAGAAAACTGACTAATTTATTTAGAAAGTAAGTTAAGATATATAACAAAGAGAAGACAGTTGCAATTTTGTACCATCCACGTGACCTAAATCAATAAAGATATGCAACAAATTACAGTTATAATTAACATATCTTATTTAGTTATTTGTATTCAGTGTTTTAATTTTTTTTTAAAAAACAACCCAATTCAACCCATCTAACTTATGCTCGGCTCTGTCTTCATTTTTTGATTCCAAGTCATCTCTGATATCTAAATTTTGTCTAGTTACATCTATGATCATAGTTTGATATCAAGCATCCCCACTATTAACAATATTTATTGATCTACTTAAACATCCGATATTAGCAGTTGTTGAAGTTGTGACTTCACCTCTTACCTCATCGTGAAAAGCCTTTTTTGTAGAGATCCACTTTAACATCGTCAACATCCATATAAGTACAATTTTTGTGTTTTGAGCAGGGGCACTGAATCTTTCTGTCTTCTGCATGCTTACCAGCAAATGCAACAATTTTCTCCACCCCAAGTAAAAATTCTTTTGTGTATCCCTTTCTTCCAAAATTTAGTCTATTATACATCCATCTCCGATGAGAAGGGATCTCCATTTTTCACAAAAAAAATGTACAAGAATGAAGAGAGAAAAAAATAGAGAAGGCTGGCTAAACACTCCGTAACCAAAATCGCAACAGAGAAGCCATATATGCAATAGCAAAAAATGGTAAAAGATATGATAGGACAACTATCATATTCAAATATTACTAATTTTACCAACTTTTTTTTTATTACCCCATCCATAAAAATTGTCCGGAGATATTTTTTTTTATTCATCCCATCCATAAATACAGTAAGGAGATGAATATTTTTTTATTCATCACATCTATAAAAATTGTCGGGAGACAAAAAAGCAAAGATATGATAGGAGAGTTATGACATTCAATTACTACTAATTTTATCAACTTTTTTTTATTCATTCCATCTATAAAAATGTCAGGATACAAACAAACAAATATGACAACAGTAATTAATAGATAAGAAAGGACAATTCATTATCTGATTGAAAAAAATTGAAATAAAAAAAATTCATATATTATTATATATCTATAATATATTTTTACATATATAACATATTTATATATAGTATTATACTTTATCATATATAATAAAATATATTAATATATATAATTATATTTATAAATCTTATATAAGTATATATAAAGATATAATAAATATAAAATAAGGATATAATAAGTATTTGAAAGAAAAGTATAGAAACTATAATTTTAATGTTGCAATTGTTTTCATTTGAGTGTTGATCAATTTTTTTTCCTTTTCAAAGGGTGGCCCCACAAAAAAATTATGAGTGGGGGAGGCCAACTCACCGTATCTAATGTCAATAAGATATGACAAGACGTCCATCATATTCATATCTTCTTCTTGTGTTAGAAAACATTATTGAACAATTTGTTTTTCAACATTGTCCTCAGTTCAAAATCTTTTATCATCTAAAAATATACTTATTAGTTCACTCACATAAACTTGTCCAATTTTATCTACTTTCCCCTTGCAAGTACAAAAATTGCAAGAACAACTTTTTCTACTTGTTTTCTTGCACATCTTGTCTTCTTATCTCAAACTCCCATATGCAAGGAAAATGGAATATCACTTTTTTATTCTTGTCTTCTAGTACACCTTCTAATAGCATAAAACAAAAACAGTAAAAGATATGATTTGAGTCTAAAAATTTAAAGTAAAAAAAATTGATTATTTTAGTTTTACAAATTTTTCATGTAATTATTGTAAAAAAAAACACACTTTGAAAAAAAAATCATAATGAAAAAACTCACTCACGTTATGTCATGAATGTGAAAATTATTTTAAATTTAATTAAATTTACTCCTCATCACTTTTTAAAATACCAACTCCTCATCCGTTACTTTTGTCTTATTTAGAGATTTAGCAATATCTAATCAAATATTAAATCTTATGTAGTTGTATAAGTGGAATTATATATATATATATATATATATATATATATATATATATATATATATATATATATAACACGTGCTTGCTGTGTTAGAAAACTTAAGTTTGTACAAACTTTTCAGGATTCAGATCGGCTGCTCTTCTTGTAAGAAGAGCAGCCTCCTCTTCCCTGTTGGCCACAGTTTTAATCGTGGCCAACACTTGTAGCAACAGTTAAATCGTTGGTACAAGTTTCAGCAACGGTTTTAAAACCATTGCTATAAGTTTTATAAAAATATCACAGTTAACACTTATAGCAACAGTTTTAAACCGTTGCTGAAACTTGTAGCAACAAATTGAACTATTGCTACAACGGTTTCATTCAAAATTATTAATTTTAATTAAAATATATTTCATTTGATATTATACATACACACACACACACACACGTGTGCGGTGTGTGTTTAAAAGTTAGGTTTGTTCTAACTTTTCTATCATTCTTTTACCTCATTCAAAATTAATATTTTTAATCTAATATGAACATGAAGAGAAAAAATATTTTGCTATTAATTATTTACATATTGTAATTTAATTTTAATATTTTAAAAAAATTTATCACGAAAGTAAAAATTATTTTAATTTAAGCAAAGTTAAACTGAATTATTTAAATGTAATTAATTTAATATTATTAAGTATAATTTAATCAATTAATTATACTCCCACACCCCTATAAATAAAGACTCTCGCCCCTTCCATTATTTACTTCTCATTCTCCCTTTCTTTCTCACTCATTTATACCTTGTCCATTTACTGTCTTATTTTGAGGATCATGGAACTATCCTTATTTGAGAATGACTATTTTCCTAAAGACATCATGCTGAATATATTATCGTGACTGCCAAGAGTATATGATGGTCTCACAAAACTGGAATTGGAGTTTTGGTCATGAATCTTTCAGACAAAGACATATGGAGAGAGCCACATCTCAATCACCTCTTATACTACTATCGTTCTCAAGTTCAGATTGTGGAAGGTCTTTCATTGAAGTGTATAACACGAGGTCCTGGTCATTCCAACGTCTCCAAGTAAGTGAGAAGTGGTCCAATCAATCCTCCATAATTGAAGTGGTTGGATGCATGAAAGGTCAAATATTGCTATGAGCCAGAGGTCGACGTCGAGAGCATCAACTACTTTTCCTCAATCTTGTAACTGACAAACTAGGGAAATTACCTGCCCAATCAGAGGTTCTTCTATTTGTTCTATAATTAAAATTTTTTTATCATTTTTTTTTAAATACACCTATATCAGTAATATAGACTTTTCTATTAGGACAAACTAATTATTGGCTTGTATATAATTCACGTCAACAAGACTTTGTTGTAGATGCTATAATTTAGTCAGGCAAACTATGGTGGTGACAAAGTTTTACTTGTGACACCTCGAGTATCATCCCCTTGAACCTACTCCTTTTGACAATCTTGTGTTACAGGAAGAAATTTTTGCTATAGATAATTTTATCGTGTGGGTGTCCTCACATGACAAGACAACTCTTATCATCCAAGACATCCATCAAGGTTCTTTTTGATTGTTGCTCGTTCCACACGTTGCATTGCATGACGAATGGACATTAGTGGAGTATAATAATGGGTTGGGCATCCTCTTCTCTGGCGAACATTACATTTAGGGGACCTTCGTGCAACTGTGGATATGTGACATCGCCTACTATGATCCTCAGTCATGGAGACTTGAATGGTATCTTCATCTTTCACTAGGAGATGATCCATTACTGTGCCTTCTCGATGATCAGTTATTAGTTGTTGATGAGTCAAACCTAGGGAGAAACAAGGGCGACGAGAAGGACAATGATGACCCAGAGAGACTTACAAGTAATTACACATTTAACATGGTTGACACTATGGTAGAAATTGGTAGACTGAGCTTGTTAGAGAACTGGGTGACATCGAGTCACACTTATTTTAATCATGCACATATTTTTTTTCCCACATTCATGTAAAATAATTATGTTCTATGTTACTTTTCTATTACATAATTAATATTGATCTTTAGCAGACAGTTCTACTGTGTATTAAATATCTGCATGAATATGATTTTTTTAATTATTTCAATTGAATTGACATTATTTATATTTACAATGTTGTTTTTTAGTTAAAAAAATCTGAAAATTTAAGTATGCAATACATAATCAACCATAATTTTTATTTACGTAAAAGGTTTGAAATTGAAGCACATTTTTTAGAAAGCCACCCACACACACACACACACACACACACACACACATACACACACACACACACACACACACACACACACACACATATATATATATATATATATATATATATATTACTTCCCTCCCAAAGTTCACTCGTGACCTTATTCTCAATTTTCTTCTTCATATTTTCATTTTTTCATGTGATATTCTCTGAAAGTAACTTTTTGAACATCCTTCAAAATTCGTTGTTCTTACCCTTTCTTTTTTGTGCAAAGAATATGACAGATGCATTATTTGATAATGGATGTTCTCCTCAGAATGTTATGTTTGATATTTTGTCTCGACTCCCTCCTGATGCTTGCCAAAATTTTGAAAGTAATGGTTGGAACCCAAGAGGGGGGTGAATTGGGTTTTATAAATTTTTCACAAGATTTAATTGGAAGTTAAAATGATTTTCTGTAAAAGTACAATGCTTAGGATAATAAATACAATACAGAAAATCAATGTGCTGTCAAGATAAATAATTATAAAGATCAAGGAATTAAAGAATAGATATCAATATGCACAAATTAAAGAGTAAGGGATAGAGAAAGCAAACTCAGAGATTTATACTGGTTCGGCTAATCCAAGCCTACATCCAGTCCTCAAGAGACCACTTGAGTATTTTCACTATAATTGCAAGTTTAATCCGGGTACTTACAAACCACTACAACCACGCAAATTCGATCCGGGTATTTGTGAAACCACAATGGAGAATTTATGAATCTGGGCTCCTCCTCAACCCAAAGCAAGTTCTTCCAACACCGGTACTTACGAACATCAACTTGGAATAATATATGTGTTGATCAAAATCAACAATACAAAGAAACTCTCTCTAAAGAGTAGATGGATACAAATGAAGCTCTAATAACTCTAATGATAGAGAATATGCAAGATTTGGCTCAAGAATATTTGGATTTCTCTCAAAGATGATAGAACATGTTAATAAGTCATTGTAGTACTTGGTTCTAGCTCAAAATCGTGTATCTAAGGTCATATATATAAGATTTTAAAAAACTAGCCGTTATATAGCCTTTACAGCACTTGTAATGCAGTCCAGATGTCGATTGGTCGACCAGTTGGGGTCACTTGGTCGACCACCCACTGACAGTACCAAAATATAGCATTTTCATGACAACTGGTCGACCAGTCGGAAGCTGCCTGGTCGACCACCGGCTGGCAGTAGTAAAATATAGATTTTGAGATTTCTTTAAAAATTCATAACTCTATCATTTGAACTCCGTTTTAAACAAATAATATACCATTGGAAAGCTCTTGGAGTCTAGTTTCAAATGAGCAAAGTTTTACTCAAAAATTATTTTTCGTTTAAAAGATATAATCAAAACACTGACTATAGGTCAGAACAGAATAATTTTTGAGTACAGTAAAATCAACTTTCAGTTTTTCAAACTATATTTTAAATAATCATATATTTCTAATTTGGACTCTATTTTGAATAAATAATATACCGTTGGAAATATATTTGAGTCTACTATCAAATGAGATTAAGATACTTGAAAAATCGATTTTTCATTTATGAGATATGATATAAGGAGTGACCAAAGGTCAAAAACTAACTTTTGTAAAACTTCATATCTCACTATCTTTTTGTTTAAAATGCTTGAGCCAATGTATGCAAATCTAAATCATTGAGTTGCACAAGTATACTAGCCTATATAAAATATACCTAATGTAAACACATAGGCTATCTTGATGCATCCAAGCTTCCAAGACTTCAAATCTTCTAATTCTTCATTTCTTGGAGCTTTATCCTTGCATGTTGTCTTCCTTGAGTGAAGCATGATATTACTTTTCCTTGTTCTTCAATATAATGCTTATTCTTCTTGTTTTGAATCAACCTATAAAATGTATCTTACTTGCAAACCCAATGGTTAGTTCAATAGCATGATTCAATATATGCAACATACATATTAAATAACATAATCATGCTTAAGTACTTGTAGCATATATGATAATTAATCTTTATATATATTAATGCTATAATTCAAATACATTTGTCATAATCAAAACTTATGGCATAAAGCCTTTGGGTCAACAATCTCCCCCTTTTTGATGATGACAAATCACCACAGAAAAATATGTATCACAATATAATGAATGCAATGTTATAAGCTTATACACATATTTTTCTACTATTTCTTCTCCCCCTATTTGACATTAACAAAAAGGTATAAGGAACTCAATATACAGAGGTTAAACCACATACCTTCTTCAAGCAAAGATGTCAGAAGATGTCAATATAGTATGGGGTTAGGATACATCAAAACTTATTATTTTCATTGACATGTAAAAACAATTTTTAGAAAAATTTCGCATGTCAAATGAAATGAGCCAAAAGATAAAACTTGAAAGAGTTTTAGGCTCCCCCTTAAACATTGCATAATTTGAAAAAGAATAATGAATATCTAATTTTCAAAATTTATTCTTTTTTAAGATCATCTATATATATATTCAAGAGAGACAAAACTCCCCTTGAATTTTATAACCTTTTTTCTTTGAAAAAGATTGTTCAAATTAGTATTAAGGAAGTTTTTGATTTGCAGAATTTTGAAGTAAGACTTTTGAAGAAATTTCTGCAATATTTCTATTGAAGATGATTTCTGCTTATTTATGAAAAGGCATTTTAGTAAATAGCAGAAACATTGAAATCTTTGAAATATGTAACAAAAAAATAATCATCATTTGTTGTCATATGATAGACATATTTGTAGCACACATCAGAAGTATTATATATGGATTAGCAAAGCATGATATAAACAAGAATATTAATCAGAATTCATAAATCAAATAGTAATATTTTTCAAGATTTTTGAAAACAATTTATGCTTATATGCATAAAAGTATTTCAACATATAGCAGAAGTAATTTAAAATGAAGATATTCAAATCATTTTCTTTTCCAAAAAGAATATTGCTTCATATGATAAAACATATTAGCATTGCGGAAGCATTTTAAAAATTCTTTTTCCAAAACAAAATTGCTTCATAAAGGATAAGATATATTTCAGTACAACGGAAGCAATTTATATACCCTTTCAAGATATAAGACATTATAACCAGGATATATATATATATATATATATATATATATATATATATATATATATATATATATATATATATATATATATATATATATATATATATATATAAATTACAAATCACAGCAGAAGCAATTGACAATGGATTGATTAGAGGATATAAACATGAAAATCTATAATCCATAAACCATTAAGTGCAAAAAGTGAATGATATATATTTGAAGTAGATCAATCAAGTATTCAATATAATATCTATTTTGATATGAGTAGTCATACCTCTTAAAATTCTTTTATCCAATCAACTAATATTTCTTACCTTTCTTTTGCAAGAGCTTGTTCATCCAAGAATAGTCTTGGCGTAAGGACAATTTATTTTGTAACTCTTGACTGCTTGATCCTTGATGAAGATTTTAAAACTTGTATAGCTTGACTATCCTTTTGAGAAAGTCATTTGTATCTTTAAGTTTCTTCATCACTAAAGAAGTATCCTTGCACAAGTTGTGATTAGTAGATCCAGAAATCATATGATCAATTGATAGATGATAGTCAAGGAAAGTTACTTCAAAGAATTTTAGTGGCAAAAGAAATGTTTTTCTCCTTTGAAAAATAAGCCACTATACTTCATATTTAGCTTGAAGTGCAAACGAGACATTGAAAATGATATAGGAGTTTTCAAAGTAATTTTCAATTAGTTTAAAATCTCTTTCTTGCCATTCATCTAATCTTCACATAAAGTTCATAATATTTGATGGATCAAAGATCTATTTCAAGCAAGGCTAGATATTACCAATGTTTTGAGTGTGCATGCTTGATTAGAATCACCATCTTCATTGTTGAGTACTTCATCCTCAAGATTGAAGATACTTTTCCTCACAAAATAATGTGATTCTTATTCTTAGGTACCCAAATAATTTGTGTAATACCCATTATTTTTTTTAAGTTATAAGTATTTAAGAATTTCGATAAATTTATTTTGAAGAAAATAAATTCCCTATCAGTTTAATTTTTGTATACTCGTTTGTGCATATTGTTGAAAATATAAATTTTTAATTATAGATTCTATAAATTGTGGGATATAATGGATGATATGATATGGAATTAATCCCATTAAGTAAATATACAGTTCAAAAGTGGAATCTAGAATGAAAACTGGTAAGTGAGACTGGTAGATGAAATAGTATAGGAGAATGGTAGATGAAAACTGGTAAGTGAAACTGGTAGATGAAATAGTATAGGAGAATGGTAGATGGAATAGTAGCAAATAGTACCATAATTTCTCCTATAAATAGGTCCTTCCATTTCAATTCAAAACACACACCTTCAGTTTCTCTTCTCTCCTTTCCTCAAAACTTCTCTTGCTCCGGCGTTAGGGCTCTGAGATTCTAGGTCTTTCTTCCTTAGCCTAGATCCAAGGTAAGAATACTATGCCCCTTTTCTGTGCCATTCAGATTTTTAAAAGTTATTTTCTTAAGTATGCTCTGTGGTTGCGGCTTTGGCCGATCTTCCACATCAGAAAAACTGTCCTTAGCTACCTATATGTTGTTTTGATTCTCTGATTACCGAAATAGAATGTAAACTGTGAAGAATACATGTCTAGGAAAGTTCTGGCTAAGGAAAGACATGGTTGTTAAGTGTGTCCATTGGGACTCTCCACTCTTTCCTGGGAACTTACCTGGTGTACTCTTTTACAGATTATATTCTCTATTTCTGGTATAAATAGTACCTATACGTATAAATAGTAACCGTACGTATGAATAGTAACCATACGTATGAATAGTAACTGTACATATGAATAGTAACTATACGTATAAATAAATAGTAACTATATATAAATAGTATTTATATGTATTTTTGAATAGTACATATACATGTACATTTTTATATGTATTTTTAAATAGTACATATACGTGTATTAAAGAATTATATTAATTGAATCCATTAAATGTAATTGTGTAGATTTAAAGAAGATATAGTAACTTGGATTTCAGGTGAGTAGCTAACCTACTTGGATACTTATTTAATTATATGAATAGTCCAAGTAATTTACATATTCAGAGTATATCTACTATTACCTTTGACTGAATATTTCAATTAATATGGCTGTGTGCCGAATATGATTATGGTCATATGCTATGGCTGTGTGCCGAATGTGAATATGGCTGTGTGCCGAATATGATTATGGTCATATTTATGGCTGTGTGCCGAATGTGAAGATGGCTGTGTGCCGAATATGAATATGGCTGTGTGCCAAATATGATTATGGTCATATGCTATGGCTGTATGCCAAACGTGGAGATAGCTGTGTGCCGAATATGATTATGGTCATATTCTATGGCTGTTTGTCGATTATAAGTATGATATGATTTTACTTATGCATTTTATACATATACTTGTGTATTGTTAATCACTTGATGATTATCTGTAATTAAGTTTCTATCCTTGTAACGTTATCTATTCATTGAGATTATTATCTCATATTGTGGTGGATATATTTTTTTCAGATCCTGAGATTAACGAAAAACATCTGTCTGAGGAGTAGCGCAAGTTCAATATCCTAACCCTCTTTGCTTCAAGGGTTGGTGTTTATTTGAATTAAAGCTGTTTCTTCAGTTTTAAATTCTAGAAAGCTCTGCAGTCAAATAGGACATCTAGGAGGAAGTGGTTATTGTACATAATTATGTTATTACAGTACTTTAAGTTTACTGTATGTTTTGTAAGATTGTAGCTTATTAAGTAAAATCAGAGTATTTAACTAAGATAAGTCTTTGTTATATTATTATGATTATTATATGGAGCTAAAAGCTTAGGCTTACAACTAGAGAGTATCTCTAAGTTGTGCCGGTCACGTACCATTTTGAGGGTCGTGACAATTTGGGTCCTTGACGGGTTAGTTCATAATTCTCAAATAATAGAGACGTTCAATAAGAATGCTATGCCTCCATGAAATCCAAAAAATTTGTAAAGAAATCATTCTTCTTTAATGATTGATATCATAAGAATCATAAGATGAAAATCTTTCAAAATAAGGATTTCAAAATGCTTTTCTTTTCAAAACGAGTTTTGCTTCAATATGATAAAGCAATTTTTGAAACAAACTCGTTTAAAAGAAAGATTCTATGAAAAGATTATCTGAAAAACTTTGGCAAAAAGAATTTCCAAATCCTTTTACTTTGAAAAACAAATTTTGCTTCAAAAAGCATAAGATGTAGAAAAAGATGTAGCACAGCAGAAGCAACATATATATATATCCTTTTAAAGATAATAACAAAAGATATTATAACAGGATATATATCACAACAAATGCAAATTATATACTCATATAAGATATATCATTTTGAAACTAGAGAATATAATAGCACAACAATTTTCTTGGATTAACAAAAGATATAACCAGTACTGTAAGGCATAATCCATAGGCAGAAGAAGATTTTGAGTGAGTACCCATGAGATGCTTCTTCAATGATGAGTTCCTTAGGATGACTGTTGGCATAGCTCAAATCCTTTGGAAGATTATCATTGTTGCTTGATGGATCCTTCTCATGAGGCAACTTTTCTTCTTGAGGCTTTTATTCTTTTTGAGATATACTGGCCATTCTCTTTAATGCCATTATCTTCCTTTGAAATAAGGGTACATTTTTCTTTTTCAAAAATTTGAAAATATTTCTTTTTTTGCTTATGTATAAAAACATTTTGGTACATAGTAGGTGATTTTGAAATAAGGATCCTTAAATTCTTTTCTTATCAAAACACTTTTTGCTTTAACATGATAAAGTAATTTCAAATCCTTTTCCAAAACCTTTGCAATAATTCTTCTTTAAAGAATGGCACAAATACAGCACAGTAGAAGAATATATATATATATATATATATCCATTTTAAAGATAGAGAGAATTTTCTGACTTGGATATTCATATATCATCATTTCAAAGCAAAAGCAAGTTACATAATTACTCAAGATAAAACATATTATAACCAGAGTATATAGTAGTAAAATTAAGGTGATATGGACTAATCAGATATAATTGGATATAAGCTGTAATCCATAACCAATGGTCCATAAGCCATAGCTTTGAAAAGATATGACATGTATAATGCTCAAACCATGATGAATGGTATTAAGACAATTTAAGCATTTAACATATCTTTATATGCAATGATATGATCAAGTATGTAAGATATCAAAGAACAATATGTCATTGCAATGAAAGTATGTCAGGAAAAAAATTTGCCAATATAGCCAATTATGATCAGGGAGTATCACTCAATTAAATAGTATAGTGGTAAAGGATAGAGATACTCATCAAATTTGGCAAACTCTTGTTGCTTCTTGAAGTTCCTTCCTCAAGATTTTGATATCCTTGTTTTGCTCATTGCTCTTCTTTTGATCCTATCTTCTTGCAATTTTAATGAACCTAATTGATTGATTATTTGCAAGATCCTCTTGAAAACAATCTCTTATAAGATCACCCATGAAGCTTTAAAGAGATCAGTAAGTATATAGCAGCAAAATTTAAATCCTTCATCTACTGTCATGCACTGGTCGACCAACGTGTCCATACTGGTCGACCATCGTGGGGATGAGAAAGTGTAAGGAGCTTACTGTTAAGCATTGGTCGACCATCGTGAATGAGCTGGTCGACCACTTCCGACCAGAATAGCCTTAGATAGCCACTGTCTCGAGTTGGTCGACCAGTCTGAGTACCTTGGTTGACCACTTGTCTTATGTAGCAAAAGTATTCATTCAACGTTCAGCGTTCTTCTCCTGGCGCTGGGCGTTGGTTCAATGTAGGCTTCGTTGGTCGACCATTGATAAGAGTGTTGGTTCAATGTAGGCTTCGTTGGTCGACTACTGATAGGAGCATTGGTCGACCAACCAACTTCAGAACTATAAATCTTACTAATTTCGCAGAGCAGAAGAAAAAGAGTACCTTAGAGGATAGATTTGAGAATTAACTTCTGCAAAACGCTTTTGGTGGAGCACTTTGAAGCTTAAATTAGCAATGTCCAAATAAATCTCGAGAATCAAGAGCAACATTATGTTTAAGATATGCTATATTAATAAAAGTGCTATGCTTCCATGAAATGCAATTTTTCAAGAAATTTAATTTCATTGAAAATATTTAAATAAGATTACAACAAGGATAAACACTATAGGCAGGAGTAATCTTATTGTTATGAAAACAAGAGAAGTATGCATGTAATAGAAGCAAGTTTTCATCATGCGGTAAAAAGTAGACTTTGAGCAGTATTTAGAAGAAAGATTTTGGCTCAAAACAAAATTTGAATCTATAGGTGACGCACATAAGAATTGTTTTTAGATATAGCATGCATGAATATCAAAAATAGATGAAAGGCATACTAGAAAACAAGCATAAGCATTTGATACAGTAAACATATCAATCAAATTTCTTACAATACATTCCAGCTTATATGTTTACTTGTCTATTGCCTCCTTTTGACGCAAGAGAGTGGAGTTTGAATGATGTAGCCACTGAAAAAGTCATTTCCGCTCCTTGCTTCGAGGTAAATCTGCAAATTAATCCTTTTTCTTTGGTACCCAAATTTCTTTGGGTTTGCTTGGGTTATGAGTTCCCTTTTGAACCCATTTCATTTTTACTCTATGAACAAGATTTTTCTTATAAAAACAGGAGTAAGATTTGTGTCCTTTCAGTCCACAATAGAAACAAGTGCAAGTTGGACTATTGGACATCTTTGCAAAAACAAAGAAGTTTTTAAAATGCTGTTGGTTTGATTTCTTTTTAGAAACAAGACCAATTTTGTTAAACTTTATTCTTTGTTTCAAAACTGAGGTATTTAAAATTTCTCTACCTTGAGAGAGTTTTTCAAGTGTGTTTTTAAGATTATCATTTTCCTTTTTCAAAGAATCACAATTGGTACAAAAGTAATTTTTGTTGGAAGAGATATTTGCTTTTAAAATTAAATTCTCTTCTTGCAAAGTTCTGTTTTGATTTTCAAAAACAAAATTCTCTTCCTTGGAAATAGAAAATTCATTTTTCAATGTTTCCAACTCATTTTCAAGAGAAGAGTTTTTCTGTTTTGAAACATTTAATTTCTTTGCAAGTTTTAGAGATTCTTCATGTAAATCATAAAAAGCATCTTGTAATTCTTCAAAAGAGTAGTCAAATGAATTTACCTCATCTTCATCTCTGGCCACAAGACAGATGTAGTTTTCTTCATTTGTGTCCTCCTTATCAGAATTAATATTTCCCCAAATGGAGGATAGGTAAGCTTTCTTTGATGATTCAGCTTTTGGTTGAGATTTCTCTTTTTCTCATTTTTCTTTTTCTTCTATCTCCTTGGTGATTTGAGATTTTCCTGTAAGTTCAACATCAAGAGCTTGCAATTGATTAAGCACAAGTTGTATCTCATTAATGGTTTTGCAATTGTTCATTTGAGCAATTTCAAGTTCATTAATGAAACTTCTATACCTTAATTCCTCAGCAATAAGATCTTCCTCATGTGCAACTTCAAGAATTTCCCACATTTCTTTTGCAGTTGCACAGTTGGAGATTTTGAAAAATTCATCTTGACTCAATGCACAAGAAATAATCAATTTTTCCTTAGCATTGAGTTGCATTAAACTTCTTTCAGTATCATTCCATTCACTCTTGAGTTTTGGAATGCATTTTCCTTGTTCTTCCTTGACAGGCATACAAGAACCATTTTCTATAACTTCCCAGAGTTTATGGTCTACTGAAATTAAAAACATTTTCATTTCATACTTCCAATATTGAAAATGATTAGCATCAAAAATTGGAGGTTCTGTGAAAGAACAATTTTCAGAAATAAACCAATCACTATATCCAACCATTAGACGGTTAAGTCTTTAAACAAGAGCCCAAGCTTTGATACCAATTGAAAGTAATGGTTGGAACCCAAGAGGAGGGGTGAATTGGGTTTTATAAATTTTTCACAAGAATTAATTGGAAGTTAAAATGATTTTCTGTAAAAGTACAATGCTTAGGATAATAAATACAATACAGAAAATCAATTTGCTGTCAAGATAAATAATTATAAAGATCAAGGAATTAAAGAATAGATATCAATATGCACAAATTAAAGAGTAAGGGATAGAGAAAGCAAACTCATAGATTTATACTGGTTCGGCTAATCCAAGCCTACATCCAGTCCTCAAGAGACCACTTGAGTATTTCTACTATAATTGCAAGTTTAATCTGGGTACTTGCAAACCACTACAACTACGCAAATTCGATCCGGGTATTTGTGAAACCACAATAGAGAATTTATGAATCCGGGCTCCTCCTCAACCCAAAGCAAGTTCTTCCAACACCGGTACTTGCGAACCTCAACTCGGAATAATATATGTATTGATCAAAATCAACAATATAAAGAAACTCTCTCTAAAGAGTAGATGAATACAAATGAAGCTCTAATAACTCTAATGATAGAGAATATGCAAGATTTGGCTCAAGAATATTTGGATTTCTCTCAAAGATGATAGAACATGTTAATAAGTCATTGTAGTACTTGGTTCTAGCTCAAAATCGTGTATCTAAAGTCATATATATAAGATTTTAAAAAACTAGCAGTTATATAGCCTTTACAGCACTTGTAATGCAGTCAAGATGTCGATTGGTCGACCAGTTGGGGTCACCTGGTCGACCACCCATTGACAGTACCAAAATATAGCATTTTCAGGACAACTGGTCGACCAGTCGGAAGCTGCCTGGTCGACCACCGGTTGGCAGTAGCGAAATACAAATTTTGAGCTTTCTTTAAAAATTCATAACTCCATCATTTGAACTCTATTTTAAACAAATAATATACCATTGGAAAGCTCTTGGAGTCTAGTTTCAAATGAGCTAAGTTTTACTCAAAAATTATTTTTTGTTTAAAAGATATAATCAAAACACTGACTATAGGTCAGAACAGAATAATTTTTGAGTACAGTAAAATCAACTTTCAGTTTTTCAAACTATATTTTAAATAGTCATATATTTTTCATTTGGACTCTGTTTTGAATAAATAATATACCGTTGGAAAGATCTTTGAGTCTACTATCAAATGAGATTAGGATACTTGAAAAACTGATTTTTCATTTATGAGATATGATATAAGGAGTGACCAAAGGTCAAAACTAACTTTTGTAAAACTTCATATCTCACTATCTTTTTGTTTAAAATGCTTGACCCAATGTATGAAAATCTAAATCATTGAGTTGCACAAGTATACTAGCCTATATAAAATATACCTAATGTAAACACATAGGCTATCTTGATGCATCCAAGCTTCCAAGACTTCAAATCTTCTAATTCTTCATTTCTTGGAGCTTTATCCTTGCATGTTGTCTTCCTTGAGTGAAGCATGATATTACTTTTCCTTGTTCTTCAATATAATGCTTATTCTTTTTGTTTTGAACCAACCTATAAAATGTATCTTACTTACAAACCTAATGGTTAGTTCAATAGCATGATTCAATATATGCAATATACATATTAAATAACATAATCATGCTTAAGTACTTGTAGCATATATATGATAATTAATCTTTATATATATTAATGTTATAATTCAAATACATTTGTCATCATCAAAACTTATGACATAAAGCCTTAGGGTCAACAAATTTTATATCAGTATCTAGAAACTGGCATTGCAGTTTTAACACTCCTATTTTCAAGCAAGCTCAATATGTAAAAATATACGAAACACAGTCTTTTGTTCCATTACTATCTTGGCTGAGCAAAGTACCTAACGCATCTCGCTTGGATATTGTGGACACCAGAGCTCGGTCTATGAAAGTGATCGAGCTTCTACATTTTGGGTACCACCAACAGTGCAACAATATTCGGATGCTTGGAACAATAAATGGTCGAATATTACTTTGAGACAATCGCACGTGGAGACCTCATCAATTCCTGGTTATCAACCCAGTGACAAGGAGATGCTTGTTATTAACCACACCTTATGTAGGTTAGTCTAAAAAAATTTTTTCATACTCATATTATTTTTTAAAAAAATTATTTTCATATTCATATATTTTTAAGCAATTATTTTCATACTCATATTATTTTAGTCATTTTTTAATATTATTGTCAATATTTTTTTAAATAGGTATTATGACGCATTGTCTTGCGTGTGATCTACACATGGAGGACTTTGTGATTATATGTTATCCAATTGTTGGGGGCTCTGTGTTTGTATCCAAACGCTATATAAGACGGGATAATCAGATTGATTTCATTGAAGTCCAACAGGTTCACCCATTAGAGATAGTTCACACAAGGCAAATTGTTGTGGTGAACAATTTGATCATATATGTATCCGCAGTATCTAATTGGGAGGTAACTTTGGGTGTACACAATATATATGAAGATACTTTCAGACCATTAGTAATTCCATCCCTTGCAATGAAAAAGGATTTTAAATTGCTAAACTACAAAAATAGCATTGGCATATTTTTATACATCGAGTATGAGCATGGGGTTGCCTTTGAAATGTGGACCTGTGATATAGTCTATTGTGATCCTTAATCGTGGAACATTGTGTACTCTTCCACTATTGACAATGCAATTAAGGCATTATTGTAGCTTCACAGTCATGAGTTCTTGGTTTTCAAAGAATCAGGGAATGAAGAACTAGTCAAAATGTATGACTATAATCCCTATTTTGTTATACTTTACACATTTAGTGGTGGGAAAAACTTAAATCATTTATAGATTCTGAATACATTTTAGCGAATTTACAGTTGTTTTAGTTATTTTCTAACTTTCCTTTAAAGCGAATGTACTTCTATTGTACCAACCTTAAAAAAAAATAAAAGTGGCTATTTTTGTTGTTGTGTACTAGTTTTCATCTTTAACTTTTCTAAAAGAGAATCAATTAACTAATCGTTATTTAAAAAAATCATAAGTTATTAACATAATTTTTTAAAACCAATTTAAAAATAAAATTTAAAAATATTTCAAATAAAACAAAATATTTAAATTTTAAAATAAATATTATTTTATTTTTTTAATTAAAAATAGTACTGAGTAGACTACTCAGTACAAGGGAATCCTTGCAAATTTTTATTTTTTTAATTTATCAGTGTAACTATTAAAATTTTATTTTATTTTTAAATATTTACATCAAATTAAATTACTTGACTCTTAGAATAAATTTTAAAATTTTTTTATTTTGTACAGTGTGTGTGTTTTAAATCTTCCAATATATTTACATTAAACTAATCCTTGATTTTACAAAATTTAACTTTAAATTACACATAACATAAGTTTATATGTTAACTGACAACTATGTTTATAACATAAGTTTAAATTACACATAAGATATAGTTTAGATTATACATTTCACACTCTTAAATTACAAGCTCCCTCTTATTCTTCCTCTTGTTCTTGTTCATGTTCTTGGTTTTTTGGCCTCCTTATTCTCTTCTTTTTTTGCTTCCCACCATCTATGTTACTGGTACCTTCTTCTCCATCAGCAGTTGCTGTAGTAGGGATTTGAGCTGCTTGAGCTTGCCTCTACCTAAAGTGTCTCTCGTTTTTAGTAGCCACGCATGTTCGTATTTGTTGTATGTTCTCAGCAACTGTTTTCCAATGGTCGTTGTTAGGGGGCTGCCTTAGATAGACTTCCTCCACTAGCCTGGCTATGCTAGCCTAAAGAAAAGATGAAAAAAGACGATACAATAATATAATTAATTAATAACATATTTAATTAATTATACGAAAATAAATATTTTACTACTTGATTTAGCACTCTTGAATCTTGACTAATATAGCGATGGATGACACCAAAGTACCACTTCATGTATAGTGACATGGGGCCCAGCATTGGGTTATCTTGCAAATCATCTTGGACTACTCGTGCATCGTAACTCATCCACATGGCAATGGCCTCTTAGTAATGACTTCCCTAGTCATGATAACCTTCCATAACCTCTTTCAGTGGATCTCTTAAGACTCATTGTCTCTGACCAAATTGACGCATCACGTGGTTAGGAAGTTGCATCTCGATTACATAGAAGTAGATTAAAGGCACAATGGCCATACCCACTTCCACCCCAGTACAACAATAATCTGGGATGTCTTGAACAAATGAATATGGCACCCAACAAATCTAAAAAAAAAGGAAATGACACCTTTTAGATTATTATATTTTTAAAAGAATAGCCATATTGCCATATATTATTATATATCTCCCGGTAACCCGAACAATTTAATGTCTCCCTGTATCTTCCAATCAAAATAGTTGCAGGTGTTGGATGCATACAAGAGCCCTGCCACCTATGAAAATATTAACAAATCAACAATTGGGCAACACACTTTAGCCAAAAGACATAAATGCAACATATATACATGTAACCTAGATGAAGTCGTAACCAATAATTCATTAGCAAAGGATCCAACTGTGGGACTACATCAGGTTGAAAATTAGAAAATCTCGAGTACATCCACATATGGAGGAGGGCCATGCACCTTCTAATTTGTCTTATGTCTTTTGTGGTTGCAGAGTAAAGCTGTCTATAGAAAAATGTCAATACAGCTGAGCCCCATGACATATGATCACACCTATCAAAGTTGAGAATAAATGGAAGGAATTTCAAGTTTAAATAGATGGCAGATCGATCTGGCATTATGTATCCACCAATTAATTGTAAAATCCAAGCTCTAGCGTGGATTGCTATGGTTATTTCATCTGCACCTCCAAGTAGCTCTCCAAATATATCTGTGAGCCACCTCAATGTTACCCTTTGCCCATCAATCTCTGATTTGGGGGCATGACTCCTAAGGCTGGCAAACATAATTCCTTGATGTTGGTTAGGATAGGATTGCCAATTATTGGTTCTCCCAAACATGAAATTCCTAGTAACATGCCTACTTCTTCCAATGTGATAGTAATTTCACCCTTGGTTAGGGGAAAATTGTGGGTCTCTGGATGCCACCATTCCACGAACGCCGAAACTAAGGCATGGTTATACTGAAGAATCCTAAACAAACAAACCATAAAACCCAGCTTCCATGAGAAATGAGACAATAGCAAGCAGTGGGGCACTTTGAAATCGATCGTCACTCTATGATTGGACTATCAAGATGCAGTTGATCTATGAGAAATTTTTTTAATTAACATAAAGAAGTGAAATTATTAAATAATAGTTAAGTACATAAATAATCGATGTAATTTAAATAAATGATACTTATTGAATCAATACTCCATAATGTTGAAGAAATATGTTGTTCTTGCAAATATAATAGACTTGGATCATTAAGGCCAGCAATGATATTACCAGTATCATCTTGATCATGCTCCATGTGTGTGTATAGGTGTATAGGAGGAAGCTAAAATGCAAGTGGAAGAAGTAGAAAATGAGTGATGTGAGGCAAGTGGAAGAAGTAGGAAATGAGTGATGTGAAAGAGTTTGAAGAAAACTTTATATATATATGTATATATATATGTGGGCGGTAAGTGTGGCGTGTAGAAATGTACATGTGATGGGGATGAGGATATGTAATATGGTCCTACATGAATGTGTGTCGTATGTGGATGTGGGTGGTGAGGAGGTTGCGTGTGATTTATGTAAGTTTAGACAAATATTTTACTTCATTTTTGGTCTTTCTAATTTTCTTTTAACTAAGTACAATTAGATACCTTTAATTTAATGTTTCTTTAACTTTATTTAAGATATTTGAATGATTGACTATTAAGATATTTTGTGAAGAAAAATGGAAACAGTATCACAAAAAAATTAAATTGATAGTTCTATATTAACATTTATTTTAAATATATATAACAAATAATATAAATTAAATTATCTTTAACATAACAATTAAATTATTAAATTAACATAAAAATATAATATAATATTACACACATATTTTTTATGTA
Organism: Biancaea sappan; assembly: GCA_037074585.1. Taxonomy (NCBI): domain Eukaryota; kingdom Viridiplantae; phylum Streptophyta; class Magnoliopsida; order Fabales; family Fabaceae; genus Biancaea; species Biancaea sappan. The sequence continues at coordinate 62,499,287 of CM073493.1, read as the reverse complement.
GTGATTAACATTGTTAAATAACTTTTCAAACGATCTAAAATAATTAAATAACTTTTTAAATAATATAAAATAATTTATATAATGTATTATAACTACATGATATAAAATATATTTAAAAAAGTTGTAAATATTAAAATAAAATATTATATATGACAGTGTCTAAAATCTACTAGTCTATCTTCTTTAAAGATTTTTTAAAATATTTTATGACATAATACACATTGTCAAAAGTCGTATCAGAAAATTTTATATAAAGGTGATAGATTTTGTCATCAATTATCATCTTTTTCACATTCTCATTTGCATCTCAACTCATTTTTCTCATCTCCACTCCTCTCAGGGTTTTTCCATCATGTCCGGAGAAAGAGTACACCTGCAAGAAAATGTACCTAATACAGGAAGAGTAAGAAGACATGCTACTATTCAACCTTGGAACCCTTCTTCTCCTCCCAACACTCGTTCCAATAATGCTGCAAATACAATAAGCAGATGGAAACCATTTCCTCATATCAGAATCATAATCACAACCTAATATAATTTGTTTAAGCCCTAACCGAATCATGCTTGGTAATCATCAAAGGTAAGCCATTTCGTTCTGCTTACTCTACCAATCGATTAAAGCAAGATTATGTCATGACATGAAACCAGAGTTAGAAGTTTTACCATTCTTAGATCCAAATTTGTGACTGGCGTAGATAGTGTGTTACCAACACAGCCACATGCCTAAATTTATCCTATTAATCCTAGGTGGCCTATCTAATTTCAGAGCATACTAGAGAAATAATTTAAAATAAATTATATTTCCCCGAACAATGGGGAGACATCCTCAATCTGTGAGCCCTTAATCTAACCATCCTTTCGTACCTATAACTGTGAAGGGGTGAATCTAAACTACGGACTCACAAATGTTAGCCCTCCTCTACACACATATATATATATATATATATCCACTCGATAATTTATCTTACATGACACCAAGCTGCCCAAAGGCATGCATATGGTATCATGTCCTGTTATATTTTCCCCCAAACACATATACAGAGCACACATTAAATGCACACATCCCTTCTTAAGAGGCCACACTCCCATATTATAAAGAGCTTCATTAATGTGGGTCTAGGTTTTCACAGATTATCACTCAAGAAATCCCTGCCCATAGGCAATATCCTTGCCCGTAGGCATCATATTCCTCTGGCACTACTCTCATCATGAGCTCTGACTTATGCCAAATCATGGCAACTGCCGTCTTGGCCCCAAGAGTGTACCATGAAACCCTATTTCAATTCCCATGGGTCTATGTTCCCGCGAGAAACCCAATTATGTGTTAGGTCATATCCATAACCATAATATTTTTCTGGCCTCTCGGGTCATACCCTCAACCATAACATGCATATGGTCTCTTGGATTATCCCTCAACCATAACATGGATCCCACACACAAAACAAAACAAGCAACCACACACAACGCATTATGCAACAATCATATGCTATGTTTTCCCGCATCTTCCCACGCTAACCATATTGATACCAAGTCTAGAATTACTCAATGGGTTTCTTCTCGTAATATGAATATGCAAATGATAATATGCAATGTTTGTCCCGCACTTTCTCACGCTTACTACATTGAGACCCAGTCTATATTTTTCCCCTCAGACTATTAGTACCCAATAGGTTTATTCCATAAGTCCACCCATTTGTTCCCAATTTTCGATGTTCTTCCTAGATGGGTTACTAGCTGGTTCCCTTTCATAATATATATATATATATATATATATATATATATATATATATATATATATATATATATATATATATATATATATATATATATATATATATATATATATATGTGTTATGCATTCACACAAACACAATACAATGTCTCAAATACATTTTCCAAATAACCCTAACTATATACCTCACACATAATACATTTAACAATTAAATGTATATTAAAATAATTTAGGAAAATAAATCCTAAAATATAAATATACATACATATATGTACATCTCTCAGCTCCCACTTTGTGCTTCGACCATCACTATTAAGTAACCATGCAAAAATTTATCAAGGCTACAAAATACAGAAATTTCCTAGTACTAATCCCAACCTTTACTCACTTCTTCAGTAATAACTTTTAACTAGTAATGAATTTCTAAATGAAACTAGTACCATTAGAAGCTAGATTCAAATATCTTTCCAATGATATAAATTTTGCTAAAAACAGAGTCCAGATGAAAGAGTTATGACCATTTAAAGAAAGGTCTAACTAAAGCCACAACCTGACATTAGCATGAAGTCAGCATCCTTAGTGCCTGGGTGACACACAGGCCTGGTGCCTAAGCATCACACCTAGCACCTGGGTGCCGGGACCTTCTTCTTCCCTAATATTCTTAAAGCTTAGTGCTGGGCACAGGATCACAACTCATGCGATTTCGTCTTAGTTTTGGCTCAGATCTAGCCAAATCTCCACCGTTTTTCATAATTTCTTCCATGGGATTTTATCCTTGGTGTCTAAGGAGCATTTAGATACCAAACCCCTAATTTTCATCAACAATTCAACCCCCAATCTTCAAATCTACCCAAAAAGCGCTAAAACTCAAAAATAGGAAAAAGTTCAGGAAAACAAAATTCCTACCTTGATTCCTTGCTTTCCCTACGTTGCTTGGTTGTTGGAGACTCACCCCATCGCCAAAGAACCACTCCCCAGAGCTTGGTTGATGGATTTGGGTAGATAAAGAGTGGAAAGAAGAGAGAAAAGAGAGAGTGAAGAAAGAGAAAGAAAAGGAGAAAATGAGGAAAAAATGGTGGGGGCCACCTATATATACTCGCCCATGGTGAAATTACTACTTTGCCCTTCAGTCGACCCCTGGTCAAGACTGGTAAAAGAAAATCCGTAATATCCTATCTCGGGTATTTCTAAATCCTAGATGCCCCACAATTTTCCTTATTTCACTTTAGTCCCTTCTTGGATTCAACTAGTCTCCTAACTCCCTTGATGCCACAAATACACTCCTTGGTTCTCCACCATTCAATATTCCACACACCTTGCCACTTCTAAAACTCATATTTTTCTTACTATGCAAAGAAAAAAAATTTCTCTGCCCAAATTATTCCATAATAATTAAATTTTAAATAATACCTGAAAATCACGAGTATTACAAATTACACATCAAATAAAAATCACAATACTGAACCTATGTCTACTCAATCATAACAAAATATAAATAGCCAGAAGACCTAGAGGCAAATGTAGAACATAAATGAAATAAGATTAGAACCATAAAACTTATCTATTATTGAGCCAAAGATTCAAGATACATAGTTTCAGTTCATGTCTAACTAATTACAAGACAGAAATCTAGCCTTCCATAGAGGCTAAATCAGAAAACATAGAAGAAAATTTTGGGGGAGGGAGGGAGGGGCAGAGCTACAAATTCTAAGAGAAATGGAAGAAGAAAAGAGTCTTCAATAAGCAAAAAAGGAGTTCTAAAGTCTTCTTAAGCTACCAGAAGAGATATGGATGAAATTGCCTTCTTATTTGACTTAAGGTATTGTCCCTGTCCTTCTAATTTTTGTTGCTGGCCTTTCTGCATTTTTCTGTTTTACAGTATTTCTTTTTCTGCTGCAGTTTCTGGTTGCTGCTGGAATGTGCAAAAAGTGAAGAACAGTGTACCCCAGTCATCCAGTCAACCCTAGTCAACTCCAAGTAAGTGCCACATTATCAAATGCATCCATGTCAGTGCTTAGGTGGCGTCTATGTCATAAAATACTCTCTAATAATTAAATCTGTAAAATATACAATTGAATTAATTGGGATAAAATTATGAAATTAAAACATAATAATTCTATAATTAGTTTACACCCAATAAATCCAAAACATAATAAAATTGGAGAGTTTACAATATTAAAAGAGTAAAGAGGTTAAGATAGGGACTAAATTGCATATAAAAATACCCAATATCATACTGCATGCTTTTCTTGTGGATTAAGCATAACTTGACCTCTAATGAAAGAAGAAAGGGAAGAGGAAGACAAAGAGGAATAATAATTATCGAGTCGACGTCATTTTGCTTGTAGAGGGTTAAGAATGGTAGCGAGCCCCCAACCACCATTTATTCCTCCGATGGGAAAATTTTGTTTCCCATCCCTGCTCCCCAACTCCCTGTGGGGTTCCTGCCAATTTAATAAATAATTTTTTGAAAATATAAAAAAAGAGAAAAATCAAATTCGACACAAAGAGAAAAGGAGAGAGTAGAGGGAAAAGAGACAATGGTGAGAGACAGATATGAAAGGAGCTCACCACCGGTGAAAAGACGATGCTTTCCTATCTTTTAGAGATTCAAAGATGGAACTAAGATGAAGAAGAAGGCGATGGTGGAGATGAGAATCAGAGATTTAGTCATTCAAAGATGGAACTGAGACGAAAAGGAAAATGGATGGAGATTAGCTGACCACAAGACAGAGACGATAAAGATTGAGAAGCATGATGGATGTTGGAGATGGTTTAGGGGGCTCACGAGATGAAGACCGAGACGTACTGACAGAGACGAAGACGATGAAGATTGAGAAGATTGGAGATGGTTTAGGAATATGATGAATTTGACGATGGAGATTGTGTGAAAATTTTTAGGTATTACTGTTTTGTTTTTTAATTAAATTTATTTAAATTATTTAAGGGCATCTTAGTAAATTTAATGAAATTACTAAAATGTCCTTGAGGGACAAGGATCTCACAAGCCGGAAGTGCGTTTTGCATCCCCGAATTACTTTTAAAGGAATTTTTTTCCCATCTATGCACGAAAAAATTTCTTGCTCACGGGGCCCCGAATGTGGAGATCCCCGATCCTCAAAAACATATTCCCATTGCCATTCCTATGGAGGGCTTGTGAGCATCGGTACTTTTCTTTCTCTTCTAATCGATTGTTATTCCAATCACATTCCCTTCTTTTACTGTAGTGAAGTTCTCAGTACTTGCTATTTTTTTACTATAATCTTTACAATCTACAGCTTGATTTATTAAGAAAAATGATACCTATACACATCAAAAGATCACTTCTAGATCGAAAAGGTCTTTGTTTTCCTCCTTTTACAACCCGTTTAATTTGCAATACATAGTAGGAATAGAAAGGAAAAGAGAAATAGGAAGGAAAAGAAAATGGAAAAGAGAAAATGAGAAGGAAAAAAAGTTGTTTAGTATCAGATAGAAAAATGAATAGGAAAGAGAAAATAAATATTTTGGTATGTATTTTTTAATGGGGTGATTTGACCATAATACCATCATTTTTTTTTACTCTATACTCTCCCTCGTCCTACTCGACTCTCCCTCTGTATTTACTCTTTCTGTCAACGCCATCGCTTGTCACTGGCCTCTCTCTCTATTCGAATGGGTTTAGTCTTTGGCCGGAGAAGACAAAAAAGATGCTGTCAGAGAAGAAAGAGCTTCTATCCCTCGCCATCGCCTGTCACTGGCCTCTCTGTTGCCATCAATCTTTGTCAAATCCGAGTAGGTTCAGTCTTCAACTAGAGAAGGTAGAGAAGACATAGCTGCAAAAGACAGAGCTTCTCTCCCTCGCCATTGCCTCTATACTCTCCCTCTGTACTCTCTCTCACTATCGACACCATCACCGGTCACAGGCCTCTTTCTCTCTCGCCGTCAATCCTCGTCAAATCTGAGTGGGTTTAGTCTTCAGTCGGAGATGACAAAGAAGACGCAACTTTTCTCCCTAGCCATCACCTCTGTATTCTCTCTCGCCATCGACGCTATCCCCCTGCGTTTTCCCTTGCTGACGGGGTGAGAGTGGTTGATGCTAGCATCACGTAGGTAGAGGGAAATCTAGTCTTTTCCTTGCATTTTCTACTCCTTCCTATGTTTTCCACTTTAGTTGCAATGGAAAGGTCGTATTGGAAAAATGGGAGTACAATTGCCCATTGGAATGCAAGCATTCCATTGCCAATCACCAACCAAACCTGCTAAGGCACTGTAGGTAGCAGTCCAGCCTTTCCTTTCCAGCTTCCATTGCGAATCAAACGCAACGTTACAGTAGATTTGGTTGCTTGATGAAGTAGTGGAAACACCAAAATAAGAGAAAAAAAAACATGGAGATAAAATATTATGATTCGTTATTGATAAAAACTCCAAAAAGTAATGAAAGGTTTTTATTGATAAACATCAAAATTAAAGTAAAATAGAATGAAAATGCCAAAAAATAACGAAAAAAAAGGAAGTGGCTGGAACATCATTGAAATGATGGATTTTGGACTTAAAAACAACTACAAATGAAATGAGTGATCATGTTTGCCACGTTGTGGAACTTAGAAAGAGATTTTTGTTGATATATTATATGACCCAAAACTCTAACCTGCTAAAAGATCTCCTTTTAGACTTCCTTTTGAGCTCCTCACTGTCTATCCAATCCACGTAATTATTTGCAATAGAAAACTCTGGTTTACTCTTCTTTTTATTTTTATAATTCCTCCACTTTACTAATGAAATCATCTATAAGTGAAGGTCTTAGGGCCTTAAAACACATACAGTTAAACTTCCATAAATTAATACTTTATAAATAAATAATTTTTTTAAAATAATATTTTTAAGTCTAATTTGGCCAGTTTACAAAATTAATAATTTTAATGAATTAATAAATAATAATTTTTAGAAAGCCCTCATATATATCTATAGTCCTATCAATATCATAAGTTAATAATTCTTTAAAATTACAAATATAACTAGGACAATTCAGTAAAATATGAATATATGATCATTTGTTTTTTCATAAAATTTAAATTTGGATAGATTTAATCTCTAACTTTTCTCATTGCATTCAAAAGATCTGGTATTGATCAGTCATGATTGATTTCTAGACACATTTTAGATGAAAAGTCATTATTGGGTATGATTTTAAGAGTTTTTTGTATGTTATTTATATAGTAGTTCCTTTCATCATCAAACATTGAATGTGTATTTGGTTCTAGTACAATAAACCAAAAATATAAGTGGTTTGTATTGAATTTTATTTAATTAGTCAATATAATGTATATTGTTTAAATACAAAAAACAATTAATTTCATTTACTTATTTTCATAAATATATATATGTACAATAAATTTTTATTAAAATTAATTCACAAAAGATGATACATAGACATTATATAGTAATGATATACATAATAACTTTTTATATAATTAAATTTATATCTGTTAAATCGAGAAAACACTCTTTAAATTATTAATTTTTCAATCAATTAATACCTTTCTAAATTAATAAAATTTCATGTTCCCAACATTATTAATTCATGGAGATTTTACACTATATATATAGTGTGTGTAGTTGACTCCACTTGATCGAACTATGTACCTTATGATATATTGAGTCTTACACATACATGTTTTTTTTTTCCTCCAAAATTGATACTCTAGTTGCTAAAAAGTTGAGAGGAACTAAAATAAGAAAAAGACTCCTCTACATTTGTGGTAAGAAATGTAAAGTAAAAATAAAATTTTAACCGTTCGATCATCAAATGAATGATCAATATTAAATGAATAAAAAAAATTTATATCTCTAATTTTATCAATTTAATTTTAATTATTTATTTAATGATTAGATAACTAATATTTTAATTTTATTTTATATTTTTTACTACTAAATATAAAGTAGCCGTTGCCGTAAAATAGTGACTCAACTTGGTGGAGGCCTAGCACACATGTAACGGGCAGATGATGGAAAATTAATAAGTTGAGACAGCTAGGTTGCTGAAAATTAAAAGCTGAAAACCAAATTGCACAATTGGGATGGACCTAATCATTAAGTGTGAGCTTATCTTCCCAGTTCCCATTCAATGCCCTTCCCCTTCCCCACTCTGAAAAGAAACATTGAGAAGGACAAGTCAGGGTCCCACTAAATATATATCTTTGATACTATTTCTCTTCCACCCACCCGTGTTGACTGGGTTCTGTAAAATTTCAAAGTCTTCCAATAAGACTGCATTTGTCGCCTATTTACCCCTTGTGGTATTGATTGACTTCATTTGCGTTGAATTTTATTGGTCATCTCCTTTTTCATCTAATATGAGTGAACTGGGAACATGTGGTGACTGTAAAGGGGTTTTTTAAGTAAATTCAGCTTACAAAGGACAAAAGGAGGAAGTTAGTCATACAAAAGTATGCTAGCGTGTCAAATGTAAATGCCGTGTGCTAAATAAAATATGTTTATATATCTACCGTATTGACTTGGTCTAGTAGTCTTTTTGTAAATAGTATCTACTTAAAAGTTCTAGTGAATTATTGATTTAGTCTCTAAATAATATAATTATTTTAATTTAATTTTTTAAAAATTAAATATTTTAAATTAATTTTTAAAATTATATTTATTTTAATTTTAATTCTATCAAATGACCTGACCCATCCTGTCACAGGTTGCCCATAAAAGAGTTCAGCTTGGCTCATTTATTGAACGGATCAATTTTTTATATTTAAATTTGTCTGATCACAGGCCATTCTTTTTTTTATTATATTTAAATAATATAATATAAAAAAATTAGTCAAAAAATTTGATAATTTTTTTAAAATATAATTTATATATGTAAAATATTATTTCTTTAATATTTTTAAATAATCAATAATTTTAATTTTTTATTTATCTTTTTAAATTAACTAGATTATATTTAAATTTAAAAATTTTATATTTATTTTTAAAATATTACAAAAATTTTCATATCCAAATTTATTATATTTATTCAATATAAACATGTGCTAAAGTGGGGTTATTTATACTCAATAATACAATTTGTATAAAACAAAAAATAAATAAATAGGTCATCATTGTTTTGAAATTACTATTCAATTTGGTCATTTTTATTACTAAATCACAAAATTTATCGTCATTAAATCACAACTTTTTCGTTGTCAAAAATTGTTTTGATAAATAGATTGATAAAATTAAGACAAATATAATCATTTAGAAAAATTAAAACACTTAATCTTTTAAAAATTTAAATTAAAACATTTGTAATATTTCAAAAACCAAACCAATATAGTTACTCTGAAAAATTTTCATCATTAATTGTTTTACTATAGACTGTGGAGCAGAGAGCTGTCTGCTGCCCTACTCATTAATTTATCTATCTAAATGCAACAAAAACTAGGGGGCTCTTTTAATTTCCATTTTCCTATATATTCTTTTTGGTAATTATTGACTTTTCCTTTGTTGGTGTATGGGTAACAAAAGGGTGCTTTTGTTCAGCATAGGAACATTATCAGAGTGGTGAGCCTCTGTAGACTACCGTAAGTTGATGATGAGTGGAAGAATACTAGTATTCCTCCTCCTTTTTCTTTCCAACTATTTGTTGGACTCAGTGGCACAAACTGCTAACGACGATAGTGAGTTCAATTTCAAAGCTTTCAATCTTTTAAATCTTCATAAATAGGAATCAAAGAACCAGAAGCACTGGACCTGATTTTGAAATTTTTGATGCAGTGATTGCCCTGAAGTCGCTAATGGATTCCTTGCAGAACACACCTCCCTCTTGGCTGGGATCAGATCCTTGTAGTGGCTGGGAAGGAATTAAGTGCACTGATTCACGTGTTACTTCCATGTAGTGCCTTCTCTCAAGTCTTCATGCTTTGTTGCTACTTTCTTCTGAAATTACTTTTATGAGGTTAACATGCTTGCTACTGTTTCAGAACATTATCAAGCACAGGTTTGACAGGCCAACTTTCTGGAGATGTTGGATCACTATCTGAATTAGAGACCTTGTAAGTCTTTTACTCTCAGTATTATCTTCAGATACATTATATTTTAACTCATGGCTAGAGTTTGTACAACACTCCTCAGCTTCCTGCTATTATACACTGTTATCGGAACTGGAGACCGGTTGGATAGAAAATTGGTCAGAAATAACCCTTAAAATCAATAAGTGATAGAACCGGTTTAAATCAGTTTTGAATTGAATAAAAATCGGTGCTAAATGTACCGGTTGAATCGATCTATTTGAATTTTTTTTGTTTTTTAATTTTACTTATTCTATAATTAGATAATGAATAAATTAATATTACAAATAAATTAATTTTAATAGAGATACTAATATACTGATGTTTTATGAATTTGATATTAATAAATATTATATTTGTTAATAATTTTTCCTTGATATGTGGTTAATTTTTACTATAAACTTTTGATTATAGATATTATTTTATATAATTTAATATCAAATCTTATTTTTAATTGAATTTATTAATTTATATTTATAACCTTTAATATTATATATATATATATATATATATATTTTTTTTTTTTTTAAAGTAAACTAGATTAACCACGGCCAAACTAATAATTCAGAGCCTTGCTATAATTTATAGGCTGCGTTTAGATTTCTCAACTTCGAGCTTCCAGTTTAGACAGGCCTGAGACCCAGAGGCTCATAGAACCGGCTGGTTCAGTCAACCAACCAATTAATCGGAAAAAGCAACCATAACCAGCCGGTTCACATGGTGAACCTGTTTGGCTCTCTCAACCTAGAAAGCAAGGAAATTGTTATGGAAAATGACATAACAAAACTTCAAACTGACCATAACTGGTTCGACTGCTATTCGACTACAGTCTAAACATTGACCCTTGAATCGGTGTCTCGACCAATTCAATGATCGGTTCGATTTTCTAAACCTTGACATTTATTAAGAGAGAAAAAGAAGGACTGAGTATCCTAAAAGAAACCTTATAAGAAAGTAAATAGAAAAAAAAAATCAGAAAAGCTTTCTAATTCCTTTGCATACCAGACAATGGAACCTTTTTATATTAAAAACCATAAGCAATTGAGCATAAAACCACATATAGTCCATGATTCACTTGCAGAAACTGCTATCTGAAATTGTTCTGTTTCACTCTAACCACTAGCAACATCATAACACATAAAGCTAACACATCTTTTAATTGGAAACCATCTTTTAATGTTTGTTCTTGATTTTTCTCTTCTTATAGGGATTTGTCATACAACAAGGGCTTAACAGGATCACTTCCACAAAGTATAGGAAAATTGAAGAATCTATCAACCTTGTATGGCAGTATTGATTGTTAACATAAATCTGGATTTGTTTGATTAGATGATTCTAACAAAACAGTTTCTTTCTCATTTATCTTCCAGAATTCTTGTTGGTTGTAATTTTAATGGCCCTATTCCAGATGAAATAGGACATCTGCAGGAGCTCCGCTACTTGTAAGGACTTTTAACTCTGTTATTTAGCCAAAAATATCATTTTGGTCCTTTAACTTTGTCTTTAATTGTGTTCCAATTTGATCCTTTAACTTCACCTTTAAGTTTTCTTAGTCCCTTAATTTTATTTTGTTCCAATTTGTTCTAATTTTGTTTCCTTTTTAGTCCCTTAAGTTTTGCTTTGCTCCTTTAATTTTATTCTGTTTTAATACAGTCCTTAACTATACATTAGATTTCCTTTTAGTCCCTTACTTTTAACTTACAAAAACCACTCATATGTTTTCTTTTCTGAAATACCGTCAAGATATTTAAAAGAAAAGTTTTATATGGCTTATTGCTTAACTTTGATAACCTCATAAAACTTTTCTATTAAGCACTTTGGTGAAGTTAAGGGACTAAAAGGAAATCTACGGTAAAGTCATAGGACCAAATTAAAATGAAATAAAATTAAAGGACCAAAATGATACTTAAGGTAAAGCTATTAGGCCAAAATGATATTTTAGCTATATGAAAAAGAATTTTTATTTGATCTTAGTCACCTTACTTAAACTCCACCAAGCAACAGTTCCATATTTTGAAGTGTATTCTAGAATAGATTTTCAACTTATAACTGATGCAACTTATGTTTTTTATATCACCTTACTAGAACATTCATGATGCTATATTGATGATACCTATGGTGATAATCTAAAGCAGTGACTTTCAAATGCAGATCTTTAAATTCCAATAAATTTATTGGACAAATTCCAGCTTCTATTGGCAATCTATCTAAACTTTATTGGTTAGATTTAGCTGACAATCAGCTTGATGGATCCATCCCAGTATCTATTGGCAGTACTCCTGGTCTTGATATGCTACACAAAACAAAGCACTTGTATGTCAACTCTGTTCTGCAATTTTTAACTTAGCAGTTTTTATTTCTCACAATGATTTGCTTTATATGTAAAGTTGTTAAGATTTCGATTTAAATATTAAGATCTTACGTTCTCATGTAATTCTAACAATCCTGATCTTAAGTAAGAGAGATCTTAATAAGATTTCAATTTAAATTTTAAAATATTATGATTTCATTGATCATGTGACATTTGGGGTTTATGAATTTTTTTCTTTGTTGCTCTGTTTCTAGTCTTTTCAGTTAAATGTGATGGAAAGAAAGTCATTAAAATAGCTCAAACCCTTGATGATTCTACACATAGTATAATAAAGACTAACAATGAGGTATCATAGTAACTTAGGTCTTAAAAAGAAAGCGTCAATTTAGTGAGAAAAAGATTGACTTATAAAGTCAATAGGAAGTAGAGTCTGGCTCCATATTTTTTCTTTTATTAATTGAATGTTTTCAAGCTTTGTAAAGTAATTTTTCTTGTTATTATTGCAATGTGCCTTCTCTATTATCATGTTTCAGTCTTATTTAATGAAGTTGTATATTATTTGAGTACTTTCTATGTTATATTATGCTTATTTATATGTACTAGAATCCATCTAACAAATTCTGAATTTTCCTTGCGTACAGTCATTTTGGGAAGAATAAGCTCTCAGGTCGTATTCCTCCTGAACTTTTTAGTTCAGAGATGAATCTGATTCATGTGTAAGAACTAAGAACTGTCCTATAATATCTGACACCTACCCATATCTAACAGTACATGTAGCATATGAATAATTTTCCTAGCCATATATTGAGGCTGTTATAGAACAGGGAAGTGCTAAAAAGATTCTTCAGTAGACACTCACGAGTCACCATAGTTTTTTGTAGCCTAAATGAAAAGAGCATTACTGAAAATGGTACTTTTTGCTGTAGTGTTCAAAGATTAGGTTTTAAAAAATATTAACCTATTCAATTTTATGTTTTGCACGGTTTGATTTAGTTTTTGTTAGATAGTTTGGTTAGGTTTTGGAAAAAAAAATATTATAAATTTCTTAGATAATATTTAAGACTTTTCATTATTATACTTGTAAGAATTCTTTTGTAACATATTATTTTATGAATACAATAAACATTTGTTTTTAACTTTTTTATAACTTCATATTTCTCTTCTTAGATCACCTATTAATAATTCAAATCATAATTTAATTTATTATTTTTAGTATATAAATTTGCAATAATATAAATATATTAGTGTATAAAATTAGTGCACTAGTGTATAAATTTTTTTTTTAAAATATCATGTATAATTTAATATAATATAATATATAAGGTTCATTCTAGTTTGATTTTAACCAAACCAAATGAATCTAAACCGACAACCAAATTGAACTATTTGGTTGTCATGTTTTAAAAATCGATTTGAACCTTTTTTCTTCGGTTTTAGTTGGTTTAGATTGGTTTTGAGCCAAAACCAAATCAAACCAAACCAATCAGCTTTGGAAAAATATGAACTTATTCGATTTTATTTTTTGTACGATTTGATTTGATTTTGGATAATTTGGTTGACTTTTATTAGGCAGTTTAGTTTAGTTTTGGACGGTTTTGAAAAAAAAAAATACCATAAATTTCTTGGATAATATTTAAGGTCATTTATTATTATACTTGAAGAATTCTTTTATAACATATTATTTTATAAACACAATAAATATTTATTTTTAACTTTTTCATAACTTTATATTTTTTTCCCTTACACCAATTATAAATTAATTCATTATTGTTAATATATAAATTTATAACAATATAATATATTAGTGTATAACATTGGTGCACTAGCGTATAAGATTTAGTTTTGAGCACCCTATTTTTTATTAGACCTCAAACTAATCAACAAGAAAATGAAAAACAAGTTTGTTTACTTCCCTCTATATATATGCCTATCTATCTGAATATGTTTTTTTTTTTGGGCAGGCTTTTCGAAAGCAATAACCTTAACGGCACCATTCCATCTACACTTGGACTTGTTGAGAGCCTGGAGGTGTTGTGAGTGTCTATATAACATCCTCAAACAAATTATGAATGGTTTTTTAACTGCCTTACACTTATTTTTATTTTAAATTTTTTAACTAACTCATTTTTAAATTAAATTACGGATATAACTTACTTTTATTGTAGCAATCAGATCACACTTTTGATGTACGCTTTGTGTGTAAAATTTTGCATATAAGTCACACTTTTGAATGGAGTATTGTGTACAAAATTTTTTCACTATTTAAAAATAATTTTTTTACCCCACCATTTAAAACGCACATTTAAAGTGCGCCTTGTGTGCAAAATTTTGTCAGGCCGGATCTGATAAAATTGATTAAAATAATTATAGTTAGGTAAAAAAATTATTTTAAAATGATAAGAAAATTTTGTACACAATACCCTATTCAGAGGTGCGACTTGTATACAAAATTTTACACACAAAGCGCACCTCAAAAGTGCATTTTAAATGATGGGGTAAAAAAATTATTTTTAAATGATGAAAAAATTTATACACAATACCCTGTTCAGAAGTGCGATTTGTGTGCAAAATTTTACACACAAGATGCACCTCAAAAGTGCGTTCTGAATGCTATAATAAAAATAGATTACATCCATAATTTAATTTAAAAATGAGTTAAGAAATTTAAAATAAAATTGAGTGTACGGCGGTTAAAAAATCAATTATGGATAGCATTACTAATATTTCTGCTTTTTTCATTTGGCTTTAATCTTCTTTTGTGGATACAGGCGTCTTGATGGTAATTCTTTAAGTGGATCTGTGCCTCAGAACATCACCAACCTTATCAAAGTTCAAGAAATGTTAGTGCAGATGAAAAGAATGCTAAATAATTTTTCTTTTCTCTTTTTGTTTTGCAAAGTATACCGTTTCTGGAAAATTGAATTTGGTTCAGAGGTTTTTATTTTATGCTTGTCAGGTACTTGTCCAACAATAAGCTCTCAGGTTCCCTGCCAAGCCTTGCTGGGATGAGTGTCCTCAACTACCTGTAATTAAAGCATTTATCTTTAATAATTACTACTGCTAATAAGCTAAAATATTGTTTTAGTCCCTTAACTTTGCCTCTAATTTCATTTTGGTCCCTTAATTTTGTTCTAATTTGATCCTTTAACTTTATCTTTGGTTTCCCTTTGGTCCCTCAATTTTATTTTATTTCAATCTGGTCCTTTCACTTTACCCTAAGTTTCCAATTAGTCCCACAACTTTAACCTAGGTTTTACCTTAGATTTTAACCTATGTTTTACCTTAGATTTTCCTTGTCCCTTAATTTTATTTTGTTTCAATTTGGTCCCTTAAGCAAGAAACATGAAAGCTTCTATTAAGCATCTTGGTGTTGTTAAAGAGAAGAAAACATTTGAATGGTTTGTGTAAGTTAAAGGACCAAATTGAAACAAACTAAAATTAAGGGATTAAAGAGAATTCTAAGATAAAGTTATGAGACTAAATTAAAAAACAAATTAAGGGACTAAATTGATCCATAAGGTAAAGTTATGGATCAAATTGAAACCTAAGGTAAAATTTAAGGACCAAATTGGAATAAAATAAAATTAAGGGACTAAAGTGAAATCTTAGATAAATTTATGGGGCCAAAATAAAACAAAATTAAGTTAAAGGACCAAAATTAGCCTTACTGTTAAATGTGAATGTTACTCTGACAATGTCTGACCTTGTTTAATCCATTTTGAAGGGATATGAGCAACAATAGCTTTAGTCCATGGGATTTTCCACCATGGTTTTCAAACCTAGAGTCTCTAACAACGTTGTATGTCTTTGTTTTTTCACTTCTTCAGTCCCTGAGTTCTCTCTTTCTTTCTCTATTTCTTTTTTTTTTTTCAACACTTCAATGCCCCTTATGCATCAGCTCTTGTTTTGTGTTGCAGAAAGATGGAGGACACGAGCCTTCAAGGACAGATCGATGATTCTTTCTTCAGCCTTGCCAATTTACAGACTGTGTGAGTACCATTTTGTCTTGGGAGAGCAGATCTGCTGCTTGTCTTTCAAAGACAAGCACCCTACTAATAGCTTTGAAAAAAAAACAAATTAAAAAAGAAGTCAGCCTTACATGAGTCATATAGTGGCTGCTAAATTACAGATTTAATGATTGTGAGAGGACAAGTATGACGCTTATCTATAAAAGACAAGCAGAAGATCTGCTCTCCTGTCTTGATTAGTGACAACTCCAATATAAAGTCTCAAAATCTAAACACAATTATAAGTAGAACTATGAAACGAGCTAGGGTAGGTCGGCCATTGTACTAAACAGTTTGCAATATATATGTCTAAACTCTACCATTGTAGCTTATAGGTCACTTTTTTTTAAAACATTTTTTATTTTTTAAAGGTGGTTAAGATATATTTTAGATCATTCTAGATTTACTCAATCAAGAATTTAGTTCTTATAATTTAAAAAAAAGATTTGATTCCTATAATTTTTAAAATTATAAAAAGTGACCTTTGGTATTAGTCAATAATTAGTGAATGGTTAATTTGAAACACATGGTATTGACTTGGATGCATATATCGACATTAAACGCCATATCAGCACCACACGTGGCACATTATAAAGCTGTTGTGGCAGTCATGTAATTATTTTTTTTCTCTTTTCTCGTTCTTCCCGTTGGTCACCGCTGGTCCCTCTCATGCTCAATAAAATCCCTTATCTTCGCTGATCCTCGCCACTCCCTGATGTTCGCTGATTCTTGTAGAGAGAGAGAGAGAGAGAGAGAGAGAGAGAGAGAGAATACGCAAGTAGTTGCAGGGAAGGAGATTCAAATAACTTCAAAAAACAGAGCATATTTAACGATGGGCCTACTACTATACTACTGCCTATAATTGAAGTTGAAAGCCGAAGCAAAACTGAACTCCTTCAAACCATGTATGTCCCACAGTTGCAGAAAAGACTCGACTTAATTAATAACCAAGCTTTTGGAAAACAGAGCACAGTTTGTCAAAGAACAGAAATGAAGACTCCACATATTGTTGAAGACAAAGGCCTAGAAATTACATTGCCACTCCCGCCTTTTAGACCAACTATCAAAGATCAGGTTTTCCATCTACCAGTTTTGGATCTAAGAACAAGTTTCCACAGCCATGAACTTCTTCTAATACTTTAGAATCAGACACCTCTCTCTCTCTTTCTCTTTCTCTCAATGCACTTTTTTCTTTCTTCTATGATTTGATCTTTTGAGATAGAGAGAAATACCATAGTGTTTCCTCTGGGATCAGCGAAGATCAGCGAACATCAGGAAGCGGTGAAGATCAGCGAAGATGAGGGATTTTACTGAGGATGAGAGGGACCAGCGGTGACCAATGGGAAGAATGAGAAGAAAAAAAAACTAATTATATGGCTGCCATGTCAGCATTACAATGTGCTACTTATGGTGCTATCGTGGTGCTGATGGGGCACTTAATACTGACATATGAATCTCAGTCAGTGTTACATGTCTCAGACTAATCATTAACTAACTGTTGACTAACACGAGATCACTTTTTATGATTTTAAAAACTATAAGAACCAAATCTTTCGTTTTTAAACTATAGAGGCTAAATCCTTGAGTGAAACTACATGGACTTTAGTTATATTTTAACTTTTAAATGTTAATATCTTTTTGTTAGTTAAAGAATTTCAACAATTTTTAATGAAAGGCAACATATATTTGTTGAATTTTACCTCTTTTATTGTCTTTAAATGATCGGTGACCTATATTTTTCATAATAACATTTTAAATGAACATATTTATATGAATTTTATATTTATTCAAAAAAATTTAAAAAAATTATAACTAGCTTTGTTTTATTTATTGAAAATATCTCGGGACATGAAATTGTATATGGTTTCTAAGATAAAATAATTGAGATTTTACAAAAACATAAAAAGGGCTTGACTATTAGAGGATCTTGCGGTGGATCGGGTTATGGATCTAGAAGGGGAAGAAGACATTGATGTGCCAAATTCAGGAGGGAGAAGAAAATCAAATTTATTCCCCCTCCCTATGGTGTTGGCTCATTAATTAGGGCCTCACGAATTCCCTTGTGTGTGTAGGAAGAATTCTAGACTGTTGGATTCAGCGAATCTAATGGTCTAAAATTCTTCTTCCGTGCACAAGAGCGAAGCCGTTCTCTAATTAGGGAGAGAACCCGCTAATGTTTGTACAAACTTTCTGAGAGATGATAATGACTGTATAATTCTCATTAACTTCATATGACAGTACATAATGTATCAAATATAAGATAACTGATAGTGTTCCATTTTAACACTACTTACTACAAGTAGTTTTAAATTTTCATCTTTTGTTGGAGTTATATATTATATGAACATTCTGCCATGTGATCATAGGTCTCTAAGAAACAATAAACTAAATGGAACCTTGGATATCAGCACCGTCCAGAGCCAACTGCGAATTGACTTGCAGGCTAATTTCATTTCCAACCTTAAGCCAAATGATGGAGTCCCCAATGTCAAGATAGTGTAAGCCATATTTCTTACTGATTCTGGAGATTTTTTTCCATCTTTCCTTACATAGAATTGATAATTAGATTACTCCTATGAAGTTTAATTAAGCTGCAGGAATTAATAAAATATTCAATATACTTCCATGATTTTTTTTTCTCTTAAACTCCTATTCAAGTTAAGTTGAAATATTATTTTGATCCCTTAACCTTAACTTAGGTTTCATTTTTCATTCCGTAACTTCATGTTGTTCCAATTTGATCCTTTAACATTACAATATGTTTCATTTTGGTTCCTAAAGTGAAAAAGATGAATGAAAGGGATGAACAGTTTTGTATTGATTACGGCAAACTTTACAGAATATATAATACAACTTTACAAAGAATCAAAGCAATCCTATAGGGCTACGTGTATGATGGATATTAACTTTTACTAAAGGACAAATAATAACAAACTTGAATCTTGAGTACTACATGTCACAAATAATACAAAGAATTTTTATGCCTAAGCCATTAGCTCTCCTGATTCCATTAGTACTGTCATCTTCACTACCCCCTTAAACGAATGGGTGCATCAGTGACTTGTCTTTACTGCCCCCTTAAACCAGTGCGTGCATCAATGATTACCAATTTATCTCTCAAAAACCAAAAGTGTCTGTGAGTGAGGGGTTTGGTTAAGCAATCTGCTACATGTTTTGATGAAGGTACATATCCCACTTTAAGTTGCTTAGAAAGAATTTGATCTCTCTGATGCGCTATTTCCCGACAAGTGTATCGGGTCGCACAAGTAGTAAAGTGATGAGAAAAAGTTATCGTCCTCAGGGATTGACTTTAACAATTACCAATTTCACTAGATCAAGTTATATTTGGACAGAGGAAAAATGTAAAGATAAACCGAAAATAAACTAAACTATCAACAAGGAATTAACTAAACACCAAACGAAAAACTACGCCAAAAAACAACGGGTAGGGGATTGACTTTCTTAACTCCTAATCCGATTAATTCATAGACAAACCAATCTTTGAATCGTTAAAGGATGCTTAGATACATTCACAGATTCCATTTAATGTTGGTCGAGTTCACGAAAATATTTGAACCCAATGTCTTGGTGAGCAAATCTTCCTAGCCAAAATAATTAGCTAATGTCTTAGTCCAATTAATTGGTTCGGAGTTTAAGTTCAAGAACTCATATGACCACGCAAACAAGATTATCTATGTCTAGACTAACTCGATTCACGGTAGAAATTACAAGGGCATGTTTATATCAAGCTATGTCTAGCATTAATACAAACCCCAAATTCATCTAAGTGAAATGATCACAATCACCTAAAACCAGTTAAACCAATAAAAACTACTCCAATAATCAGAAAAGTAATTGTATTTAAGCATCCAACAACAAAGCTTCATAGATAGTGAATATACATCAATCCCCTAACCCTAGAGTTTATAACAAGAGGAAGAAATACATAACAAATACACAACAAAATATGATCAAGAGGAAGGAGAAAAAGGAAGAAAAGCTTCAAACTCAGTAGAGAAGAGGTCTCCCAGCTCCTCCATCCTTGCCCTAGCAGAGCTCCCTTGCCCTCCAACCTCCAGATCCTCAAAACATCTGCAAAAGAGCAATATATACAAGAAAGCTCGCAGGTGCAGAACCGGGGCGCCTAGGCGCCAAGCAGAAAAAAAGGAAAAAGGGGGCTGGCGCCTGGGCGCCAGCCCAAAACAGCTGGAAACAAGGAGTGGTGCCTGGGCGCCCTGGGTGGCGCTTGGGCGCCACGTTCTGACTCTTTGGCAGAGAGTTGAGGGGCTGGCGCCTCCAGGCGCCCTGCGTGGCGCCTGGGCGCCAGCCATCAGATGTGCAGCAGAACCTCAGATTCTCCATGTTCCAGACCAGAATGGAAAGCCTACTAGAATGTACAACAAAAAGGCGTAAAAAGGCAAGGAAAAAGACTAAAATAAGATAAAGCAAAGCAACAACTATGTACAAAGAGGAAAGCAAAAATGAAGGACAAAGCAAGGAAAAGGATAACAAAAACGGACAAAGGAGAGGAAAAAGCCCTAAAGAAGCAACCAAAATTAACCAAAATAGAGGACTCATCACTCTCACATAGTGTACTTCGATTTCCATGTGTTTTGTCCGAGGATGCTGCACTAGATTTTCTACAATGGCTGTTGCGCTTGTATTATCACACCATAAGATAGGTGTGTGATTTAAGGGATATTCCATTTCTTGTAACAGTGACATGATCCAAGCAACTTCTACAACTAAGTTTGCTAAGGCACGATACTTTGATTCTATGCTTGAGTGGGAGACCACATTTTGCTTCCTTGATGACCATGAAACCAGACTATCTACTAGAAATACACAATACCCACCTATTGATTTTCAGTCTTCTAAATTTGCTGCCTAATTAGCATCAGAATAAGCAGTAATATTTAGGCTAGGAGAAGGTTTTATATTTAATCCCATTTTAATTGTCCCTTTCAGATAACAAAATATTCGTTTAGCAACCTGCTAGTGCTTAATAGTTGGATTGCTAAGATATTGACTTAGCCTATTCACATCGAATGAAATATCTGGTCTTGTGGTTGTCAGATATTGTATTCCACCAATTAAACTTCTAAAAAAAATAGGATTATTCAGTTTCTCAACTTCATTAAACAATATTTTAGTGACTGTCATAGGAATAGGACGGCTAGTAGCACTTGCCATAGAAAATTTCTTGAGTAAGTCATGAATATATCTTTCTTGAGTTAAGTAAATACCTGATTCATCTTTGTGAGCCTTAATCCCAAGAAAATAATGAAGCTCTCCTAAGTCCTTCAAAGCAAACACATCATTCAGCCTCTTCGTGAATCTCTACAGTAGCTTTTTATCATTTCTTGTTACCAGGATGTCATCTACGTATATAAGGATGATTAGAATTTGTGTCTTTGTTTTAAATAGAAACAATGAGTTATCACTCTTGATATTTCTAAAACCCCATTGAGCAAGGGTTATTCTCAATTTGTCAAACCATGCTCGTGGTACTTGCCTCAAATCGTATAATGCCTTCACCAATTTACACACATGGTTGGGTCTTTTAGGATCTTTAAATCCTTCCAGTTGTTTCATAAGCACCTCTTCACTAAGTTGTCCATTCAAAAATGTGTTGTTCACGTCAAGCTGCTTGATGCTCCAATTCAGTGACATGGCAATGGCTAGCAAAATTAGCAAAATTCTTATAGTTGTTGATTTTGCTACAAGGCTAAATGGCTCACCGAAATTCACACCAGGGGATTGTTGGAAACCTTTCACCACTAAGTGAGCTTTGTGTCTCTCGACTGTGCCATCTGACTTGAATTTGGTTTTAAATACCCACTTATTATCTTCTACTTGCTACCCAATGAAAGGCACTAGCTTCCATTTTCATTTTTCATGAGTTCTTGAAACTCGGTTTGCATTGCTTACTTCCATTGTGGGCTATATAGTGCTTCAGAAATGGTAGTAGGCTCATCTCCGTCATTTGATTTCATTGACCCTACATAAGGACTTTTTGGGTTTTTGGATGTCGGTTCTACTACATGTAACTATAGGATGCTGTTGAGTCTAACTTTGTGAACAGTGTTGTCCATGTGGTGGTGACACATCTTCACGAGGTGGCGACGTATACTATAGTGGCCTCCCTATTGACTGTTATCTTCACCACGTGATTCTGAAGAATTTTCTTCTGTGTCATTTTCTCTGCTGTTGATTAAGGATTGAGAATTACTGTCAGCCAAAGACAATGTATTCAAATTTACTGTACCTGCACCAACTAAATCAAAATTAGTGAATTGCTGGAATTATCTTTGTATTAGCTCCCTTGGCATTTCAACTTCTTGTGTCTAATCTTCTATTTTTCGTATGTTTAGAAATCCTTTCAAGAAGGGAAATTCTCCTTCATCAAAAACAACATAACGTGATATAATAATTTTCCTAGTAGAGGTCATACACTTGTAACCTTTGTGAGATGAACTATAGCCTAGAAAAATGCATTTAGCATAGTGAAAGCTAAATTTATGTTGTTGGTAAGTTCTTAAGCACGGATAAGTAGCATAGCCAAAAACTTCAAGTTCTTTATAATTGGTTTTGCGTTTAAACAGTGTTTGAAATGGTGTTTCTCCTTTTAAAACTGAAGTGTGTAACAGATTAATAAGGAGTGTGGCAGTTTGAAATGCCTCAACCCAATAGTGCAGTGGCATATGAGCCTGTGCTAAAAATGTGTGACCCATCTCTACTATTTGCCTATGTTTATGCTCCACCCTACCATTCTGTGTTGAAATATATGGGCATGAGTGATGAAATATTATCCCTTCTCTTTGTGTAATCTCATTAAACCTTTTAAACTCACTTCCACCATCACTCTGCAGAGTTTTAAGTTTTCTGTCAAATTGCTTTTCTACTAGTGTTTTAAAATGAACAAATGCATTCATGGCCTTAGCTTTTTTTTTTAAGAGGATACGACCACATAAATCGACTAAAGTCATTAAGAAATGAAATGTAGAATATGTGGCTAGCATGAGAGGTAAATGTGGTAGGTCCCCACAAATTAGTATAAACTAATTCAAGGGGGATTTTTAACATGAGAAATAGACCTCTTAAAGGAAAGAGCATGAGACTTGCCTAATCGGCATACTTCACAAAATGAAACATAATCGTTACCATAGAACTTCACATTACAAATACTCAAAACCTGATTTAAAACTTTTGTATATAGTGTCCCAACTTTTGATGCCACTTCTTCCATTTTGATTGTGAATCATTATTCGATACTAAATTGTAGCATTGAGACTCAGGTGCCTTGTTCTCACACAGACCTCATTTCTGTTTCCCTTCTAGCATTCGAGTTCCTGTCACCTTGTCCTTCACAACACATCCATATTTATCAAATTCAACCGTAAGGTTTCCCTCAGTAGTTAGTTTAGATACACTAGCAAGTTTCTTATTAATTTGTGGAGCGAGAAGCATATTCTTAAACTTAATGGAATCATTCTTATTTTTGCAAGATAATTTAACAATCCCAATATTTTGAGTTTCAATTTTTTGACCATTACCAACGATTAACTTCTTACCATGATTGCCATGCATATCACTGGTCTGTTCAAAGCTTGTGTTATCATTTGTGACGTGGTGGCTAGCTCCACTGTCAACATACCAACCCAAATCACTATAACATCTGAATTTGCAAGGTAGGCCCAATGGTTTTGATTAGTATTGGTCTTCTCTTTGTCTGGCACTGACCCCATATAACTATTGTTATATCTGAAATAACAGTGTGCTGCTGTGTGCCCAAGCTTGCCACACACCTAACACATACCCGATCTACCATATCGCCCCATGCCTCTCTATCCTTGACCACCTCTATTGTTTTGACCTCTCCAGGAGCTCCTCTAATTTTCTTGCTGATTACCAACACGAGAATTGGTTTGTTAGAGACAATATTAGCAAATGGTTGTCCCAATGATAAATCTGACAAATTATTTAATTGTTCAAGTCTACTCTCATAAGTGAGGAGAGCAGCTTGAAGATCAATCTAGGTAACATCGTCTTTATCAGATAATTGAACTACAATTGGATTGTAATTCGAGTCAAGACCAGCAAGGGTCTGAGTAACAATATCAGTGGTGGAGAGTGGTGCTCCTGCCTTCTGAAGTTTGTCAACAAGGCTTTTGATCTTATTGAGGTACTCCTCCATCTTGAGGGCCCTTTTCCTTAGCCTCTGAAGCTTTTCCTTTTACAAAGTTATCCTCAAACATGTTTGTGTGCTGAGAAGATTTTTTGCTGTAGTCCAAAGTTGTTGCGTTGTTTCACAGTGAATCATCTATGAAGCTATGTCGACACTCATTGTGTTATAGAGCCAATCTAACAAAAGTTAGTCAGTGGTTATCTAGTCCTCATAAGCTGTATTAATATTATTGGTTGTATCATCTGTAATCATCATCTCCAGGTAAGTTTTGGTTCCTATGATGAAACCATCTAATTTGTTCCCCATAATAATAGGAGAATTATTGACTGCCATAGCAAAAAATTGTTTCGATAAAGCTTGATAGAACAAGATTGATTCAAGGTGGTAAACAAGGGAGTAAGTCAGTTTTGATTTCTAGTGAGGTTTTGATTTCCAATCATTTGGGTGTTAGGGTCAGTGGCCGATGAGGTTGAATCAGTAGGATTCATGGCGTGAGCCTTGTTGCTCTGATACCAAGTGAAAAAGATGAATGAAAGGGATGAATTGTATTGTATTGATTACGACAAACATTACAGAATATATAACACAACTTTACAAAGAATCAAAGCAATCCTATAGGGCTACGTGTATGATGGATATTAACTTTCACTAAAGGATAAATAATAACAAACTTGAATGTTTAGTACTACACGTCACAAATAATACAAAGAATTTGTTACGCCTGAGCCACCAACTCTCTCGATTCTGTTAGCACTATCATCTTCACTCCTTAATTTTATTTTGTTTCACTTTTGTCCTTTGATTTACAAAAAAAACAATTGAAATGTTTCCTTCTTTTTAACACCATCAGGATGCTAAACCCTAAACCCTAAAAGCTTTCAAAAAAAAATTATGAATTTTTCTAGGACAGTATTCAAAGCTACTTTTTTTTCCATTGTAATTTTTAAACTTAACGTTTAAATATCCTTCAGAAACAAGTAAATAGATCCAAAACAGTTTGCCAAAGACCACATGTAACTGTTTTGTTAAGTATCTTGATGCTGTTAAAGAGGAGAAAACATTTGAGTGGTTTTTGTAAACTATAGGACCAAAGTGAAACCTAAGGTAAAGTTATGAGATTAAAGTGAGACCTAAAGTAAAGGGACCGAATTGAAATATAATAAAATTAAGGGACCAAAGTAAAACCTAAGGTAAATTTAAAGGATTGAATTGAAATAAAATTAAGTTAGGGAATGAAAGTGAAGCATGATTCAAAGTTAAGGGACTGAAATGAAAATGACATTATAGACATTCAAGTTACTATCAAGTATTAACTACTTTATTTTTTTTTCCCTTAAACTGCAGACTTAAAGGGAACCCAGTTTGTGAAGAAACAGGAACACAAGATTACTGCTCCCAACCCAATGATAATACCATCTCATATGTAACACCGTCAAGAAACTGTCAACCTAGTAGTATCTGCAGTTCAGAAAAAATTCCTAGTCCTAATTGCAAATGCTCCTATCCGTATACAGGAAATTTGACTTTCAGAGCACCTTCCTTCTCAGACTTGGGAAACAACACTCACTATCAAACCCTTGAGGAATATCTTATGCAGTCTTTTGAATCTCACGATCTACCTGTGGATTCAGTTTCCCTGAGCCATCCAACCAAGGATTCAAATCAGTATCTTACATTGAGCTTACAAGTCTTCCCATTAAACCAAGATCGTTTCAACCGAACAGGGACTCTTAGCATTGGCTTTCTGCTAAGTAACCAGACTTTTAAGCCTCCTAAAAGTTTTGGACCATTTTACTTCCTTGCAGACGCATATGAGCATTTTGGTAAATATATGTTTTTCAAGCAGCATTGATAATGACTAGGGATGATCAAAATATCCATGTTCAATGGGGACCCGCACAATTTACCAATTTAGGTTTGGGTATGGGGATTTTTATGGGTTGTGTTTATGGATGGGGAGTCTGGTACCCAACCTGCCCCAGACCCACAATATGTTTTAGTGTTTTCATACTTGGGCTTATTTTAAAAAATATTTTCAAGAAAACATTTGCCTTAAACTCAACCAAACACATTTTTAAGTTCATTTTCTATTTCTAATAAAAATAGAAACAAGAAATGCCAAAACTAATCATGTCCTTATTTTTTGTTGAGATTAAAAATTTCAAGTTACATTGTTTGT
Organism: Biancaea sappan; assembly: GCA_037074585.1. Lineage (NCBI taxonomy): Eukaryota > Viridiplantae > Streptophyta > Magnoliopsida > Fabales > Fabaceae > Biancaea > Biancaea sappan. The sequence continues at coordinate 62,472,834 of CM073493.1, read as the reverse complement.
ATGTTTGGATAATTTTAATGATCGAGTTTTCTTTTTTTGGTGATTTTATATGAATAAATTTCATATAAATGAGTTTCAACTTGGGAGATAATTAAATTGTTCATTGTAAAATATTTTGTGTGTACAAAGGTCTGGGTCTGGGGATTTGGAAATTTCATAGGGAAAGGAATGGTGATAATTAACTGCTATTCTCCGGGTCCAGGAATGGGACTATAATTATATAGTACCTTGCTCATGTGCACCCAACCTAAAATCATCCCTAATAATGATAATTATTGATATTGCTTCATCTTCAGATAATATTTGCTATCTTTTCCTCATCATTTTGAAGGAATTGAGAGGTCAAGTAAATCATCAAACATTGGCATCATAATTGGAGCTGCAGTGGGTGGTTCAGTCCTGTTAGTGTTATTACTATTTGCAGGAGTTTATGCTTTCATCCAAAAGAGAAGAGCAGAAAAAGCAATTGGACACAGCAATCCTTTTAGTATGAAAACAGTCAAACACCATAATGGGCTTCTTCAGTTCTAGTCATTTACATCAAACTGAGTTAACTTACATGTTTGATTTCATATAATGCAGGACGATGGGATACAAGTGATAGCAATAATGGTGTCCCTCAGTTGAAGGGAGCAAGGCAATTCTCTTTTGAAGAGATCAAAAAATGTACCGCAAATTTTGCTCAAGAGAATGCTATTGGATCTGGAGGTTATGGGAAGGTCTTGAATTTTTGTTATGTTAAATGTGTTATTGTGATTTAGACATTTAACCAAACAACTGATTAAGAAAACTGTGTTTCCCACTAGCTCAAATTGTATCTTCTTTTAGAAATTATTTAGGATAAATTACATTAACCTCCTTTGAACTTTAGCTAAATTACACTAAGCACCTCTCTTAATTTCGATGACAAATAATAAATTAGAGGGGAGTTCAGTGTGGTATTTAAAACCAGAAGGGTGCTAAGTGTAATATAATCAAACCTCAAGGAAGATTAGTATAATTTTCCCAATTATTTATGTAATGCACTTGAGATGCTTTTAAATTTGGTTCTTATAATAATGGTAAAAAAATGTTTTTTTTTTTGAATTCCTAGGTATCATGACATAATTAAGATGTTCACAGGTTTACAAGGGAACTCTTCCAAATGGCCAACTAATAGCCGTAAAACGAGCTCAAAAAGAATCAATGCAGGGATCATATGAATTTAAAGCTGAGATTGAACTCCTATCAAGAGTCCACCATAAAAATCTTGTTAGCCTTATAGGGTTCTGCTTTGAAAGAGGAGATCAAATGCTGGTCTATGAGTATGTTCCAAATGGAACTCTAAAGGAAGCTCTTTCAGGTACTTCTATTCATCATACTCACCAACTTAAAGGATGAGTTTGGGTGTGTTTTTACAGCTTATAATTGAATTATATGCTTTTAGTTGCACCTTGTGGGAGATATATATTCAGTTTCCTAGGTTATTTGTTTCCCACTAGCCAACTGACAATTTATTTCAAGATACTTGCTTCTCATTGAAAGATTCAGGAGCTGTTTGGTTCACTGTAATGGCGCATTCATTGATATCTTGGATACTGTGGCATCATAAACCAATCTATATATAAGATATTATAGTATTTAGTGTAAATTACACTAATATTATTGCACTCAACTCTACTCTAATTTATATTTGTCATTGAAATTAACCTTTTATACGTGTTCCTTGAAATAAAAATATAAAATTACATAACAAGTTTTACTGCCATATTAAAAATAAAGCCACAATTTCATAGATATTAACATCAACTACTTTTACTGTCATGTTAAAAATAAAATTATAGCTTCATATTGGGTAGAAAGTTAATCGATTTGACTGGAGGGGAGATTTCTTCTAACATATATTAGAATATTAGGGAACCCGAATGTAATATCTGAAACATGAAGGGTGTCAAATGTAATTGAGTCAAATTTCAGGGGAGATTAGTGTTTTCCATGTTTGGTGTGACAATTCAAAGTCATAGAAAATATGCAATAGGTATTCATAAAAGTCAGCAATGCTAGGGAAGTAAAATCCCTCTGGCTTTTGCATGGCATCTTGGATGACACCATCTTGGATACTAGTGTACAAACTCAGGCATCTTTGATGTCACTTGACATCCAAAATATCTAGGTGAAGACGACGGCGTACCAAACACCTTTGAAAAATACATCCTTGTCCAGCAGTTTTCATGCCTAAATCCTAAATATCCAACACAAGCATTTTTTATACTAGTGTAACAAAACAGACATTTTGGATACTAATGTATAAATAAAGACATCTTCAATGTCTCATGACTGACATCCAAAATATCAGGCAAAGACAACATTAATGTACCAAATTAACTTGTCTTTTCTTCTATACATCCTTGTTCAGGGCTTCAGGCAGTTTCTAAAAAAAGTTATTGAGTGAAATGAGTTAGTTGCATGAATCATTTTTCATGTATCTGATAATATGATTATGGTTTATGTAGGGAGAATCAGGTTGGATTGGAATAGAAGGCTAAAAGTTGCCCTTGGTGCTGCTAGAGGTTTGGCTTATCTTCATGAACATGCCAACCCTCCTATCATACACAGGGACATCAAATCAAACAATATTTTGTTGGATCAGCGCTTGAATGCAAAGGTTGCTGATTTCGGGCTCTCCAAGACTATGGTTGATAGCGAAAAAGATCATATTACCACTCAAGTTAAAGGAACAATGGTCGGTACAGTATCTGTCAAGCTTTACTGTTTAGACTAGCTTAATTATTTATGAGATGACATCTTAGTTATAGGACGGTAGTGGAATGTGATTAATTGTGTGCTTGTTCAATAGTTTTAAGCAGTAATTATTCAAATTGTTATTCACAAGAAATTTTATCTTCATTGAGAAACTGAACCAAATTATGCCATAGTATAGGCTAGTTATGCTGTAGTTGCATCAGCAAATAGAACATCAATATTTCTGTGGTTTTATATTAGACTATAACAATAATAAAACAAGACATTATTAATTTGAAGAATTCCAAGAAGTTATCAGGTTCTATAGCAATTTTAGTCCCTTGGCAATAATTATTCGAAGATTCTGTATATGATGGAGCTTTACATGATGGAAGGAAATGGATTTAAAACCCTAAACCCTAAACCAACACCTAAAAGACTATTGGACAATTGAATTGAACCTAACCCGGAACATGTACAAGTGTTTAAGCAGTGACATCTGATGTTAAAAAGTTTATTTGTATCACAAGCAATAGCGTGCACCATCATTGATGAGAATGTGTTTTTGTTCTTGTTTCAGGGTTATTTGGACCCAGAGTATTATATGTCTCAACAGTTGACTGAGAAGAGCGATATTTATAGCTTTGGAGTGCTATTGTTGGAGCTGATAACCGCAAGAAAGCCCATAGAACGAGGGAAATACATTGTGAAAGAGGTTAAGAATGCAATTGATAAGTCAAAATCTTTATATGGCCTTTATGAACTCATCGATCCAACCATTGGTTTAGACTCGACAACAGTGAGTGGCTTTGATAAGTTTGTAGATCTTGCAATGAAGTGTGTTGAGGATTCAGGTGCTAACAGGCCTGCAATGACTGATGTAGTAAAAGAAATTGAAAACTTGTTGTTGTTAGTTGGTTCTAACCCAATGACTGATTCAGCATCCACGTCAGCTAGTTATGAGGAAGTCAGTAAGGGGAGTTCCCACCACCCTTACAGCAATGAGTTTTCTGATTCAGGCGTGGTGCTTCCAAATCCAAAACTTGCCATGTAGTGTAGTCTTCTTTTCATATTTAAACTTTAAAGCAGCTTATTGAGTATTGTTCTTATCACATTACAAAATACGATGTTTAAAATTATGTGTGGCTAATTAAGATGTAGAAAAAGAAAAATGGATGATGGAAAACCATTGAAGATCTACTGCTGACGCAATAAAATTTCAAAGAACTATTATTTTAGGAAAACACATATCTTGGAAATTGATGTTGCATTTATGACCCTTGGAGCTAGTTATGCATTTATTTACTTTGAAGCTAGCTTATGCATTTAGGGGTTAGTTCATGCATTAAATTCTTTGTATTCAAACTCCCTATATAAAGGGATAAAGACGAATTTAGAAATTTTAGTTAGTGAGGATAAAAAATAATTTTTAAATATTTTTATTAAAAAAATATTATAAATATGTATAAGTGATAAAAAATGATATAAAATATATAAGATGTAATGTGGTTCAGATTTAATATGAAATCTATATCCAGGGGTGACTCCAACAGACTCTGTATTTTTTGTTTTAAGCGTAGCTATATATATTTGATGTACTCTTCATGTTGCGTTTTATGGTCTTTCTATGTTGTATTTCAATTTTTTTACTGTACTGATGGCCGTGATATTAAGAAAATAATCGTAAAAAAATGTAAAAAAAGGGGATAAATGAAGCATTTAGAAAAGTTTAGATTGGCAGTAAAAATTGAATAGATGTTGAAGAAAATTTTGGAACATGAATTAAATTAAATGCTGGAAGAATTTAAGCATATAATAATGGCAAAACTCACACAAGGAAGAATTGAAGATGAGTGACAGATACAGTTACAGATTCAAGCAGTGGCTGAAGGAAAGATTCAAGTGAAAAAAGCAAGACTCAACTAAAGGCAGAAGAAACTCACTACTCACTGGATTGTGATGTACTGATGACGTTGGCAAATCATAGAAGCATTCACTTGAGGAATAGAATTTTCAACTCAAAAAAAAAAAAGAGAGATGAGTCGTGTAGAGTGGAGTAATGGAGTGGAGAAAGAGTGTTGGAGAAGTTGAGAGGGTGGTGTCATGGCGGGATACAATTAATTTTTAAATTCATTTTTTAAAAAGAAATTATTGGGTGAGATACTTTTAATAAGACGAGTGGTCATGATTTATTATGTAAGGACAACATCTAAATTTTTATGGGGCAAAAAAATAATTACTACATATACTAGTTAAAGCCCCCGCACACTTTTATGTGGACCCGTATGTGGACCCGTCCCTATAAATGGATCCCTCATATGTTTGTAATTAGATTTTGGATGAATTAAACATGAAGTTTCTATCTCCTCCCTCTTTCTCTCTGTTTCTCCCTCCTCTCTTTCTCCTCACATTGTTCTACATCAATGGAATAAGTTTATTAAGTGTGTATAGTTGCTAGCTAGAGATTGGGTATTGTTTGAACTACCTTGTATTTGGATCAATGATTGGAGATGGAAGTGCAATTTTGCTATCTTTCTTTCTTTCAAAAAACTGTGATTGTATAAAAGATTATTTGCATGCTTAAATTTGCAAATATTCATTGGTGTGTTCATAGCACCAACTTAAGTGTGAAGAATCATAGGAAATTTATTAGCATGGATGTATTAAGTGATGAGGCCTCATGACACACTGAAGACTTTATTTGTTTTTTCGCTATGTTCTTCACACTACAAAAAAAAAAGACTTTTGGTCGCCACCAAAAGTTTAAAAGTCGCCACTAAAAGTCTTTGGTAGCGACTAAAGTTGTTGGCGTAAGTCCGTAGCTGATTCTTTTGGTGGCGACTTTCAAAAGTCACCACCAAAAGTCACCTTTAGTAGTCGCTACCAAAAGTTATTTTTATTGCAAAAAAAAATCGTGAAAAAAGTGATTTTTGGTGGCACCAAAAACTACCTTTAGTCGCCACCAAAAGTCACTCGCCATCTTTTTAGATCTGGATTGGCCCGGCAGGTCGACCCGAGATCCATTTGACTTGTGCGGGTCTTGACCGATCTAATAACTCGCTGTCCCGAGCTGACTCGATTTTTTTGTGTGCAATATTCAAGTTTATTTGAAATTAAACCAAACATGTGCATACCTGAGATTCGAACCTGGGTCCCTTACTTGTAGTCATGTGTGTCTTGCCATTTTGCCACTACTTCATTTGTGTTATGTAAGTGCAAAATATTATATATATCTATATATATAATCTGTTAAAAATATTTTAGGTCAAAAATATTATAAAACAGAAATAAAATAATATTAAACTTAACAAAAGCAAATATATTATTACTATTGGAGTCACCACAAAAGTCCTACTTCAGCTAATTTCATAGAAAAAACGATCTCAGTTAAAAAAATAGACTTCAGTCGTCACCGATAATCTAATTTTTTAAAAAAAATTAAAAAATTTAAAAAAAATAAAAAAAAATTGAATTTCTTTTAAATAAAATTAAGAAAAATAAAAAAATTTTGAATTTTTTAAGTAAAAAAATGACTTTTTTAATTTTTTATTTTATTCTAAAAAATCTGACTTTTTTTAAAAATTTTTTAAAAAAAAAGTCGCCACCAAAAGTCTAATTTTTTATTTTATTCTAAAAAATATGACTTTTTTTAAGACTTTTGGTGGCGACTATAGTTTCATTTTTTATTTTATTCTAAAAAATCTGACTTTTTTATTTTTTTTAAAAAAGACTTTTATCGCCACCAAAAGTCTATTTTTTTATTTTATTTAAAAAATCAGACTTTTTTTAAAATAAAAAATTGACTTTTGGTGGGGACTATAGTCGCCGCCAAATGTCTGATTGTTTTAAATTTTATTTTAAAAAAATTCAAATTTTTTAAATATTTTTTATTTTCTTAAATTAACTTTTAGTGGCGACTATAGTCGCCACCAAAAGTCTGATTTTTTTAAATTTTATTTTTAAAAAATTTAAATTTTTTTAATATTTTTTATTTTCTTAAATTAACTTTTAGTGGCGCCAATAGTCGCCACCAAAGTTCTAATTTTTCATTTTATTTTTTTAAAAAATCTGAATTTCTTTTTTTTTTAAATTAGACTTTTAGTGGCGACTATAAGAGTCGCCACCAAAACTCAACTTTTAGTGACGACTTATTTAGTCGCCATTGAAAGTCAATTTTCTTGTAGTGTCATCTTGAGTGCAAGCAATTTTAGGTCACTTAGTCACAAGTTTAATTATCGGGTTACTAATAAAACTGGTTCAACCAATAAAAGTACTTTATAAACTTTTAGCTCTTGATAAAATGAAATATGACAAATAATCTTTTTGTACTTTGTTTCAAAGTTCAAGTTTTCAACTTACCAATATGCATTATCTAATAATAGTGTAGAACCAATATCCTAATAGTTTCACGAATCTCATGAACAAAAGCAAAAAATTAAGACTATGTAATGAATAAACTGGAAGTGGGTTTAACAAGAGCGAGAAACTCCTGTGCATTCTCTCCCTCCCACCCTCTTTGGCCCATCCATATGAAACAAGGGAGAACGAGAGAGCAAAGTATGATATTAACTCACAAACCGTAACAAGTATCAACTTCACAAAAGAAGAATAGGAAACCATCGCCCATCCTGGAGGAACTCCATTATTGTCAGAATTTGGGGGAGATTCATATCCTGATTGATATATGACAGAAATTGCATGATTTTTGGAAGATCCCTAACCCCTTTGAAGTCTTATTTTTTAGGTAGAGGATTCGTTATAGTATCCATGCCTGGCAACAATATGTGCTCCTCCATTATAGCAGAAGCACCCTTGATCCTAAGGAAGAACTATATCTCAAGCTCTGCATGGAAAAGAGACTTCAACGCCCAAGAAGTCATGGAATATGAGGGAGCCTTCCTCTAGGTCAAACTACCCCTTCTTCCTATTGAATACAATTAATACGCCCTGAATGTTAACGAAGATATGAAACAACCTCGGAAACGTAATCAAATTCAATACTAAAACGACATCAAGAGAACACACCAGACAAGCTAGGATTTGAATACAAAGAAAGGCAACGGACCCCCTAGTGACCCATGTAATCATAAATGGACACAAGTAGAAAGTTATCTTTGAAGGAGCGAATAAATCCTGTAGTAGTTGACATGGCTTAAGAAACCGACCAATCAACATGAAAGCCTCACACCTTCCTCCTTCACCAACACATAGTGACCTCAGAAGCCAAATTGATTAAGTGCAAGGACCAGTGACAACGGCTACCTCCACCCTCAATAGTCAAACTGAAAGTCAAATGAGGTAATGGATACTTACAAATACGGAACCACAAGTGCATGTCATCTCCCCAACTTTAATACCCAGCCACTTGACACGACAAATAGGCCAGTAGAAGAGTGCCAAACGACACATTTAAAGAATTGCAAGACCCTATTCGAGAATGTGGAAGAAAATCTCAAACAGAATCACTGAGCAATGTTTCCAAATTAAATAGTGAACATTTCATAATCTCTAAGAGTAAATCAACACTCTAGTATATCTCTTTTCACTACAAAAAAAAGGGGATATAACATCGGTTTTAAAAATTGACGTTAGATGCCACACTTAGCGTCAGTTAAAACCGACGTTAGATACTAAATTTAGCATCGGTTATTATAGCAACGTCATATTCTGAATTTAGTGTCGGTTAAAAACGACGTTAGATACTGCATTTAGCATTGGTTAAAACCGATGTTAGATTCTGCATTTAGCATCGGTTTCTATTGCATCGTTTAAGATCGACGTTAAACACCTCATTTTGAGAAAAGAAAAATTGGAGAATTTCTTCCACGAAACGTGTCATTCACACTTCTCTTTCGTATTTTAGTTTCACGCCCCTCTCTATTTCAACTTCCCTACAATATTTTATCCCACACCTACCTCTTGACTTTAATCCGTCTAGTAATTTCATTTTTAACCCTAATCCTTACATTCTCATCATGAGTGTAGAGAGGTGAAGAGAGTAATAACCGTGTTGGGTCAAATCAAGAGAGAGAGAGAGAGAGAGAGAGAGAGAGAGAGAGAGAGATGTCATAGACAAGGCATCGATGTGAGGTGGTCTCTTCTCATACTTCATAAATTTTCGACCCATTTCTTCCTCATCATAATTTCTTGGTCACAAATTTGGTAACGTCTCCACCTCACGCGCTTAAATGTGCTCAAATCTCTTAGTCTTTTCTCTATGCTTCACAAAGCATCTTATCCATTTTTTTAGTTCCAAACCAAACCCTACCAAGACCTTCACAGAATACGATCCACTGCCACTACAAGAAAAATTCACTGCAAACCCCACTTATTCGCACTAATTTAGTGTTAATCTCAAATCTGATTAAAATTTGCCTCATTCTCATCTCTACAGTGTTAATTTCAACTTTTATCTTCATTCTCATCTCTTCAATGTTAATCTCAAATGTGATCTCATGATTTCTCATCTACTCTGATTGTCTTTGGATTTGGTATCCCTGTAAGACTTTAACTGATCAATCTAATCGACTAAATCCTATATATAATCAAAACGATAAGAAATTAGAGATCAACTAGCTCCTATCTTATACTTACAAAGAATCTTTTAAGATCTTTCTTGAAAAGCTGGTCCGATTGAAGTTGAAGTAAATTCACAGTATTCGGGGGAAGAAAGCTCATCCATCAAATGGATTAAATCCTATACACAATTCAGACGTTGATATAAGTATGATCTAATTCTTATTGATCAAATGTCTCAAATTTTTAAATAAAATGAATAATTATTTTTTAATTTTTAAATAAAATATTCAAATTGAGGGAAATTAGGAATAAATTGGTTCAAATTTCATCACTTTTTTTGAATTATTAAAAGAATTATGAGAAAAAAAATTATCAAAGATAACCTTAGACATACCATTATATTTCCTCATTCTCTCTATTAATTTAATAATAATAACAATCTCTTGCCCTTCTTCAATAAAATTAATATAAATTAATACAAAAAATTCTTTATAATATGTACAATTTGGACATTGATATGTATGATCTAATTCTTATTGATCAGATGTCTGAAATTTTTTAAATAAAATAAATAAATAATTTTTACTATATAAATAAAATTTTCAAGGTTTTTTATAATTCTTTTAAATAAAACAAATAAAATATTTTTCTATAGATCCTATATGTCCTTCTCTTTGGGCAGAACTTATGGATATTAAGTTTTATAAATTAATTTTATATTCCTAATTTTTCTCAAATTAGATTAGATACCTCAAATTAATAAAAAAACACTAGAATCAAACTAATTCTTCATTAATTTTCTCTCACAATACTTTTTTTATATTCAAAAAATTAATAGATAGAATATTTTTCAATTATTTATTTAATTACCTTTCATTAAATTACTACACTTAAATAAAATAAATTGTACTTCTTATAATTTTTATTTTTTCATTAAATTTTCTTCTTTGACTATTACATATTTGATTATTTGCAACATATATCCATCTTCCCTGCTCCGTTTTTCACGTTTTCCTTTCAAAATTTCAGACCTTCTCTTTCTCAATTTTCCTCTCAAATTTCAGACTCCTACCCTCTTTTTTTTAATTTCCCTCTTAAATTTGAGATTCCCACACATGTCCTCTTTCTATCAGTATATTGTGGCTTCTTGAGGAAACCGTGTGTGCCTTCGTGCATAAGGAAACCGAGTGGGAGAGGAGAGTCAAGGCAATGGGCAAGCGTGAGGCTTGAGCTCGAGGTGCTGTTGCCACGGCCACCGTGATCCCTCGTCGGAACCCTTCCCCCTTTTCTTCTTTTCCCTACGACGCAAGACAGGACAGAGTGACGAGTAGAGCTCGAGAGGAATGAGCTGCGATGGTTGCTCCAACCACTTTCATTCACTCAATCCGCGCTATGTGGCTGGTTTACCGTTGACCATTGGTCCCTCCACCGGCCACCTCGTGTCGGTTGCAAGGAAGAGCAATTAATTTCTTTATCTAGAAGTGAGGGTGAGATGATACCTTACATAGCTTTCATACTTTGCACAACAAAATAACTCAACCTCATTATTATAAACATAAAATATTATTAATAACCAAAATAAAATTAAACCCAGATTTCTGATTCCTTTTTTAAACCAATGATCATTAGAAATAAGAATCCTATGTGATGTGATGATGAGACTGTGTGACAGAACAACTCAATTTTTTTTTTTTTTTTACTTTCAAGTCCGTAATGTTAGGGAATTTCAGCTATAGATTTTCTATTTTAATATTTAACTAATGCAGTATTATAAAGTTACCCTTGGTAATATAAAATTATTAGTAAAAGACATTCATCTACCAATGTAATAGCCTAATTATTCATGCGCCGAAATGGTTCACTCTGCCCAATAAAGCCACTAATTCTTGTAGACTAAAGCAGCATAGGAATAATAATGTAGGGACTATGTTGTTAATCTTTAAAATCAATTTTTAATTAAAATAAGGTATGATAATTATGTACTTTGTCTGCCCTCTCAAGTTCAAAACGTTTACCGATGAGAAAAAGTAAATGATAAAATGAAAAAAAAAGTGAAAATGAAACATAAAAACTAATCAACGTTTAATGCATTCTCTGTTATAATAATATAATATTATATATATTGAGTTATAACTGGTTTGTTTGATTAATTCTCTCTACTATCTTTGTCTTTGCAGGTACGATTCAAAGGAAATTCTTGTAATATATTGCTTCATGTGAAGTTGAAGAAAGTGCAGAGTGACACATAATCTGATGTATTGAGTCGAACCTTAGTCTAGTAATATATGTCATTGTTGTATAGAATTTAGCATTTATCATTGATATATATAACATATGATTGTATTTAAATTTTATTGAATGATTTTAATAAATATTTATTTTAATTTTTTTTCAATTATATGTTTTTATTTAAATATATTTTCTTTTATAGTTTGGCTTATTCGTTAAATTTTGGCTAGTTATTATATTAGATTATAGATATATAAATTAAATTTGACTATATTTATACAGTTAGTTTTAAAAATTAACATCAATTTTTATTTAATTAAACTAAAATAAAAATTAGTTAAAGCCATCTAGTATTAGTCAAAACTGATGTTAAATCACACATTTAGCAATGGTTAAAACTGACGCTACATGATAGTAAAAAAATGATATCAGTCAAAGTCATCTAGTGTCGGTCAAAAATGACATTAGATCAAAAACTTAACATCGATCGTAACTATCACTAAATGATAGAATTTAACGTCAATCGTGACTGACATTAAATTACAGCATTTAACATCAGTCGTAACCGACACTAAATGACAGTATTTAACGTCGGTTATAACTGACGCTAAATTATAGAATTTAACGTTGGTCAAAACAGACATTAGATTACAGATTTCAGTGTTGGTCAAACAAAACCAACGCTAAATTCCTCTAACGTTGGTTATTCCCAAGGATGTCAAAATTGATGCTAAATGACATCGCAACGAAAATAAGTTGTTAGTCTTGACCGAAGCTAAAAGGATGCTTTTTACCGACGCTAAATGCCAATTTTTTTTTGTAGTATTCTCTACAACAACCACATTAAATCAACTAAACAAACGAGAACCATACTACAAAATCGTCCCAAGGCAAAGGAAATCATTAACAGAAAATAATTTAGAAAAATGTAATTAAAATTTAAATATATGTGTGTGTCGATGGAAGCAATCAGAATTGGGTGGAATATGCTAGAAAAATAGATGAGGCATTTTAAAGAAATGTATGGAATTTTCGTGAATGGCGATAATGAATATAAATTTGTAGGACATTAAAAAACCACCATTCTCTGCCTCTACAAGGGACTTGAACGCATCAAAATGTGTGAAGAAATAATATCAAGTTCTTATTCACAAACCAACTACTTCTTCTCTCACTTCCCATCACATACAATCAATTTTATTTCAATTTCCATAAACCAAGGCAAGCTATCAAAGTCAAGCATTCATTCTTCAAAGCCTAGCCTCCACCTTTCTAGTCCTCTCATCCACATACATTCTCTCTCTCCCTTCTTTCATATCATCACTCATAATCATTCCTATAAGTCATATCATTAGCAATTACAAAATTGCCATTAGTTATCCACACCAAATTTAATTTATTTTAATTCCATGTGCTATCAGAGCTTGGTTCGAAAAACTCACAGCCATATTCCAAACACCCTATTCTAATATCCTAACCATAAATTTCAATGACCTCTACATCAAGTTCCAATCAAATCACCTCTAATTATACACAAACTTTAATCCCTATATTTAATTTGAAGGAGAGGCTTATGATTTCTGGAGTACAAAAATGAAGACACTATTTATCTCACAAGACTTGTGGGAAATACACTACAAGAAAATTGACTTTCAGTGGCGACTTTTTGGTGGCGACTAAATAAGTCGCCACTAAAAGTTGAGTTTTGGTGGCGACTTTAAAAGTTGCCACTAAAAGTCGACTTTTGGTGGCGACTATAGTCGCCACCAAAAGTTTTTTTAAAAAAAAAATAATAAAACTCAAATTTTTTAAAATAAAATAAAAAATTAGACTTTTGGTGGCGACTATGTCGACTTTTGGTGGCGACTAAATAAGTCGCCACTAAAAGTTGAGTTTTGGTGGCGACTTTAAAAGTCGCCACTAAAAGTCGACTTTTGGTGGCGACTATAGTCGCCACCAAAAGTTTTTTTAAAAAAAAAATAAAAAAACTCAGATTTTTTAAAATAAAATAAAAAATTAGACTATAGTCGCCACCAAAAGTATTTTTAAAAAAAAAAAACGTCAGATTTTTTAAAATAAAATAAAAAATTAGACTTTTGGTGGCGACTATAGTCGCCACCAAAAGTCTTTTTTAAAAAAAAATAAAAAAAGTCACATTTTTTAAAATAAAATAAAAAATTAGACTTTTGGTGGCGACTATAGTCTTTTTTAAAAAAAAATAAAAAAAAACGTCAGATTTTTAAAATAAAATAAAAAATTAGACTTTTGTCTAATTTTTTAAAAAAAATTAAAAAAGTCATTTTTTACTTAAAAAATTCAATTTTTTTTTATTTTTCTTAATTTTATTTAAAAGAAATTTAATTTTTTAATTTTTTAATTTTTTAAAATTTTTAAATTTTTAAATTTTTAAATTTTTAAATTTTTAAATTTTTTTAAAAAATTAGATTATCAGTGACGACTGAAGTCTATTTTTTTAAGTGAAATCGTTTTTTTTTTTATGAAATTAGTTGAAGTTGGACTTTTGTAGTGACTCCAATAGTAATAATATATTTTCTTTTTGTTAAGTTTAATATTATTTTATTTTTATTTTATAATATTTTTGACCTAAAATATTTTTAACAGATTATATATATAGATATATATAATATTTTGCACTTACATAACACAAATGAAGCAGTGGCAGAATGGCAAGACACACATGGCTGCAAGCAAGGGACCCAGGTTCGAATCTCAGGTATGCACATGTTTGGTTTAATTTCAAATAAACTTGAATATTGCACACAAAAAAATCGAGTCAGCTCGGGATAGCGAGTTATTGGATCGGCCAAGACCCGCACGAGTCGAATGGATCTCGGGTCGACCTTCCGGGTCAATCCGGATCTAAAAAGATGACGAGTGACTTTTGGTGGCGACTAAAGTCGCCACCAAAGGTAGTTTTGCTGACACCAAAAATCATTTTTTTCACGAATTTTCTTTTTTTTTTTTTGCAATAAAAATGACTTTTGGTGGCGACTAAAGTCGCTACTAAAGGTAACTTTTGGTGGCGACTTTGAAAGTCGCCACTAAAAGAATCAGCCACGGACTTACGCCAACAACTTTAGTCGCCACTAAAAGTCGCCACCAAAGACTTTTAGTGGCGACTTTTAGACTTAAGTCGCCACCAAAAGTCTTTTTTTTTTGTAGTGATAGTGCAAGGAGGTTTTTGATAAAAATGGCTGGAACCCAAGAGGGGGATGAATTGGGTTAATAAAAACTTTCTTCAAAACTAATTGGAAGTTCAAGTAAATTCAAATACTCAATAGAAAATTGTTGAAAATACAAAACAGAGCAATATCAAAATGAATGAAGATGGAGTACAATTAATCAAATGTAAAGCTTTAAGCAATTAAAGAGATAAGAGAAGGAGATAACACAAATATTTATACTGGTTCAACTTAACCCAAGCCGACATCCAGTCCTTAAGAACATTGCTTGAGTTTTTCACTATAAACTACAAGTTTATACAAAATGGCACTTGTGAGCCACTACAACAGAGATCTTTTTCTTTCCAAGGGTGTCTTTCTTCCTCACAAATTATTTTCTCTCAAAAACAAACTCAAGGAACAACTTCATTGATCAATACACTCAGAGAAAGATGATTGTTCAAAAGAAACTCTCAAAACAGAGGGAATAAGACAATGACAAGCTCTCTAAGAGTAAATGATTTGATAGGGATTGACTTTCTAAAAATCTGAGGCACAAAGAATGTTCTAATTGATGATTTGACATTCCTTAAGGATGATATTTAAAGATCTAAAAGGAATAGTGCTGTTGGAGATGAATCGCAAATTGATTTGTACGATGTCAGCAAGAAATAGCCGTTTGAACGTACGAGCAAGTGTTGGTGTTCGACTAGTGTGGACATGATGGTCAACCAGTGTAGTCCAGAAGTCATTCATTAAACATGATGGTCGGCCAATTACATTACATTGGTCGTCTAGTGCTTGCTTTCTTTCAAGGACATAGCTTCTGGAGTTTGGTGGTCAACCAGTGGAAGGATGGTGGTCAACCAGTCTTCAAAACTTCAAAGGCTTTTTTCTACTGGAGCACAATGGTCAACCATTGTACAAAGGGTGGTCGACCAGTGTGCGTCTTCAAGTACATTGCTTATTGGAGCTCGTTGGTAGACTAGCATGTAGAGGGTGGTCGACTAGTGTCTTCCACACACTACAAAGAAAAAATACTTTTGGTGGGTCTAAAAGTCGACACCAAAAGACCTTTGGTGGCGACTTTTAGTGGTGACTAAGTTGCTACTGAAAGTTTGCGGCTGAAACGTTTTTGGTGGCAACTGAAGGAGTCGCTAACAAAAGTCATTTTTTTGCCAAAAAAATTTCCTGCCAAAAAATGATTTTTGGTTACCTTTAGTGACAACTTTGAAATTCGCCACTAAAAGACCTTTAGTGGCGACTAAAAGTCACCATAAAAAATAACTTTTAGTGGCGACTTTCAAACTCGCCACCAAAAAAGTCACCCCCAAATACCTTTAGTGGTGACTAAAAGACGGCACCAAAACTCAACAGTAATTTTTTAGACTTGGATTAGTCCAACGGGTCGACCTGAGACCCATTCGACCTATGCAGGTCTTGGTTGGTCCACTAACTACTGTCTCGCGGTGACTCAATTTTTTTTGTACAATATTAGAGTTTATTTGAAATTAAACCAAATATATACATACCTGAGATTTGATCTTGGGTCCCTTGCTTGCAACCATATATGTCTTGCCATTACACCACCACTTTATTTGTGCTATGTAAGGGAAAAATATTATATATATATTATAATCTGTTAAAATTATTTTAAGCCAAAAACATCATAATACTAAAATGAAATAACATCTAACTTAACAAAAAGGAAATATATTATTATTAATAGATTAAGAGATAAAAAATAAAATTATATATAAATAAAAATAAATTGACTTTTGGAGGCGACAATGAGAGTCGCCACGGAAAGTCCCACTTTTAGTGGTGACTCTCAATAGTCGTCGCCAAAAGTCAATTTATTTTTAAATAAAAATAAAAAAATTTAGACTTTTTATGGTGACTCTTAGAGTTGCCACCAAAAGTCACCTTTAGCGGCGACTATAATGGCCACTGAAAATCATTTTTTGCAAAAAAAAAAAAGTGTGCCCAAAAAAGATTTTTGGTCACCTTTAATGGCGACTTTCAAAGTCACCACCAAAAGTTAATTTATTTTTAAATAAAAATAAAAAAATTAAATTTTTGGTGGCGACACTTATAATCGTAACCAAATGTCACATTTAATGGCGCTTATAGTTGCCATAAAAAGTCATTTTTTGCAAAAAAAAAAAGTGTTAAAAAATTGCCTTTGATCACTTTTGGTGGTAACTTTCAAAGTCGTCACTAAAGGTGTTTTGGTGGTGACTTTTACACCACTAATAGTGTTTTGGTGGCGACATTAACAGTCACCACCAGAAGTCAACTTTCGTCACTACAAAAGCTCATTTTTTACAAAAAAAAAAAAAGAGTACCAAAAAATGAACTTTGGTCACCTTTGGTGATGACTTTAAAAGTTGCCACCAAGAGTCAATTTATTTTTAAATAAAAATAAAAATAAAGTCCTTTGGTCACCTTTGGTGGCGACTATAGTTGTCACGAAAGGTGACTTTTGGTGGCGATTATGAGAGTCGCCACCAAAAGTCTAATTTTTTTAATTTATTAAAAAATAAATTGACTTTTGGTGGTGATTATAAGAGTCACAACTAAAAGTTTAATTTTTTTTAATTTTATTTAAAATTAAATTGACTTTTACCAAAAGTTGGACTTCTAGTAGCGACTCTCAAAAGTTGACTTTCAGTGGCAACTCCGAGAGTCACCACTAAAAGTCAAATAGTTGTCATCAAAAAGTCGTCACTGAAAGTCAATTTTTTTATAGTGACACTAAGAAACTTTTACTTCTCGAGTCCGTTGGTCAATTAGTGAAGATAGAGCGGTCGACCAATGATAAGCTGAAATTCAAAAGTCTATATGAATAAAGTTTTAGCAATTAGACAATACTCATTAATAATGTACTATTTTAATTTGCTTTGTCATTCATCAAAATCAAATGTTGCTTTAAATGCAATGGGTTCAACAATCTCCCCCTTTTTTATGGTGACAACCAAATTAGAATAGGTGAACCATTTTGAAATAGAGTAAGGATTGACATACTCCCCCTGAATTATATAACCTTTGTAAATCTTGGAAAAAGGAAGTATAAATAAGAAGCAATAAAACAAGCACATTGAAAATTCCCAAATGAACATATAACAAGATAGATTAAATATAACAATAAAGATCAGATATATGTTCAGAGATAAATTCAGAGTAGCATAGCAAATAACCAAACATAACCATATCATATAGGATATAATTGTCCAAAATATAAAAAGCACTAATGTAAATGTTAGAGAGCAGCAAAAAGGCAAATATAAAACATAAATTCTTCTCCCCCTTTGTCATCAACAAAAAAAAGGGGTCAACAATCCTCAATCCCCAAGACTGCTCAATCCCTTTGGTGAAGATCACGAAGCATGTCCTTGATCTGCTAGATTTCAAAAGCATGAGTAGAAGTGGAAGGACTAGCTAAAGGATCTGCTGGAGGAACTTTGACTTCTTCTTCCTCAGAATCTTCTTCTTCACTATCATTTTCTTCAGTTCTGTCACCAATGCTCCTTTCTCTTCTTTCTCTAGCTCTCTTCATAGTCAAATTTTTAGGGGCTCTTCTTCACTCATTTTCAATCAAATCAAAGTTCATCCTCCTTAGAGAGTTGTGATCAATGATAAAAGTGGGTTTTATTACATTGAAGTGATTGTTGATATTATAATGTTTGACAATTTTGGAGACTAAGTGAGCATATGGCAGGGGAGTATGTTGCTTTGAAACACTGGAGGTCATCCATTGCATAATAAGATATGAGATATTGAATTAAGTCCTATTTAAGATACAAGCCATAATAAAGAACTCAGATTCACTCTCTCCGCCTAATTTCCAGGTTTGTTGATAAGGATATGTGTGATAACATTAAGTAACAATCTGTCATTGGCATCCATATTGTTGATCTTAATTCCCTAAACTTCTCTATTGATAGTCCGATAAGTTTCCTCTTTACTATAATGAGCAGAACTTAGGGAATAATAGTTATCAGAGAAGCAAAGAGCAGTTTTCTCATGAGGTGGAATATCAAAGATTTCAACAAATTTTGTTTCACTGACGAGTATTTTGGTTCTCCTGACTTCAGTAATACATATTCCCTTTTTAGAGTCATACTCAAAAGTTGTATAAAAAGCTTTCACTACTTCATCTGACCAATAACCTTTATACTTCACAAGATTTTTCAAACCCATGTTTTCTAAATAGTTAATGAAAGGCATGTTCCCCTGGGAAAAATAATCACAATCCAAGAATTTGCTAAGAAGAACTTTTTTGGATTAAAAGAATTGGGCATACCTTTCTTTATGTTCCGGTGAAATTAGAAGATCACCCATGGGTAGAGTACTTAGATTCTTAGTCCTTGCTTTCTTTGAGCATGAAGAGGAAGCCATTGAAGAACTTTGAAGGGCCTTGGAATCCACAGATTTAGGCCAAAACCAAGAAGAGAGACAACATTTATGAATAATCAGACAAAAGACATCGAGAGTGCCCTAGAACCTTTGATCCAAGAAGAGAAAGATGAATAAACACCGGAATCTTAAAGAAATTGTACCTGGGAAATGAAGAGACTTGGTCGACCAGGAGAGCAGGAAAGTTCGGCCAGTAAGAATAGTACCAAATGATTTTAGAAGTCTTGAAATTTAATATATACTCGCATCATTAAGTGCCTGGTGGTCAACCAACGTGTGCTCACTAGCCAACCATCATGGGGATGGAAAAGCAAACTAAAGATACTGTCAAGCACTAGTCGACCACTTGTGTCTTAGGTAGCATAAACCTTTACTCAGCATCTAGCATTTGTCATATGGCATTAGGTGATGAAGAGGAGCGTTGGGCGTTGGCATCTGGCATTAGGCGTTGTACAAGAGCGTTGGGCATTGGCTCAATGACTGATAGATATAGGCATTGTTGGTCGACCACTGATAAGCACATTGGTCGACCAACCAACTGCAGAACCATAAATCTTACTGATTTCATAATGTAGAGGAATGAGGGAGCCTTAGAGGATTTTTATGAGGATAAATACTTGCAAAACATTTTTAGTAGACACTCTGAAGCTTAAGTTAGTAATGTAAAACATTATAAAAGGACTAAATTTAAACACGTATACAATAGTGAAACAATTTTTAAAGTTCAAATGGATTTGTCATACCAAGTTCTCTTTTATGAAGCTGAATCTTTCCCTACTCAGAGGTTTTTGTAAAGATGTCAGCCAATTAAAATTTAGTTTGCACAAATTCAAGTAAGACATCTTGCTTTTGAACATGATCTCTTAGAAAAATGATGTGTTATTTCAATATGTTTGGTTCTTGAGTGCTGAACTTGATTCTTGGATAGACAAGTATTATCACATCTAATGGGGATATTGTAAGAAACACACCAAGGTCTTCAAGTTGTTGCTTCATCCATAACATTTGAGCACAACAACTTCCAGATGCAATGTATTAAGCTTCAGTTGTGGATAAGGCAACACTATTTTGCTTTATACTAAACCAAGAGACAAGAGAATTACAAAGGATTTGGCAAGTTCCACTTGTACTCTTTCTATCAGTTTTGCTACCCACAAAATCAGCGTTTGAGTAGCCGGTTAAGACATTTAAGGATCCTTTAGGATACCATAAACCAATTTTAGATGTGCTAATCAAGTATTTGAAATTTCTTTTTACAATTTTAGAATGAGATTCCTTTAGGCAAGATTGAAAATGTGCACACATGCATACACTGAACATGATATCGGGTCTACTAGCGGTTAAGTATAAAAGTGAGCCGATCATACCTTGATATTTAGTTATGTCAAATGGTTGACCCTCTTCATCCATGTCCAAGTTTGTTGAGGTGTTCATTAGTGTAGATGCAGGTTTTGCATTTTCCATTCCAAATTTCCTGAGCAACTCTTTAGTTGGTTTGGCTTACAAATGTACCATGATCCATTTATTTGATTTGAAGCCCAAGGATGAAGTTCAGTTCACCCATCATTGATATTTCAAATTTATCCTGCATGATCTTGGCAAACTTTTTGTAAAGCTTTTCATTAGTAGCCCCAAAAATAATATCATCAACATAGATTTGCATAATGATCAAGTCATGCTTTTCCTTTTTGAAAAACAATGTTGTATCAACCTTTCCCCTTGAAAATTATTTTCTAAAAGAAAAGAGCTTAATCTATCATACCAAGCTCTAGGAGCTTGTTTGAGACCATAAAGAGCCTTTTTCAATTTGAATACATGGTTAGGATTTTCAGAATCTTCAAAACTAGAAGGTTGCTCTATATAAACTTCTTCCAAAATATTGCCATTGAGAAAAGCACTTTTTACATCCATTTGAAATAATTTGAAATCATGTATGCATACAAAAGCCAAAAGCATTCTCATAGCTTTAAGTCTAGCCACAAGTGTAAAAGTTTCATCATAGTCAATGCCTTCCTCTTGATTATAACATTTTGTAACTAGTCTAGCCTTATCTCTAACCACAACTCTATTCTCATCAAGTTTATTTCTAAATACCCATTTTGTGCCAATTATTGTTTGAGTATTAGGTCTAGGTACTAAATCCCAAACTTGGATTCTTTCAAATTAGTTTAGTTCTTCTTGCATAGACAAAATTGAATATTTATCAATAATAGCATCATCAATGTTTTTCAATTTAGTATGAGAAAGGAAGGCGGAGTGATTACAAACATTTCTAAGGGAGTTTCAAGTTGTTACCCTTTGTGATGCATCCCTTATGATGAGCTCCTTGGGATGACCTTTGGCATACTTCCAATCTTTTGGAAGGTCATCATTGTTGCTGGTAGTGATCTCCTCAAGAGGTATTTTTTCTTCTTGTGGTATTTCTTCTTCTTGATACAGAGTGATATCTTTTTTTGCATCTCCTTCATAATCCTTCTTCACTTTATCATCCAAAGAAATGTTTTTGAAGGAATCTAACACTTTATAGTCATCAGTACAATCTTTAAGAGAAGGGTTAAATTTATTAAAAACAATATCTATGGATTTTTCAACAGTTTTGGTTCTTTTGAAAGCTTGATCCTTTTGAGATAAGAAAAGAGTCCATGTGTACCTTGAATAATCATCTACAACAACTACTGCATAGGAGTTGCCTTCAAGACTCTTCGTCTTAGATGGTCTTACAAGGTCCATATAGAGAAGTTGTAATGGCTTTGTAGTTAAAACAATATCTTTAGTTTTGAAAGAACTTTTGACTTGCTTACCCTTTTGATAAGCATCACAAAGCCTAACATTTTCAAATCTTATTTTGGGTAAGCCAATCACAAGATCTTTCTTAATTAATTTATCCAAAAGATTCATGCTAGCATGAGCCAATTTTCTGTGCCAAAGCTAACTTTCATCATTTACACTAATTAAGCATATAGAATCTATAGAAGGATCTTCATCAAGATTTATAACATAAACATTATTGATCCTTTGACCAACAAGCTTAATTTGCTTATCATTGATGTTCTCAACTATGCAACGATATGAATAAAAAATAACTCTATTTTCTTTGTCGCATAGTTGACTAATGCTAAGCAAATTATGGTTGAGGCCTTCAACATATAATACATTTTCAATGGATGTTGAAGAATTCTTATCAACCTTACCAATACCTTTGATCAAACCTTTATCGTTTCCTCCAAAGGTCACTTTGCCTCCTTTTGGAGTTAGAGAATGAAACTTGGATTTTTCTCCAGTCATGTGCTTGGAGTAGCCATTGTCCAAGTACCATTTTTCACTTCTAGTTTTAAAGCAAACCTGTAGAAATTCAACTCTTTTTAGGTACTTAAATCTGTTTCGGTCCTTCCTTATTAGTTGTTCCTTTTACAACCTACTTTTTTTTTATTTCCATTTGGAGTCATTTTCTTGTAGTAGTAAAAGTTGGAACTATGTCCTTTTAAACCACAATAGAAACAAGTAATGAAGGAACTATTTGACATTGTTGCTGGAACAAAAAAATTCTTGTAATATTTTTCCTAGATTTAGGTTTGTAACCTATTCCAGCTTTGTCAAAAACACATCTTTGTTTTCCAAGCAATATGTTCAAATTGTCTCTTCCTTGTATAAATTTTGCAAGGGTGGTTTCAAGTCCTTATTTTCTTTTTCTAAATCAATGCATCTACAATAAGGATAGTTATCTTTTGAAGAGTTGAACAATGATTTCATGCCTGCATTTTCTTCTATCAAAATAGAATTTTGTTTTTCAAAGTCCAACCTTTCTTTCTTGAGTGTGATAAGATCAATTGTTAAACTTAAAATTTCATTCTCAAGCAAAGAAATCTTTTGTTTTGAAATGCTTATTTTTTTAGCAAGCTATAAAGATTCATCATGCAATTCTTCAAAAGCTTCTTACAGTTCATAAATGAATATGAGGGTTCAAAATGAGTTTCCTCTTCATTATCTCTTCCCATGAAATAGAGATTTGATTCTTCACTTTTCTCTTTATCTGAATTGCTTGAAATGCCTAACTGTATGGCAAATTTTTCAATTTCTTTTGCCATGAGACAGAGGTTAGCTTCTTCATCATCTTCATCTAATTCACTATCTGCCCAGATTGAAGAAATATATGCCTTCTTCTTACTTTTGTCATGGCCTCTCTTTTCTTCTTGTTCTTTGTTGAGTTGTGGGCATTCCCATTTGATATGCCCAACCTTTTTACATTTATAGCATGTAGGGCCTTCTTTGCTATCTTGGTCTCTTCTCCATTTTCTTATGTTTCTGTCTTTCATAAATTTTTTGCACTTTTTGACAAAGAGGCCAAGATCTTCTTCATTAATATCTTCTTCTCCATCACTTTCTACTTCTAGTTTCTTGGAAAAGGATGACTTCAGAGAGAAAGTCTTCTTTTTCTTGGATTCATCCACTTGCCTTATTTCCAGAATTTTTGGCTCATAGTTTCAGAGATTTCCAAATAGAGCTGTAAGTGATTCCATGGATTCTCCTCTTACCTCCATGATTTTTGTTCTCTTAGCTTTCCACTCAGGAGTGAGACATCTCAATATCTTGGTGGTATGAGTAGATTCTACATAAGTCACACCAAGAGCTCTCAAATAGTTAGTGATGTGAGTAAATCTTAATTGGATTTCAATGATGCTTTCATCACTCTTTATTTTGAAATTTTCATACTCATTTGTAAGAGTACTAATTTTTGATTCCTTGACTCCTTGAGTTCCTTCATGTACAACTTCCAAAGTGTCTCATATCTCTTTAGCAGTTGTACAGCTAGAAACTCTAAAATATTCATTTTGACTTAAGGCACTAACAATAATCATTATAGCTTTAGCATTTAGATGAACAGTTTTTTTTTTTTCTGATTCAGACCATTCCTTTTTGGGCATTGGAACACTTTTCCCTTCAACAAGCTTCAAAGGTATATAGGGTCCATTTTCCACAATATCCCAGAGATCTAGGTCTTATGCATTAAAGAATGGTTTCATCTTGGATTTCCAGTAGCTATAATGATTACCATTAAAGACAGAGGGTTCTGTAAAGGAACTTCAGGTAAAATACCATCACCAAAACCAGCCATTATATACTCTTAGACTATTAAGTCTTTAATCAAGAGCCCAAGCTTTGATACCAATTGATAAAAATGGCTGAAACCCAAGAGGGGGTGAATTGGTTAATAAAAACTTTCTTCAAAACTAATTAGAAGTTCAAGTAAATTCAAATGCTCAGTAGAAAATTGTTGACACTATAAAACAGAGCAATATCAAAATGAATGAAGATGGAGTGCAATTAATCAAATGTAAAGCTTTAAGCAATTAAAGAGATAAGGGAAGGAGATAAACATAGATATTTATACTGGTTCAGCTTAACCCAAGGCTACATCTAGTCCTTAAGAACACTTCTTGAGTTTTTCACTATAAACCACAAGTTATATAAAAGGGCACTTGTGAGCCACTATAACAAAAATATTTTTCTTTTCAAGGGTGTCTCTCCTCATCACAAATTGTTTTCTCTCAAAAACAAATTCAAGGAATAACTTCCTTGATCAATACACTTAGAGAAAGATGATTGTTTAGAAGAAACTTTCAAAACAGAGTGAATAAGACAGTGATAAGCCTTTAAAAGTAAATAATTTGATAGGGATTGACTTTATAAGAATCTAAGGCACAAAGAATGTTCTACTTGATGATTTGACATTCCTTAAGACTGATATTTAAAGACCTAAAAGGAATAGTGCTATTGGAGATGAATCATAAATTGATTTGCATGATTTCGACAAGAAATAGCCGTTAGAACGTATGAGCAAGTGTTGGTGGTCGACCATTGTGGACATGATGGTTAACCAGTGTAGTCTAGAAGTCATTCATCAAACACGATGGTCTACAGTTGTATTACATTGGTCGACCATTGCTTGCTTTCTTTCAAGGATATAGCTTCTGGAGTTGGCTGGTCAACTAGTAGAAGGATGGTGGTCGACCAGTCTTCAAAACTTCAAAGGCCTTTTTCTATTGGAGCACGATGGTCGACCAATGTGCAAAGGGTGGTCGACCAGTGTGCTGATGTCTTCAAGTACATTGCTTACTGGAGCTCGTTGATCAACTAGTGTGCAGAGGGTGGTCATCCAGTGTCTTGTCACACTAAGAAATTCTTGCTTCTGGAGTCTGTTGGACGACCAGTGAAGATAAGGTGGTCAACCAATGATAAGCTAAAATTTAAAAGTCTATAAAAAATAAAGTTTCAGCAATTAGACAATACTCAATTATAATGTAATATTTTAATTTTCTTTGTCATTCATCAAAATCAAATGTTGCTTTAAATGCAATGGGTTCAACAGTTTTCAACAACCAACTCCTAAAGAGCAAGCGACATGGTCAGCTGCCAGGCAAAAGGAGTACAAGCAAATTATTTAGAAAGATGCAAGAGTGTTACTTCTCATACAGCAAGGAGTAAGTAACACATTCTTTCCAAGAATTATGAATACAAGTAAGGCAAAGGAGGCATGGAGATTCTGAAGAGCCAATTCAAGGGATCTGATAAGGTAATTACTATTAAACTTCAATCTTTCTGAAAAGATTTTGATAATTTATTAATTTATTAATCAAATCAGAAGTTACGAAGTCACGATAAAAGATGAAAAAATTATTAAAATTTACTAAGATGGCTTACTCCCAAATATGATCATGTGGTGGCTACAATTGAAGAAGCTAAGGATTTATCAAAGCTCACTCTAGTGGAATTAATGGGATCTCTCCAAGCTCATGAGGAGAGAATGCAAATATTTGAGCAACCACTTGAGCAAGCTTTCCAAACAAAAACAAATATCTCTAAAAGTAATGGAGATAAAAAGCATGACCACGGACAAAATGCTCAAGATAGAGGATCATCTAATTACCGTGGAAAGGGGAGAAGAAATAATAATCAAGGGAGCAACAATAAATCTAGCTCTTACTGTAATTTATGCAAAAGAATAATCATAATACAAAATATTGCTGATATAAATTCAAAAGGTGTAAAAGTGATGTGATCTTTCCCAACAAGTGTATCAGGTCGCACAAGTGGTAAAGTGAGAGAAAGAGTTATCGTCCTCAAGGAATGACTTTTAATAATTACCAATTTTACTAGCTTAAGTTATATTTGGACAATTGAAAAGGTTGAGCGGATTTAGACTAAATTTAACAAAAGTATACTAAATTAAGACAAGGAATAAACTAGTACAATGAAAGATTATATGATAACAAAGTGGGTATAGGGGATTGATTTCACTTAACTCCTAATCCGATTAATTCATAGACAAACTAATCTTTGAGTCATTAAAGAATACTTCGATACACTTACAAATTCCTCTTAATGTTGATTAAGTTCATAAAGATATTTGAACTCAATGTCTTGGTGAAACAAATCTTCCTATTAATTAGCTAATGTCTTAGTCAAATTAATTGATTCGGAGTTTAAGCTTAAGAACTCATAAAAATCACGCAATTAAGGTTATCTATGTCTAGACGAACCCGAATTATGGTAGAAATTACAAAGGCAAGTATATATCAAACTACATCTAGCATTTATATAAACCTTAGGTTCATTGAAGATGGTAGCTAAGCATCCAAGAGTTATAAATAGCATTAAATTCTACTCCAATAATCGAAATTGCAATTATATTAAAGTACTCAATAACAAAGCTTCATAGAAGTCAATTACATCAATCCCCTAACTCTAGAGAATTAGTTACACATGGGGGAAGAAAGGGAAAACATCAAAAATACATAAATAAACATGATACAAGAGGAAGGAGAGAAAGAAATAAGCATCAAACTCAATGAAGAAGAGGTCTCCCTTCTCCTCAAATTGTTCCTTAACAGTGCCCTTCCTTCTCCAGCCAAAAAATCCTCAAATAATCTTCAAAAATTTAATTTATAGGCTCAGTCACGTGTATGTCAAGATCCGGGCGCCTAGGTGCCATGCAGAAAATAAGTAGAAACAACATGGAATGACGCCTAGGCGCCACCTTCAGACTTCGAGATAGAGAGTTTGGGGACTGGCGCCTCTAGGAGCTTTGTGTGGCACTGAGGCGCCAGACATAATTGTCAGGCTGAGAGTTTAGAGCATGGCGCTTGAGCCGCCAGCCTTCAAGCTTGCTCAGAACTCTTCAGCTCTCCAACTTGTATCATACCAAAATATACACTTACAAGAAAATATAACAAAGTGCATCAAAAAGCAAGGAAAAAGGGCAATAAAACAAGGAAAATAAGGAAACTATAATACGAGAGAAAACTAAGCAAAAAATAAGGTAAATGATGAAAAAGGAGAGCAAAATAGGACCAAGGGAGAGAAAAAGCCTGATAAAACCCAAAGGAAAATAACCAAAATAAAGGACTTATCAAAAAGATACACACATATTGAAAAAGATTGTTGGTATCAGCAGAAAGATGAAGCAAATTTTACTGGAAAAGACCAATCCCTTGATCAAATATTTTATTCTGTATTTTCTACTTAACAGGAATCAAGAGATATTTGGTATTTAGATAGTGGTTGTTCAAACCATATGACAAGCAATAAAATTGCTTCATCAATTTAGATGAAAATATAAAATCCCAAGTCACACTTAGTGATGGGAAAATTCAAAGAGTTGAAGGAAAGGGCATTATAGCAGTAAAAATAAAAAATGGCCAAAAAAAATATATTTATGATTTTTTTATGTTCTGGATCTTACTCAAAATTTATTAAGTGTTGGCCAATTAATTCAAAATGGCCTCTAAGGGGCAAATGATAACTACTAATAAAATGGCCCCTTAACAAAATTTTTCCTTTAAATATGCCACATAGGCAATATGTTATGAAATGTGAAAATATGGATGAAGCCACATTAGGCATTTGAGATATGGCCATTTAAATTATAATGGCTTTAAAGTATTAAATAAAAAAGATATGGTGCTTGGGTTACCATCTATGCATTTTGAAAGAAAAATTTGTGAAGGATATATTTTTTTGAAAAATGCATAGATTACCATTCCCAAAATCATCTTGGGGAGCAAAAGCTTTATTAGAATTGGTGCATGCAGATATTTGGAGACCTTCAAGAGCCCCCACTCTTGTTGGAAAGAGATATTTTCTACTATTCGTTGATGATTTTACCCGCATGATGTGGGTTTACATCATCGAGCAGAAATCAAAAATATTTAATTGTTTTACTCAATTTAATGCCCTAGTTGAAAAACAAAGTGGGCATCCTCTCAATATTTTAAGAATTGATCATGGAGGAGAATTTAATAATCAAAGGTTCATCAAGTTTTGCAAGAAGCATGGCATCAAGAAGGAGCTCACTATTCGATATACACCACAATAAAATGGTGTTGCAGAAAGAAAGAATAGAATAGAACCATTCTAGAGATGGCTCATGCTATGCTACAACAGAAACAACTGCCAAAATCATTTTGGGCTAAGGCAGTAAATACTACTATCTACATTCTCAATCGATCCCCTACAAATAAAACTCCATACAAAGCATGGTTCAAGAGGAAGCCAAAAGTTGATCACTTCAAAGTCTTTGGCTGAATCTCATATTCCAAAAGTCAACAGAGAAAAACTCGATGAAAGAGGAAAAAGATGCATCTTCATTGACTATAGTGACGAGTCTAAAAGCTATCGTCTGTACAATCCAAAAACAAAAAAAATAATCATTTCAAGAGATGTCATATTTAATGAAGAGGCAAGTTGGTAATGGAGCAATGAAGCACCCAAAAGAGTCCAACATATAAATACTAAAGAGAAAGCAAGAGAAGACATAAGCCCAAGCACAAGCTAAATTTTCAAACCAAATTTTTCTTCAGATTCATCTTCTCCAAGAAAGATACAATCTTGTAAGATATTTACCAAACTTATGATGTCGCATTCTTTTCTTGTTAACCTCAAAAATATGAAGAGCCTGTAAAAGAAAAAGAATGGAGAAAAGCTATAGATGAAAAAAATTAAGATGATCGAGTAGAATTTTTAATAGGCCATTTTTATAATTTTTGTTTTTGATAGCGTAAAGTAAGCAATATATCCAAAAAGCTTAAGGCACAACTTGTGGACAAGGCTATTCACAATAACTTGGGATTGACTTCAATGAAACTTTCGCTCCTATGGTATGAATGGAGACCATAAGACTCGTACTTGCTTTGGCGGCACAATTGAAGTTGAACATCTACCACTTGGATGTAAAATCAACATTCTTGAACAGAGAAATTAAAGAAGTGTACACTGAACAACCTCAAGTATACGTCATTCAAGGCAAAGAGAACAAAGTGTACTAGTTGAAGAAAGCACTATACGGACTAAAACAAGCACCACGAGCCTGGAATAGCAAAATAAACAAGTATTTTCTCAATCGAGGTTTTACAAAAGCCCAAGTGAGCCATCATTATATGTAAAGGTATGTGAAAATAATTTTCTCATCCTATGTTTGTACAAGGTAGAAGAAGATTGCAAGTTAATTGGCTACACAGATAGCGACTAGGCAGGCAACGTCGATGATCAAGATAGCACATTTGGATATATCTTTATTCTAGGATCTAAAATAATTTCATGGTCATCAAAGAAGCATAAGACAACTGCACTCTCATCAGTCGAAGCAGAATACATGGCTGCAACAAATGCTGCATGTGAAGCAGTTTGGCTTAAAAGAATTTTGAAGAATTTACATCAACATGACAATAATCCAACACTAATATATTGTGACAACATGTCAACGATTGCTATGACAAAAGAACCAATTTTTCATTGCCGCTCCAAGAACATTGAAATTTGACATCATTTTATTCGAGAGCTCATGGAAAAAGGAGAAATCAAGATGGAATTCTTCAAGACAAAAGAACAACTAGCAGATATTTTCACAAAGCCTATGACCATTGAAAAATTCAATAAGTTTAAAATTGCTCAGAGTTATAATTTTTTCTAAATTATGGAGGAGTAATAAAAAATAATTTAGAAAAATGTAATTAAAATTTAAATATGCGTGTGTGTCGGTTGAAGCAATCAGAATTGTGTGGAATTTGCTAGAAAAATATATGAGATATTTTAAAGAAATGTATGGAACTTTCGTGAATGGCAGTAATGAATAGAAATTTCTAGGACATTAAAAAACCGCCATTCTCTGCCTATATAAAGGGACGTGTACGCATCAAATGTGTGAATAAATAATATCAAGTTCTTATTCATAAACCAACTACTCCTTCTTTCACTTTCCATCACATAAAATCAATTTTATTTCAATTTCCACAAACCAAGGCAAGCTGTCAAAGTCAAGCAATCATTCTTCAAAGCCTAACCTCTGCCTCTCTACTCATCTCATCCACGTCCATACTCATTTTCTCCCTTCTTTCATATCATCACCCATAATCATTCCCATATGTCATACATATCATTGGTAATTATGAAATTACCACTATCCTTCTGAATTCAATTATATCAATCATCACCAAAATGAACTCAAATATTACAACAATAACTGTCCTTAAATGTGATTTGAAAGGCAAAGGAAAGGAAGATTACCCATCAAGCCCCACTTCTCAAACCTCCATTTGGCCTTTATAAAGAAGAAACCTCAAACCTAAATGAAAAACACCTTGAAAGTTCAGCAAAAGAAGACTAGAAGACGTCATTCATGTCCAAGAACTTTTCCCTACCCTCTTCCAACCTATCATTATCCAAGTGACGAAAACTTCACCGCGAATCATGCAACTCATCAGAGGATTAATATTGCTTGCTATAGTGGATGACCACAAGCTCTCACCCAATCTATTGTTAAAGATAGACATAAAGGATATAGTGGATATTAAAGCCTTAATCTTGCATAGAGAGTAAGCTTGTACAACCTAAGAGGACTAACCCCATTAGGCTTTCATGCGATTCCCCCATCTCATGATCCAATCTCACTTGATTTACTGGCTCATCTTAATAAAGGGCATTACAAACTAGGAATTATGGTTGTCCATATGTGCAAACATGCTAGTCTACTCCCAAGCAAAAGCTCTAATGAGCAATCTATCCCTTCTTCTAGAGATACAAGCCCTGGAAAACTCCTTCCTCCTGGTCCTTTTACCACCTTTGTAGGTTCTCCCTAAAAACCTCTACTTCCTATTGGGGGAGAACTTGAGGATCAAACTTCCATAGTCATCACCTCCAAATTTGGGAAAAATGGACTGATAAAGAATCTATAAGAATCTTACTCAGTTCTTATCCTCCAAACGACCATTTATCACTAGGAAATTATCATAGTCACTTCATGACTATAACTAGACCTATGGACTACAAAATATAGAATCTATCTTGATTTGCTCCTACCTTCCTGGTTTATGAGTACCATTAAAAACCTACTATCAAATTGGACCAATGAAGAAGAGGCAGTCATGGAAGAGAAACTACAAAAGTATGTTGCTACCATCACTATCTTTGCTTGGCACTTGCAAGCAGCATCGTGACTTGGGTTTAAGAAAGTGTTTCAAGAATTGGAAGGAATTTACTGACTAATAATGGTCAGCCTAACAAAGACTAGAATTTCGAGAAATTGAGTAGAGGATATCATTAGCACCTTGAACTTCTCATGTCGCACCAAAATGAACGCCATGGGAATATTAGGACACACCTGGAACACTTAGGGCGCGTTTAGTTCACCATTCCATATGGAAAGTAGCTTTCCATTCCCAGCAATAGTGGTGCGTCCTCTATTTGGTTGAGAAGTTCCAGCAGAAGGCATGTATTCCATCTGGTACTATTTTCCATTTTTAACAGTACGAATGTTTCCTTCGAAGACTCAGTGGAAAACTAGCTTTCTACTCTTGAAAATTATTGAAGTTACAATGGTGCCCTTTTATTCCTTGTTTGCTATATGTCCTCATTGTCTTCATCCCTAAATCTGAAATCCAATCCCAATCTTCATAATTAAATCCTTCGCTTTCTTTCCCCTTCTTCCCTCTCTCTTATTCGTTCCTCAACCATCGTCCTAGTCTTCTCCTCCTTCAATAGAGGCCAAGACTCCTACTCTCAGATTATCGTCAAGATAGAGTATAGGTCTCTTGGTCTTCTCCTACAACCCCTGTTCTGTCTTTCATCTTTAGGAATCAAGATCAATGACATGGCAAGTATACCAATCGAACAAGTAATAAAGAGTGAGTGTGAGTATCGTCCCATAGAGATTGAATTGTCAATTACTCAAGAAACTAGAATATACTATTTAGACCAAATATTTAATTGAATGAAGTTTGAATAATAAAATAAAACTCAAATAACAGTTAATGTAAAAGAACATAACAACAAAAGTGTTTAGAAAATTTATCAATTAAAAAGGACTAAAGTTGCTAATCCCTTTCGTTCTACCTAACAAATGTTGTTTTCCCCCACTCTTGCTCTCATCGACATACAAAAGAATCTAAGGCTTATCACTACCTAGAAGGATTCTCTCAAAACTAAACTATTAACCTAATTTCTCTATAATTTCTTATGAGCATTAAGTTCAATTCTAAACCAAGCCTATGATTGATTATATAAGGCTATCGATTATATGTCTATATCATTAGCAAATCAGTTCCTTAAACACCTAAGGTTCATAACTTATACTTTTTATTCATTGGTCTAATCTCACCTCTCTCTCTCTCATGACAAGCAAAATCACAAATCAATCAACAATTTGATCAAGATAATGGAAAGCATTAATCATTGAATGAAAATAATTGTAATACAAAGTCAATGTTAACAAGAGTAGAGAGAAAAAACAAATCTTGTTTGAAACTACAGTTCATAGTAACCCTAGAATATAAAATTTGACACTCATGGTGACAAAAGAGCAAAAATCAACAATAAAAAGAGATAGATCCATGAATCTAAGATAGGAGGTAGAAGAAATAAGCTCCAATAATGCTCCAAAGACAAGCTTATTATCTCTTTCTTTTCCAAACTTAGAATCCCCTGAAAAGTTTTGCACAAAAACTATTTCTATCCCTAATTTCACTGGCACTGTTCACCCTCACTAACAGCAGAAAAAAAAAAACTTCACTTTTAGCGGAAAACACTGCAGTAATCTTACCTTTTTGCAATAAAATTTCCTTTTTTACTTCACCTTATTAGCCATTCAATTACTAAAAATCAACCTTACAAAAATATTAGAAAATCATTACAAAACTAGAAAATAAAATCAAAATGATAAAAATCTAGAAATCCAAATGAAGCAACAATTAAAGAAACAAATAAGTTATTTTTACTAAAAAAGTAACAAAGCTACAATCAGGGGATTATGAATTGATGATCAAAATGGATCCTAATTTAGTAAAATTAGGAAATTAACACTCCCCCAAACCTGAGAATTTGCTTGCCCTCAAGCAAAACAATTCCACACACTCAGAGAGAAGGCATAAAGGAATGAAACAACATGATCCACATGAAAATGTTGTCTAGAGGTTGAAAAAGACTAAAGCTATACAAGAGAAACTCACTATGATACCAAAACAAAAAAGAACTCCATAAACTCACGTCACTAAAACTTCCTGAACACGAAGTTAACCAAATATGAAATAATAGTAAACAATTTTAAATAAAGTCTCGCATAACAATTTGCAATTCCTTGGCATCTCTAGACGTTCTGCCAAAACTTGAAACGAAATCTCATCATTAATTATTTTTTTTCTCAATGGCTTAGCTTTATTTTTTTTTCTCAAGGGCTTAACTCTACTTTTGATTTTTTTTTTAAAAAAGCATATCCCCTTATTGAACTTTTTTTTGGGAGATTAAAACTTCAAGAAATTTCAACTCACCCTGAAGAACGAAGAATCCACAAATGGCTAAATTAGCTTTTGTAAAACATTGCCACTAATATTACATGTAGGGTTACCAACATGTAAAGGACTCTAAAAATGATGTAAATTATAAAATCATTTCCCGTTTTTATAAAGGGGCTCCTTGTATAGCTTTAAGTCTCAAAAATTATAAAACCATTTGCATATAAACATTAAATTACATGCTTATTCCTTTTTGTAAAATGCCAAAGAAAAAAACACACCTCCCCTAAACCTAAATTGAACATTGCCTTCAATGCGTAGATGAATGTCAACAATTAAAACAATAAAATAGCAGTGACAAGCAAAGCAGGAATAACAAGAGAGATAACTGCAACTGCACAAAGAATTGACATATACGTAACGTTCAATACAAAATGAAGCTTAGTCGCCTTCACCACAGTGTTTGAAAAACAAAAAATAACAATTTTA
Source organism: Biancaea sappan (assembly GCA_037074585.1). Taxonomy (NCBI): domain Eukaryota; kingdom Viridiplantae; phylum Streptophyta; class Magnoliopsida; order Fabales; family Fabaceae; genus Biancaea; species Biancaea sappan. The sequence continues at coordinate 62,438,498 of CM073493.1, read as the reverse complement.
GCGCAAAAGTCTCAGCTTTTTGCGAGGCATCCTCATGAAGCCGGATGTGCTAAAAATGGAGGGGAATTAGGGTTCAATATGTTTTAATTATGCAATCAATTAGGAGTGAATCAGTTTTAATTAGGCAATCAATTAGAGATGAATTTAAGATTATTTGAAATTCAATTAGGAGAAAATTTGGGCGTTAAATCGAATTTAATTAGGAAGGAATAAATTTGAATTCAATTGAAATCAATCAAGAAAGAATCTTAGCATTAATCAGACAAGAAGGCACTTTATTACTCTCTTTTTTTTATTCCTCGCTAACAGCGAGAAATTCCCAGTTGTCCTCCATTAGGCTGATGATTTGTTTGCGGTCTTCACTAAAAGTGAGAAACTTTCTTCTGTAAAAAATCATCCTTCTTCAGTCAACAAAATTCACATTCCCCGTTGAAAGCGGAGAATTCTCGCTTTTAGCGAAAAACCACAGAATTCAAGAATCACCTCTAAAAGCTAAATGAAGCCAATCTAAAAGCAAAATACCACTCTAACACAATAAACCAACATCAAAAATCAATTCATAACTCATAAAATGACATCAAAACAACAAACATAAAAATCAAATCAACTCTAATTTTAATAAGACCACATCATAAACATGCAAAGACATCGCATAACAACATCAAACCATAAGCACGACATAAACAAATCTATCACTCAATTATAAAAACAAGAATAAAAAGAAAATAAAAATGTAGGGTTGAGAAGACTTAGGTTGCCTCCCTAAAGTGCTAAGTCTATAGTTTTCAACCAAACTTTACCGATGTTTACTTATGGTGGATCTTCCAATGTTGGCTACTTCCTAAATGCCTTTGACTGAGCAACAACCATGTTTGTTATATTAGGAATTAGTCTTTGACATATATTAAATTACCATAATGCTCATAAGAAATTATAGAGAAATTAGGTTAATAGAATCAGTCATTATGGAATCAGTCTTTGACTGAGCATTATGGAATCAGTCTTTGACTGAGCAACTCTAGATTAAATTATCATGATTGATTCTCTATAATTTCTCTATTATAGCAATTATAGAAACTATTAAGCCTTTGACTGAGCAACTCTAGATTAAATTATCATGACTCTGCATCATGGAATCAGTCTTTGACATATATTGACTAAATAACTCCTCAAACGATGACTTTTTCTCCACCAGAGGTTATGGAGGTATGTTATACTGACAAGCATTCTGATGATTAAAGCCTAGTGGATTAAATGGCTTACCAGTTAAAGAAGTACCCACCCTCTGATTTTTCTATGAGAAATTCAGATGATTCCACCAATTCAGATTAAAAGTATTCGAGTAATTCTATGGATGTGGGGCATTACTCATATAATTTACTTGCTCAGTCAAGTTGGAATCATCACATGCCTCGTTGGCATGACTTCCACCATAGAAATCATATACAAGTGGTGATGAAGAGATTGCACCAACTTGTACTTGACCCATTTTCTTAGTAAGTGAAGCTACTTGCTGAGATGGAACTTTGTTTTGAGCCAAAATTGCATTCAACGTATCAAGTTCCAACACCTCTTTTCTACTTAGACCTTGGTCATGAGAAGCTGAAGAATTGTTTGCAGCCATTGTTTCTATAAGATCGACGACTTCCTTCAAAGTTTTTGTATTAAGAGAACCTCTAGTTGAGGCATCAATCATTGCTGTAGTAGACAATGTCAAACCATTATCAAAGGTTTGAACTTGCAACTAATCAAGAATTTCATGGTGAGGACATCTTCGTACAAGATCCTTAAAATGCTCCCAAGTGTCATACAATGACTCCCCATCTTGCTGAGAGAATGAAGTAATTTCACTCCTCATTTTTTCTGACTTAGATGGAGGGAAATATTTGGCCAAAAATATCTTGAGGAAATTGTCCCATATTGTGATGCTCCTTTGTGGTTGTTTCAATAACTAACTCTTAACCTTGTCCCTTAAAGAAAAAGGGAAATAATCGCAAATGAATAGCATCATTCGTAGCTTTATTCACCTTCATGGTATCACATAATTGGAGAAAGGTCGCAATATGAGCATTGAGGGTTTTTAATGGGGCTTCCACCAAACTATTCTTGCTGCACCAAATGAAACAATGTAGGCTTGAGCTCAAAATTGTTTACTTGTATCGGTGGTCACACTATGCTTGAAGTACACCCATCCGCATTCGGATATGCATAATCTCTAAGAGTCCTTTGAGCTGTAGGTTGTTGATTTCTGTCGTCATTATTTCCATTATTCAAATCTACTCTTTCCATTGTGTCTTCCTGCAAAGTATGAATTAATAATTCTCTTTTTCTCAACTAAGCTTCTTTCCTTATTCTCCTTGCTAGCTTCTCAATTTCAAGTTCAAAAAAAAAAAAGGCAAAAAAGGGGTCAATGGCACCTCACATACACAAACAAGAAAACACTAATAAGAGGAAAGACAAACGAAACAAAGCAAGTAAATAAAGAAATAATTAAAATAGCTAAAAAAAGAAAAAAAATGCAGTAAAAAAATGATAGAAAAAGTGTATAATCTAGCACTTCTTGGTTCCTATGAATATTGGCAAAAAATTTTCAATCCCCGACAATAGCGTCAAAAACTTATTGGTTACACGGTAAGTATGTTGGTCGTACAAGTAATAAAGAGTGAATGTGAGTATCGTCTCACAGAGACTGAATTACCAATTACTTAGGAAACTAAAGTGTAATATTTAGACCAAATATTTAATTGAATGAAGTTTGAATAATAAAATAAAAAAGAATAGTAAATGTAAAAAAACGTAGCAATAAAAGTGTTTAGAAAATTTATCAATTAAAAAGGCTTAGAGTTGCTAATCCCTTTCATTCTACCTAAGAAATGTTGTTTTTCCCCACTCTTGCTCTCATCAACATACAAAAGAATCTAAGGCTTACCACTACCTAGAAGGATTCTCTCAAAACTCAACTAGTTAACCTAATTCCTCTATAATTTCTTATGAGCATTAGGTTCAATTCTAAACCAAGCTTATGATTGATTATATGAGGCTATTGATTATATGTCTATACCATTAGCAAATCAATTCCCCTAAACACCTAAGGTTCATAACTCATACTTTTCATTCATTGGTCTAATCTCACCTCTCTCTTTCAAGACAAGCAAAATCACAAATCAATCCACAATTTGATAAAGATAGTGGAAAGCATTAATCATTGAATGAAAACAATTGTAATACAAAGTCAATGTTAACAAGAGTAAAGAGAAACAACAAATCTTATTTGAAACTACAGTTCATAGCAACCTTAGAATATAAAATTAGCCATTCATAGTGACAAAAGAGCAAAAATCAATAATAAAAAGAGATAGATCCCTAAATCCGAGGTAGGAGATAGATGAAATTGGCTCCAATGATGCTCCAAAGACAAGATCCCTTGCTTCTTAGGTCAAGAATGGTGTCTCTTTCTTTTCTAAACTTAGAATACCTTGAAAAGTTTTCCAAAAAAAAAAACTATTTGTACCCCTAACTTCGTTGGCATTGTTCATCCTCATTAACAGCGGAAAAAACTTCGCTTTCAGCATAAAACACTGTAGTAATCTTTCCTTTTTGCAATAGGATTTTCCTTTTTACTTCATCTCATCAGCCCTTCAATTACTGAAAGTCAACCCTACAAAAATATCAGAAAATTATTACAAAACTAGAAAATAAAATCAAAATGATAAAAATTTAGAAATCCAAATGAAGCAACAATTAAAAAGGTAAATAAGTTATTTTACTAAAAAGGTAACAAAGCTACAATAAGGGGATTATGACTTGATAATCAAAATGGATCTTAATTTAGTAAAATTAGGAAATTAACAATCAACCCATGTTCTTGACTTCTTGTTTCATCCTGTGTAGCTCCCCTATATTTCCCTCCAATTTCGTCTTGCCTTGTTTTCATCTTTGTGGCTATGTTTTTAATTCATGAAAGAGATTCTAACAATGAATGGGCTGTAACAAATGAATGGGAGTTGATTTTAACAAGGACCAAGTGAATAAATTAAAAAATTTATAGGAGTTGATTTTGATAAAGAACAAAATATATTCTCAAACAAGGGACTTATATGAAGTAACATAATAGTTTATATCAAACAAATGACAAAAATAAAAAATTTTAGGGTCCTAAGTGGATAAACTAAAAATTTTTTGGGCAAAGGACAAAATCTGTAAGGTTCTCAAATTTCTGTTGTAAATTTAGAAAATTATATTAAAGGGTAAAATAGTAAATTTTCTTATCCATTTCTTTTCTGTTTTCTTGAAAAACAGTAATATAATTTTCTTCCAGTCTTTTTTATTGCATATCAAATAACTTTTTTTTCCCTTTTCCTTTCTATTTTTTTCCTCTTTTCCATTTTATTCCTATTTTGTACTGCAAACTATACGGGCTGTAAATATTTAAAGAAAATACCACTTGAAATGAATCAAGGTTGTTAGTTTTTAAATTATATTTACTTATTTTGATAAAATCTAGGAAGCCGAAATATTTTACCAAAACAAGTGTCGAATCCTAAAATCTATATAATAGACTAAAACAATTACACTCTAAGGCATTAATTATATGGATGTCATTTAATAACATATAATAAAATTAACAAATTAAAATGAAAATTAAATGAATAAATTATGTAAATTAATAAATTCATTCCTATTAATGACACCATATTAAATTCATTCTAAGCAACCTTTTTGAGATGTATTATATGGATCTCCTTTAAATTCTATGAATATTACAACATATTAAATGCAAGTTGGTGTTATTGAATCTATAATGCATTCAAATGAATTTGAAAAATTTGCATTGAAATGAATTCAAATAATCCCTTTAAAAACTATGAATTGTTGTAAATTTAATTAATAATGTAATAATTTAATAATTAAATAATTGCAATATATCAAATATAAACTGATATGATTGATTCTATAATTGCATTCAAATGAATTTAAAAAATTTGCATGTATATAATAGACTAAAACAATTATACTCTAAAGCGTTAATTACATAGATGTCATTAAATAACATATAATAAAATTAATAAATAAAAATAAAAATTAAATGAATAAATTATTTAAATGAATAAATTATACATTACATTCAAATGAATTTGAAAAATTCGCATTCAAATGAATTTAAATCATCCCTTTTAAAACTATGAATCATCATAAATTTTATTAATAATTTATTGCAAAATATTAAATGTAAATTGGTGTGATTGATTCTATAATTGTATTCAAATGAATTTTAAAAATTTACAATCAAATGAATTCAAACCATCCCTTTTAAAATTGTGAATCATTGTAAATTTTATTAATAATTTAATATAATTTAATAATTACATAATATTAAATGCAAATTAGTGTGATTGATTATATAGATTGCATTCAGATGAATTTGAAAAATTTGAATGCAAATGAATTCAAAACATCCCTTTTAAAATTGTGAATTGTCGTAAATTTTATCTTAAATTTTATTAATAATTTAATAATTAATAATTACATCATTAGCATTTAATATATTCAATTTACTATTTCAAAATTCACGTTATATAAATAAAGGTCATTTCAACTGTCTTGTATTTCTTCTGTATTTGTATTAAATATGTTTTTTGCAAAATTAGTTTTCATTCCATTAGCACTTCACATATGGCTAAATTTAGAGAATTGCTGATGTTTATAAATCAAGGAATGATTTGAGGATTAAGGCTAGGGTAGTGAGGTTGTGGACAGTTTTATCGTTCAATATGTCTGAGAAGATTTTTAGTCTAGAAACCGTTTTGTAAGATTTTTAGGTAAATTTAATTTTAATTTTTAGTCTTGTGTTTATTTTTTGGTTTCTAAAGATGATCGCATACACAGTAGGGTGAAGAGATCATATGTGAATAAGTTCAAACGTCAAATAACCGAGAGAAATATTTATCTGATATTCATGTTTGATGTAATTAAGTCTAACAGTGATTATCAAACAACGAATCATACATTAATGCTTAAGTTTCAATTTTGAACTGATGTCATACTAGCTGAAGATATTTTGAGTATTCCAAAATTTATTTTCATATTTTGTTCATTTAGTGATATTTTAAATCATATTGCATAAGAGAACTATTTAGTAGGTTAGTTTTTATCTTATGTTTTGTAGATTATGTTTTATTTGTTATTGATTCTAACTTTATATGAATAATATTGTTTCGTTTCAGATGTTATTAGGATGTTCAATATATTTGGTCCGATCATAGAAAACTCAAAGAACGGTATCAAAAGCAGGCGTATAGAAATTAAGATTGAACATACAGAGTATTGTTTCTGTCTTTTTTTTTGTATTTTGATTATTCTATTTTTCTGTATTTATTATATCTTTCTATTAGTGTTCTCTTTGTTTTCTTTTTTTTAACGTGTGTGTATATATATATATATATGTGTGTGTGTGTGTGTGTTTTTTTTTTTTGTAGGTATAACATAATTATATATACATTATGAGAACAATTCGCAAACGAGCTGAATCAACATTTTATCAATAATCTAGGTCATTTAATTATTATTATTTTATAAGTTACAAAAATTTTTAAATTAATAAATTATCCGTACATCACACAGGTTACAACACTAATTTCACTGAAAATGTAGTAAAAAGTTCTTTTTACCTGACATTGGTAGTGGGGATTCTTTTTAAGTTCTTGTTTTTGGACATATTGCAATCTTGTCAAAAAACCTTGGGCTCTAGTTTCTTATTATTTTCAGTATAGGGCCCAATTGGTTCTAGATGGTTGGGCTTAAACCCATTTTAAGTGGGCCTGATTACCTTAGGGCTCAATACTACTCAATAAGAAAAACCTGATGAGACACTCAGTATCATTCTTCTTCGACCAAAAAAAAAAAGAATCATTCTTGTAATTTCCCTATATATAGTTTTTTTAATAGACAAATTTCCATATATTAACATTAAATTTTTTTAATTTAATAACTTGTGATAAAAAATAATGATATGCGTGTGTGTTGACAATTCTTACAATGTAACACTATATCATTTAAAAAAAAAAAAGCTCTTCTATATACCATTCTATCAAATAACACAAATATTTAGTAAATGACTATTGTAAATTTTGCATTAATGTTGACTATTGACTTTTGATGTAAAAGTTTTTTGTTTTTTCCTCTTTTACATACACACGCAAATTTAGTTTGCTCTTATAATTACTTTATCTATGACCAAAAAGAAAAAAAAAAGAATTCTTGGACAATAGTGAGTCTTGTACAAATTATGCCTAACATTCTCTTTACTTGTATCTAAAGAAAAATTAAAAATTTACAATACATTAATTATATGTCCAATAATTAATAATATTAATTATTAAATGAAAATATTTGAATTTAATTTTTTATTATTTTTTTATGTTACAATGACCGATGTCATAGGATTATGTGAAACCAAGCAGAAATCAATTGAAGTGAGCGCTTATTTCTTTCTTTCTTTTTTTAACTATGCTCATTGTTTAAAAAATTTATATAATATATATTAATATTAATTGATTAAACCAATTATAATACTTGTACATTGCTGAAATTTAAAGTGGGAAAAGTCAGAAACAAAGTGGGTGTGTGGACTACAATTTGAAATGAAGCCATTAAATGTGAATTAAATACCACCGCCACACATAAAAGAGTACAACATTGTTAACACTGGTCCTCTTACAACACACACTACATATATACACAAAGGGAGAGAGTAAATTATTAAATTGGTTTCTAAACATTATAATTATCTTATTTTAATTTTTGAAAAATCAAAATTTTAAGTTGGTCCCTAAAAATTATATTTGTCTCTCTTTAATCTTTTTATTTGTTAAAGTAATTTTTTGGCAACAATTTTTAATGAAGCCATTAATTGTGAATTAAATACCACCGCTACACATAAAAGAGTACAACATTATTAACACTGGTCCTCTTACAACACACACACACACACTCACACTCTATATACACACACAGGGAGAGAGAATAAATTATTAATTTTGTCTTCAATAATTATAATTTTCTTATTTTAATTTTTGAAAGATTAAAATTTTTAATTTAATGCCTAAAAATTTTTTTTTTGATCATTTTATTTGTTAAAGTGATTTTTGACAATAAAAAAGATAAAACTGTGACATACATAATCTTTTACTTTTAAAGACTAAATTTAAATTTTAATGTTTTAAATATTAAATTAAAATCAGTATAATCTTTCGAGACTTAATTCAATAATTTTCTCTCTGGTCTCCAGATAAAATTTTCATCATCTTGAACCGCTGCATTCACTTCATCTGCATACCTGTATATTAACTAATTAATTTTTTTTAGTTTATTTAATTCTTAACTAAATGTTGACCTAGAGCATATATTTTCTTTAGTGTCTGCAATATTTAGACTATTGGTCCCCAAAACATAATAATACACTCTTTAATATCGAGATAGTTTTAAATTTTAACTCCGTTGATTCTTTCGTAAATGAGCTCCATCATAGATTATAACCATTTTAACATTTATATGCTTCTCTTTTCAATTTGTTTCTTCATAAATTTTTATTGTCAATTTGATTTTTTACATATCCAAACATTTTTAATTTGGTCTATCATAGATTTGCATTGTCAATTTAGTCTTTCACAGATTCAAATATTCTCAATTTAATCTCTCTATTAGGTTATGATTAAATAATTTAAAGGTGCTAATTTAGTAGTTAACTCGCTGATTTGGCTGGGATGTAATTATTTTTTCTTTCATTGTGCTAATTTGATGCTGTGTAACAATGTTAGGGGATTCAACTTCGTTTAGTCCTCAAAAATCCCTTAACTCATTTCTTTATAATTTATTTTTTCAGCAAACTTTGAAGTGAAAATTACATATCTCAAGCACCATCACTATATGAAGAGTTGAGTAATAAACTCACTGGACCCATATGCCATATATCACAAAGCCATACGAATAGACTAATCCCCTCTAAAGTTAATAATATATATAGAAAAAGACAAGCACAAGATCATATTTTCTTTTATTTGAAGCTTGATCGAGTTTCTTAATAATTATTAATTCGAACAAATAAAGTGAGAAGGTCATGTGTGTCTCCCTGTTTTATTGCATTAAACGACATTGTTGTAATGTGAGGGATAGATAGAACGAACAAACAAAGAAGGAGCAATCAGTCAAAAGCAGATATAATGAAACATCAAACATGGTCAAGTTGTATTGTACCACAAAAGCTTGTAAACACAATCACGAGATGCTTGCCTTCCTTATTAATTCTGGTCCTACCCTTCACAAATTCTCCAACCATATGAGAATGACTCAGAAATCACTTAGTTCTCTAGCTAAGAGATTCTCTTATTGTGTGTGTGTGTGTGTGTGTGTGTGTGTGTGTGTGAGAGAGAGAGAGAGAGAGAGAGAGAGAGAGAGAGAGAGAGAGAGAGAGAGAGAGAGAGAGAGAGAGAGAGAGAGAGAGAGAGAGAGAGAGAGAGAGAGAGAGAGAGAGAGAGAGAGAGAGAGAGAGAGAGAGAGAGAGAGAGAGAGAGATGTAACTATAATTATTTGAGTAAATTATTGATTGGCTCCTAATTACAGTAATTTCAATTTAATTTCTGAAAGTTTGTGTTTGTTTTAATAATAGTAACTTTTTTTAACAACAAAAAGAACTAAATTGAAATGAATACTATTTTTTAGAGGCTAATTAAATTGATATACTTGATAGTTTAAGGACAAAATTGAGAAAATTATAATTTTTTAAGAACCAAATCCCTATCCCTAATTTTACTCTTTTTTTTTTGGGCGCAAGCTCAGTTTTAAGTAATTATCTGATACTATTTACAGATGAATGTGAATTAGTAATAATTAAAAATTTTAATTTTGATATGATTGAACTACATTAAATTATGGGTGGCAGAAAATCATTGATCCTACACGTAAAAATATGTAGGGTTTAGGCTGAATCTGCGAAAGAATACCTCATAAGCAAGTTATGTAAATCTTACTGAAATGTAAATGCCTGAAAAGTTTTAGATGAACCTTGAGATTCTTATTATTAATTATTTGAGTGATTACAAATTAGAGTGACCATATTTCAAAATTGATATAGTTAATAATAGGACATAGTTTCTTTTCTTTCCATCCTGGGTACGATTTCTCTTAGAAACGCTCTTGATTAAAAACTTTGAATATATATATATATATATATATATATATATATATATTATGTCCCTTAAACTTTAGGTCACTTGAAATTTGACCTGTAAATTTTAATTTTGAAAATTTGGCCATTGAACTTTTAACGTTAAAGAAACAAGTTAGTATTTCATGATTAGTTTTTTAAGAAATTCTGTATACATGTTTGTATTCTTAGTAAAATACTTGATAGCAAAAATATTGATAGTAAAAAGTCAATGTTCTGCAAACTAGATTGATTATTAAACTGATAAAAGTACTGATTTAAAATTTATTAGTTTATCTAAGATTGAATCGTGGTTGGAACGATTATAAATAAATAAATACATTTTTTATTTTATACAGTAAAAATCTAATATATTAAATTGATAAGTCCTTTCATGTTTAGGTTTTTCGAACTTACAAATGGTTTAGATAAACTATTAAGCATTTTTGTAAACAATTAATAATAATACTTAATTTGAATAATATATGAACATAGAACAAAATTTAAAATTAGTTACATAATATTATATCAATAGTATGTTTATGTAAAATAACACATTAATATTAAAATGCATGAATAATAAAAAAATGTATAAAAAATTAAAATAATAGAAAAATAAAACTAGTTTTAGCCATTGAAGTATTTGGCTATATTGGTTTTTTTTATTTTTAACTATTTTTCATTAATCAATTTACTAGATTAAACTGAATTGTTCATAAGACTAATTCATCAATTTGTTGTTCAACTAACTAGTTCAGTCTAATTATATCACCAATGATAAAAGTATAAAATTAAATATAAATCCATTGTTAAAAAGTAAAATCCTCCCTGCCATTAATAAAAAAAAATCTTAGTTATTATTATTATTATTGTAGTTATTTTTTTTAAAGTACTACTAAGTCCAAGACGAAGGAAGAAGAGGTTAGATCCAAAATCATTTTAACGTGAGAAAGAATAATGAATGCAGTCAGAGAGTCAAAGTGTGGTCAGAGGATCAGATGGTCAAAGCTCACTGCTTTAATTAATGGATCCATCCAACGGTTTTCATTGATTGTGTGATTGGGACCGTCAAATTTCCAGTCAAGTCACTTTCTTTTCTTCTTCTTTGTCCTTTCTCTTTTGCTCAACCACACATACACAAGACACAACCCATTCACTAAATTCATTTCGTTTTTCTTTTAATTAAAATGATAAATTAAAGAGTAAATTATTGACTTGCCCTCAAAAAATTTGAATTGTCTCAATTCATTTCTTAAAGGATTATATTTATCTCAATTCAGTCTCTGAAAAATTATAATTGTTTCAACTTAATCTCTAAAAGATCAACTGCTGCAATTTAGTTATAAAAAAATTATATTTATCTTAATTTAGTCTTTTAATTATTTGTCAAAATTACTTTTAAACAAACAATAGATTTTATGATTTAATAAAAAAAAAATCAAATTAAGACAAGAGTTTTTTTAAGGACCAAATTTTGTGACAATTATAATATTTTATTGACAAAATCTATAATTTACTCTGAATTAAACTATCATCCTTGAAGTTTTATCAAATTATACTTAGCATCCCCTTAATTTAAAATATTACACTCAACTCTCCTGATATTTTGATACATATATAATGCAAAAACTGTTAAGTGAAAAAATGCAGTTTTATTTATAATATGGTACTAAAAATTGTTAAGTAATTTTATTACTAAAAGAAATACATATTGTGCAAAAAAATTAACCTTAATGACTAAAAAACAATTAAAAGAGAACTAAGTGTAATATTTAAACAAGAGAGATACCAAATATGATTTAATCAAAGTTTAAATTAAAAATCCGTGTAATTTACCCTTAAAAAAACAATTTTTTTTTAAAAAATCAAAGTCATAGATATTCCAACTCCATTGACAACCAGATCAGAAGAACTGAACTTCTTTAGCTAACTACCATAAAAGCAAAAGACACAGATGCCCCCAAATTCTTCTTTCCTTCATGTCTCTGCTTATATATCACAAGTTTCTGCACATTTTGCATCTGACAGGTCTATATATGCCAGTGTTTCTTCACATTTGTCAACCTTGTACTCTCATTTTTACTTTGCTAAGTGTACATAATTAAAACAGAAATTCATCAAAATTTGTGTTTGATAATTGGTACAAATATGATTTACAACACCGTTATTAATAATATCTCATATATGTTAGATAAATATCAAGTCATATAAAATGGTTGTGTTTAATTAGTATCTTGGCATAAACACATTTACTTGTATATGGTACATTAATGTTCAAGACACCCAATGTCATTTAAAATGTAACAAAAATATAAAGACTAAATTACTTAGACAATCAAAAATAGGGTTTAGACTTTATAGTTTAAGATAGTTAAAAAATTATGTTTATTTCAATTTTTTTTATGAAAAATAAAATGTTTCAATTATATTTTACTTCCATATTTTTGACAATAAAAATAATTAAATTAAGACAACTTAAAAATTTGATATTCAAAAATGATAATTTGACAATTTATAATAAAAATAATTAAATTGAAACATTTTATTTTTTCAAGAAACAAAATTAATAATTTACTAAAAAATAATTTTAAATGATATTTTCATATTATTAAAAAAAAAGTCACAAGAATCTAACATATATCCGTGGCATTGGATTTTATATCTGACAGGTCTCTGCAAGTGTAAGTCAAAGTTTCTTGGGGTGACATTAATATGATCATCAGATTCTGACTTGACCTTAACATGGGTCACCACCGATATATATATATGATCAGTGGTGGGGTTCGGATGATAAGGTGGTTCAGTTCAGTGATGGCTTAGGGCTATATATATATACTATATATATATATATAACATGCAGACACAACAAAAAACGGATATATCATGGGATCATATTATGGACCCACATCACTATATATAACCAACTTATAAGCTTCTTCACACATTATATTCACAGCCATTATGACATTACCAAACTCCACCGATCCATCAATACAAAATGCTTCATCACAGTACTCTTTTGACATTCTATACATACATGTACTGCCAGTACTGCCACCCCATTTGACTGCAATAAATGAATAGATAATATAACATGATTGTCCTCTTCCAAAGTTCAAAATGCAATATATATATACTTGCTGTTAATTTTCTCATTTTCCAACCTCATCCATGGAAACTCGTTCAATTTGAAGTAAATGCAGTATATTTTAATCCCATTATTATGCATTTTTTTATGTCGTACGTACAGAAAAAAAATATCATTCTGGGCATGAAGGAAAAACATTGAAGTAATATTAGGTTATGAAGTGCATAAACCGAAATACCAATAATGAAAAGTAAAAACCCTAGATGTGTGTGCGTATGTGCATGTGTATTGTACACACGTAAAAATGAATGGTTTTGAGGCAGTTCAAGTTCGGCACAAAATGGATGGAAAATGGGGCGTTTAATTTCTGCTTAAGTATGAAAAAAACATAAGCCTTAAAGTCTAAATATATACAAGATGCCTTGTAAGAAATCAGAGTTTAAGAACAATATATATTCTCTATCAATATATATATATATATATATATCGAAGGATTATATGTTCATAATTTATGTCCTCAAGTATAACCTTTTGCAGGAATATGAGATCACTCCAAATGCATTGATATATTAGATAACACGTCCTCAGCTGTAATTGTGATAGGTCCATCATATTAAACATTTCTTTTGGTATTTACAGTGTTCCAATAATATAAACCGAAGAAATGGATATGGCATTAATTAACTTTTTGAATGAGTCAACTAAACCTGGAGATGGGGGAATCGTAAAATTGATATGTTTTCATTTTTTTTCGTCAACACAGAATTGACATCTTCATTTGACTATCCAGCTGGAGTTTCTAGTTGATAGATATTATTAATTATCTAAATGACTAAAGGATTAAGCCTTCATTCAGTGTTGGTTTCATTATTTTTTTCTTTTTGAAGTTTCTTTTTCAATTTCAGCTGGTACAATGATGGCACATGTTCAAACTTAATATCACATTCCATACCGACATTGGCTAGTTGTATTGTAGCCTCTAGTGACTGTTTGAAACCCACTACCACAAATGTTTGATTTCTAGAAACGTTAATTTAGAGAGAACTCTATTATTTATGTTTAACAAATCTAGAAAGAATTAATTTTTCATCTTATCTGGTCAGAGGATGCTCTTAGTAAAACAAAAAAGTTCATCCTTAATACTATAAGCCACTAGGTGGTTCAGTAGGTGTGATTAGTTTAGCAAGTGGCTATAAGTTTAAATCTTTGCTATGCTATGCAACCAAAAGGAAAGTAACACTTTCCGTAGTTTTATAAATTTCTAATCATTAATACACTCAAAATATAACTTGATGTCAAGCACTCAACTTTATGATACATGCAATTAATTATTTATAACTGGAGCTTTTAATTGCATTGTCATATATATATATATCTAACATTAATATATTCAAACTCTTCACACCATTGGAGACCTATAGTAATTAATTTTATAAATGTTTCCTTTATAATTGGAGCTAATAATATATATATATATATATATATATATATGGACGTTGCTTTAATTGGGTGGAAATTCTTTCCAGGTCCCTTTCCCTCTAGGTCCCTTTAAAAAAATTTCCAAACAAAATTATGGACAAAGAAATATTGTGGTCAATTAAATTTCTTCTTTTAAAAGAGAACAATTGACAAAAACAATGCAGCAATATCAATATCTTAAACGTTCTTCATGACTGTAGCCTTGTCAAAGCCATCTGCAATACCCTCCCCCCCTCCCCCCCCCCCCCCCCTTTTTTTCTTTCTTTCAATCCCAACTTCTAAAGTAGCTAGAAACCAACACAAAAAACACTGATCTGAATATTCTAGGTATTCCTTGGAATCTAATTTTTCTTTTTACTCTTAGAGGAATTTGGTTAGCCAGAAGCAAGAAGAGCTTCAACAATGAACCTTTTTTTCTAAATGCTTCAAAAAATAAATTCTTATCTCTTGCTGCTAAATTCTGGAATAATTCTCCAGGTCAAAATCAATCAAATCAGAACATTTTACCTAATATTACTCATACTACCTGTTGGGTGAAACCTCCTGGAAACTGGTTTAATATCAATATTGATGGCTCTGCAAAGTATAACATAATTGCAGATGGAGGTATTAATTATTATTAGAAATGAAAAAGTTGAATGGATCATTGGATTCACAAAATTTATTGAAAAAGGTTCCCCCAGTCTAGCTGAGGCAGGGCCACTTCAAGTTGGTTTGTAGATTGCCCTGGACCTAGGAATCTCAAATATGTTTGTGGAAACTAATTAACAAAATCTTTATTCTCTTATTACTGAAAATATTTGTCAATTTCATCCTCTTCTAACTATTGAAAATTGCAGACACCTTTTATCCAACTTTGAAAGAACTAATATTTTCAAGATCAAAATAAGTCTGAACTCTTGTTTAATTTTGACAGGCTAGCTAAGTATGCCAGAAGCCATATTCAATGTTTAAGGACCTATCTCAACCCTCCAACTTTTGTGCAACAAATCTATGTGGAGGAGTTTTGTAATAGTTGATAGTTTCTCTTTATCTTTGCTTTCTGTTTTTTGCTGGCTCTGTATTATTAGCGTACTCTATGGATGTCTCAACCACTTTTAGCTTTCAATATAATTCCTCTTTCACCAAAATAAAAAATCTTAAACAGAGAATTTTGCTTAGAATTAAAAAAAAACATAGGATTAACGATGACCATTGGATTAAACCAATCCAACGGCTACCTGAAGAGCTAGAGGGAGCTAGAGGGAATCCACAACCGCTTTAATTTTGTGAAATCTTCATGGCGAAATCAATCGAAAGGAACATATATATAATCTCTCGTTTGAATAGCTTTCTTGGAGCAAATTTTGACTATTCATAATCAGTATAATCAATGGAAGGACCCCTCTATATAAGACTTGCAATGACTATACCTAAGTTCAACATTTGCTAAAAAACAAAGCATCACAATCTAAAATATATAAGAAATTTATGACAAACACAAGTGATTAATAAAAATAAGAAAGCATTTAATTTTGAGGAGATATTATATATATATATATATATATATATAAATTTTGTCCAACTTTGATATTGAAAAAAATAGTACAAGGAAGTAATTTGTTAATGTTTAAAATTAACCACAAGATAACTGAATATGAACTTCAAATTAATAAACCACATGATAAATCAATTACAAATTAGTAACCTAATTCACAGATATAGGACACTGTATTTTACCCTAATATTTTGTTTTCAAATCAAACCATAAAGCAATTTTTCACTCCCCAAACTTGATTTACTTGTAATTAGTTTTATGAAAGATGATAGGTATCCAAAATGTTGTGACATTCAAAGTTGATGAAAGGCAACAACATTAACTCCGTATTACCCAAGTAATTATATCCAGCATTGGCTGATTCAGTGACAACGACTGGGACACTAATCAGGATAGAATTTTACCCTTTACATTCAATAAACTAGATCAAAAGGAGTTAGTCTTTCCACTTATTAAATGGGGAAGATACCTTTGATAAAAATCAAAAGAACAAAGTATATATAGATGTGTGTGTGTGTGTGTGTGTGTGTGTGTGTTGTATTTAATTTAGGGTTAGATCCATATTAACTCCCCATGCA
The DNA here is from genome assembly GCA_037074585.1 of Biancaea sappan. Taxonomy (NCBI): domain Eukaryota; kingdom Viridiplantae; phylum Streptophyta; class Magnoliopsida; order Fabales; family Fabaceae; genus Biancaea; species Biancaea sappan. The sequence continues at coordinate 62,421,615 of CM073493.1, read as the reverse complement.
AGTTCGTGGCTTCAGCTTTGTCAAGGACAATGGCCATGGTGGCGTGTAAGGAAGGAACACAGAGATAGAGATAAAAGTGGAAATTTGAAAAGCTAAGATTGATATTTTGTTTGGACTTAGAGAAGTACAATTATTATTCAGAAAATCCAATGCCATTGATGCCCATCTAGCTTCTACAAAGAGACTAGTTGGACGGTATAAAACCCTAGCTAGCACTGTATGTATACACCATTACTTATTTAATCCTGGCCAAACGCCAACTTGTACTTCTTCATGCTCATCCTATATATGTATACATCACAAGTGGCTTAATTAAGGATATAAATCTTCATTCATTGAATTAATATTTTAATTTTTCTTGGAAAAAAAAAATTTTTGTCCCTAACTTTTATCTTAAGTTTCAATTATGTTCCTAATGTTTTTGTGTGGATTTCATCCTACATATTTCTTTTTTTGTTTCGATTTTGTCCCTAAGATTAATGCCATAAGTGATGAAAAATATTGATGTGGATTTTTTCATGTGACTCGTCTATTATTAATGTGTCATATTAATTGATTTTAGTTTTAATTTTGTTCCAAACATTTGACTAAGTTTCAATTTTACCGTAATTAATACTTTTTTCATGTCTCTTATTTGCTTCAAATTAACGGCTAAACTTTTAATGTAAGTAAAGTCCACATTAGTATTTTTTTCGTCAACTTTGTTAACAATGTTATCCTTAGGGACAAAATCAAAACAAAAAGAAACATGTAAGACAAAATAACACAAAAAAAAAACAAAACATTAGAGATAAAATTGAAACTTAAGGTAAATGTTAGAGTTGAAAAAGGTACTTTTGCCTAATTTTTTAAAGATTTAATTTTTCTGAAGTTTTAGTTTTTTTTGTTCTTTTTGTAACTAGAAGTAACAAAAACAAAATAGTTTCAAATATATGCCTTAGAGATGTAGTCAACTAAAAAAAAAAAGCCAAAAATTGTATTCTAGCATGGCTCAACCTAAGTTTAATGTAATATAGAGCTAGCCTCTTGAATTTGATTTCACCAACAAATCAGCACAATGGTTAATCTCCCCAAGGGTATCGGTGATACGTAAACCCATGTTATTTTCCAAAATTTTTCTGATGTCTTCAATGACGACACCAAAAGCGTGACTGGAAGGGCACCCTTTCTCAATTAATGAGGCGGACCAGTTCAAGGAAACACGCGAAGGGAGGCACAAAATCTCCGGCAACAAGCAATCCATGACAGGTGGAATTTGGTTTATCTTCAATGGCATTCTTATTTAATAGATTATTAATAGTCCTAAGAGACGTGGTTTAATGTAAAGCCGATATATATAGTCATTAAGTGTCCGGTTGTTATTAAAACATATCACGAGAGGATACTACTTTGTTTAGGATTTTAGGGTTTTGTCATAACATGCTTTAATGACAGCATTGGCACTTAATAACTATATTATTTTTTGTAACAATAGGCTATGGGTATATTTGAAAAAAGTAATTGATAAACTAATTGAAACCTTAAAAGTTTGCTAAAAGCTTATAAATTAATTTTTAGTTGTAGCTGAAAGCTGGTAATGTAGTTTATTAAATTAGAAGTGTTTGGTAAAAGTACATGTTAAAATAGTTAAAAAATGTAAAAAGACATAAAAAGACATATATTTTATAATCCTAAAATAATACAAATAAACAGATCATTTTTTAATTAAATTAATTTAAATTATCATATATATATAATTAATTAAATATATAGAAAAACAAAAAACAAAAAATGACGGCCATTTGAAAATAAGAGTATAATGAATATGACAATAAGGGTATAATGGATATTTTGATTAAATGATAAGGATAAAATAGGAAGAAAAATTCAAAAGTTATAAGTTACTCAACGAGGTATTTCAAAATAAGTTATAAACTACTGAAATAAGCTCGTTTACCAAATACTTCTAAGAAAGTTTATAAGTTAGTCACATAAACTATGATAAGCTATAAGCTAGCTTATTTTGTTAGCCAAACACAACCTATGTCACTTGATTTATAAACTATACTAACCAGCTTAATATGAGAATTTATATTGATGATGAAATATTATTTGAATTGCGATAAGGAAATTGAGAAAAGATGTATATTTTCATTGGTTAATTAAAATAGTAATTCATTTTGCGTTTTCTTTAATTAGAAAATAATTTAGTATTGATAATTTTTTAATTAACTATAACAGATATTGATGAATAGGAACTGGATCATGATACATAATTAATATTAGAAGTGTTGTAGTAAGAAAACTGTTCATAGTTTTGCAAGATATTTTATATTCAATCTGTGTGTATAGGAGCTCATTATCACGTTATTATAGTTAATATTTTTGAGGCAAAAGTATTATTTTTGTCAGCAAACTTTGATTCAAGTTTCAATTTTGTTTTAAATCTTTATTTTGTGTCTATTTTTTTCTCACATCTTTTTGTTTAGCTTCGGTTTTGTCCCTAAGCTCAACATGATCTAAACTGTTAATGGCAAATATTGATATAACCACTTCTATTAAACACATATCAGCACCAACTTATTTAGGTAGGTATATTCCACATCAGTCATTCTCTTGAAATAACAAAATTTCCCTCATTTATTCATTTTTCCCTTTCAATTGTCTTCATTAATGGAGAGCAATTGTTTCATTTCAAGGAAATATTTAACGTGAAATGTGTCTACCTAAACGAATGTGTTTACCTGAATGAGTGCAATTTTTTCATTTCAAGGAAATATTTAAAATGAAATGTGTCTACCTAAACGAATGTGTTTATCTGAACGAGTTGGCACTGACATGATATAACTAGCCATATCAACATATATCGTTAACAATTTAAATAGTGTTGAACTCAAAAACAAAATTGAAATATATGAGACAACATTGATAAAAAAAAAAAAAGAAATTATGGGACGAAATTGAAACTTGAGTCAAAGTTTCACTACAAAAAAAGCCATAATCTAAGATGGATTTTAGGGACGGAATATGTTCGTCTCCGCCTCTAATTCCATCTCTAATTTCGAATTTAAAAAGCGGGAATTAGAGGCGGATTCTGGAATCGAAATTATCCGTCTCTAATTTAATTTCCATCCTTAATGTTAGGGGTATATTTGTCCATGTCAAAACCCGTCTCTAAAATTTTTCTTAAATTTTTAAATCACTTAAAATTAGAGAGTTATAATTTTCATTTTTGATTGCCAGCTCTAATTATCTTTGAATTTTTTTATATATTTAAAATTTAGAAACGGAATCTTCCGTCCCAAAATGTCCATCACCAAGTAAGTTAATTTAAAATGACGCCGTATTGATTCTGAGATGGATATTTTTGTCCTAGAATTCTGTGTCTAACTGCCTTTATTTTAAACAATGTCGTTTCGACATCGTCTTTAATCCTTGCCCTAATCCCCTTATTTCCCATTATAGCTGTTGTACCACTGTCCCTCTTTCTCGAAATTCTCTCTCCCTTCCCATTTTTTTCGGTAATCACCTCAAGCTCTCTGTATCGCCGTCCTCCGTGGAATCGTTGGTCCGGCCTCTTTGCTCCAAGTATGTTTCGTCAAATCCCATTGTGATGTTTTTTTGGGTTTTGTTTTCTTTTGTGCAATCTCATTCTCTCAACTCACACTCTGACTCCTTCATTCCCATCATCATCTTTGTCCTCACAACCATTGTAGAGTGTTGTCATGGTAGCTAAAGTCCCCTCTCCTCAATTGTTGACTTGCAAGTAAGCTTCCTTATTTTTTTCTTATGATTTGTTGATTTTTTTTTCTAATTTGTTGATTTTTTCTCCTTGATTTGTTGGTGTTGCTATTGATTTTATAAATATTTCTAATGTTTGAATTATATTCTTCTGAAATTTCATAGATTTTTCATAAATTTCATAAATTAGTAGATCAAATTGACGGTTCTAGCACACATATATGGATTAGAAGTTAAAGGATTGATTAGGCACAAAGTAAATTTAACGGACCAAATCATAATAGTAAATAAACTTACAGGGCCCAAATACTAGCTTAATTTAAGAGTAATAGTAGGACAACTAAATACTATAATTTGAGCTTCGGTAGTAAACTAAAACATTCATCCACTTGTATCCACAGCAGGGTTCAGACTTTTTTCCACAGTCATAGATAACATTTGTTTGTGGAACTGTAGTTTTTCCTAGGTCAGGCAATGGCGAGCAAACCCCAATTAGCGTCCAGTCCACCGTGCTGCCTAGTGGGACTGATTTGGCTGACAACAGACGTTGGATACCACTGGTTGGAGATATGTAAGTAATATTTTTTTTGATTTGTTAGTCTTTTAAATTCATAGTATAATAATATGCGTCCTGATTACTAATGTAAAACATATTCGAACTGTTTAGTTTCTTTTCGATCGTTTGTGCTATCTGAAAGATTTCCCCCCCATCATAAAGGGGAAGTTTAAAAAATGATGCCTTATGGGATTTATGGTTTGAAAAATGGGCAGTAAGTTATTCTATGACTCTTTTTACATTTTTGTTGTACTTTACTATTTGAAAGTTAATAGTTGACTTGTTGTAGAAACACAACAAGTAATTGCCTGAACATGACTTGTTGCAGAAGGAAATAGGATGTGAAGTACGACCAAGTCTTATGCCACATGATGCTTCGGGTCTGGGATAACTAGTTTGACAAGGAATAGAAGCCTAAGTGGATCAGTGAAAATTTAACACACCAATTAGTCCAGCTATGGAACACTGAAGAATACAAGAAAAAGTGCAACTAGGCACATAAGAATAGTTCCTCCACTACTTGAGGAATACTTCACACAGATGGCACCATTTTAGCCTCCGAGCACATGTGTCGCCTGGTAATTAAACACACTTGACTTGCTTTTTTCCTTTTGATTGTTATTTAAATGTATGTCAATTAAGATAAATTATTATTTTCTTTCATAATCTTGTTTTTAAATGCAGGAGGCTCAAATTAAGAGGAAGCCCAGGTTGTTGGACTTGTTCATGCATACTCACAAGAAGAGGAGCACATGTGAGTTTATGGACGACCAACCACAGGAAGTTTTCGTGAGTATACTGAGCTGTTGTTTCTCATTATTGATTTGTTACCAAAGTTTTTGGGATTAAACTTACATGTTTGAGGTTTTTAATGTATGAATGTTTGCCAGGAGGAGCACACACGGTTAAGATCCACGCAAGCATTTGCGACCAGTGCAGGTGTTGAAGCTGGGGATGACGAGGCTGATGACATCGCTTTATGGCTGCAGATGATGGGAGGGAAGAACAAGAAGGGCCATATCTTCAGCATGGGGTCTAAGGCTCATCAAATCAGTTCTTCGAGTTGCTTATTTGGTGATCCATTTAATCTCTATCTTGACTTTGAGGAGGAGTTGTAGCACTGCATGGAACTTGTGTTGGAGTAGCTCAAGACCCAATAGGATCGCCTAAGCAATACTAAGGACAAACTTACCACGATGAACTAGCATTGGAGGAGCAGTTGGCACTAATATAGATTCAGGCATCTATATTGGATTAGTAAATGCACATTTGTGGGGTCCATGGATAGATTTCTAGGTCTTTTAACTAATGATGATGAGACCTAACCCCATCCCATCCCCTAGACTAGGGTTTCATAGACTAAGAATTGATTTATTTGTTTATTTACATACATTTGTGGTTTGTAAATGAATATTTCATTTTTTTTCTATATATATAAACAATTCATTTCATATCATAAACTTACTGGATTGAATTCACAAGTTACTGGTTTGAATTCATAAGTTTTTTTTTTCCAAATGGTTTATGGTTTTTTCATTGAATAAAAAAAGACTACTCCCAAATTAGGGACGAAATTTTAGGACGGATCAATCTGTCTCTAATTAGGGACGAAATGTTCATTCCAAATTAGTGACAGATTATCCATCTCTGAGTCCATCCCAAAAAGGAAACAAAATTTTTCATCTTAGAATAGAAATAGATTCAGCAACAAAAATTCCATCCCAGATTTGAGATGAACACCTATTCGTCTCAGATACCCAAAATTTTGTCTGAGATGGATTTCTTGTTTTGAGATGGAAATATTTTGTCCCAGAAATTTAAGATGCAGCATGTGGATGTCTCAGAAATTTGAGACGCCCAAATTAGAGATGGAACAAAATCTGTCTCTGATTTCGCCTTTGATTAATCAGAAATGAAATTTTTCGATATCAAAGACAAAAATTTCCGTCTTTGATTTCTTTTTTTTAAGTGTTTAGAGATGAAAATGGTACTTTTGCCACATTGTTAATAATTATTATTGTTACATTATAATAATCATTTTTCTTTCCATAGATATGAAATGCTTTAATTTTAGTTATGTAATTATTCTAGTTCAAGTTTGGTGTTGAAATGGATCATAATTTTCTATTAAAAAAAAGATTATGAGTTAGAGCAACCATGTGATGGAATTAATGAGCTGGGATTGTTGATAAAACTGTCAAAACAAGCCTAGCCCTCCGGGTTGAGCTCGTTTAACCCAATTTTAGGGTGAGCTAGGTTTTGGAATTATTGGTCTATTTTGAACCAAGATTTTTTGGCCTGGCCCGGGTAACCTGTTGGTTACCCGTGAAACACGTTTTCTATTTTTTTATGAATTAAACATTCCTTCTCCTTCTCTAATAATTCATTTTCCTTTCTATCCTAGCATACACAGCAGCCAGCAGCCGCATGAAGTTACATAGTCCTCATCCTCTCATCGTCATTGTTGTTCTTTTCCCTTCGTCCAGTGACGTTCTTCTCCCTTCGTTTGTCACGTAGTCCTCATCTTCCCAATCTTTGTCATGTCGCACAATGATGAGATGCAGTCACACAAGTGAATCTGCTCACAGCTTACCTCCAGAGTTTAGGAAAGGCAAGGGAGTTCAGGAAGAGTATGTGGATCTTTGTTACTGCTGGCTGCTCTTCAGGTGAGTTATCAAAATAGACCCCAATTGCTGCTTCTCCCATTTTCAGTTTATTGACAGATGTGAAGGAACTGGTAAGAGAGATGACATTCTCCTTCACATTTGCTCACAGGACATGTAATGAAGTGGGTCACAGGATGGTAAAGTCCTTCTGCTTTTCTGATATGAAAGAGTGGGCCCTTTCTTTCCCTTATGAGATTGTAGCTTTAGCCCACCAAGATGGACAAACTCTATTCAATCAATAAAGTTTCCTACCATTTTACTCGAAAAACATACTGAAAAAATCAAAACAAAACACAAAGTGGGTTGGGGGACTGGCCCGTTTGGCCTGCCAAATGCTAGCCGAGTTCATGGAATATGGGCTAGTTTAAAAAGTGGCCCGGCCCGGCCCGACCCACTTTTTTTCTGGCTTGCTTTGACAGCTTTAATTGTTGAGAAGACTTGCAAGCAATGCAAATTGGGAAGAAAATCTTCCATTATTGCATCTCTAATACCTAAGTTATTGATAATTAGAGGGCAGAGATAAGGCGGCAGCTCAAGAGAGATTATATGTATTATGTGATCATGAGTACCGTTTAATCAATTAGTGCCCTGTTAACCGATCAACCTGAGAGGTTTCATGGTTTTAGTATAGTGAAAGTTAGACTGTTTGAGAAATGCCGCCAAAATAGTTGGAATATTCCAACTAACCAGCCGAAGAGGCCCTGTGTTTTTAGGAGAGAAATGCTGCCAAAATAGTTGGAAATTTAAACCTTAAACACAGTATTTTTTTTTACCTTTTTATTAAAAAAAAAATCAAATGCGACCAGAATCACATGAGATTTTACGATTATGATTGCCATTCAATATAACTTTGATCTAAAATTGATCCTACTTGCAATTTTGATCACATTAGCAATTTAGAATACACTGGTTGGAATATTCCCAAAAAAGTGGTATTGAATTTGTGTATAATGAACTTGAACCTAATTGGAATTGCAGACTTGGGTTGAATAAAATATGACTTTTTTTTTTCATTTAGCGATATATATATATATATAATTTCCTGGCGTGACATTATATATAATATTGAGGTCAGCTCATATATAGATAGGGAAACGTCAGATGTAGATCGATGTAGAGGATCAAGTTGAGTCTTACGTACTCGCACTCTTACTCTAACTCATGTAGTGTCACTCACAGTCACGTGACCATGCAATATAAATATATAGTGAAAAGGTTGACGACCGCCAAAATGGTCCAAGCCACGAGCTTCTTGTGGCTTAATTTGTATTGTACTCCTTCCTTTCATTAATGACCCCACCCACATTCGCCTCGACCTAACCCACATTGGTTCATATCCGCCACATGGCCCCACCGATGCCAGAGCCGCCGACCCTACCTGCCTAGCCACCACCCCACCGCTGCCCATAAACGCCACCACCGCCTCTTTTGTTGCCCTCAAGTCTCAGTACGTACTTATCAAAATTTTGAGTTCCTTTCTGTTAGATTATTTTAGTTAGGATAAGTTAATATCATTAATCCCAAACCTTAAAACTCTAAATCCTCTTAAGAATCTATTTAATTTGTGAAAATATTTTATGTTTTTTTATTTTTAGTCTTGATTTTTTAAAATATATTTCTTGAAACATTGAAAACATCTTTTTGATATTTTCAGATTTGAGCTTATTTTGAGTTTAGTTAACTCAACCATACACATTTTAAACATCATCCCTGTTTCCAAAGAAAATGAAAATAGGAGCCAATTTTTTATTTTCAATTAAAATAAATACAAAAAAATGTCCAAACCAAACAGAACATAAACTTTTTCTAAATCTCCTTCGAGTTCTGACTAAACTATGTTTAGCATCTTTCCTGTTTTAATTAATTAATCACATTAGGATCTCTTTTTTTTAATCATAATTAAAGTTAATATTTTGTACAATATATGTTTTTTTCCAATAATAAAATTAATTATACTTAAAGAAATTTAGTGTCATTTTAACAGTGAAACAATAGTTTTAAATTATGGAAAGTCAATTGATATAAAAAGTAAATTAGAAGGCAAGTTTTAACTTTGCATAATTTAATTTTTGAATTTTAGGAACGTGTTACATACACCAACACCATTATTTAGTCCACATAAAGAAAAGTAAATATATAATTCAGATTTAAAAAGGACTATTTATACTAAACTTATAATTTATAAGGTTTAACTTATTTAATACTTATATTTTAAAAATTAAATAATATAAATATCCCACAAGAAAAAGAAAAATTAGAGATAGAAATTAGAAACAAAATAAATTTCGTCTCAAATTTTATCTTTGAAATGTTAGAAATCCATCTCAAAATCTAGTCTCAAAATTTGAATCAGAATATATTTTATCTCTAATTTTTATCTCGAAAATCTAGTCTAAAAATTTGAGACGAATTCTGCGACGAAATAAATTATGTCTTGAATTCCGTCTCAAATTTTGTTAATCTCACATCGATCATATCAAAAAATAATCCTCCCTCCTTTTCTTATGTATAGTGTCACGACTCAAATTCCGGGCACGTGACCAGCACGGTGACACGAATCTTATGTCACCGTAAGCCTAATTAACAACTCTATTTTTACCCCTTTTATGTTATTCATATGAAATATTTAGTGTACATAGAGAAAAAAATCAGAGTTTGAAAAACAAATATACACACACACACACACACACACACACACACACACACACACACACACACACACACACACACACACACACACACACACACACACACACACACACACACACACACACACACACACACACACACACACACACACACACACACACACACACACACACACACATATATATATATATAATATAGACTAATATTTAGGAAATAGCATTTAAATATGAATAAATATTAATTAAGGTTAATATTAATTAAATTTAATTTAATTTATGAATGAATACTACTTAAAATAAATATATAAAAAAATATCAATTCATACAATTTTAATGTTTAAAAAATAAATTATGATATTTCATTCATTCTCAAAATCACGTTAACATAAATAAACCCCGTAGTTTTAGATCTCGATTTCTACCATAATTCGTATCATAAATTCTCAAAATAAATCTTCAAATTTGAATCAAATTAAATACAATAAATAAAGTAGTTTATCTACTCGAGAACCCCCTAGATGTCCTAGTTGACTACAGAGCTTCCTAAACTTAACAAAAATAAAATACTAACAATATGAGACCCACCCAACAATGGGACAGTCCAACGGTAACTACTCCTCTAGCGGGAGATTCTCCTTCACTATCTCATCTGAAAAGGAAAAATCAACGAGTGTGAGATAATAATCTCCGTGAGCGAGCCAATCCCCACCCTAATAAGATCTGCTATGCAAAAGCAATAAAATAAAAAGCATGGGTAAAAATTATAAAATCATAAGGAAAGATACACATCAAAGAATTACAAATCAATCAGACAATTCAAACCAACGGAACTAGTACTCGTCAATGGCAAAATATCCAGGAGCGCCCGTAGGCTCGCTCAACCAATCTCATCATATCCGAGAGCGCCCGTAGGCTCGCTCAACCAATCTCATCATATCCAGGAGCGCCCGTAGGCTCACTCAACCAATTTCATCAATTTTATTAACCCGCTATGACGCACAACCTCATCAGCAACGGTCAGGGCGCCTCACGGATTAAATCCGGGCTCACTTCCCTACCGAAGGAATTGTTGTCTCTACTCTCAGAGGTCAAGTCATCCTATTACCCGGATTTCCCGCTTGACATGAGATAGAGTACTATCCCGCCCAAACACAAACAATATTCATCCAATATAATAAAATACAACATCATAAATCATCAAGTATAAATCTCTAGATAATCTCAATTATCTCAAATCTTAACCATCTCATAAATCACATGTGCAACCTTCTTCCTAACCAAAAAAAAAAAAATAATAATAATAATAATAATTATTATTATTATTATTATCATCATCAATCATATTTCCACCATAGTCATTACCTTTCTTTATACCCCATTGCTTTAATACTTAAGATAATATTAAAGAAGGGTTAGTTCACTCACCTGGGTTCCTTGCTAAACCATAGCATGACATTCCAAGATTCTTCGGTAATGTGCCGGATTTTCCTATCGCATGTTTGAAAGACAAACTTTGAAATTAAAACAGAGAATTATTTTATTTCAGTTTTCTAACCTCCGTGTACTGTTTCAGCCATATGTCTCAAACGGTAGGGAGTTTTCAAACGATTTTAGATTTTCTGGAAAATAGACGGAAAGAGCTTTCCGTGCATAGGTAATTTGAAAATTTTGAAGTTTTCTAGAGAGAAATATGGTTGTTTTAATTTTCAAAAAAATTGTTCCAGAATTTCCGAAAATAAATGTTCTTACCTTGTTTTAATTCTTGCTATAGATGAAACCCCTTTGAGTTCTTGTTTGGGCATGGAATGTACAGATCCTAGGACTATGTGTAGGCTGTAAAACATGATGTGGGGTTAAGGTTGTTCTTATATTTATTTCAAAAGAAACGACATTGTTAAAATAGAAGGGAAGATTAGGACTTACCTTAATTTCTTCTTGCTTATTAGTTGTTAACTCCTCTTGAGCTTCCCAATATTAAAAATTGAGTGTTGATGTTTAGAAAAAAAGATTAGCCAAGAGAGTGTGCTTGTGGGAGGAATTAGTCTGGTTGAATATGTATTTGTTCTAGGGTTTCTAACTTAGTTTAAGATAGATCAATTTAATTGTTTAAATTTAAATAGATTTTGTTATTCAAATTTTAGATTATTCTAATTAAAAATAATATGTTTAATTTAGATTTCAAAAAAAAACTTACTTTTTTTCAGATTTCATATTGGGATAATTTATCCTTCAATTTAATGTCTAATTAGATTGGTTAGTTTGGATAATTATCTAATTTCTTTATTTAATCTTTTACATTATCCTTTAACCATTGCTACTACTATTTATATTATATGTATATTATTTTGTTTAGTTAATTTTTGATTTGTTTTAATTACTATTACTAATATCTATTTAATTATTCCTTATAGTCTTTCGAAATCCCCTGTTGCTCATAGGATTAGTATCCTAGTTGGTTAATTTATCAACTTGTATTTTTATTCATTCCTTTTTGTTCAAATTTCAAAATTCAACCTTAAACGCCAAATCTTAGATTGTGTAAATCTAATATCTTACTTCAAATGTTGGAAGGTATATTTCGGATTTTTTCGTTTTCATTTGTTTTCGTAATCCATTAAATTTTTCCTTTTAGACATTTTTTGTATAAGACTATTTCTTAATTACAACTATATATTCCAAAAATAATATCTAGAGTTTTAGAATTTAATTTCCATTTTTTATTTCACATCAAGGTTCCTTATAATTTTTTCCACCTATTCCTATACTTTGTACACATTTTCCAAAATCTTTCATTTTAGTCCCTGTGAGTTTCACTTTAGTCCCTATATGGCCTAACATCACACATTGCTAGCCTACAGCCTGAAACCACATATCTAAGCATCATCACATCATATTGTGATATCACACACACATTTTACACAATATCTTCAAATCAACAATTGTGAAATAAAATTCATCAAATTAAATGAAAAATAAAAATGATGGGTATTACATATAGTGCTACTGTTGGATGACATGGCAAATATTTTGGTCATACAAGTAATAAAGTGATGAGTTTGAGTATCGTGTCCACATGAATTGAATTACCAATTACTCATGAAACTAAAATATGCTATTTAGACCAAATACTTAGATTGAAGGAAGATTGAATAATAAAATAAGACTCAAAGACAATTTATGTAAATGAATGCAACAACAAAAATGTTTAGAAAATTCACTGATTGAAAAGACTTAGAGTTGCTAATCCCCTTCTTTCTTCTTAAGAATTATTGTTTTCCCCCACTCTTGCTCTCATTGACATACAAGAGAATCTAAGGCTTATCACTACCTAAAAGGATTCTCTCAAACCTCAATTAAGTTAACCTAATTCTTCTATATTCTCTTATGAGCACTAGGTTCAATTTTAAACCAAGTATATGATTGATTATATGAGGCTAGTAATTATGTGCCTATATCGTTAGCAAATCAATTTCTCTAAACACCTGAGGTTCATGACTCATACTTTTCATTCCTTGGTCTAATTTCACCTCTCTTTCTGAAGACAAGTAAAATCACAAATCAAACTACAATCTGATCAAAATCATGGAAAGCTTTAATTATTGAATGAAAACATGATTGTAATACAAAGCCAATGTTCACAAGAGTAGAGAGAAAACAACAAAACCTATTTAGAATTACAGTTCATAGCAACCCTAAAATAGAAAATAGCTACTCATGGTGACAAAATAACAAAAATCATAAATAGATAAAGATGAATCCATGAATCCAAGGTAGGGATAGAAGAAATCGGCTCTAAAGATCCTTGCTCCTTAGGTCAAGAATGGTGTCTCCTTCTTTCATAGAAATCGGCTCTAAAGATCCTTGCTCCTTAGGTCAAGAATGGTGTCTCCTTCTTTCATAAACTCAGAATTCCCTCAAAAAGTGTCAAAAGAAACTATTTAAACCTAAATTTTCGAATTGGCACTATTCACCCTCACTAACAGCAAAGAAAACTTCTCTTTTAGTAAAACCCTCTATAGTAACCTTTTCTTTTTGCAATAGGACCTCTCCTTTTTAACTCCATCTCAGTCCTTCAATTACTGAAAGTCAACCCAACAAAAGCATCCAAAAATTATTGCAAAACTAGAAAATAAAATCAAAATGGTAAAAATATTGAAATCTAAAGGAAGCAACAATTAAAGAAACAAAAAATTATTTTCACTAAAAATGCAACTAAGATACAATTAGGGGATTATGAATTAATGGGCAAAAAAAGGCCTAGTTTAGTAAAATTAGGAAATTAACACTCCCCCAAACCTGAGACTTAGCTTGCCCTCAAGCAAAACAACTCCACACACTCAGAAAGAAGGCAAAAAGGAATGCAAAACCTGAAAACATATGATAATGTTATCTAGTGATTAAAACAAACTAAAACTATACAAGAGAAACTATGATACCAAAACAAAGAAGAATTCCATGAACTCACATCACCAAAGCTTCCTTAACATGAAGGGAACCCACATGGAATAATAGTAAATAGTTTTAAATAATGTCTCGCCTAACAATTTGCAAATCGTTGGCATCTCATACTTTCTACCAAAATTTGAAGCCAAATCTTACTGTTAATTATTTTTGTTCTCAAGGGCTTACCTTTGATAGAGATATTATTTTAAATTATTTTATTTTTTTTATTTTTTTTGAAGAATATCTCCTTATTGAAATTTTTAGCTTATCCCCTTATTGAACTTTTTTTTTGTGGGAGATTAAAACTTCAAAGAAATTTCAACTCACCCGGGAGCACGAAGAATCCACAAATGGCTAAATTAGCATTTATAAAAGGGTGCCACTAAAACTTACATATAGGGTTACCAACATGAAAAAGACTCTACAAAATGATGTAACTTATAAACTTCATTCCCATTTTTATAAAGTGACTCCTTGCACAGCTTTAAGTCTTACAAAAATTATAAAATCATTTGCATATAAACATTAAATTACATGCCTATTCCTTTTCGCAAAACGCCAAAGAACAAAACACACCTCTCCCAAACCTGAATTGAACATTGCCCTCAATGTGTGAAAGACAACAATTAAAACAATAAAATAGCAATGACACGCAACGTAGGAATAGCAAGAGAGATAAATGCAGTTGCACAAAGAATTGACATATATGTAACGTTGAATACAAAATAAAGCTCAAATAACAATAAAAAAGTCAAAAGAGATTTACATGACCAAACAAACAAACTGACTAAAACAGAAAATTAAAAAAAAAGAATCTTTTTAATCCCAACTCTGCTTTTAGCGCAACTTTTAGTGAGACAAAAATTTAAGTTGTTGGTTGAAAAACTTTCGGTAAGTGTATTGAATCAACAAGTAATATAAAAGTAAGTAGAGTGTCGATCTCATAAGGATTATAGGAGTCAATTTCCAATTTCGCTATTCCTAAACTATATAGACGATCAATTTTTAATGTGTAAAATTAAACTAAACTAAACTAAATAATTGATAATTAACTAAATTACTGATGATTGGCAATAATTAACACAAATAAACTAAGGAAAGTATTAAGAATATGAAAATTATCAAAGTGTCAAGGATCCGATTTCACTAACCTATCCAACTATGGTCTGAATTTCTATTTTAATCTAAGTTTTGAATTTCTACATTGATGGTTAAATTCTCAATTATAGTTAAAACTTAATCCCTAACGAATTAACTCTCTTAACCTAATTAAATTTCCTAATCCATTAGACTAGTTTAATCAAGAAAAAGCAATAAGAGCCATGTAATTCAGTCACAACCACTCAAATAATTTATCTATTCATAGATCAAATTAATTTGTGGCAATTATTTCATTAGTCATATTTATATATGAATTTTCAAATTCTCTATATGAACGTTAATTCAATTCTCAAGTGGCCAAATTTGAGAAAACAATATGCACAGAAATAATTGCTTAATAAGAAAATAGACTTAGATTATTATAACGAAATTCAAATCATAAAATTCAAGAGAAACTAGATCATTCCCCCTAACAAAGAGGATTTAGCTACTCATGGTACATAAAGCATCCATAATAACATAATCTATGAGTTTTGCCATTAAAATGAAAAAAGAATAAAGAAAAGATGAAGAATAATGAAGAAGAGATGAATCGAAAAGTCCAGGAGCTTCTCCAGCGTACATCCCATGTCCAATTACTCTCTTTTTTTGCTTTTCCACATAATCCTTCTTAAATCTTCTCCAAATCTGATTTCAATAAAAAATAATAAATCTAAAAATAAAATCAGAAAAGATATATAAAAATTAGTTTAACAAATATTAATCTTAAATTAAATCCTAAAAGAAAACTAACCAAAATAAATTTTAAAATAATTTAAATGATAAATCCTAAACTAAACTAAATAAACTAAATAAATTATAAAACATAAGAGAAATCCTAAAGAAAAACTAATTCTCTATAAAATTTAACTAAGCAATTAAAAAGACTAAATAAATTCAGAAAAATACTTGAAATCAAGTAATTTACTCAATTTATTAATAAAAAATATAGGTTAAATTGAGCTATAAAATAGAGTTATCAAGTGTCCTCATGAAGGTAGATGCGCTGAAAAAGGAGAGGAATTAGGGTTCAATTTGATTTAATTATGCAATCAATTAGGGTTGAATCAATTTGAATTAAAAAAAATAAATTAGGAGTGAATCATTTTTAATTAGGCAATCAATTAGAAATGAATTTAGGATTGACTGAAATTCAATTATGAGACAATTTAAGCATTAAATCAAATTCAATTAGGAATGAATAAATTTGAATTCAATTGAATTCAATTTGGAAGGAATTTGAATTCAATTAAAATCAATTAGGAAAGAATTCTAGTGTTAATTAGATATGAAGGCACTTTATTACTCTTTTTTTTTTGGGCATTCCTTATTGAAAGCAAAAACTTCTCCACAAACTCCATCAAGTTGATGATCTACTCGCATTCCTCGCTAAAAGCGAGAAACTTTCCATTGTAAAAATCATCCTTCTTCAAGTCATGCAAAATTTGAATTCCCCGCTGAAAGTGAAGAATTCCCACTTTTAGCAGAAAACCACATAATTCAAAAATCACCTCTAAATGCTAAATGTAGCAAGTCTAAAATCAAAATATTACTCCAAAACAATAAAACAACACCAAAACTCAACCCATAACTTAGAGATAAGCACCAAAACAACAAACACAAGAATCAAATAAAATCTAATTCTATCAAGATCACATCACGAGAGTACAAGGACATCACATAACAACAACAAACTATGAAACAACACTAAATAATTCTACTACTCAATTGGTTACCTCCCAAGAACGCTAAGTTTATAGTCTTCAGCTAGACTTTACCAGTGTTTGGTTATAGCAAATCTTCCAATGTTGGCTACTTCCTAAATGCCTCTAACTAAGGAACAACCATGTTTACAATGTTAGGAGGTTTGAATTTATAGGGGCTAACACGAATCTCAAAATGATCAATTGAAACTTTAGCAATTCCTTTTACTCTTTTCTCTTTGTCAATATCAGCCTTTATTCTTGAATTTTCCAACTTTTCAAGCTCACCCTTCTCTGTTACCTCCACAAGGAAACATTTCCCTCTCTTGTCTTGGGATTTCTTTGACTCAGACATATTGAAGGTTATTACTTGATCGTCAATTCTATACTTAACTGACCCTCAAATATATCAATTATCGTCCTCCTTGTAGCCAAGAACGACCTTCCCAAGAAGATGGAAATTTCTTTATCTTCTCTGCAATCCACCACCACAAAGTCCATTGGGAAGACTAGTTTGTCAATTTTTACCAAAACATCCTCAATGATCTCAGCAGGGTAGCACAAGGAGCTATTAGCTAGTTGCAATGTGAAGGTCTAGCTTCCCCCAATCCTAGGCTTTTGAAGATTGATAGGGGCATCAAATTCACACTTGCCCCTAAATCACATAAAGCCTATCCTAAAAATTTTTTCCCAATGTCACAAAGAATTGTAAATTTTCTTGGGTTTTGCATCTTTAGTGGGAGCTTCCTTTTCAAAATTACATAACACTCTTCAGTTAGTGCCACTGTTTCAAACTCTCTAAACCTCTTCTTTCTTAACAACACATCCTTCATAAACTTGGCATATCTTGGCATTTTCTTCAATGCCTCAGCAAATGGTATGTTGGTGTGAAGTTGTTTAAAAATATCCAAGGATTTCTTATATTGTGCATCCAAATCCTACTTCCTAAACTGCTATAGAAATGGGAGTGGTAGAGTGAATTTAGGAGGCACCTCTTTCTTCAACCTCACTTGAGACTTCACTTCAACTTTCTTTTTGAGGTTCATCATTTTTACTACATCATCCTATCAAAAGGTCTCCTCACAGCCCTTTCATCTTCTTTATTCACCACCTCCTTATGGACATTTGAACTTGAGGTTTCAAGGAGTTACTTGTCGCTCCTCAAGGTAATAGCCATGAATGTTCTTTCCCTTCCTTCGTGTCAGTGTTACTTGGAAGGCTACCTTGAGATCGATTGTTCAATACACTGACGAGTTGACCAACTTGTGTCTCCAAGTTCTGAATTGATGTGGCTTGACTCTACATCATGGCATCAGTCTTTGAAATATACAGACTGAACAACTCCTTAAAAGATGACTTTTTCTCTACTAGAGGTTGTGGAGGTTTGTTACTGAAGAGCATTTTGATGATTAAAGCCCGATGGATGAAACAACTTACCAGCTAAAGAAGTACCAACCCTTTGATGATTCCATGAGAAATTCGGATGATTCCACCAACCCATATTATAGTGTTCAAGTATAGACTATTTTGTGGATGTGGGACATGACCTATATAATTTACCTCCTTATTCAAATGTGACTCATCACATGCCCTTTTTGGCATGGCTTCCTCCGTAAAAATCATAGATTAGTGGCAGTGAAGAAATTGCACCAACTTGCACCTGACCCAGTTGCTTTGTCATAGCAGCTAGTTGTTGAGAAAGAACCTTATTTTGAGCCAAGATTGCACTTAAAGTATCAAATTCCAAAAACCCTTTTCTACTAGAACCCCGATCATGAGAAGCTAAATTTGCAGCCATTGTTTCTATAAGATTCATGGCTTCCTCTGGAGTTTTTGTATTTAGAGAATCTCCAGCTGAAGCATCAATCATAGCTCTGGTAGGATATGTCAAACCATCATAAAAGGTTTGAACTTGAAGCCATTCCAGAATTGCATGATGAGGGCATCTTCCTAGAACATCCTTGAAACACTCCTAAACATTATACAATGACTCCCCTTCTTGCTAACAAAATGAAGTAATTTCACTCCTCATCTTCATCAACTTGGAGGGAAATATTTAGCCAATAATTTCTTGAGGAGATTGTCTCATGTTGTGATGCTTCCTCGTGGTTGTGTCAGTAACCAACTCTTAGCTTTGCCCCTAAAGAAAAGGTTAATAACTACAAATGAATAGCATCATTCATAGCTCCATTCACCTTCATAGTATCACTTAATTGGAGAAAATTTGCAATATGAGCAATGGGCTCTTCAATAGGGCTTCCACCAAACTATTCTTGCTGCACCAAATGAAGTAATACAAGCTTGAGCTCAAAATTGCTTGCTTGTATAGGCGGTCGCACTATGCTTGAGGCACACCCTATTTGCATTCGGATATGCATAATCTCTAAGAGTCTTTTGAACTGTGGGTTGTTGATTTCTATTGTCATTATTCCCATTATTCAAGTCTACTCCTTCCATTTTGTCTTCCTGCAAAGTATGAATTAATAATTCTCTTTTTCTCAATTGTGCTTCTTTCCTTGTTTTCCTTGCTAGCTTCTCAATTTCAAGTTCAAACAAAAGCACAAAAGGGTCAATGGTATCTCGTATACACAGACAAGAAAACACTAATGAGAGGAACAGCAAGTATACCGGTTGTACAAGTAATAAAATGATAAGTTTGAGTATCATGTCCACATGGATTGAATTACCAACTACTCAAGAAACTAAAATATGCTATTGAGACCAAATACTTAGATTGAAGGAACTTAAAGACAATTTATGTAAATGAATGCAACAATAAAAATGTTTAGAAAATTTATTAATTAAAAAGACCTAGAGTTGCTAATTTCCTTCTTTCTTCCTAAGAATTTTTGTTCTCCCCCACTCTTGCTATCACCAACATACAAGAGAATCTAAGGCTTATTACTATTGAGAAGGATTCTCTCAAGCCTCAACTAAGTTAACCTAATTCCTCTATAATCTCTTATGAGCATTAGGTTCAATTTTAAACCAAGCCTATGATTGATTATATGAGACTAGCAATTCTATGTCTATATTGTTAGCAAATCAATTCCCCTAAACATCTAAGGTTCATGACTCATAATTTTCATTCATTGGTCTAATTTCACTTCTCTTTCTCAAGACAAGCAAAATCACGAATCAAACCACAATCTGATTGAAATCATTGGAAGCTCTGATCATTGAATGAAAACAAATGTAATACAAAGCCGATGTGCACAAGAATAGAGAGAAAACAACAAAGCCTATTTAGAATTACAGTTTATTGCTAGCAACCCTAGAATAGAAAATTTGCTACTCATTGCGACAAAATAACAAAAATCATAAATAGATAGACATGAATCTGAGGTGGGGGTAGAAGTAATTGGTTCCAAAGATGTTCCAAAGACAAGTTCCCTTGCTCCTTAGGTCAAGAATGGTGCCTCCTTTTCTAAACTCAGAATTCCCTCAAAAAGTTTCAAAAGAACCTATTTAAACATAGATTTTTGAACTAACAATGTTCACCCTCGCTAATAGCAGAAAAAAAAAACTTCACTTTTAGCAAAAAACCCTGCAATAACTTTTTTTTTTGCAACAGGACCTCTCGTTTTTTACTCCACCTCAACCCTTCAATTACTTAAAGTCAACCCTACAAAGGCATCCAAAAATTATTACAAAACTAGAAAATAAAATCAAAATGGTAAAAATCTAGAAATCTAAATGAAACAACAATTAAATAAACAAATAAATTATTTTCACTAAAAATGCAACAAAGATACAATCAGAGAATTATAAAATTAATGGACAAAAAGGGGTCTACTTTAGTAAAATTAGGAAATTAACATATGTCTCCCACATTTTCCTATATGGAGTGCTTCATTGGACACTTTTGTCTTGAGAAGGTTAATGAAAGAATATGCCTTTTAATTTAGTATTATTTAATGTGGCTAAAAATTTTTTGGGTGGCTAAATTTGACCAATTCAACAATCTACTAGTTTTTAGGCATGTTCAAAGAATTTGAGACGGAATTAGAGATGAAAAAATTTATCTCTAATTTTGAAACTGGATCTCTTTTTCGTCTCAAGTTTATTTGCAATGTCAGGATCAGAGATAGAATAAAATTTTGTCTCTGGGCAATCAGAGACTGATTTTTCCATCTCTGATCTTTGATTTTCTTGTAATGATAGGAACCAATTTGTTTTTCTAATCTTTCATTGTATATATGTGTGTGTGTGTGTGTGTGTGTAGATATATATGCTTGCCAGAAATTCCAATGGAATATTTGTGTCATTATTAGGCATCCATTATATCATCATCTTGGAGTGGTCTTTTCTTGTATACAAAGAGAAGATATTTTAGCAGAAAACGAGGTGAGAGTGAGAATCTTTATGCAGAAACGGAAACTACTGATAGTCACGGGAGAGTTTGCTGCAATTTTACCAACGCCATTTCCGTTTGATATCCATTTTGGTACGAAAAAGGTATTCGAGTCCATATAACTGAATGGCAATTCTAATATTAATTAAGGAAATCTCATCCATATTTAAAAGCAGGAAATTAAAGGAAAATAAATAGACACACTCCCTTTATTTTATTTTATTTTATTTTTCTAAAAACCATTCACTATATATTAATTTTGAAATATAAATAATAGTTTTTTCATTAAAAATTTAGAAATAGGGATAGAAAATGATACTATCAGATAACGGATATTGGATATATGGCGCATAAATACAAGTGTTGAGATTGAGGAACCTAATATTGGTTCAATGTAAATGGGTGAGGGTGAATATTCAATATCTGTCCAATAATTATTTATATAATATATAAATATATATTTAACATATTATTTATATAATATAAATTTGATATATTTAAAAGTTTTGTTGGATGGATATTGAATATTGGATATTTCCAATATGTGTACTAAAATAATATTTTTTTTCCAAAATTAGATCGGGTGTGAGTATTAGATATTTCGGATAAATACAACCATAGATAGTGAAGAAATGAGTAGATACCCACTCATTGTCAATCCTATTTGAAAATTAATTGGTTCCGAAAAATCTGGTTCAAGTCAAGATAGGCTACAAAAATGTAAAACTTTTTCAGTATTGATTTATATATTTACAAAAGTTGAATTTGAGACCTTATTAAAAAGAACAAGTTATCAACTACATGAACCAAGTAACATTGCTTTTCATTAAAAATTCAAACATTGTACATTTGCACATGTGTAGAAGGATATGTGTTAATAAAATAATTATAACAAGACATATATATTATACAAGAAAGAAAATTAAAAATAGAGCAATTACGGAAAGAAATTGCTAGTATCATAGTTGTGTAGTTATCTTGCCTCAGCATAACCTTGTACAATATAAACAATTAAGTGAAGTAGAAGAATAAGAAAGAATGAACACTTATGTAACCTATAACCACCAGTGGTTGTACATCACGTTTAAGAAAAGTGTAGCTAATGTAGTAATAGGCAACGTTTGATAAAGTGTTGCTAATAAAGAGATTGCATTCGAAATACCATTACCTATACATAATCGTTGTGTGAAAATATCGTGTAAAAGGTTTCAACCTCATTTTGTTGAAAGTGAGAGCTGGCAAATGAGTCGGAATGACGTACCCTAGCTAAAATTATGTAGAGCCAGTGGTTAGTATAGGTTGGGTTAGATTAAGCTTTATATAATTGATGGTTTAAAAATTATGGTGCAGCCTAGCTCATTAAAGGATGGGTTGGCTCAACCCATGAGCCTATTTATCTTTTTTAGAAAAATATATTTTTTTACTTTGAATGATAGAAACTAGATATTAAAACTATTAAATTTTAAAAAATTAAATTAAATTTTTTTAAAAAAATTAAACCTTAAAATATACCAATTTTTCTTTCTTAAACATATATTTTTAGTTATTTTGAATGACAAGAACTAGGAACTAAAACTATGTAACTTCAAAAAAATAGACTAAACTTCCAAAAAATATATTAAAACTTAAAAAACAAAACAAATAAAAAATAAAGAAGCCCAATAGGGTAGGCCCACGTCAACACATTCAAGTCTTTTCTTCAAAATGAGTTACTGATTCAAGCCGCAATGATCCCTGAATCGTCTGCAATTGAATTCGTGACAACTTGTAGTATAATGACCGTCCTAAGTCGTATTTTCTCAAGGAGTGTTGCTTATAATGGCGTAATTAAGTATTCTAACACTAATCTATTCTAATTACAACCTAACTATCTACTAATTACCACCCGGGGGTGATAACAAAATTAAAGAATAAAACAGAACATAAAACCTAATTAGCTAACAAAACACTAAACATAAATAGAACAAAACGTAACATAACAACAAAAAACAAAACACGTAATCAGTCATTCAATCCCTAGAGTCTGCATCTATCATTATCTCATCCTTGGTTTGTTCTGATTTAATCATACCATTTTGTTTCGAACTAAAATTCTCAGAAGACTTTCCAAAACTGAATTATATTAGAATCACAATCACAACCTATAATTCATTTAAGCCCTAACTGAATCATACTTGATAATCATCAAAGGCAAATCATTTCATTCTACATACTCTACCAATTGGTTAAAGCAAAATTACACCTCAAATAAGAATCATAAAACTAAACCTATGCCTACTCAGTCATAATAGAACAAAAAATAGCCATAAGAACCAAAGGCAAATGTAGAACAAAAATGAAATAGGATTAGAACCAAAAGACTTATCTGTTATTGAGCCAAAGATTCAAGATACATAGCTCCAATTCATGTCTAACTAATTACAAGGCAGAAATCTAGCCTTCCATGGAGGCTAAATAAAAAAACATAGAAGAAAATTTTAGGGAGGGGGCGTAGCCTACGAAATATAGAAGAAAAATAGAAGAAGAAACTCTTCAATAGAGGCAAATGGCTTCTGAATGTGTCTTTAACCTTCAGCCAGGAGAGAGGGACGAAAATCAACTCCTTGTTTGACTCCATGTGCTGTCCCTTTCATTTTTGCTTTATGCTGCTTCTTTTTTAGTTGCTTTTATGTTTTTTCGATCTTCTGTAGAAAGCATTTCTGCTATTGCCTTGTTGTGTTACTATTGTTGTTCTGTAGAGCACAAAAAGTGGGCCACAAGCAGTCCAGTCAGCCCTAGTCAATGCCCAGTCAGCACATAATGCCATGTCAGCATCCAGGTGGCCTCCAAGTCAGCAAAATAATTCTCCTCTCCAATAATTAAATCTGAAAAATATATAATAAAATTAATTAGGATAAAACTATGAAATTGAAGTATATTAATTTTATAATTAATTTACACCCAATAAATTCAAAACATAATAAAATTGGAGAGTTTACAATATTAAAATGGCAATACTAAATTGTATATAAAAATGCCTGATATCAGCTGCTAATTGTGTGTTTGTTAACTCGGTGGGTAAACATGGGTGGGACAATCTAGGTTTGATTGAACGTAGCTAGAAAAAATTTAAGTTTAGATGAATGTTATTTATATTTGGAAGACATTTGGACAAATATAATTTAGAGTAAACAAATATGGTTTGATGCAAAACATGATATTTAGATGTCGGTATGCAAACGTGGTTTGAGATATATAATTACAAAAAATGGCATAAATTTTATATTTTGTCTTTTGATGCACGATTATTATTTACTATCATTTATTTCAAAGCTAATTTAGTGAATAATATCAATATCTTAATAAATTTCACTAATTTTTAAAAAATGAATTATTGACTAATATTTTATTGATAATTGACTAATTTAAAGTGCTAATAAATTGGTAAATTATAATTAAAGTGTTAATACATTGCTTGACGGAAACTGAATTATTGACTAATTTTTTATTAATAAATAATTACTAATTTAATTTCTAATTGATATTTTAACTAATCACTAATTACTTATTTGAAAGGAAATAATCACATTAATTAGTAACTAAATTAATTAGGTTTATTGTAATAACCAAATTAATCAGTAATTAGATTAATTAGGTTACTTAGATTAATAACCACTTTAATTAGTAATTAGATTAATTAGGTTACTTAGATACTTTAACAATTAGTAATTAGATTACTTGGGTTTAGTAAATTATGTATAACCAAAAAAAAATGTGTGAGGCCCACTCCTTCTACCCAGTAACCCCTCAGCAAGCCACAAACAAAAAAAAATGATCTTCTTTGCCCATTAGTTCTTCAGCTCGGGTTGGCGGGTTTCTCTCGTGACCCGTCGGTTTCTCGCTTATGGGATTGTTGAAGAGGAGCTTCCATCCCCCCTCATCACTGTTAGCTCATCCCCAATGCCACACAACACCACAACACGACATACAGCCACCACACACGCGCATGGCAAGGATGACTCAAAACACGCCACAAACTAGAGGCAAGCAGAAGAGGCTACTAGATAGGAGAAAGCTAATCAGAACGACGAGAAATGACCAAAAATGGAAGGCAAAGCGGGAGGGACAATGATAGAGATGGACAGAAGGCACCAATGGCGTGCCACCACGCAACACAACATATATGCGAGCTCAACAGGGAGCATCACAACAACATACTCAAATGACACATAGCAGGGGGTAGAGGAGGAACTAGAATAATGATACACGCCAGTACTATAGAATCTTCGCAGGACCATTTTGGAGTCACCCACTATGCATTGAGGCTCAACGTGGTTTGCGGCTCAACCGGGTTTGCTTCACCGTGCTCCCAAACATAGCAAAATTCCTTCAAACCATGTTTGGCTTAAGGAATCGTGGGTAGAGGCAACACTAACGTACTCCCAAACATAGCCTAAATTATTGGCCGATTAGCCCATTTAAATAAGCTCATCTTGACAGCCCTAAAATTGATAAAGTTATACTATTAGGCTAAACTTCCAATTGATATCTAACTTTATTATATTTATTATATGTTGTGATTTTCTCATTGACCCTTTTGTATAGTTCATCTTTAAAAAGTGTATTTAAATATTTTTCCAAATTATACATCTACTATTTGCATAAAAAATTAATATTATTTTTCAAAAAATGTCAATTTGACTGTAAAGTGTTGTCTATTCGTTGTCTAAATAATTACAATAAGCAATTGTTTGCATTTTAGTTGCATATTTTGATTTTGTGCAAACAAAATTTTGAGTGCTTTTCAAATTGTGTCACTTATGTTAATAGCACAAGTAAAAAATTTATAAATCATTGCATATTTTGACTTTATGCACCACTCACAAACAAAATATTAATGTTTAAATTGCGTTGCTTAAACTACTAGAGTAAGCAACAATGTTGCATATATATTTTGAAACTACAAATGTAATAGATAACTTAGAGTTATCTAAATTTTTTTTCTTAAATTATCTTGATATATTGTTGATAAATTATCTTCATAAGAAACAATTTTATAAATTTTATTGCATAAATGGTTTTAAGCTATGAACTTTAGTTTTTTTGTCCAAATTTTATTTCATAACTAAATTACTACTTTACACAATAATTTTGTAAACCATTGAATATTTTGATTTTGTGCAATGATTTATATAGTGTTGTTAACATTTTATAACTCGTTCTATATTTTTATTCTATGCAACATTTTTTTAAAATATCACTAAAAAATCCTTGCAGTAACTCACAAATATTATATTCTTTTACATGGAATGCCCTAAATAAAATATCATTGCCATTTTTGCTCTTTATTCTACCTTCTTCCATGAGTAAAACCCTCTTTTCTTAATTAGGTGAACTTAATATATATATTCTAGAGAAAACACCGAAAGACCTTGAACTTCTACTATCACACGCCATTAATGATTGAAATCAATCCTCTTGACTTGAGTCTCAATAGAAAAAGGCTTAGATTTCTATATATAACGTCACTGTATTATATATGTTGGTTTACTTAATACTATACATATTTCAATATTTTAATATATATGTTATAGAAATAATTTATTTGCTCTTGTCAAGATGATTAATTTTCTATACTATGATAATGTAATTTTATTTTTAACATGACAGTAAATACAGCTAAATTAATGTTGACAACCAAAGTGTTCAAGCTTTATCTATCGATCATATGAAATTAGCTAGCATTTTTTTTTTGCCACTATATGAAGTTAATCTTTAAATTATGATATATCTGCACTATTTCAGATAGATGTTTCACATCCAAGAAAATATTTATTACTTTCATATGTGAAACAAAGAAAATGAGGACAGAATTGGAGGTCAATTTTTTAAAACAATCACATTAGGTTGGCACATGCAAATAAGCAACAACTTTCCAAAAAATGACAAAGTTTTCTAGCAAAAAGTTAGAGCTTAGGATCAATTTGAATTATCGTAGGAAAAAATATCCATTTTTGCATACATGGTCGGTCCAATGTCCATATTGAAAATGATAGGCTCCCTTTTAAAACTTAATAGATGACAGATTTTTGTAAGAAAATAAGAGGAATTATACACTTCTTGCAAGTTTTTCAAATTTTACTTTTCATTCTTTATTTTTAAAATATACATTCCTCTTTTTGTAATTATACGATACTCGATACTTTAATCTAATTATATATTTTCTAGTTTTAGAGGACCATTTACAGTTTTTTTTTTAAAAATTGATAACATGATGCTATATGTTTTTTATACTAAAATATCCTTCATTAATTAGCCTAATTGAAGAACATATGTACAAAGATAACTGACAAAGGTATCACAAATAATGCAATATAAAATGTGGCAAGTATTTGTTGTAAAAATAGATAGTATCTTAGGCAAATATATATACATACATACACACACATATATATAGCATTAAGTTTATCAATATTTTTTAAAAAAAAAGACTAGAACATACCTTAGAAGGTCGAAAATATAAAATTATATTAAAGCATAACGCATATATTATAATTACTAGAGACACAGTATATATTTTTAAAATAGTAAAAGAGTCGTATATTTTAAATATATATATAGGAGGAATTAATTACTTTAAAAAAAATAAAGCTACTTTTTAGCTCACCAACAGATATTGTCCAAATATATATATATATATATATATATATATATATATATATATATATATAAAAGTCAATTGGCATCATTATTAATTAATTAGTTACATTGTGAAAGCACAACACCTAACTGTATTAAATGATTAATGATGAACAAATTAAAATTGGTGACCAAATCTTGTTAGCAATGGATTCTATAGTTGGAATAGTCTCAAAGTACATATCACTCACTATCTTAATATATCTTACTTACCAATTAGGTTACTTTCCAGCTTCTTCTACAACTCTCTTTCTTTCTCTTATCTCCATTTAATTTATTAATTTATATATGGATATGGTCCCTCTTTTTTCAACATTTTTCACAAATTGTATGTGTCTGTATATGTGTATATATATGGGGTAAACCCAACGTTCTAAACCCTAAAACAGGCACAAGTATCTTGAAATTCACTAGATTTTAACTAATTTATATTAAATTAAGTTATATCATAAAATTATAAAACTCTTTATTTTAGTATTGCAGATTTTATTAATAAGAGTCGAATCTAAAACTTTACTTTAAAAAAAAAGTATTGATTCGGCCATTAGAAGCAACTAACATTGGTGAATAGAGAGAGAGAGAGAGAGAGAGAGAGAGAGAGAGAGAGAGAGAGAGAGAGAGAGAGAGAGAGAGAGAGAGAGAGAGAGAGAGAGAGAGAGAGAGAGAGAGAGAGAGAGAGAGAGAGAGAGAGAGAGGGGGG
Organism: Biancaea sappan; assembly: GCA_037074585.1. NCBI lineage: Eukaryota > Viridiplantae > Streptophyta > Magnoliopsida > Fabales > Fabaceae > Biancaea > Biancaea sappan. The sequence goes on along the minus strand of CM073493.1, from coordinate 62,393,007 downwards.
GCTAGCTGTCATTTTCTGAGAAAAATTCTTCTTTCATTTGTTTTTTTCTTGGGAAACTCCTCCCTCCTCTCTGATTTTGTGTGTGTGTGTGTGTGTGTGTATATATATATATATATATATATATATGCAGATGTAAGTGAGTGAATCAGATTAATTGCATCATGGGTATGAAAGAGATGCAACTCGAATACTTTTCTTTCAATCTTTTAATAAAGGAGACTTTAAAGAAAAGACAACGCTGAGTTTTTCTAATTAATTAATTAGTCATTTCAATAGAAGATTTGGAATCTACTTCTCCTACTTGCAACAATTCATCCTATCGATCAATCTATTTGTTTAATTTGTCAGAGGATTATGTTGGTCTACGTTTATTATATTTAATTTTTAATTTGATGTCTATAGTTTTAAAATTCTTGAATTTAATATCCTTATTATTAATTAAACCTTTGTACTACTTTCCCTAATAGTATAATCATATTCCATTTTAAAAATTTCTGTGTGTGTGTATATAATCATATATATATATATATATATATATATATATATATATATATATATTAATGTAATTCACCTAACTTATTTAACATATATAAGTTTCATCATAGCATATATACGTGTGAATGAATTATATTTTATTATCTATTTTGCCCCTTTTTTAACATAAAATATACTTATTTAAAATGCTAAAATGATACAATATATACTACTTATGTCAGTAAAAAAAATAATTTACTCCGAGGAGTCTAATTAATACTAGTAACCAAATCAATTATTTTAAATTATAAGAAGTTCATGATATATAAAACTTTAAAATATAAAAATTAAATTAAAAAAGTAAGTAAAATAATAAAAAGTTAAGAGAATAATTTTTTTAATGAAATAACTTGTTTGTTTTTCCACACATACTATTCAATTTCGGTGGATAATAAAACGACATGATTTTGGCTTTTACAAGACAAAGAAAATGGACTATGTAGATATCATTAAGTGTACTAGAATTTTAAAATGTTATTTTTAAATGAATTATTTTAAAAAATTATAATTTTTATTCAGTAAAATTTCATTATTAATTATTTAATTAAATCTAAATTTGTAAGTTAACTTTTTCCTAATTAAAAATGCTCCTTTGTGTGTATGTATAAAAAATTGCATGTGTAATATGGCAGGGACCGAATATTGAGAGAGAGAGAGAGAGAGATGAAGGAGCATTTTGCAAATTGCCAAACCAATGAAGTAATTAATAAATGCGAAAAGTTGTAAAGGATATATATTTAATTTATGGTGTTTCATTATATTGGAAGTCAATTTCAAAAAAATGACAATTTACAACAATTGGTTCATGAATATTATGGTTGTGTGTGTGTGTGATAATACACATTGTTTTTATTTCACTTTAGACTTTTTAGGCGATCCAATTTAATTAGTCAATGAAGGAAAAAATTAAAAAGAAAACAGAAAATATCTTCTCAATAGCTACTAGCCTACGACAAATAAATTATAAAAAAAATCCAGCAACTTTATATTCACATTCATGCTGTCAACTATATAGATAACATTAACTATACTTACCAAGAAAATTTTCAATATGATATGAAAGAGAATAAATATATAAATAAAATAAAATAAAGAACAAATTGCTAATTTAACTTCCTTAAATTTATTTTAGTTTAGTCCCAAATAATTGGAAGTCAATTTCAAAAAGATGACAATTTACAACAATTGGTTCATGAATGTTACGGTGGTTGTGTGTATTTATGTATGTATATGATAAGACACATTGTCTTCATTTCACTTTAGACTGTCTAGGCGATCGAATTTAACTCTTAGTCAATGAACCAAAAAAAAATGTGCTTACAATAGCTACTACAAATAAATTATTAAAAAAATTCAGAAACAAAGAAAATTTTCAAAATGATATGACAGAGAATAATATATAAAATAAAATAAATAATAAATTGCTAATTTAATTTATAAATAATTAAATTTATTTTAATTGAGTCCCAAATAATTGCTTTCACCTCAATTTTGCTCCTCTGTATATTAAAGTAACATTTTGATTATAATAGATTTATTATTTTTTTCCAGGAATATATCCTATCAGTTTGATAGTATGAAAAATTAATTTCTTTCAAAAACCCAAAGAATATAGCGCTCCCCAAATTAACATATATATGATTAGAACCATTATTAATTATTCTTAGGGTTCAGACAAATGCTATACAACGATCAATCAAAATTGGATTTATAGATTTAGAATTTGATAATAACTAGTTTATGGATTTGGTAAAAAAAATTGAGACGATTACAATTTTTATAACTAATTTGATTTTTAGGAATTAAATTTAAACAAATATAATATTTTAGAAATAAATTAATAATCTACTCCAAAATAAAATTTTCAAAAAAAAAAAAGAGAGCCTTTTAGAGAATGGTCACGGGTTTCTCTTGACTCATCCATAAATCTTATATAAAATATAACAAATAAAGATTCAGATGAAGAAGCAGCCAAGCTATAATATATATATATGCATTATATTTTCATTCATGATTTTGCCAGAAAGTTGTTTTTTCTCTCTTGCATGTCCCCACATATATATGCTATCTTCTTCACCTCCTTGCCAATCCCTACGATGTATGATGATGATTATATATATATATATATATATATATATATATATATGAATATATCTATTTCTATATATATATCTTGAAGCACACACATGCACTATTAATTACGTGACAGCATGTGTAATAAATTCTTTCTTTGACTAAATTTATTGAAGTCCATTTTTTTTATTTAATTTATGGTACATATCCCAACAATTAATTCGTTACGTAGCATCTAATTAAAATATCTTGTTTTTATTAGTACATTGCTATCCTAATTGTGTCTAATTAAAGTTAGCGAAACTTAACTCGATTTTATTGTTTAAAGTTTTAATTGGAATTGAACAATCATTTATTAAATAAACGAGTTTCATTAAGAAAATAATAAGCTTATTTAATAGTCAAAATGTAACGATTTTTTAATTTAAGGATTCTGTATTTTATCTAATTAATCTCAACTTTAAAAGTTGACTAAAAATTTACTTTGGTTAAATTATGGTCTTAGTTCCATAGTTTTACTCAATTTTTAATCTGGTTCTTACATTTTAAGAATTTGTAATTGAATCCTTATATAGTTTCACAATTTTCTAATTTAATCCATATTATTAAAATTTTCTCAATATTTTATTAAATTTTGGTGATATGACCAATTTATATACTATCTTGAGAATATACATGGCTTGAACAAATTTGTTTTAATTATTTAACTTTAGTTACATTACATCTCATATATATGTGAGTTAATATCATTTAATTATCTTCTTTTTTTGTTTTGTTGAGATAAATCAAATATATTTAGAGTGTTAATATGCATATGGTTATTCAAATTAGTAAAATTAATGAAATACTGACAAAAGTTTAATAGCAAAGACTAAATTAAAATTTTATGAAATTATAAGGATTCAATCACAAGTTATTAAACCATAGGGACTACATTAAAATAAAGTAAAATTATAAGGACCAAAAGAATAATTTAACCATTTACTTTTAATTTTATGTGACGTGCGTCATTAATGTTTTCTTATAATGCAAGTTAAAGAGAAGTGAAATCGTCAAAAAATAAAATAAAATAAAATAAAATTGTGACAAATTAACAATGGCTCTTAGTTATTTCTTCTACATTTTAGCAATAAAAATGAGTTGAACCTATATATTTAAATCATGTATTTTTCAGATAAAAGAAAAATAACAAAGGGTTATGTTAGAGTATATTATCAACAATTATCAACATTTAAAGTTGATGCATGAGTAAATAACACAATAATTTAAATTAAAAGAAAAAAGTTTTGCATTTTGGCCTTATTTAATTGAACAAATCAAGTTTAAAAGTTAATTAGTACTGGGTTTGAAAAACTTGTAGATAATAGAGTAATCAAATATTATGTTATAGAATTATATAAATTCATTAAAAACTATAAATAAAAAATGTAGACATTGACATAGTAATTATATATATAAATAATATTTCAGTTTCTATATATATGTATACATATATATATATATATATATATATATAATTTTTAAAGTAATATTTGTCAATTTGTTTAGGCTTGACCATTTATTAAACGAGCAATTCTATTTTAGTTTAATTGATATAGACTTTGAACATTGGTGGCCCTATATTTAGTTGTTTTTTTCAAAAAAAAATATTAAGTTAGTCAATGCTAAACAATTTTTTTGGCAGTAATAAATAGGCCACATACAATTATATCAATAGACCAAAGAAACAGACATAATTTCTTTGATTACTTTTTGGATTTTTCAAGCTATCTTCTTATTTAATATAATAATTTTTTTTTCTAACTTACCTAAGTACCGAGCATAAGATCTTAGTCGAGTCTTCCTTAAATTAACGTTTCTAGAAATTAAAGCATTTCCTTAATTTCTTGGGTTGAAAATAACACTTATTACCACAACCTATATTGAGTATTTTCTTAGATTAATTTAACTATATGGGGGAAATTAAATCAAAACCTACCATATTTTCTTTTGGGTTTGATATATAGCTGTAGCTAGGTGGCTAAATTCAATTAATCAAATCATACCGCGAGATAAAGGATATGGAAAATTCTTTTGTAGGAAAAAAAATGATAATATAGGTAAGTTTATAGTTTCAACACTGTCAAATAGGTTGAATTGGTCTATCATGAGCCACCTATAGATAGATCACTTTTCAATGCTCAAGTCCTGCCCACCATGGACTGCGGGTAATAATATAATACTGAAAAAATTTTAGTAAAAAAAATTCAATAATTTTTTTATTAAAATACAATTTATACATATAAAATATTATTTTTTAAATTTTTTAAATAATCAATAACTTTAATTTTTCATATTTTCTTTTTAAATTAATATATCATATTTATATTTAAAATTCTAGATTTATTTTTAAAAAATTACAAAAATTTTTATATCTAAATTTACTATATTTATTAAATATAATGTTATAAAATATAAAAAATGTGATAAAGTGAGTTATTTATACTAAATAATATAATTTTTATAAAAATAAATAAATTAACTTTCGAGTTTCACCCGTCTAGCCTTGTTTAAAAATAAATATAATTTTTTAAATTCAAGTTGGTCCATTACGAGCAAATTTGGGTTGACCCACAAGCGGCCATTTTGACGACAGTACTAATGGTTCTAAGGCAAGTGATTAATATTGAACCAAAGACCCTTCAATTAACACGTACCGCTTAATTAATCTTTTTAATTGATTCCAACTCCTGTTAGTTATTAGCATTAGAAGCTCAATATTATTAATGTGTGGGCTTAAGGAAAGGCAAATAACCACTTCATATTCACAAGTAAAATAGTATCAATAATGTTGGTTAATTTAAGTAGTTTAGCACTTGTTACTCTTAAGCAATATCTTGAATTTGAGTCTTGTGGATAGAAAATATTAGTATTGTGAGAACTTTACAGATTTATAGTTTGACTCAAGTCAAATATGATTAGTCAGAATTTGGTAAAATTTTCAAATACTAGTGACTTAAAACCAAAAAAAGTATAATTAAATAATATTGGCATATGATTTTGAGTTTGAGTTTTGTAAATAAAGAAGATCAGTATAAAAAAAACTATACAACTTTGTGGTCTTATTAAAATCCAATGAACTTTCAAATACTGATGATTTTTATTCTGACATTATCAACAACTTATACAGAACACATACAAAGTATAGCCATAATTAAGAAGTCTTGTATAATTAGTACTAGATAATACTATTTAATTAATTATAAGTACCCATCTCTATATATAGCAACTTTTTAAAACGATTAATTACTTGTTAAGACTAGTAGTTAAGTTAGTTACCGTTATGGTAGTTGAGCATTACCGTTGTATTCTCTGTATAAATACCTTTTCATGTTGTCAATAACACAGTTCTTTTCTTTTCATTACTCTAATCGTGGAGGAAGAAGAGGTTAAACGAACGTTAAATGGATGCATTCACTTGTCTCTGTCCAAATACATAAAAGACATTCTAACTAAGGCCAATATGCAGTCTGCCAAAGGCGTCAATTCTCCCATGAACTTGGATAGAAACTTCAAATTTTGGTAGTAGCCTTCTGACTGATTCGACTCATTACAATCTATTGTACGAGCGTTACAGTATGTCATTGTAACCAGACCTGAGTTGGCATTTTCGGTGAACAAGGTTTGCCAATTCATGCATAGCCCACAGGAAAAACACTAGACCTATGTAAAACGAATTCTAAGATATTTAAATGATACTGTTTCCCATGGTTTGCTTTTTGTAACATCATAGTCCTTCGGGCTGTTATTAGTTTTGGAGTGTGAAAATTTTACTATTTTAAATTGTTAATTTATTTTACTATTTTCTTGTTATGTGTGTGCTATTATGTTTTCATAGTAAGATTTAGGTGATTTAATTAAAATTAATTATGTAAATGGGTTATTGCTATTTTAGGTTATAATTGTATATAAATGTATTTAAAATCCAATTTTAATTAAAGAAAAAGGGAAAATTTGACGGCTGGCGGCCTAGGCGCTAAGATCTCAACTCTCGGCTTGATAACTGATGGATGGCACCTAAGGCACCAACACCCAAACTTTCTGTCCAAACTTCAGAAGGTGTCCAAACTTCAGAAGGTGGCGCTCCAGGTGCCATAAAGGGCGCCTAGGCGCCAATCCTTGTTCTTCCAGCTGTTTCTTGCGTGAATTTTAGGTGTCAAGATATACATGAAAATTTTCTATTTCTTTAGTCTATAGTCTAGCCACTTTACGGAAGTCACACCAAATAATACCATATATTCATCTCTCCTTCATTTTTTTTTTCAGTTTTCACCCTCCATTCACGTCGAGCTCTTCCTCCTTGCTGCTGGCTGGAGTTTGACATATCAATCCCTCTCTTTTTCAGTAGGTAAGTAATGGTTTCCCATGTGCTCTATTTTCTCCTTCTTCTACTCCTTTCTCATTAGTCGTGAACCTTAGCTAGCAAGGGTAAGGGGAATCTAATCTAAATGGAATTTTGGTGGTTTTAAAGTCATAAACTCTTGATTAGTGAACATTTAGGAGTTTTTATTTATTTAACTGATGGAACAAAAGAAAAGGGGGTGTTGATGGTCTTAAGCGAAGGAGAGAAGGAAAAATGGAATTTTAAATTGATTGTAATTGCGAAATGTATATGGAAGGTTTGGGACTGATTTTCCTGTACTTTATAACCATATTTTGGGCATTATGCTGACTGATTGTTTCTGTAAAGTGGTGGACAATTTTGAACAGCAAAACAGAGCAAATTCTGCAGAATTTTGCTGTTGTTTTTTGCTTTGACAGCATGTGAAAATACTGTAGAATTTTACTATCATGACAGCAGTAATTTTCTTCTTAAGCCCTGTTCTACCTTACACAAAAGTCTGACTTTAATGTGTTCTTTTATTCCCTCTTCAATTGCATTTTAGGGAATTTCTTAGGAACCATCTCCTAGCACTTTCCATCTTATTAACTTGCCAAAACAAGGTGTAGTGCTATAATTGAGGTGAGTGTGATGACATTATCCTATTTACTCTTCTTCATAAGTATTATCATCAAGTATCATAGAGAAAATTCGTTAAGGTAAGTTTAGAGGATATGTTGTTTATTTATTGTAAAGGACTTATAGTCCTTCTATTTAAACGACTTTATTTTGCTAAGTATTATTGATCTTAAAATCTTATAGTTGAACAAATAGAAATACTTATGGAACAATTAAAGGTTGATGTTAATATTGTTGTTGTTATATTGAGAATGTGTGAATTATTGCATGATGATTGAATATTGTGCGCTTGTTTTCGTGGTAGTGCACCCCATGGGGGGAATTAAAGGAGCTATAAGGGTGGAGATAACTCTTTCTTGGAGAGAAAAAGGTGGATGCGACCAGGGGGCCGCGGGCAATAATTCACTGGTACCGTAGACGACCCGATTGGTACAGGACTAGTGTTATGCATTGTATGATTTATACTTCTTTTATTATTCGTAACTGATATGAGTTTGTGAATCGTTGATATCTCTATAATACTAGATGTGAAATTTATTGTTGCTAGATGATGTTATCTATTCACTGAGTATTCCATTACTCATCCTGTTATTTTTCAACTTTTCAGAATCTATGGCTGACGCAGGGGATTGTCCAGGAGAGTAGCAAGATTACCTCATATCGACCATCTTGTATCTTGGGTTGGTCCTTTCATATTTTAACTATTTTGTTGGGCTCTAGACATCATTCTGTGATCTCATAAGCTTTCTGGGATTTTGTGGATGGGCTATGTAAAAATATAATACATTATTTTTGTTTCCTTGTAAACTTGTTGCTTGAAAGATGACACTTTGATGTTATTTTAATATGGGAATATTGTAAGCTTATATTAATTCTTTTATGACATTGTGGAAAATGTTAGGATATTATTATTATTATATATATATATATATATTGATGGAATATGACATATTTGAATGATGTAAGCTTGAATTAGTCTTAAAGTTTAGATTCCAAGTGATTAGTAATCATAGAATTGAAGATTTTCTTCCTATATATATGAATTATTTTCATTAGATCCACGTTATGATGGGTAAATCATGTCGGTCACATTTTTGGAATGTGACACTTTTACAACCTGCTTCATCAACCACTATATCTGTTCAAGCATAATGCGATGCTGGCTAGGGTGCTAACCTTCAAGACAGAAGGTCTATCTCAGGTTTGTGTGTTTCATAGCCCAAATCTAATCTCTTGGAGTTCGAAAAAGTAGAGTACCATCTCCGGATCAACAGCCGAAGTTAAGTATAGATCCCTAGCCAATGCCGTTACTGAAGTACAGTGGGTTCAATCGCTACTTCAAGAATTACGTGTTGTTTGTTCTGAAATACCTTTGGTTCATTGTGACAATCTAAGGGCTGTTTTGCTAACAACTAATCTAATTCTTCATGCAAGAACAAAACACTTAGAGCTTGACTTGTTTTTTGTTCGAGAGAAGGTTTAGCGAAAGCAGATCAGAGTTCAGCATATAAGCTCAAGCTTACAGGTTGCAGATTGACTCACAAAACCTCTATCAGGTTCTAAGTTTCAAAAATTCAGAGGCAATCTCAAAGTTGTCAATTCTGACGACCTGAGATTGAGGAAGGATGAAAAGGGAAAGACGTAGTTCGTTTTTAGGGAGGATATTAAAACTAGTAGTTAAGTTAGTTGCTGTTACAGTAGTTGAGTGTTACCGTTGTATTCTCTGTCTAAATACCTTTTCATGTTATCAATAATACACACAATTCATTTCTTTTCATTCCTCTAATATTTACTTAATTAATTATAACTTGTCTACAAGCTAACCACACATATTAATGCCTAAGGTCTAGCTAGCTAGGGTTGGCGTCATGATAATTTCATATATAGTCGCTTTTCTTTGAATGTTTTGATTAATTACTATGTGCTGCATGTGAATTTAATTAATATTTTAAGGTAATTAGGTATAAGCTATTTGAGTTTATATAAAAATTAAAATAGGTAAAAGTTTTAGGAATTGTAAATGAGAGAATGTAATTATAGGTTTTATTTTCATAATTACCTAGTCAATGGTGATAATATATATATATATTTTAATGGTTTACAATTCTTTGTCCACTCAGTTAAATTAAAACCTCCTATCTATAAGTTCGCATTTTAGCATATTCATAACATCATCAAATTAATGTGGGTGAGAATGTGGCTTAAATGAGAAGAATGATCTTTTATAAATGAGGAAAAAATAATTACTATTAAATCATAGTTTAAAATATATTTTATAAGGATATAAAAATAACATAAAAATAAAAATATATATTATTATGCATTTATGATATTTTATTTTATATTAATGATTTTTGCATCAATTAATTTTGATTATTGATTTGTGATTTAATAGTAATTTTTTTATCTCTTGTATTAAATTATTCTTCTCGTGCATGTGTGTGTGTGTGTATATATATATATAGAAAAAGCAAAATTTGATGTTTAATCTTGAAATTTTTAGAATTAAAATGATGCCGATTCATGTGACTTTTTAATTTATTCATATGAGAAGACAGCCTTGTGACTCTTAATGGGTTATAATAGATGTCAAATGCGATGTGATAGTCTTTTTATGAAACAATATTAAGGATATATATAGGATTGAAATTCACACACAACGTGGTGCATGTGTTAATTAAAAATTAACACTGGATTGCTCAACTATAATGAAAAAATAATAACAATCCCAATTATAATGAAAAAGTTATACAGAGTTTTGTGACATAAGGGGAATTTGAAGTGTTTTAAAAACCATTATTTATATATTATATTTTTAATTGAAGAATATAATAATAAATATCCAAAATTCTAGCTAGACGTAGTCCTAATAATAAATTAGAACAGTGATCTCAAATTTTAGAGAACATGTGTGCTAACACGTGTACAATTTTTATTAGTTGAAAGAATAACTAATAATGTTAAAAAAAATGAAATTATTAAAGTATTAAAATTAGTTTTCATAAAGAATTTAAATTTTGACTTGACTTTGATAAAAATTACTTGAACTTTTGACTTAACTAAAATGGTTTGGCTAGATGACTTAAATAGTTACTACTTTTCAAAGTATTAATTATTGACCCTTCAATCCATAAACATCAAATAAATTTGAAAAACAAGTTAATATTCATATTCCAAAAAACGCATGATAATAAATTAACAACGTACGAATAATAAAAACTTTAGGCGGAAATAATTGTTATTGAATTCATCTTTATAATTCGTAATGTGAGTATGTTTGACTTTCATAGTTTAAGCTTCATGAGCTGAAATGTTAATTATATTGGGAGAATTAGCTAGTTTTAGTTAAAATAGTTTGGTTTTACACCTAACCTAATTTGATTCTATTGGAAAGAGGCAATAGGAAGGTGGGAGAATGAGAACTACATTTACTTTATATATATATATATATTTTTTTTGTGTGTGGGGCCAGGGTTAAAACACACACGAGTGCTTTAGGTGAGATCGGGGGATTCGTAACTAGTATTCTAGTGTATTTAATATAAAATTAAAAGAAAACTAAATATAATCGACAAAGATATCAAATGACAAATTATATGTGTGTGTGTGTGTGTGTGTGTGTGTGTGTGTTATATGTTAATTTTAATTAATAGTGGTAGTTTCAGGAGTAAAGTGACATATTTTAATATGTAAATACTAGAATTATAATTAAATTTCATTTCAAGGGGTTTTATGCAGTTTCCTCTTAAAAAATAATTTAAAGTTAATGATTAATTTTTAAAATATATCATTTTTCTTAAGTTGGTTCTTTAAAAATACAACCTTCTAATTTATATAGCCTCTAAAAACTTTAGGAAACATTTTAAATTTTTTATACGCTAAAATATAGATTTTTTTGGTATATGACAAAATAAGAGTTTAAATTTATAACTACTTGTTAAATTACCTATATACCTTACCAGCATAGCTTTTGAACTTAAACCAATAATGGACTTGATGATGAGCTCAGACGTGGTAATTAGAATTGAATTAGACCAATTAGTTGAATTGGTTGGATAAAAACTAGTTTTAGGTTTGGTACTTAAAGAACCATAGAACTAGTGAGGGAATGGACTAGTAAAAACATCTGTCAAATTAATTTTAAATTGGTAAAATCAGCCAAATCGACTGGTTTTATTAGTTAGAACGGCTCAATTTTTTTATTAAATTTCATAGATTTATATACATTAATTATATGATAATTGATAATATTTTCTTGTTAGATGACTCTTTTTTATTGTAAACTTTTGATTAAGGATGTTGTTTCGTCAAAACTTTTGTGTAATTGAATATTAAATATTTTTAATTGAGTTTGCATATTTATGTTTATGATATGTAATTATATATAATATTTTAATATTTTTAATTTATATATTTATTTTTAATATTTTCAAAATACCACTGGTCTGACCATGGTTCAGTTTTTAGAACCTTAGACTCAAGTCATCAGATCATGATTAGTTTAACTTCCAGGTCATTAAATCACTAATTGAACTAGAAAAATTAATATATATATATATATATATATATATATATATATATATATTCAAATAATAAAATTTTTCGTTCAAAAAATATATTCACCTCTAAATAAAAATATCAAGTTAGTAGTAATAAAGAAGTGAAATAAACAATTTATATTTGATCACAAGTTTATATTTCACATTTCAAGTTATGTTTAATGGGAAAAGGTAATTAAAGATCAAACTAAAATTACAATTATATGTACAAAAACATCTAGTCATTGTTATAACTACAAGTAATAATTAAAAAAAATTTAAATAAACAACTTAATGATATATTTTAAATTTGTTGAATTTATTTATGTGTAACACTAAAATTATCAAATATCAATATTATTGTCCAAACTATGACTTCATTGTCTTTACCATCAATCCATGTCATTGCTATAAATTAAAAAAAGAAAGAGAAATTTTTTATAAAAAAAAAGTAATTTTTTAAATTAAGCTAATCAAATCAATAGGTAATCAGCCATTCAAAACAAATCAGGATAAGCTCCAGTGAGTAGTAGTGTCTAGCACCTGTTAGCCATGATTTTATGACTTTTAGCTACGATTATAATTATAGTTAAAATTGATCCAATTCAGTTCAAAACCTAACAGTATTAGTTGAGTCGTCAACATTCTAATTCATTTAATTGAACCGGACCATGTTGGTCATCAGTCAGACTACTCATCCGATCCAGTTTGGTCCCAACAATGCTTACAACCGAACCACCGCAAAATATATATAGTTGAATGCATATAACACTTTTGAGGTGTTGAAAATATTTAGACTAATATTAAGTCGATATTATTGATTAACAGCCATATAAAATCTTAATTATGCCTGTCAGATAAAACATTCGGATTGGAAAAAATATTTAGAGAAACAGCATGAGAACTGGAAAAATTTAAATTGAGGGAAAAGTGCAAAGTTTTTTTTTATTGTTAAAAATTGATACAGCAATAAATGAAGAAAGGTCCAAGGGCACCGCTTGGGGCTGTGGCCACTGGCCACCATTATCCTTCTTTCTTGAAATGTCATTGTCTACTCTTAAAAACACATCACATATCCCTTCTTTCTCCTCTCTTCCTTGTAGGCCCTAAAAGCTATGTAGATCTTTCTATTGCCTCTCTCTCTCTCTCTCTCTCTAAAATTAAAAACCCCATTATTTTAATTAGTTTCTGCAGAAAAAAAGAAAAAAAATCATTTTTCCAAAAAAGAGTAAATTACTAATTGGTCCTAAAAAATTATATTTATTTTAACTTAGTATCTAAAAGATCAAATGTCTCAATTTAATTAGTTTTTAAAAGATTGTATATGTGATTTAATGAAAAAAGGACTAAATTGAGATACATGTAATCTTTTAGATATTAAGTTAAGACACTGAATATTTTAGGGGCTAAGTTGAAAAAATATAATATTTCAGGACTAAATCAGTAATTTGCTCAAAAAATTAAAAAAAATAAAACCTAACTGATCAATCTCTTTACCGTAGTACATAATTTTAACCATCAATCTTATCTTTCTTTCCCTATACCACCATAGTACCACCACCCAATTCAAACAAAATTAATAATATATTACTCTTTTTGGATCATAAAGTCCCCATTTTGAACCCACCTTTTTGATTTCTAACTCTCTCTCTCTCTCTCTCTCTCTCTCTCTCTCTCTCTCTCTCTCTCTCTCTCTCTCTCTCTCTCTCTCTCTCTCTCTCTATATATATATATATATATATACACGCATATCATAACTTGTAATTATAGTCTTAATTTCATATTTTTATATATATATATATATATATATGGCAGTTGTTCCTGCAACCTCATCGTCATCACCCACTATGAGCCTCGCCCACAGCCACAGCCATGACGACACCGCCGCCACGCCATCGGCCGGGAAACTCAAAGACGACGACGACAACCACGACCACGACATGGTGATGCCGGGATTCCGGTTCCACCCGACGGAGGAAGAACTCGTGGAGTTCTACCTCCGCCGTAAGGTGGAGGGCAAGAGGTTCAATGTTGAGCTCATCACTTTCCTTGATCTTTATCGCTATGACCCTTGGGAGCTTCCAGGTATATATATACTATTAATTTTTTATATATTATTTTTGTCATCATTCAATATTCATGATTCCCTTCTCTTCAAGGAATTACGAACCAGTTTGCTTTGCTTTAGCAACAACTGATCATGACCACATTCTTATAACAGCATGTGCAATTTTATAATCAATTTAAGAGATATTGACTGTGCTTTATCTTTTGGGTTTAATTAATTTTGATTTGTAATATTACATGCACACGGGAAAATCAAATTCTTATATATATATATATAAGGTCATGAGTAATTAATTTCATCATAAAATTTAGCGATTGATTTTGTGTTTGTATGTGTTCTTTTCTTAATCCTACTGAAATTTATTTTTTAGTTTTATAAAATTGGTCACCCACATGTGTACATGAGAAATTAAAATTTTTATATCAGGGTTTTTGATATATATATATATATATATATATATGTGTGTGTGTGTGTGTGTGTGTGGAGCAGCCATGGCAGCAATTGGAGAGAAGGAGTGGTACTTCTATGTGCCCAGAGATCGGAAGTACCGAAACGGCGACAGGCCGAACCGGGTGACGACTTCGGGGTACTGGAAGGCGACCGGAGCCGATAGAATGATCAGAAGTGAGAATTTCAGGTCCATTGGGCTCAAGAAAACCCTAGTTTTCTACTCTGGCAAAGCTCCCAAAGGTATCAGAACCAGTTGGATTATGAACGAGTATCGCTTGCCCCACCATGACACTGAACGATATCAAAAGGTACATATAACACACACACACACATATATATATATATATATATATATCTAGAAACGTTTATACAAATCAGAGTTTCGGAATCAAAGCGAAAACGAAGGATTAGAAATTAATTTCATTTCTCATTCTTCTGTTTCATAATTTTTTGCATGCAGCTTTAATTTAAAATCAGGTAATCTCTAAGTGAATCCTAATTTTGAATAATTCATCTTGATTTGGATATATCTTCGAGTCAGTTTATGAAAATTTGTTCCAAAACTTGTGGATTACTCACAGTCACACCTAGCTGCTCATATAAGTATTCTAAGAGTAATCTCTGAGACTAAGCAATTAATATACATATACAGACAGATATATATATATATATGAAGAAGGACTTGGCAGGAAATTACAACTGGCACCGTTTGAGCATTTACTTTCACTAAATATTGTAATAACTAAGGGTATATCATATTATATTCATATTCTTTTCTTGCCCAAATTCATAACTATACATGCATGAAAACTTCAAAATTATCTGTGTTATGTATATCGCTTGATTCTACTGATAATTCTCATGACCCTGTTATATCATGATCAAAAGTTGCACAATTAAATTTTCAACCCCACTTCCATTTTTCACCAATTTAATTGCTTCATCAATCTCTAGCTCGTAGTCTATATATATAAACAACAAAAACTTTAAAAGTAGAGTTGTATCGTGTGCTTGAACACTATATATTTAATCACGTAACGAATCGTGTTATGTTCTATATCTGTATCAATATATATATGTTGTTCTTAGTTCAAAGTTGAATTAATTGATTTGTTTATTTATTATTCAGACTGAGATATCGCTTTGTCGAGTGTACAAGAGAGCAGGAGTAGAAGATCACCCCTCTCTCCCTCGTTCTCTCCTCACAAGGCCATCATCTTCATCCTCTAGAGCTTCTTCACTCTCAGTAATATCAGATCATCACAAGACCAATAAGCACAGCCTCAACGACACGACGTCGTTTCATCATCACAACATAGAATTTGTGGGACAAAACTGTAGTACTACTACTCCATTATTGGGTCACAACGACAAGGTGAACAACATCAACACTAATCTAACTGATCATCATCATCAAGAAGGATCCATCATAAGAACCCCATCATCATCAGATCATCATCATCATCATCATCATGTGACTACATCTCTTGGGCTTTCAAAGCAAATGATCAGCACCACCACCATCACCAACATCCCTTACCCTTCACCTACATTGCTAGTTCCAATAATGCAAGAACGAGAAGAAGCAGCTGAAGCTAATTTGCTAATGAAGCAAACAGTGCCAGCTCAAGCGGTCACGTCATCGCCCATCGTGGACGATCTCAATAGGCTAGTGAATTACAATAATCAGCTGCAACAGTTCTACAGCACTAACAATGCTCCAATCAATCACCACCCGTTGATCTCTAATTTGCTAGTGCAACCACAACAACAACCAACGGCCGTGATCAATTCTTCATTGTTATTGTCCGTACCGAATGATACATTTCCATTAACAGCAACGACGACAACAACCGCCGCCATAACCTCCTTCTCCGACAGACTCTGGGAGTGGAATCTTATTTCTGAGGCAAATAACAGAGAGTACAGCAACATGTCCTTCAAGTAATGTTATTAATTATTATTGTTATTAACTATTGTCGTTGTTGTTGTTGTTATTCTCTGCATTTATAATATAATACTTGAAATGCACGTACATATATATATATAGAGGAAGAGACATTTATATAATTACCTCTGTGATAACAATTAATTTCAAGTACTATATATAATCAACATTATGTGCAGCTAGATTTCCATTTTATTAATTATTAAAAGTTGTATGACGACTACATTGTATTGATCGATATAATTAATTGTTGATAGAACTATTAAGGTTTTCGGCTTCGTTTTTTTTTAAAAAAAATTGATGTGAGGAAGAAGACCCCTTTATAGTTTATTTTGTGCTAAAGTTTTGTGAGTATAGATCAACAAAATTTAGTTTTCTTCAGTTTTAAGTTTAGATTTTTAACAAATTGATAAAAGTATTTAATACCCAGAACTCCACCTACGATCCAGTATAACGAATAATATATATTCCCTTTAAAATTATATTCGAACGTCAGATTCAACTATTAGGGTTTACGTGTTAATTGTGTGAGTTTTATATAATTGGTGCATGTGAGCATATGAAATCTTTTCTAGTTACTAAATAATTCTTTGTTAAACTTAATTATAATTAGTATGTGAACTGGTTTGCACTAGGTCATGAAGGTTTCGCAAGTTTTGTTTTATACAGAAATTTGTGGAGCTTCAGGTTTGAATCTTTTTATGAAAATTTGACAATATATATATATATATATATATATATATATATATATATATAGTTAGATTCACATGACTCGACTTATATATATATATATATATATATGCATATATCAAGTATAGTTGCAGACAGGTATGGTTATAGTATTAGTTATTGCTTGAAGTTTTTCAAACAAAATGGGGCCTATATTCGATCACTTTAAAAGAAGATTCCAACCTCAGTTTCAACAAAGTTAAGTAAAAGAAACAGAAGAGAGATGTGATTAGGGTTCTAGCTAGATCATCATCACGCCGTTCACTGTTGAATGTAGGAAATACCTAAATTGCCACCTAATGATAATTAATGGAACTGTTTGCAGGCGGAAAGGAATCTTATGTTTCTACTTCATTTCTAGAGTGCTAGAGAAGAAGATACTGGATATATAAAAGTTTGGAACTACCAATATTATAAACACTACATACTCATTAATCTAGTTTGAATTAAATTATAACTTTTAATATAATATAAAACTTTCACAACGCACAAAATTAAAACTTGAGATCTTACTTAAAGAAAATAACTACTGACACACTTGAGAAAAATTAGCATTAATATATGTATATATCACACAATTTCCTTAAACTATATTGTGATTATAATTTTAGTATTTTGAACTTTAAAAAGCAATAAAATAACCTCCTAAGCTATCACAAAGAAAAAAAAAGTTATATTAACTTAAAAATTAGCATCTAAAATGTATATGATTTACTACGTGATACCTTATATCTTAACCATCTTCCTCAAATTTACCCTCTTCATGATCCCTTGTTTGCATTTCTTACAGAATCACATAATTTTTAGATTTTTTTTTACAATATGTAAACTTTTTACTTTTTGCGATAGTTTAAAATGATAAAGTGTTATGTTTTGAAATTTTGGGACTAAAAATTGTAATTAGAATAAAATTCAAGGAGGTTATATGTAATTTTTCCTTATATATATATATATATATATATATATATATATATAAAGGGGGCATATATATCTAGTAAAAAGATTGGTTAACTAATGTGAGAGATAAAAGGAGAAAATAATCACCAGAACACAAAATCAATAATTTATATTAATATAGAATTCATTAGCACAAATCAATATTTTTCTTGATTCTTGTATGCATAGATTCTGCATTAATCTTATTAATTATTAGTTTAAAATTTACAATAGATTATTTTTTCTCCATTTTCCCTATTAAATTATATCTCTGATTTGATATATATATATATATATATATATATATATATATATATATATATATATATATATATATATATATATATATATATATATATATATATATATATATATTGGTAGCATCCAGAAATCTTAGCATGGAATATATATTGTACTGTTATGCTTGTTTGGTTGGTGAGGGAGGATTTACCAACCCTCCTAAAACAAAAATAATAGGTTTCAATATGTCTATGTGTTGTAGGTGTGTTTAGATGGTAAAGGTCATGATGAGATTAGAATTAGTCAACTTTAAAGGATCAGATAGTCACACCCATTAAAGCTAATTTAGTCTCTTGTGATGAAAAATTCTATAGTGAAAGGTATTGCTAAATAAGATTTGAGCATGAATAGGGTGAGGCTTTCCTCATGTGCATAGGAGTCTCTTATGTGTAAGAAGAAAGTTGAGAACCATTAAATCAATTTGATCAAATGATTCTTATTTAGCCAGTAATTTTTTCTTGTTTTTCTTTAAAATAAAATTTTTACAAGTATCAACCGATCTAATAATAATTTTAAATACAATAATAAATATAAAATGAAAATTATAAAATTTTTTAACTTATTTTTTAAGAGAATATTAAAAAAACACTGGATGAATAGAAGTCGTTGGATCAAGATCTAACGGATCTCTTTCCCTTCTACACATAGAAAGCTCCTATGCATAGGAGGGAAGTCTCACCCACATGAATGTTGTTGTAAATGTATATATGTCAATGTTATAACGAGGACAATATTTAACGAAAAAAAAAAACATATTGGTTTTCATCTCTGGGTCAACAATTGATTAATCTCAAATTAATATATTAATGATTTCATTAATGTTTTTGTGTTGCAATCACAATGACTAAATTACTCTCCATTAACTTAAAAACACATAGATGCTGCATTTTAATTTAATAAGAAAATATATACAATATATGCAACAGTTTATTTCTTTTTTTTTTGTGTTATAAATCTTCATTATCTATATACTTGAACTTTATTTTGGATTTAGCTTTAAAATAATTATTTACTATAGAAATTGAAACTATTTTATTAGTATTTTGGAATCAGATTTCAATGATGATGATGTCTACTAGTACCTATTCATTTGCACAATTTCTTGCTTTAGAGGTTAAAATATCATGTTCTTGTTCTCACAATAAATATGATTTGTATAGAGGAAATGATTTTGTGCATGTTATTATTATTTTTTCCTTTTATTTTGCTTTGGATGGAGGAGGAAGAAATTGAAATATAAATTAATAAGATGATTAACAACAAGAATAAAGTAATCACAGATAATTTAAAATAAGATGTCATAAGTATTATATTTTCTTGTGAAAAAAAATTTCCAGTAAATACGTACTTCCCTTAATAGAGTGATTTTGTAAATATAATATGGCATTACAGCATTAAACTTAGAAAAATGAATTGTAACAAAACTCTAAATGAAAAATATAAAATTGAATTGCAATATAATTAATGCACCTTGTACTTACATTAATGGAAAAGAAAATATATTTTGACAATATAAATGTAGCATTGTTTTATGATAATCTATAGTGAACACAAAAGGGTAAAGTAGTCTAATTTTTTCTTTTCCTTTATATCCCATTTGTTGTATGATCTGTCTCATCCTCACGAGCAAATAATTAGGATTCGATTGATCTCCTAGAAAAAATCAGAGAGAGAGAGAGAGAGAGAGAGAGAGAGAGAGAGAGTAAAGTTAAAGTTGGGATATATATGCCTGGAGTAGCATTAACATTGGGATTTGGTCTACATGTAGGAGCTCAAGTCTATGCCATATAGCCTATGAGCTTCTGTGTATGTAACTATATATAGAAGCTTCTCATCATTATTAATGCTAATCAGTATATTATATATATATATATATATACATGCAGGAACGATTGTGCGTGCGTGTGTTCTTTTGTGACTTTGTGTCTCTAAGGAAATATAGAGAGAGAGAGAGAGAGAGAGAGAGATCCATGAAGTGCCAAACAGTATGAACAGAAGCCTACAATTTCATCTCGAAAATTGGGGTATAGATTCAAGCATAACTGTGCCTAGAATAATCTTTGAGAATTTCAATCTTTGGAGGGCAGAAGTAATTAAGGTTTGAAATAGAAATTCAAAATAAATTATTGATTTTATTTTTAAAAATTATAATTATCTTAATTTAATCTTTAAAAAAATCGTACACATATTATATTTGTTTTGTATTCATTTTATCATAATATATGACATTGTCCAATTAAATTGAAGACGAAAAACACTTGCATATCTTGCACACAAATGTACAAACCTTGCTAGCGCATATATATATATATATATATATATATATATATATATATATATTTGAAAAATATCACTTTCAATTTGTCTTTTATATTTTTCTATAATATCAATTTAGTCCCATAAGTTTTTCAATGAGTTTTTTTTTTGGGTGAAAGACGAAATTAAATTAAGACCCTGTTTAGGTAAACAGTTTATTTAAGCGCTTATATATAAGTTATTTCTATAATTAAAGAGTTTATGAGAATAAATTTCACATAAGTTGTTTTCAGCTTATTTTCATAAGCTATTTTCATAAGCGTAGAGCTTATGAAAATAAGCTGAAAACAGCTTATGTGCATGTCATAAGCTATTTATGCTTTTTTCAATTATGTGCATAAGTATTTATGTCACAAGATAAGTTAGATAAACTGAAAATAAGCTCTTTCAAACGTACCCTAAAACAGAAAGAGAAGTAATAGGAGAGTATGCCATTAAGGCCATTACATCAAAAGAACAAAAAGCTAACTATTATGAAGTTCCTCCATAAAACATTGATAAACAAAATGAGATGGAGACAACAAGGTCTTATAGCGTCTTTCATGATTTTCGGCATATTTTGCAAGCTTATCTGCACAACTATTCTAGCTTCTCTTAATCTTGAGTAATTTAGTGTTTATAATCTTGGAGATTGTACAAAGGGTGAAAATTAGAGATCTTATCACTAAGAATGGAAAAAAGTTCTTGGCAGTATGTTTCAATCTCAAGATTTGTGATGCTTAAGTTTGATGCAATTTGGAGCCTAATTTGGAGTGCCCAAGCTTTAGCCAACAACGGGGTTCCATTACCAATAAAATTTGCAAAGCCAATTATCCATTTAGCTTTATCATTTCTAATAACTCCTCCAGTAGCTATTTCACTTCCTTTAGCAGAGCCATAGTAGAGCCATCCACATTAAGCTTATACCAGTTTCTTAAAGGTTTAACCTACGCCATAGAGGAAGAGGCATTAATATCCTGATAGGTGGGAGATGCTAAAGGAAGTCCAGAATTCCACACAGAGAGGGACAATCCTTTTTTTTTTGTTTGACTAGAATTGGGTTAAAAGGGACATTTTTGAAAACTTTTTGGTTCTTGGCAATCCAAATACCCCTAAGACAACATAGAAGGATTTCCACATAATTCCAAAAATACTGGTCATGTTATTATTAACATTTGTTTCCAGCCATTCCTCATGGTTTTGTTGGAAGAAATTAGGGGGAAGAGAGAAGGCAATCCAAATAAGATTGACCTTATCACAATCTCTGAGAATATGTATGTGTGTTTCAGGCTCTAAGTTACAGAGAGGACAAGAGATATTAAGTGTGGGATTGATTCTAAGAAGAATTAACTGAGAGATCCTCTAAAAAAGTTAACTAAAGATGAAAAAGCTCACGAGGATGAGCTTTTATTTTCAAAATCCAGTTGAAAATTTTGTTGTTTTGGTGCAAAAGGTTTCGGGAGGTGAAATGTTGCTAGAGAATAAAGTTATAAGCCAACTTTGAGCTAAGGGTCCCATTTTTGGTAAATTTCGAAGTTGTAGTATCTTTTAGGGAAGTCTCAAGATTGGCTATTGGTAGAGATTTGATTTCCCTGATAGTTCGTTTAGGTAAGTGATAAGGAAGGTTTTGCAGATCCTATGCATAAGAATTTGTAGATTTGATAAGACTACTATTGATAGTTCTTTTAGGATTATCTTTGTCACATCCCAACCCAACATGTGACTGACATGGTGAAAAAGGTTCATCCTTACACTGTAAGCCTAACCACTAAAACTCAAGGTTCCAAGTTGCTTTCCAAAACCAAGGAAATTAAGTTATTATCCAAACCTCCTTTTTAAACAGGATCAAGTATGAAATAAATTCCAATTCCATCTCATGATAAGGTCACAAATTACACAAAGGAATAAGCCAAATGTCTAAGGTCAAAACATTTACATACAAACAATCCTACATACATTATAAGATCACAGAGCGACATCTAAAAAGATACTGGAACCTCAAATCAAAAGTTACAAAGGACCAACCCAAAGACAAGGAAGTATAGATGAACAAGGGAGACCGCTACTCTTCCAAAGACTGTCCGCTTCGACAACAGACTCTGAAATACACCCAAAGCAAAGTAAGGTAAGTAAATCAATTACTCAGTGAATGATTACCAGACAAGAGATATGCCATAAAAATATCAACTGCCTAGCTTTGCCAAATAAAAAATAAAAAATAGATGTCAATACATAGCCGTGCCAGATAACCTTAGAGACCAAGTACATAACCTTACCAGATAAATTTTAAATATCATTCACAACCATTAACCACAATCATCCTCGAGCATAGAGGAACCATACAGATGATAAGTGTGCCTATCACATAAATATAAATATATATCCCTATCCTTATGTCCCCTTTTGGCTTAGGCTATATATATATATATATATCCCATATATATAAAGCTCATCCTTATCCTTTCAGAATATACCTCTGTCCAGTTCAGCATAATAGAACCACCATAACCATATTATAGCCCCAAAGAAACATACCAAATAAAGAATTCCTTATAGTAACGTATAAGAATAATAAACCAATAATTTAAAATCTCCCAACATCAATAAATCAAGCCAAATAAATCTGTAGTTTGAATTTGATTAAGGTTTAAAACCTTACCAACTAGAACACGTTAAACATCTATCCAAAATTAATGAATATAGTTATTCCAACCTAATCAAATGAAGTGGTTAGCATAAAAGGGAAAACAATTTATTCTTTTATCTAGCCATAGAAGAGTGGTTAGCATCCGGAGTCACCAAGTACAACACCACAACATAGGTATGCTCTTGCTCCACATCACAGTACACTTGTGCCACTCTCAGTGCCAATATCTCTAACACCACAAGATGAATCTAATGCACGTACCATAAGACAAGAATCACAATAACAATCAAATTACTGTCTCTAAAAATTTCATTAATAATACTTGCAATTAAAGTTCCATGGTTATCCATGATTCTTAAGTTAAAATAATTTACACTCAAAATAATAAGATACCCAAGTGCAGCTACTTTACTACACCACTGATGCAACAAATGCCATGACCTACATTCTCAAATGAAAACAAATAAACCACCATTACAAGTTAAGGGCATATTGCCTAATGAGCCATTACCTTTTGATTTAATTGAAGGAATTCTTACATTCACTGAATATAGGAACCTAACATAAATTAAAAGGGATACATTGTTGTACTCACCTTATAATAGCATCAATTATCTTAGAATTCATCAAAGCATAAGGGAAACGAACCATGATGTTGCCAATTCCCATTCCAATAATCAATCCAAGTAATTCCACTAGCATATAGACATTCAGGAGTTCAAAACCTTACCACATAAACCCAAATCAACATCCACTTATTGTAGATAGAAAATTTGTTTCCTTCAAAATTTGGAATGGAATGTAGGCATTTGTGAGAAGAGAGAAAATCATCTTCACTCACGTTTGTGTGGTCAAATTTACCTCAAGATTCACTAAATGATGGTAAAAGTACTAGAAAGATCTCCAAGATATGGAAGACCACTAGGAAAGAGGAGAATCATCGATGGATAACCATAAGGGAGAGCCAAGAGGAGGATGAAGGAAATGGTGTGAATGTGCAAAGGAAGGGGTGTGTGTCGGATGTGCAAGAGAAGTAAGGAGGAAAAGTGAATAATAGTGAAAGAGAAGTATATAGAGTTATGTATCAGCATTATCACACCCCCAATTCGAGAACATGATTGGCAAGGAGGTGAAATCCAACCACCAAAGCAAGCTTGACAACACACAATCAAAACATCCCAAAATAAATACAATACTTGGGTTCCGTTTCCATATAAAGAAGTTTTCTATATCCATTTTTTAATGTAATACAAAGGATATCCATAATACGATAATAATAATATCCATTTCTAGAATAATCATACGTGATTAAGGTTAAAAGTATAAAGATAATACTTTCATCCATTACACAACCAGTGCAAAAGTCTTACATGTTCTATCTAACTACAGAACGACTCGAATCCCACAACAACTACCTTAGACCAATCGACATTTCCAAGCCAAAGAAATGTGGACTTGGAGACTTTTCCATTCCTCGTACGAAGACTCTTTAACTAAACAAGAACCTATAAGGGGTACCAAAGAAGAGGGTGAGTATAAAACTCAGTGAAGGAAGTAATCAACTAAAAGGAAGACAAACTGAGTATCTTGCACAGTGGTGGAATTTAATAAACGAGTCCCCTTGTTACTAATCGTCCGTACCGTACCCTTGATCCACATAACCTATACTCATCATACTCAATGTAAGCAACCCAAGCCATGCAAAATCTCATATTGTAACGAAAAAGGCAACACTAACCAACCAAACTAGGCATTCACAGCCCATAATTAAATCACCATAATTAAGATAAGGTATCAATCAATAAATGTGTTCCATAGTGAATATAAATGTTGATTTCCAATTATCACCAATCATCCAATATGCATACAATTAACCACAAATTGTAAGTCTTTCATAAATTCCCCATAAAAGAACCATGTGGCACTGTCCAGCCACTAACATATAGTATAACTGGTCAAATGGTACCTCCCAACCACTAACATATGGTATAACTGGCCATGTGGCACCATCTATCCACTGCTATAATATAATTTGTGATGTAATTATTTCAAGTTAAAATTACCAAGAAGAATACACATAACCAGTGGATGGCATTTCATAATATAGACAAGAGAATTATTATTCCATCACACAAATTCACAAACATCTATCCACCCTACAGACATGTCTACTCCATCAACAGATTAAATTCCAAACTAAAACCATCTCCTAATTTATTACAAAAAATTAAAAATATGAAGGAAGGAGTAACTCCTCATTAGAAGTAATACCAATAGTACATACTTAATAAGTCGCCACTAAAAGTTGAGTTTTGGTGGCGACTCCTATAGTCGCCACTAAAAATTATACTTTTGGTGGCGACTCTCATAGTTGCCACCAAAAGTCTAATTTAGAAAAAAAAAATAAAGAAATTCGAATTTTTTAAAAAAATAAAATGAAAAATTAGATCTTTGGTGGCGACTATAGTCGCCACTAAAAGTTAATTTAAGAAAATAAAAAATATTAAAAAATTTGAATTTTTTTAAAATAAAATTTAAAACAATCAGACTTTTGGTGGCGACTATAAGTATTTTTTAAAAAAAAAATAAAAAAGTCAAATTTTTTAGAATAAAATAAAAATTTAGACTTTTAGTAGCGACTATAGTCTTTTTTAAAAAAAAATAAAAAAAAGTCAGATTTTTTAGAATAAAATAAAAAATTAGACTTTTGGTAGCGACTATAAAAGTCTAATTTTTTTAAAAAATTAAAAAAGTCATTTTTTTACTTAAAAAATTCAAATTTTTTTATTTTTCTTAATTTTATTTAAAAGAAATTAATTTTTTTTATTTTTTTTTTATTTTTTTTTAAAAATTAGATTATTGGTGACGACTGAAGTTGTTTTTTTATGAAATTAGTTGAAGTCGGACTTTTGTGATAACTCCAATAGTAATAATATATTTGCTTTTTGTTAAGTTTAATATTATTTTATTTCTGTTTTATAATATTTTTGACCTAAAATATTTTTAACATATTATATATATAGATATATATAATATTTTGCACTTACATAACACAAATGAAGTAGTGGCAAAATGGCAAGACACACATGGCTACAAGCAAGGGACCCAGGTTCGAATATCAGGTATGCATATGTTTGGTTTAATTTCAAATAAACTTGAATATTGCATACAAAAAAATTGAGTCAGCTCGGGACAGCGAGTTATTGTATCGGCCAAGACCCGCACGAGTTAAATGGATCTTGGGTCAACCCGCCAGGCCAATCCAGATCTAAAAAGATGGCGAGTGACTTTTGGTGGCGACTTTAGTGATACAGTATCAACATTCCATCACAATGCCATGATCCGTCAATCATAAATACAATGCCACACTCCACATGAGCTAGGAATTAAATGGAGAGAAAGAGACAATTCCTAACCCAATTAACCATGAAATAGAGCCATTATTCCTCACAAATATAGTATGAAATTGATAAAATAACCCATTAAATAATATAGATAAAAAGTAATATGCACCTTCTATCAACAAGTCTGACCAAAAAGATTTTTCATCCTTCATATAATACCATTCCAAAAAGAGCTACTCCACAAAATGTAAGGATTCCATTAACAATGGAAATATATTATTAGTGCAATTTGAATGAGGAAACCCATTTTTCCATTATTAATTCGTTAAGCGTTCTTAAGTCCGTGACCTATCACTTCAAATAACTAAGGTAAAACTTATCCTATTGAGGGATCTTATCCATAAAATCCTCAAGAGGTATAAGGATGAATTATCACGCAATCAAGTTAAAAGCACAATCTCATTCCTCATTAATAAGTCCAACCATAAAATTCTTCTTAATAGCATTTCCTTAATACACATACACAAAAATAAGGATTTCAAGAAATTAGATTATGTATGTTTCACAAGTTGAATGATAGAAGAAGTCCTTCCTCAAAATCTGTTATCATATAATGCACAAGTAATTATACATCCAACCATATATGACCATCACATTCTAATTCCAATATATTGAGATAAATTTGTCATCTTATCAAGACAAGAATGGAAATTGTCCCTTACATTGAAGGTTAGATCACCAAATCTTGATGAACAACCAAAGGATGATTGCATCAATGTTTTAGAATCAAGCCCTATCAATTGGGATGAAAAAGGAGGGTTCAAAACCACTGTCGCTATAGCGGTGGAAAACAGAGGAAAATATCCTAGTTGCATAACTTGCCATTGCAACAACAACTTCTATTGTGGCAGCGACACTTCTTGTTGCTGCAGCAGTGGAAGCTGTAGTAGCTATGACAAAAAACGGGATCTGTGAGCTTCTTTTCCTCCTCTAATCTTCTTCCTTCAACCCCAACCCAAAATCAAGCACTTCCTTGATATTTTGGCCATACAAACTTGTATTTAATCCATGGAAACACATTTCAAAACTCATTTCCATCTTGTATTGCGATAATCAAACTCAAATTTATTTAAAACCCTGCCATTCTAAAGATTTCTGATATAATTTGGATTTCACCCTAGAAGTCAAGTTTCCTTCAAATCCTTGATAGCCAAAACACTAATGGAAGAGCAAGGGAGGATAACATCCAACTCAACTTAAAATAGCTATTTTCATCCTATAAGCTTACAACCTTCGAAAATGGAGAGAAGAATAGAAGATCTAACCTTTACCTTGGCCCTTAAAGCTTCCTAGCATGGAGGTGAGCCACCATTGACTGGAAATCTTCCATCCACTGGAGAAAGAGCAAGGATTTTGGGAGATTGGGTGGATAGGAGTAGAAGCATCGAGAAGAAGAGAAAAAGAGAGAGATGTCATGAGAGAAGAATGAGAGAAGAATGATCTGATTTCTTAAGTATGGGGAGGACTCCTTTTCTTTCAAAATTGCACCTTGGCCCCTCATCTAATCCTTTTATTGAATCTTGAGTGGGGGTTCTTGGTGTAAATTAGGCATTTTCCACTTAATGCAAATTTAAATCATTTTCCTTTCTAATTACTCCCCAAACTTAGCAATTGTCATTCCCAACACCCCTATCTCTTACCCAACATCCTAATTTGACAATTACAACTTCTTGCCAAAACTTTAGATCCTTACTATTAGGTCCCTCTTATTAGTTATTGATCCAAATAAGATTTCTCCGACCCATTGCACAAGTTCTACAAATTATTCTCCCTTTGCTTTGAACATCACAAGCGTGCATATTTAAAAGCATTAAAGTCCAAACTTATTTTATTTTCCAAGGATTTGTAGATCATATATCTCCCAAAAGTTTCAATTGAATCCTAACTTTGCAAGTAGGCTTATGTTTAAAGCATACTTTAACAGGGTAAAAATTTTCTGGGCATTACAAGTATATAAGGGAATTTTAAAAATTCCTTCCATGTCCCTCTAGGCTATTCTTCAGTACTCGGCAAAATTTTGAGACATTCAACTATTTATAAAAAAATAAATTTTAATAATCATAAACAAGAGTTCATCTTATTATGTTTTACATACTAACATAGTAACAAGAAATTTTCAATTATCAATTCACCAAGACTACACATATGTATAATTTAAATCAAATATCATAATTTCTCAAATCAACAATTCAACATTTAGGAATGAAATTTTAAGATATCTCATTACTTAGGCATCACCACAACATGCAAGAGTATACCCACAAAATCAAGGACCCCTAAGACACGATTGTTACAATCTCTTTGTAAAGGGTCTATGAACTGTGATATGAGATTGTGATTTAACCAAACATTTTCCCAAAGATTAATATTCTTTCTGTAATATCTACTAGACTTTTTCAATTTTAGGAAATTGCAATATGAGTTATGTAAGAAAAATGGTTGAATGCCAAAGAATTATTTGAAAATTTTTGAAGTACAATAATTCTTATAAAAATAGGAAAATTATAGATCATTTGAAACATAAAAATTTTAGGTTGGACAAAGGACAATTAGTCGACTAATAGACAGCTATCAGTCAACTGGTAGTCTTTTGTTTGTTATGTCTCAAAGTCTCACAGGCTATCGATCGACTGATACATGGTACCTGTCAACAGGTAAGTCATATATTCCATATTTTCACTTATGCCAGTCAACTGATGACATTATTAATCAGCTGGCAGCTTACAACTTCATTTTTTGGTTTTTCTTATTAAAGAGTTTGTTGAAATATATAACATACATATTCATCACAATATGATTCTATCCCAAAACAAAGTAATAACTATCTTGGTTCTTCTTAAAATAGCTACAAACTTAGAGACTTTTACATCAAACTCTTATATTTCTATACACATATACAAAATATGCATGAATCTCCAAAGATTACAAAGGAAAACATTTCTCTATATATGAACTATCTCAATCTATCCTATTCTTTTCCTTTTTCCTACTTATCCACTTCAGCTCCTGAAATCATAATTCATGAAAACCAATGTGAGATATAAATCTGAGTACCTAGTATATGTATAGTGAAAACAAGAATATAGCCATTTCAGTCATAAAGCAATCTAAACAAATATTTCTCATTTCCATGAAATGTAAACTATCATATAAACATATGATTAGAATATGCTCATTCGTATTATAGTGCACTATAATCTGTAACTATTTCTCTTGAAAAGTACTCTACATTTTATGAGAAAATTCTGTCATCCCATGAGGAATTTTACTTCCCATAAGGAATTTTGGTTCTATCATCCCATGAGGAATTAAGCTCTACTTTTCAATAGTAATCTTTTTCTAAAACATTCATGGAAAGCTTTTCTTCAACACTTGCTTTTATGAAAAACTAGCTACCTTGATTCTCCCAAAGCTGAAGCTTGTAAACTTTCTTCTTATTTCTCCCCAATTCCTTTTGTTTCTCCAAACTTTAAAACACTTCTTCCTTTTTTCTCTTTCTTTAAGTCTGAAATCTATCGTGCTATCAATTTTCAAGCTCTAAAATTCATTTAAACTAGATAAATCAAGCTAAGAAACTTACCTTTGGTGTTTTTCTTGCCAAATCTTCAACTAGACTTCCTTTTTTCTCCCCTTCTTCTTCCTCACATTTCTTTCTCTCTATTTCCAATTTTTTAGAAAATCTGATTTCTCTCTCTCCGTTTAGATTCTAAAAAGAGTATATAGTAAGCTTGCATGTAAAATAAGTCTAATACTCGTACTTACTTATTTTTGAGCTTTCTTGGGTATGTTAAGGGTATTTTTGTCAATTCTACACTGATTTTCAGCCTTTAACCAACTTATTTCGCACTTTAGAGTAATATCAATCAACTGATGGCTACCATCTCATACTATAGAATTCTACCAATCAACTAATGGCTCCTCAATAGTCAACTGATGATTACTGAATCTAGAATCTTATTCTTACATATTGTAACCAGTCAATTGATCTCCTTCCATTAGTTGGCTAATTGCTGATATCAGAAATTTAATCTGATTTTAACTACTATCGGTCAATTGGTGGCCATAGAAAGTCGACTGTTCCACTCATGACTCAATTTTTCTTCTATATCTAACTTAATTTTCCTAGTTCTTTTATGTCTTTCTTTTATTACTTGTTTCTAATCATCTAAAGACATAAATAACTTAATATAATGTTACTAAAAGTGTAGATAAAGAAAATATGGGATGTTACACTTTCCATCACCTATAATTTTCCTTGTGCAATGAGAGTATAGAGGTAAGGTCTTCTACATGCTACGAAGGGAGTGAGATTTCATGTTCTTTCTATTGAAAATACCCATTTTATATTTGTTTTTTAACACTTGAGACCATAAACTGTTAGTATTAACGTTAAAGTGCCAAATTCTTTTCATGAATTGAAACTTTATTTTGGTGGTCAGCAGATCTATTTCCAAGACATCCTATTCTATTAGGTTTAGCTATATTTTGCCACTTAATGGAATGAAGTTTTCTGTTAGAAGACGAATGACCACATAAAAAGTTTCTAGTTGCAATATCAATTTTATTTCTTATATTTTTGGGTAAGAGGAAAGCATTCATAACATGGTTAGAAATGTTTGATAGAGTTAAGTTTATTAGTTGTAATTTTCCAACTTTAGAAAAGGGAATACTTTTCGATCCTTGAAGCTTTTTATTTATCTTTTCAAGAATAAATTTGAAGTCACTTTTTTTTTTTTTTGTAGTTTGGCTTAAGAGGAAGACCTAAGTATAAACCTAGATCTTGAGTTCTATTGATGTTAAAAGTTCTGTTAAACAAGTTAATGACTTCAATGTTAACATGCTTAGAAAACCAAACTTTGGGTTTTTGTTTGTACATATGCATTCCACTAGCAGAACTAAAAGAAGATAAAACACTATGAATATCTTGAATATTAGTAGTATTAGCTTTGTAGAAAAATAAGACATCATCTATAAAAAGGAAATGAGTGATTACTACATTTTTGTTTTTGAAAGTGAAAGGCTTCCAATTTTCCCTTTGGATTTGGTTTTTAATTAATTTGGTCAAATATTCCATTCTTAGGATGAAAATGTAAGGGAGATTGGATCTTCTTATTTTATTCCTCTTTGGGGATTAAAGGAAGCACATTTTCTACCATTAAGAATAGGAGTGTAGGTTACATTTCACAGGCAAGATAAGAGTAGAGAGATAAAGTTGTTTGGAAGAAGGTAAAGATTAAGAATTTTCTTTATAAAGTTCCAAGAGATAGTGTCAAAAGCTTTTGCAATATCAATTTTAAAAATAAGCCAACATCTTTGCTTTTTGAAGAGTTCATTGAATGGATAGTTTCTTGTTCTACCAAGAACAAGTCCGAACAGCGTCTTTGAGGGGTGAAGGCTACTTGGAAAGGTTAGAAGTAAAGCTTAAGTTTATTTACTAAAATATTAATAAGAATTTTATAATATGTATTACAAAGTCCAATAGGGTGAAATTGGGTTACTTGATGAGCATTTTCTATCTTTGGAATGATACAAATAAGTGTATTTCCCCATGACATTGGGATGGAATTTTGTATAAAGATTTGTTGAATTTCATGAACTAATATATATATTTTTTATAATATCCCAATGTTATTGATAAAAGATGGCATGTAAACTATCTTTCCCAGGGGTTCTCAAAGGATTAATACTAAAAATTGCTTTTTTTTTTTAAATTTCTTCTTCATTAGGTATATTTGTGTGATTTGAGGTGTTATCAAGATTAATGGAAGGAAAGTTTTCATATGAAAGAGTGTGGTTATGGTTTTAGTTATCATCAGGGTTTATAGAGTAAGTATTTTTTTAAATAGGAGATAAGAATATTTTCAATTGAATAAGGATCATTAATCCAATTTTGGTCAGCATCTAAAATTTGGGATATTCTATTTTTCTTCTCTTGTTTAACACTGCCAAGTGAAAAAAAAAAAAGCAGTTATTCTTATATCCTAAGGTGATCCAGTTTAGCCTAGACTTCATTATCCATATGCATTCTTCATGTTCAAGAAGCTAATTTAGATCTCTTTGAAGGTTTTTCTCTAGCAGTAAAAGTTGTTCATCAACTTGGTAATCAAGGGCCTTTTGAATGCCATGGAGTTTAGCTTTTACTCTTTTAATTTGTAAGAAAATATTTCGAAATGTTCTTTATTCCAGGAAGTTAGTTTATCTTGATAATTATGTATGGTGCTTGTTATATTATAAGGACTAGACTAAATATTTTGGGTGAGAGAGAAAAAGGAAGGATGTTTCATCCAAAAGGGCTCAAAACGAAAATGTTTATGTCCTACAATGTGTGTTGGGTTGTTCTTAAAAGGATTGGGCAATGATTTGAGTTTAGCTCAAGGAGGTGAAAAATCTTAGTTTCAGGAAAAATGTTAAGCCATTCAAGATTAGCATGAGCCCTATCAATTCTGGTTTTAATAAGGGAACTTATCTCCCTATTATTAGTCCATGTACACCTAGGTCCTGAGAAACCAAGATCTAAAAGCTTTGCTCTATTAAGAAAGTTATTAAAACAATTCATTTTTCTTCTACTTGCTGGTCTACCTCCATATTTTTCTCTATGGTGAGATATCTCATTAAAATCACCAATCATTATCCAAGGAAAATTAATAGATAAAGCCAAACCAATAAATTTTTCACATAAGAGTTTTCTAATGTTAAAAATAGGGCTTGCATACAAAATAGTAAGGATAAAGATATTAAACTTTACCTTGATTTTGAGATGGACTTCGTAAAAAGAAGTTGCAAGAGGCTCAACTATAATGTTGTTCAGGTCCCAAAGAATCAAAATACTACCCGAAAAACATTGCATCTACTTTCAGAAATCTCTTAAAGCCTAAGGAGCTAATGACAATTTCAGCTCTCTGACCACTCATTTGAGTTTTAGTCAGTATTACTAGGTCAGGGTTGTAGGAGCTACACATATTCCTAAAAAATCTTCTAAGATCAATGCCATTATCACCTCTCGCATTCCAATTCAATATATTCATATATTAGAAGTAAAGGTAGGTTTTGCGCCAAGTAGGGGTTTGCGCCAAGTGGGGAAGAGGCTAAATAAAGAAAGTAGGGAGAAATTTATCAAGATAATCAATATTCCCAATGCTTCCTATTATTTCTGTGTCTATAAGAGAAAGTAATGTGTGCGGTGTTAATGTGATTGCTAACATTTGGTCCTACTTCTTTTCTATTAGAGCTCATTGTGGCTTTATTTCTATGTGTACTGGGTTCGATGGCTGATGTATATCTCTCAGGTTGTGTCACAAACCAAAATAGGGCACATGATTGGCACGAATGGTGTCTAGCCTATACCACCACAAGCTTAACTTTTACTTAGAATCCTTACACTATTTGTTTACTTAGCCATCTTTAAATTAAAAGCAAACTGGATTTACCATTAAAACTATTTAAGCTACATTTTCATTCATAAACTAGCATTCATAGCATTTAAATGAATATCATCTTTACACTTATCTCAACATAAATATAATTATGATTCATAATCATTGTACTAGTACTTACTACCCTTTACATGAGTACACATCATAGCATGGCCTACCAGATTATAGAGCTTTACTAAGATTACCTAACACAACATGACTCGAAATTACTCTACCTTGCCTCTGTCAATGGGGAGGTGTTCTTGGCATAAACTTTGTCATTTTATAGAGCTTTTGTGTACTTGTAACTATGAGAGGATGAGTCCAACCACTTGACTCACCAAAAATAGCTTTACCACAACAGGTACACACAACTATGCATGCTACAGGGAGAATACATATAATAGATACATGAACATGTGAGTACTCACAGATAACTGCGCACCATCATTATGATTCACATACCAAATCATGAAGTCAAAACTTTCATACAATCATCCTTTCACAATACATTCCATCACAATGTGTGGTAACACAATAACATGACATACTTATCTACTCTTGCCATCAGGCTCTATAGGTCTATATAGATGACATCCCGCCGAACCTCATGAGTAGGGAATGCATCCCATTAGATCTCATAGGTCTCTATGGACCACATCTGTAATATCCCAAGACTTTTTATGAATATTTAAAATCTATTTGAAGTTTATTGAAAAATTTAATTACATGAAAAATGTTCTTTTTGAATTAGTAAAGGAAATTTGGGAATAGAAATTTCAAATTTTTAATTTGGAAAATTTTTACGAATTCTCAAGGACTAATGTGAAAAGAAAAGAAAGTATAGAGGACTTTTGGGAAATGACCAAATAGGAACCTGAGAGGAAGAATAAAGCTTATGAGAATGAATTATGAGTCCGGTACCGAAAAGATGATGGATTCGATATTTAGGAAATTTTTGTACATTCTCAAGGACCTAAGTGAACAAATCTTATAAGCTAAGGTGGCTATGAGCGATTTTATCGAAAAAGAAATTGGTGGGGCCCACACGTATAATTATTAGTTTCTCTTCTCCTTCTTCCTCCCGAGGCTTCATTTTCTTCTTCTTTTCCATCTTCTTTTCCAATCCTTTCTTTAAGTTCTTCCGGTGATCTGATATTTTCTAACCATACTTCCGATTCTTACGAGTTCTAGAGGCAAAGAGGTAAGTTTTATCTGCTCTATTTCTCTTTTTCTCCATTTTCGGACCTATGGAAGAAAATTAAGATTTTGAGTTTTAATGGATGAATTTAAGTCTGGATATTAATGTAAAACATTCTTAGGTGGTTTATGATGTTATTAGAACAAGAAATTTCGTAGAATTTGGATATTTGAAAAAGTTAGTGTTCTTGATGAAAATTTGAGATTTGAGCTTGGATTGATGGTAAAAATTAGGGGTTTTGTGTTAAAATACTCATTAGACATTAAGGATGAAAACCCATGGAAGAAATCAAAAGAAATGTTGTTTTAGATATGATTTTAGGATTTTTGGATGAAGAACACGAAGAACATCCGAAAATTTTCCCCAGAAATTACTGTTCATCGGGAAAATTTTTCCAAATTTTCTCGGCTACTGTAGCGTTGACTCGGTCAACGTTACTGTAGCTGCGTTGACCGTTGACCGTTACTGTAGCATCAGTTTTTTTTAATATCTTGAAAAGCTCTTTGAGTCTAGTTTCCAATGGTATAAGTTTCATCTAGATATTCATTACCAGTTAGGAGTTATGATTTGAGAAGTAAGTGAAGGTCGGGAATAGTGGTAGGAAATTTCTCTATTTCGTAACCCTGATGGTTTTTATCTGGTTACAATAGGAATGGTCAAGGTGCAAGGTGGGAGTGCCGAGAGCGTGAAATCCAAGTGAGTGGGTTAATGCTTGCTATGATTAAATATCTTTGTTATGGACTTTATGCATCATAGTGAAAATATGTTATATATCCAAGTTTGAAGAGGATGATGACTCAAATATATATATTTATATGTTTAAATTATATTGTGCTTGAATGGGATGATGAGACAAACAATTGTGGAACTTGCCTGGTGATTCTTATTTTCTCATGAATGGAGGTTATATGATGGATTGTGAATGACATGTGAACTGAGTTGAAGTATGTTATTGTTGAATAATTGATCTATATTATAGGTTATGTTGCATACATTCTATGTTGCTAGAACAATATTGTTTAAGTTGTGACTTGAATTGTAAATGACTGAGTTGTGTATGTGGCTCATGATTATGATTGAGGATACTCTTAGATGTGATTGTGATTGTGTTTGACTAGAAAGGAAAGGCATGGTGGTGCACCCCATGGAGAAATCTACGTGAAGCTATAAGGGTGGAGAATATACATGGAGCGATAAGGGTGGATGCGGCGGGGGCCGCGGGCAACGATCCAGAGGTACCCTGGACGACCCGGTTGGTACGAAAAATGTGTGAAATTGATTTCACTATTTGCTGTTGTGAAGTATTATGAATTATATTATATTATATTATAATCGATTATGTATGATTGCTGCATGTTATCATTATGATGCATGATATTTTTTTGTCATAGTGTTGTGTTGTCTGCTCACTGGGCACGTGGTTTGCTCATACCCCTCTTATTAACATTTTTTTCAGAGTTGATAGCTGAAGGTAAATATCTGTACAAGGAATTATGGATCCTTAGCCCATGATTACCTTTTTATTTGTTTAGGATAAAGGTATAATAGTTAAGTCTTATACTAAGTTGTATAAATCTAGAAATCTCTGTAATCTGGTAGGTTCATTCAGTGATGTAATGTGAATGACTGTAGTGTGTATAGAGAACTCGGTTTGGTTGCATGAAAAAGAATGGTATGATGTTTAAGAGAAAGATAGGCTTACGGAGGTGAAATGAAATTCACTTTCTGTGCCGGTCACGTGCTCAGATTTTGGGACGTGACAACATCCCATCGAACCTCAGGGATTCCCAAGGCTAACTAGTATTTGGGCTTCATATACCTTTATGGATCACATCACACCAAACTTTATGAGTGAGAGTAATTACTCTACCAAGACTCATAGGTCTCTAAAGACCATGCCCCATCGAGCCTCATGAAAATTCCAAGAATTATCTATAACGGAGGTTCACCTCCTTGACTCAATACTAAGGCAATCTCATTCTTAACTCATCATCATATTATTATTTATAAACTCATTTAAATTCCAATTTAATTCAAACAACAACATGCATATCTCTAAATGTATATAAAAGAAATAATCAAGGTAAGATGAGAATTTTCTTCTCCTTCACTCAAGCTTACTACTTCCATTACGACTCAAGGAAGGGTACGGAAATTAATTACTCATACTTTCTCATACTTTTCAACACTTAGTCACATTTGATGACAATTATTTAAATTTTCTTTCTAATTCCAAGTCATTGTATAGTTTTTAACATAGGAATTTTTATATGTCTCTATAGTCAAGCCACTTGGATTCATAATAATCATTACTTACCTAAAATTCATTTTATAAGCATTAGTAGGAGTAGAATGCAATAACTCCGTCATTCATCAGTCATATACAACTGAGTATATTTATTAATCAACATGTGATACTTTAATTCTAGGCTTGACATTATATCATCTTTTTCATTTCACATACACATCCCTTAATATTTCCAAGAATCATTAATCTTAGGAATTAAAATCATGCAAGATGGGGTTGGCTCCTTCGCCTTAGTTTGAAGCACTTTGGGCCTTCAAGAAATCCCATGGCAAAGCTTCAATTCAAAACCAAACCTATGGAGCATGGGAAAAGCATTTCAATACCCAAAAATCCCAAAACCTTACATGGCTAGGCCATAGCACCCTGAGCACTAGCCTTGGCACCTAGGTGCCATGGCCTTTCTAAGGCCAAAATATTTTTTAGGTGTTAGTGCCTCGACACCACTCCTGGTACCTGGGCGCTAGCATCCGTACACTTACTCTTAGCTTCTGACCTGTGGCCCCTTGGTGCCCTGAGTGCCACGATTTGCAACAACGAAGGTGTCATATCTCGGACCTGGGACTATGATCGACACGGTTGACGTTTCACTCACATTGCCATAATCCTTATATTTCACTAACAAACCCAAGAAAATACATATGAAACCTTGTTGGCCTACCCGATTGCAGAGCATACTAAAGATTCATATAAAACATGACAAACAAATACCTTACCCTGGACAAAGGAGGAGGCTTCTATGCTATCATGCTAAACGAACTAATGACCAAACCATCTCCATAACCTGAAACTAAGAGTGGGTGAGTCTAATCCATGTGACTCACCAAAGCACCTCTACCTTACACAAACCAGGCATATATATATATATATATATATACATAAACATAACTACCAAATTACATCCATCATGTATCAGCTAAGTAATACCACAAATACCTTTCCTAACTAGATGTCAATACCTCAATTTCCCCATATACCATACACAACCCAAAATCCAAAGTATTGTATGTCCTTGCTTCCTAGTACCATCGCTTCTGTCAGATTCATCCAAACACAAACAAGTATAACTCACGTATATACATATACATGAATATAAATTCTAGCATAGAAAATAATTCCACACTAGGCTCACACGTTACTTACCACAATTAGGGATTTGCCATAACCACACTATACTGAAAAAAAATACAAAAACCACTGATCAAGTAACACAATTAACCATAACACATTGAAAAGGAAACGTGTTTCCACAACACATATCCACACATTATCCAACATTCCAAAATTAATCAAGTTATAACAAAAATTGGTCCTAAATTTTCATCCCTTCTTGGACTCTAGGTTTTACCACTCCTGGGCATCTATTGGCTATTGGCAGACCTATCTTGGGAATACTGACTCATAGGGTGTGTCACTCAACTGGCTTTTCTAGTGCAATCCCTCATTTGAGTCTTGCTGAACCCTAGAGGTGCACCAAGCCATGAGTCATTGACCCTGATCCATTGGCTCATGTCCTCAACCAATGTACAGGCTCTTGGATCATGTCCTTAACCAATACACAAAGCTCTTTGATCTTGTCCTTAACTAATGTATATGGTTCTTAGATCATGTCCTCAACCAATATACAGGTGCTCTTAGAGCATGCACTCAACAACACTTACAATCATAATCACAACTAAACACAACATCCCAAGTCTATAACCAAGGTATGCTATATAATTATATCAATTATGCAAGCACACAGGCATGTATATATATATATATCCATGCGATGTGACGTAAATAGCTCCTAGGGATGCGTAAATGTATAGCTCCTATCTCTTGATTATAAGTGTAAATAGTTCTACACATCTCTATATATATAAGTATGCACTTGGTGATGAAATTTAGTTTTTACAGTTGTATATTTGTGTGAACGAATACATGTGTATACGTATGGGTTTCCTTATTTAACCACAATTCAAAATGATGTCATAGGGGTAAGCGTCTACACTACACAACTCACTTAGTATACCAATGACATCAAGGAGGTGAATTATACTCTAATCCATATAGATTTCTAATCTAAGCACTCACACTAGTTACTACATGTAACCATCATTGGCCAAAGCTACAAGTTAATTATTCGTACTTCTTACATGTATACATTTCCATTCAATAACAGCATGCTTGTACATGTAAGTTATTTAGGTTATTCCTATAATCCTAGCACATATAATTTTCCATGCAATGTAATTTTTCCACATTTCACAATTGAATTGATTCAAAATGCCTCTTGACTGAGGAATTGTAGTATTTACATACATATGAATTTTCACAATGAAGTAATTCATGTTCATCATTAAATAATGCACCATAATTATTTACAAGGAAAATAACCAAACTAAGCAAGGTAGAAATTTCTTCTCCTCAACTCCAAGCTATCCATTTCAACCCTATTAGGTGTTTAGATGTGCAAACCTTGCTTGAACTCTTTAAAGAGGCGTCGTAACCAAAAAGAACTAAAAACACACTAGCAAAAAGGGTAAATAGAATTCCAAAAGCTGTTTGATAAGGACTGCTCGATTGCCTTACCCCTAGTGATCGACTGGTTCAATCATATTAGCCTCAACCCGAGAATAATCGATCGACTGGTAGCATCTTACCAGTCAACTAGTATGTCACTACCAAACCTTTCTTTCCAACCTAAAAGCTGCTAGTCAACTGGTGATGACCTACCAATTGACTAATATGCCATTGCCAAGTCTGGTTAGGAAGCATCAGAGGAAATTGATTGACTGCTAGGCATACAATAGTCGACCGATTGCCTAACAAATTACAAAAATCTTTCTAAATAAACTTCCTAATCCCTCTAAATCCTCAATTCTTGAGCATTTCTTTTAGTTCTTGGCTCTAATACATCCTCATAATCACTATGAATCATCCCCAAACAAGGAAATCCAACAACATTCAAGATTTACTAAACAATCTTCCAAATTCCCAACCAAAAAGCTAATCTCTTTCCTAATTCCAAATTTTTGTGTTTATCAGCCCCAAATCAGAAATTCTTCATGGTTTTCTCTAAGATTCTTGTTCATTATCACCATTTAACATGTAGGATTGTTTTAAATTGATACCCACTTTAAAACTTATCCATTTCCTCATTCTCCCAAAAACCCATAAATTTGAAAATGAGTAGGAAGGAAGGATTTGGGAGCTCTTACCTCTGATCTTCTCTTCTCCGGTAATGCTCGGTTACAAGAGAACCATGCCCATACTAAGGAACAATAGCTAGAGGCTAAGGGAGCATGGTTCCATGGGGTTGGGAGTGAGAGCAGAGAGAGAGAGAAAGAAAGAGAGAGAACGGTAGGAGAGATGAGAAAGCAAGAGTGGTAGGGAGATGAATGG
The DNA here is from genome assembly GCA_037074585.1 of Biancaea sappan. NCBI lineage: Eukaryota > Viridiplantae > Streptophyta > Magnoliopsida > Fabales > Fabaceae > Biancaea > Biancaea sappan. The sequence continues at coordinate 62,351,781 of CM073493.1, read as the reverse complement.
GTGTTAAAAGGGTGTGGGAAATATATACACACACATAGGAGTAGAGAACTACAAAAATGCCCTTGGTCATCCCATACGGTCAAAATTATAACAAGGGTAAAGTTATAATACTCGAACTCACATATTGTGCTATAACCTCACATCCACTCCTCATTTTTCTATATAAAGTTTTTAAATTATCTGAATCCCTCCCATTCTCCCTATGCCTTAACCCTTTTCGTCCCTTCTACTCATTAGATTTCCCAAGATACCAGGCTCATTGACACCACTTCCTTTCTTCCAACAAAAAAATTTTCCACAGGTCTTCATATTCACATTGATATACCTTCACAGTATTACCTGGAAACTGGAGATATTACAAAAGAGGGCTCGATTTTGGGTCTAACTCCTTCAAATCTTCTCCATTTTCCATGATTCCTTCAATGAGGTTTCATTCTTAATGTTCTAGTATCAAAATGGCACAAAAATCCCAAGAAAATTCCATTATTTTAAGCTTGAATTACCAAATGTTCATCGTAAACCCTAACTTTCATCATTTTCATCTCATACTCTTTAATTTCATTCCCTACATGATCATTCCTTTAATTCTTTGTTCTTTCCTTATCAAAACATTTTAGAACAATAATCCCACATCATTCAACCCATAGAAACATTTTACAACATCTCCCCCCTCCAAATTGCTCATCAAGGGTTTAATGTTCTTGAAAGAAAAAGAAGGATGAAAAGAAGGATAAGAACATAAGCTTACTAATTTCTCCTCAATTTCCTTGTCTTCCATCCTCCATCAAAAGTTGTGGCTAAATGTTAGGGATGATGGCTTGAGAGGGGCATGGTCGAAGAGAGGGAGAGAGAGCTTCATGAGAATGGGAGAAGGCAAAATGAATGGGAAAAATGAGTGTGTATATGTGTGTATGTGTGTTTATGTTAAAGTGTATGTAGGGCCCACCACTTCTTCTTTCATTTTGGTCCTTCTTGAAAGAAATATTTTAATTAAAAATTGTAAAGAATACTAGAAAAGCTTTGATCATAAATAGGAAACCCAACTATACTACCATAAAAATACATGTCATCATATCTCATTCTCCCTAAAAATACAATAATCTTGTATTTATTCACTTTGGTCCCTCTCAATGCCGCAAGACCCATTATAGCCTAAAATCTAACACCTTTATGGTACTAAACCTATGATGTCATCCTCATGAGATTCATTCCCCCTCACAGGTTCCTATTCAGCCTCTTCTCCAGAGTACACCGTATTTTCCTTTCTATTCACTTTAGTCCTTGAGTCATACTTACACTCACTACATCTTTTTTTCTTTTCGGTAAAAGTTTACTTAGTCCAAGATATATCTTAGTCATCATTAAACTTTAGAGTTCCTCGTTCCTCTAATCAGATGTCACCCCCAATTTTAGGAACATGATCAGTATGGAGGTAGACTCTATCCATTGTCGTAAGCCTAACCTCAAGCCATTAACACGTTGAGTAAATATAACATATAACGATTCCTTTTTAATCATAATGCAATAATTTAATGCATGGACAGAAATTAAATCACGAATGTAATTATTGTTAATTTCCTAATTTTAATAAATTAGGATTTATTTTGCTTGTTAATTTGTAATCCCCTAATTGTATTTTTGTTTCTTTTTTAGTAAAAAACAACTTATTTGTTTCCTTTCTTATTGCTTCATTTAAATTTCTAAATTCTTACTATTTTGATTTTTATTTTCTAGCTTTGTTCTAATTTTTTGATTTCTTTGTAGGATTGACTTTCAGTAATTGATGGGCTGATGAGGTGAAATAAAAAAGGAGATCCTATTGCAAAAAGGAAAGAATTTCTACAGAGTTTTCTGCTGAAAGCAAAGTTTTCTCTGCTATTAGTGAGGTTGAATAGCGCAATTTGAAATTAAGAGTTTAAATAGTTTCTTTTGAAATTTTTAGATAGAATTCTAGGTTTAGAAAAGAATGAGGCACCACTCTTGACCTAGGAGCAAGGAAGCTTGTCTTTGGAGCATCATTGGAGCCAATTTCTCTATCTTCCACCTCAGATTCATGGATCTATCTCCTTTTATTGTTCATTTTTGTTCTTTTGTCACCATGAGTGGCTAATTTTTCATTCTAGGATTGCTATGAACTGTAGTTTTGATTAAGATTTGTTGTTTTTCTCTACTTTTGTGAACGTAGACTTTGTTTTACAATTGTTTTCATTCAATGATCAATGCTTTCTATAATCTTGATCAAATTATGGATTGATTTGTGGTTTTGCTTGTCTTGAGAGAGAAAGTGAAATTAGACCGATGAATGAAAAGTATGACTCATGAATCTTAGATGTTTAGGGGAATTGATTTGCTAATGATATAGACATATAATCGATAGCCTTACATAATTAATCATATGCTCAGTTTAAAATTGAACCTAGTGCTCATAAGAAATTATGGAGGAATTAGGTTAATTTAGTTGAGGTTTGAGAGAATCCTTCTAGGTAGTGGTAAACCTTAGATTCTTTTGTATATCAGTGAGAGCAAGAGTGAGGTAGAACAACAATTCTTAGGAAGAACGAAGGGGATTAGTAACTCTGGGCTTTTTTAATTAATAAATTTCTTTAACACTTTTGTTATTGTATTCTTTTACGTAATTGTTCTTTGAGTCTTATTTTATTATTTAAACTTCATTCACTGAATTGCTTGGTTTAAATAGTATATTCTAGTTTCCTGAATAATTGGTAATTCAGTTCTTGTGGAGATAATACTCAAACTTATCATTTTATTACTTGTACGATCGGTATACTTGCCGTGTTATCAACAAGTCTTTGGCACCGTTACCGGGGACTGAAATTTTTGCTAATATTCATAGAAACTAGGAAGTGCTAGATTAGACATTTTTCTGTTATTATTTTCTTATTGCATTTTTTTGTTTATTTTGACTTATTTTATTTGTTGCTTTAATTACTTATTTTGTTGTCATTCATCTCATTAGTGTTTTCTTGTCTTTGTATACGAGATATCACTAATCCTTCTTCGCATCTTTTTGACCCTGAAATTGAGAAGTTAGTAATGAGAACAAGGAAAGAAGCACAGTTGAGAAAAAAAGAATTATTAATTCATACTTCGCATAAAGACACAATGGATGAAGTTGACTTGAATAATGGGAATAATAACAATGAGAATCCACAACCTACAATTTGAAGGACTCTTAGAGATTATGCATATCTAAATGTAAATGGTTGTGCCCCAAGCATAGTGTGACCACCAATACAAGCAAACAATTTTGAACTCAAGCATGTATTACTTCTTTTAGTGTAGCAAGAACAATTTGATGGAAGCCTCATTGAAGATCCCAATGCTCATATTGCGAATTTTCTCTAACTATGTGATACCATGAAGGTGAATGGAGCTACAGATGATCCTCTTCATTTGTGGTTATTTCCCTTTTTCTTTAAGGGACAAGGCTAAGATTTGGTTGTTACCACAACCACAAGGAAGCATCACAACATGGGACAATCTCCTCAAGAAATTCTTGGATATTTCCCTCCATCTAAGTAGGCCAAGATGATGAGTGAAATTACTTCATTCTCTCAGCAAGATGGGGAGTCATTGTATAACACTTGGGAGCATTTCAAGGATCTCTTACGAAGATGTCTTCATCATGCAATTCCTGATTGGTTGCAAGTTCAAACCTTTTATAATGGTTTGACACTTTTCACTAGAGCAATGATTAATGTCTCAGCTAGAGGTTCTCTTAATACAAAAACTCCAGAGGAAGCTATGGATCTTATAGAAACAATGGTTGCAAACAATTATTCATCTTCTAATAACCAGGGTTCAAGTAGAAAAGGAGTACTAGAACTTGATACTTTAAAGGTAATTTTGGCTTACTATCTCAACAGGTGGCTTCACTTATTAAGCACATGGGTCAAGTACAAGTTGGTGCACTCTCATCATCACCACTTATCTGTGATTTTTGTGGTGGAAGCCATGCCAACGGGGCATGTGATGAGTCTAATATGACTGAGCAGGTAAATTACATAGATAATGCCCCACGTCCACAGAATAATCCATACTCAAACACATATAATTTGGGTTGGAGGAACCATCCAAACTTCTTATGGAACAATCAGAGGGCAGGTGCTTCTTTAGCTGATAAACCGTTTCATCCACCAGGCTTTAATCATCAAAATGCTCTTTAGTTTAACTAATCTCCACTATCTCCAATAGAGAAAAAGCCATCTTTTGAGGAGTTGTTCATTCAGTATATGTCAAAGACTGATTTCATGATGCAAAGTCAAAACAATTCAATTCAAAGCCAAGCTGCATCAATTCAAAACTGAGAGACCCAAGTGGGTCAACTTGCCAGTACATTAAGCAATCGACCTCAAGGTACCCTCCCAAGTAACATTGAGCTTAATCCTAGGAAGGAAGGAAAGAACATTGTATAGCTATTGCCTTGAAGAGCAGTAAGCAATTCCCTAGAACCGCAAGTTTGAATGTTTATAAGGACGCGGTAAATAAAGAAGATGAAATAGTTGATGAGGAGACCTCTTTACAAGATGAGGTGAAAAAAATGATGAACCTCAAAATACATCTAAGAAAGTTGAAGTAAAGGATCAAGAGAGGTTGAAGAAAGATATACCTCCAAGAATTATTCCACCACTCCCTTTACAACAAAGATTTAGGAAGCAGGATTTGGATGCACAATATCAAAAATTCTTGGAGATATTTGAATAACTTCACATCAACATACCATTTGCCAAGGCATTGGAACAAATGCCGAGATATGCGAAGTTTATGAAGGATGTGTTGTAAAGGAAAGAGAGGTTTAGAGAGTTCAAAACAATGGTACTAACTAAAGAATGCTCTGTAATTTTGCAAAGGAAGCTCCCACCAAAGATGCAAGAACTAGGAAAATTTACAATTCCTTGTGAAATTGGAAAAAAATTTTCAAGACAAACTTTATGTGATTAAGGGGCAAGTGTGAATTTGATGCCCTTATCGATCTTCAAAAGCTTGGGACTAGGGGAAGCTAGACCTACCATTATCACATTGCAACTAGCCGATAGCTCCTTGTGCTATCCTGTTGGGATCATTAAGGATGTTCTAGTTAAAGTAGACAAGTTGATATTCCCAGCGAACTTTGTAGTAGTAGATTGCAGAAAAGATAAAGAAATTCCCATAATCTTGGGAAGGCCGTTCTTCGATACAGGGAAGACAATAATTGATGTAGTTGAGGGTCAATTAAGTATGAAAATTGATGATCAAGTAATAACCTTTAATATGTCAGAGTCAAAAAAATCCCAAGAAAAGAGAGGGGAATATTTTCTTATGGATATATTGGAGAAGGGCGAGCATGAAAAGTTGAAAAATTCAGGAATAAATGTTGATGTTAACAAAGAGAAAAGAGTAAAAGAAATTCCTGAAGTTTCAGTTGATCATTTTGAGATTCGTGTTAGCCCCTATAAATTCAAGCCTCCTGACATTACAAACATGATTATTCCTCAATCAAAGGCAATTTGGAAGCGATCAACATTGGAAGATCCGCCATGAGTAAATATCGATAAAGTCTAGTTGAAGACTATAAACTTAGCTCTCTTGGGAGGCAACCCAAGTTTTCTCAACCCTACACTTTTATTTTGTTTTCGTTCTTGTTTTAAAATTGAGTGGTATAATTATTTAGTGTGTTTCATGGTTTGTTGTAGCTATTGTGTGATGTCTTTGAATTTTTTTGTGATGTGGTTTTATTAGATTAGAATTTGTGTAATTTTGATTTTGATGTTTGTTTGTTGTTTTAATGTTATTTTCTAAGTTATGCGTTGAGTTTTGATGTTGGTTTAATGTGTTGGAGTGGTATTTTACTTTTAGATTGGCTTCATTTAGTTTTTAGAGGTTATTTTTGAATTTTGTGGTTTTCTGCTAAAAGCAGGAATTCTTCGCTTTCAGTGGGGAATGCGAATTTTGGATGGCTAAGGGAGTACGATTTTTTTCAGCGGAAAGTTCCTCACTATTAGTGGGGAATGCAAAAATTTGAGCTTGCATGAAGGACAATTTTTTTCAGTGAAAAGTTTCTCACTTTTAGTGAGGAACGAAAATATCATCAATTTGATGGAGAATACCTCGCTCTCAGCAGGGAATTTCTCGCTTTTAGCGAGAAACACTGAAAAAAAAAAGAGAGTAATAAAGTGCCTTTATGATTGATTAATGTTAGTATTCTTTCTTGATTGATTTCAATTGAATTTTAATTCCTTTCGTATTAATTTCAATTGAATTCAAATTTCTTCCCTCCTAATTGAATTTCAATTCATCTCTAATTGATTTCCCAATTAAAATTGATTCACTCTTAATTGATTTTTTAATTCAAATTACTTCAACCCTAATTCCCCTCTTTTTTTTAGTGCATCCAATTTCAAGAGGATGCCTCGCTAATAGCGAGGAGTTTTGCGCTAAAAGTGGAGTTGGGGTTTCAAAAAAAAAATTTTTTTTTAATTTTTCTGTTTTAGTCTGTCAATTTGTTTAACTAGCAATCTCTCTACATTGATCATGTTGTCTCTCTAGAAGAAAAGATAGGGACATGACCATACCATTACTTCAAACAAGAGGAGCTGACATCAGCACATGTTACCATCGTTGTGCTTCCTTTGCACCTGAAAACATTGGGATATGAGTCATATTGATCCAGTGAAGAAAACTCTACCCTACCTTGGCTTATAAACATAATGCAGGTAAATATATATATATAGGAAAGTATACGTATAATTGTACCTACAGTTGGAAGTATACTCACAAGAACTTACAGTAGAACTATTGCTAATTCCGACGACGACAAAATAAACCACTACAATGCACAAGCCAAAGTATCCCAACACAACCACTAGTATTATCAAGCAATGGAATTTACCATATAAATCCTACTATTAACCTTATTACACAACCAAAACCATACCTGAGTAAATTATATACTCAGTGGGCAAACAACATTATCAAATATAAGCATTCAAGAATAGTATACACTGCTAATGAAATTTCCTTATTTTCTATCATAAAGGTAGCCAACCATCCATAGTGTAAAAGAAGAACCATAATAGAATCTAAATTAACCTCAAGTGCCAATAACTCCGACACATTATAACCATAAGTGGCACACCATGGCACAATATAATCATAAGTGCTAAGGAATAATGAATGTAACCAAAATACCATGTTTAATAAGTATTCAATATGCCCTTGGATCCTAATAGATGTAGTATTCACTAATTACTTGAAAATAAAACTTGAATAAGAAAAGTTAGAGGATAAGGTTGTTTCACTCACAATACAACACATTAGTCCAACCACAATTGTGTTTATCCATTATTCACTCAACGATCATATTTCATGAACAACAACATCCACACTCACCATGCTATTATAAGATATCTCTTAGGTGACATCAACAACAAATTTACAAAAATGAGAGCTCATGAACTTCCACAAATATATATATATATATATTCTACATCTCAACTCATCCCTAACAAAATCAACAATTAATTCAAGAATTAAACACAAGAAGATCTCATTAAAGCTAATTTATTGTTTTATAGACCCAAGTGTATTCACTTGAAACATCATTGGGCGAGCTTACTTAGGATTAAAATGCTATAAGAATAAATCTTTTTGTGTTATATCTCATTTAAGTTTCCCAAAAGGTCACACATGTTCTGTTTAGGACATACATTTGGACTCTGAACTTTGGAAATTTTCTGGGCAGCAATCACAACTCCAAATTTCATAAATTTTGGTAGGTAACATCCATAACATGTCTAGAATCTTAAATAAAATTTTCAAAAAGAAATAATACAATTTGCCCTTTCAAAACCTTGCTTTTATAGCCACTGCGAAATTTCACTACAGTTCCTCTACTTCACTAATATCAAAAAACCGTCCAAATGTGCAAAATAATATGCAATTCTCAATACCAAACGAGCGAGGAAATATGATCAAAATAACATAACAATCAAACTTTTCTTACCTCTATCCGAATTCAACTCTACTCTCAACTCTCATTTCCAAATTTCTGTTACTATTGTCATAATGCATCTAGCCATCAAAAAATTTTCTTCCACAAAAATTTCCTAAGGAATTTAGACTTAAATGTATATGGAAAGATAGGAAATTAGAACTCAATTCTCATTTAATGAATTTCCATTCCTATTCAGTCTAGGGTTAGAATCGCACAAAAGAAAGAAAGGGGAAAGGAATTTTCAATACTCACCTCTGGATGAAGGTGCTACAGTGGAGAAGAGGGCTGCCAATGATCATCCATTCTTGTCACAGCAACGCATTGAAAATCCTTTACCATTCTCTCATCTTTTCTCTTCTTGACCGTCTCTAACTCATATAGACCAAGTCGAAGAAGGGGAAGATTAGAAGGAAGGGAACACCTTGGTCACTGGCGAGGTGGTGGTCGACGGTGGCCACCATGCAACGTTGCTCTCCCCCTCACTTTTGATCTCTCTCTCTTCCTCCCAGCCATGCTATCTCTTTCTCTTTTTCCCTTCCTATAGCTTCACCTCATGAGGCTTCCTTAAGAAGCTTCAATTTCAAACTGATGGAGATGTAAGGGTACATGTGTCCCTCTCCAAGCCATAAGATCTCCTTAAACAAAATTGTTCAAGACCATTCTATTTGTAATATTAATTCACTTGGGTCCTTCTAACTTTCCTAATATTTTATATTTCTCCCAAAATTACTCCAACACCCCTTAGTCTATTTTTCTACCAAGTAAATAATTAAATAACCAAATAAATAAATCTCCACTCAAATAAAAATAGAAAATTCACATAGGTCCATAAGAATATATTGTTGTGAAATCTCCAATTGCAACAAAATCCTTAACCTTTCCCCAAATTTTAATTTAATTTCTATAGTTACACGTCAGGTTCAACCAAAGTAGCCTGGGGTACCAGGATGTTACAAGAGCATTAGGGTGGCTTGGCTTCTCAGTAAGTTCATGGTATTCCTGGAGCGTTTATAGGTTTTTGTTTCTGTTAATGCTAGGCTCTAAAGATGACTCCAAGTAGGAAGCCATGAGGAGTCGTTTAGGAGACCTCTCAGAAGATTCAACCATACAAGAGTTATGCCCGTTTCATTTGTTGGGTTATCTTGGTAGGCTTGGTACAGGTTCAAGGGATGGTGAAAGTGAAGAACTGCAAGTGGTGGGTTGTTGTCTATGTCTCGTTGGAGAGGTGGGGGTATTCTAATTGTTATGGTCAGGAGCATTTGAGAGGTTGTCTAGTTCTGGGGGGAGGATCTGGAGATACTGGTGATGGCATGGGGGTTGGGGGTAGTCAGCCATGGGCTGTTGGAGTTGACGGGGTTGTTTTCCATTTGGTGTTGAGTGAGGGTGTTTAGGAGAGTGCAAGTGTGGTGTATTGGGGGTGAGGTCAACTAGGATTTGTAACTCATTTTGCAAGGAGGCTGGACTTATATTATTACTAGGAGTGGTGTTTTGTGGCGGGAAAGTTGCATGTTGGTCTATGATATTAGGAGGAAACTGGGGTGAGGGATCAGTGAGATTTATCTCATTATTGGGTACATTAAAGGAATTTGTCATGCCAGAATCCCTACCAAATTTAGTAATAAATCCAAGGGCTGCGGGATTCTGATTTTCTGGGTTTGGTAATGATTCATCTAGGATCGCTATGTTAGGGTCATGGCTGGGACTAGGAGGTATCTGAGTGACAATGGACCTGGATAATAAGTTATCTGTAGTTAATATGGTGATTGAGTTATTTCCTAATTGTTGATTAGGTCTATGATCTATAGAATTAATAGGGCGAGGGGGAAATTTTGAATTTGACAGAATATAACCGTTATGGGAAGTGGAGGGTTGATCGGAAGAACAATTTTTGGTCACCGTGAAATACATAGGAGTCGACATATGGCTAAGAATAGATGAAAAGATACGAGTGTTTTCAAAGCTTACTTGGTCTTGGTGTGAGTTAATTTCTATTAAATCTGGTAGCTTTGTGGATAAATTTACCTCCACGCAGAGACGAACCTAATGGGTTGAGAAGGTTGATCTTGCATCTAAAGCCACTGTCCTCCCCATGGTGTTTCCAAGCACTGTCAAAATTTCTGCTGTGTGGTACTCAATCGGGAGATATTTAACGCTGATAAAAAATGATGTTATCACTCTCTTTGATTCTTCCTTTACTTAGAAATCTGGCGTCCAAGTTCTGTTGGTTATTGGATTCGAGCCTAGTTTCCTGGGTCTTCCGACTATGACGCTTGTCCTTTCATCTTCAGAGAGATTGTTAATCATGAAGAAACCCAGTCCGATGTCTTTTATCTGGAATTGTAGTCCAACCCTCCATAGGCTTTGGAGTCTATGCCTTTTGGTTTGGATGCCTCCAATCTTCTCGTATATATATCCTCACGATCAAAAGATCTCTCCCATTTTTTAGAACCTTCCTTCACGATATTATTCAGGATCACAAGCCTAGGTGTGATTCTCTACTCCTCCCATTTGCTTGTTCTTGTTTGCTTTCTCAATTCCATCGTGATGTTGCTGTTTCCCTCAGGCCGTGCTTGAAGATTTGACAGTGAGTGACAATTCAATGAGGGGTCTTCCTTTTTAGTCGCTCTTTGTTGTTGATTTACTGTCGAGAATAAAGAGTTTATAGGATCTTTGTCTTATGTCCTCCAATTGATTTCTGTTCCTTTCGATAGCTCCCCTGGTTGATGCTATATCCAGACCGGTGATTTTCTTTCTGATGAACTGGTGCGGCTGAAGAATGGAGGAATCGTGTCTTTTGGGTTTCGAATTGAAAGGTTTCGTCGGAAGCAATTTGGGTTTCAGATTGGTGATGGGTTGTCGGGTGGGTGTCAGACAGTAAAAGGTCTGGATTTGAGTTCGGTGATTTTTGTTGTGAATTTGAGCTAGGTAGGCTGAAGAAAATTGGTTAGGGTTAGATTTCGTTGGGATGGGATTTTGGATATTGCATATTGTTACCTGATTCGTGGTGCTTCCCGGGCTGAAAGATTTTCTGAGCTTCCAACTTTTCCGGTTTCATAGCGTTCAGGAGCTTCTCTCTCTTCCATTTCTCTCTCTTTCTCTTTCTGGTAGCAAGTAACCATCATTGACTTCAATGAGTTTTGAAATGGCATTAATTATCTAAGTAATTTGGACAATTTGTTAGAGTTGTTAGAGAAATGACTTTTATTGCAAAAGTTAAGAGATAAAGTCGATATTTTGCACGACTTAAAAAGACAAAATTGATACTATTAAAGACTTTTAGGAGACAAAATTAAAACTAAGATATGATGCAAAGATAGAGATGAAAACGTGATATGCAATTATGAAGAATATAGGACCATATTAGTTAAAAAAAATTAATATTAATTAATTTAGTTCAAATCAATCACAAAAAATATAAAATTGGTATTGATTTTTTTTTTATTCATAAAATTTAGACTTCAAACCTTAGAGATAAGTCGAATCACTTGAATTCCAAATACGTTGATGCATACAGTCTACTTTTAACTAGATGCAATAATGGAGATGAATATCTATTAAGGCCAACCTAATTAAACTTAAATGCCTTAGTACAATAAGTACCTTTTGCATTAAATATAGTTTCTTCAATAACTGATAATTAAATTGCACCTAAGGTAAAATTTTAATATCTCTATAGAGAGCTTTAAAACAACTTCAAAATTTCTATAATTAGTTTGGCAGTGTTGCACTAAAAATAGGTTGTTTTATTTATTTTTTCTATTTTAAGTTACAAGTTGACATTGATTTAATTAAGGTGAAATTTATAATATTCTAATACTTCCAACTGTTAAATAATGACCTTAATTTAATTATTTTTTTCGTAAGTTTTTTAAATTTTTATCTTTCACGTCCTAACATGTAGTTTTAAATTTTCGTAACAAAAATAAATTTTAATAAATTTTTTCATTCTAGTCTTATTTTATATATTTTCTCCTAAAGAAGAGTCTTATATAGTAAATTTTAAGAACAATTCAAGAAAAAAAAATCAAGAATCAAAATAGAGATTTTTTGAATAATCTAGTAGTGAGATAAAATGTTTAACGAATAAAACTCTTCAAATAAAAGAAAAATGTTAGTGGCGTGTAGGCCTTTTTTCAAGAGCCAAAAAGAAAGTGAATTTGTTGTTGTGATTATGTGGTTGCATATCTTCTTATGAAAAATTAAGGAAGTTAAAATATATTTGAATTTTGGACACTGTACTCATATTTCATACTACAGAGGAATTTTAATGTACTAATCTTGACATATATAGGATATATTCTTGAGTTAACTATATATCTGTATACTTAATTTACATTATATTAACAATGAAATCTACCATATACCAAAAGATATATACATAGGAATCAGGATCGATGTGTTCATTTTACCCATCTTATGCCTTACAAAAAAGAAAAAAAGAAAGAAAAAGAAGAAGGAAAACTTCATTTTGTTGTTTGGATAATATATTTGACAATTTAACTTTATTTTGTGTAAAATTAGTCATTTAACTTTTAATTAATTTATATATTTTACAAGGTATATATGTTTGTCGAGGAAATTGATAGCTATTATACATTTGATAAGACATAGAAATTGACGAATCAATTCGGATTAAAGTAAGTTCAAAGAACAAAATTAAAATAATAAATAAGTTTAAAGGACCAGAATTGTAATTTTTTTATTATATTTTTTATAAATTGAAGTTGATGATTTCATCTACATTCTTATCTTAACAAGTAATAAAATAGTACTCACAAATTTATTATATTTTTTATTTTGAATATATTTGTTTTGTTCTCAAAAAAAAAACAAGTAATATTTTAGAAGAAAGGTAAAACAAAAATGTTATGATAACGAATTTAAGAGTAAACGTTAAAGAAAACACTTATATACAGTTCATATTTTGTTATCGAATCTTTTGATCAAAAAACGACAAGGTCGATTCTTTAATTAAAATATATGATTTTTTTTAAAAATAAATATATATTTTTTATTATTTATCATTATATAATTGGTTCCTTCATTAAACTTTTACACATTATATTTTTAATGAAAAACTTGATAACAAGTAGTATATAAAAGAATTGCACATAAATTTAATCCAGATGTTAATATTTTTGAAGTTCAGAAGGAGAGCTCTTAATTAGGAATCCAGAACAAGGTGAAATCAAGTTAATGAATCCAACAAATAAAGAAAAAAATAATAATGATGACAAAATTCAGATTTTTTTTTTAGATAATCATTATTAAGGCCTACAAATCATGTGGATTTTTTTTTTGATGCAACATATGGATTTCAAAATTAAGGCCTCATTTTAAGTTTTTCCTGTTAAGCCCAAATTTTGCTTTTGTTGGACTTGGGAAACGTGGCCCAAATTCTAAACAGATTGAACGGTTTGTTTTTTCCACAGAGGCTCTAAGTTCTGCTTAGTAGTGCCATAAACGAAAGAATAAATTACTATTCTGGTATTCGAAAGCTTAAAATTTAGTTCTTAAAAAATATATTTGTGTTAATTTTGATCTCTCTTTTTTGGTCAAGTTGATTTTTAAGTTTTATCAATAAAAATTTTAAGATTTAGCAATGATATATTGTGTGATTTAGCCAAAAAATTAAACAACTAAAACAAAAATGAAATCACAAAGAAAAACGTTGGGAAGCTTTTATTTATCTTTAAAGAATAGTAAATTATTAATTTAGTTCTTAAATGATTATGTGTCTCAATTTAATTATTAAAAAATTATGTTTATTTTATTTCGATCCTTTTATTTTATAATTACTTTGGTCAACAAAATATTTGAGATTTAGAAACAACAAATTTTATGATTTAAGAATAAGAATGACTAAATTAATACGAATATAATTTTTATAGACTAAATAAAAATACTTAGTCTTTCTAGCACAAAATTGAAAAATTCACAATATGTTAGGGACCAAACCAATAATTTACTATTGTCACCAACATAAATACCCATAAAGGGGTTCGTTTAGTAGGAAAATAGCTTATAGAAAATGGACCTGCAAAATAAAACTTAATTATATATAATAAAGGAATGACATAACTATGATTGGTATGTATACACGTCACTGTCATTTTTGAAACACGGAATTTGACCCACGCTCCACCTCTTTAATTTGAACGTCTTCTTCGATTCCAAAGTTTCCAACGGCACTCTCCAACGGCTATTTTTTTTTATGCTTCTCTTTCTTTTTTTCCATCTCTCTCTCTCTCTCTTCCTTCCTCTCTCTCTCTCTCTCTCTCTCTCTCTCTCTCTGCGTATCCTCTGTTTTTTTTAATTGCTTTTCGATTTCTGACCGCCTGATTCTTCGACGAAATTCCGTACCATCAGATCGTGATCAGAATCATTGCCTTCAATTCCGAGTAAGTAATTATGCTCCGTTTTCTGTTTCTTTCTGGTTATGTTGCTCTGATTCGATTTCTGCGTTTAGATATGCTTATGCTCTGTTTGTTTACCTTGTTCTGTTTCTTCTTGTGATATGGCAGATTCACTGCACTTTCTCATAGGGTTAGATAGAATAGATCCAGTAATTTTAGTTTAGGTTTCATACATCATTTTTTGCAGAAATAATCGATTTTAAAATTCTATGTACTTTTTGTTAATTAATCAATGGTTGATTGATGCCTCAAGAGTATCTTCTTGATTGATGCCCCAGCAATCCGTGACTATCTAATTCTGTGGATTTTCCTTATCATTCTGTGCCCCTGTTAATGAGAGTCAGGTGTGAGTGCGTCATTGCTCTCTCTGTTTCCACTTCCTTCCACATGCTCTCTCTCTCTCTCTCTCTCTCTCTCTCTCTCTCTCTCTCTCTCTCTCTCTCTTTTTCACAGATTTGCTCTGTTTTTTTATCATTTACTGATTTGTGACCGTCCGATTCTTGATTCTGTAATGGCACCGAACGGGCTCGATTGACCATCAAACTGCTTTTGAAATTTGTAATGATTTTCAAATGTGATCATATAATATAATGTTTTTATCAAATCTGCTGAAGAAAGGAAAGCCTTGTATGTGGGTTAAGAGTTGGCAATTTGGCATCACTCGGACTGTATGAATGTGCTTCTGTACTGAGTTATTCAGCTTTCTTTTGTCTCCATGATATATATATATATATATATATATATATATATATAATATAATAGGTATAGGGAAATTTGGGGAGCATCTGTTTTAATTTGTACCAAGTTGCTCAGTCATTAGCTTGCGTTTTGTAATCTTTTTTATAAAATTTTTTTAATGCTATTATGTTAATATGAGATGTTGAGAAAATAAGCAAAAGGCAATGCTGTTGAAGAATGCCTTTGACTTTATGATTTCATGCGTAACAATATATACTCTAATTCATTCACTGATTTTTTTTTTCCGTTCTAATACATCTGGAAACATTTAGTCTAACAAATTTTTGCTTAATCTTGGTTTTATTAATAGTTATTTTTGCTCTTGGAATCCTTTTACAAACAATTTGGTCTCAAGGGTCGTGAAGTGCCACAAAAGAAGATGACCATAATGCAATTAGTCATGTATGTTTTCTTAGGCATGTATTTTTTCTTAGCCAATGGATGCCAAAAGAAGGGTGTTTGTCTTAGACCTGTCAAAATGGCTGGACCGACCCACTTTCAAGAAGGGTTGTGCTAGCTAAAAGCTAGCTCACAAAGGATCGGGCCAGTTCGGCCCGGCTCGGTATAACTCGCAGGTTACCCCTATATATATATATATATATTATAGTATTATACTCAGATCAGGGGGCAACACTGCAACAAAATGAGATGACTAGAGAGAACACAGAGGTTCCAAAGCGACAGAAAGGAAGGAGAACTGGAGATCGACGGACCATAGGTCGACGGAGGAGAACTAGAGAACAGAGCGACGGGAAAGAACAAAGAAAAATCATAGATCGAGATCACAGATCAGAGATTTCACCTTCGAGTTCATGTCTTCTCTTCTTTTTGACTCTTCGAGGTCATCATCTTCCCCCGCGTCCCTCTGTCCATCTCTCCATCTTTGCCTCTGTGTCCATCTCTCCAATCTCCATCCCTTTCCGACGGTGCATCTCTGATCTCTCTTTGAAGTGAACCCCTGAACCCATGAATCTTTGTTGGATGCTTCCAGAAGACCAGAACAAGCATGGGCCAGCATGTGTTGGTGTTGGGCGTGTTGGACTTGAACATAAAAAAATTTGGGTTGGTCTAGCATATCAATATCTACGTGTGGGGGGAGTGAAACCAAAAAAATAATAATAATAAAAATATTGTGTGGACTGGCTCGTTTAGCCCACCAACCCGCGCAAGCACAGGGCGTGCTAGCTATTTTCTAGCCCGTTTTTTATGAAACCTGAGACTGGCCCATTTTGCACGGGTACCCAGCCCGTTTTGATAGCTCTATTTGATCTATTTGGATTTTTTATTTTTATAATTAACAATCTAGATTTAGTATATTGATTTTATTTATTTCTTATTTTATAAAAAAATATCCATGAAATTTGGACATCAATTTTTATAACAAATAATCTAAATGAGCCAAATACCTACTTGATTTTCAAAACTAATCAAAGAATCTATTCTCAATTCTATTTCTCATAAAGTATGTGGCTAGAATAATTTTAGTCCTTTAACTTTGTTTTAACTTTTATTTTGGGCTCTTTAATAAAGTTTGCTTTTCTTGAACTTTTCTTTAATCCTTTAATTTTGTTTTTATTTTCCAATTCGGAAGAAATACCTCTAAATTTAATTTGGTCTTATAACTAAGGGTTGGCAAATGACCCGCCATCCTGCTCAACCCAGGTTGGGTCAAAAAAATTGAACCCAACCACTGGCAGGTAGTTCGGTGACTTCAACCCGAATATATATATATACTCTTTTTTTAAAAGATTTCTAGTTCCTGAAGCTCCTTAACATCTCACCCACTCTAGTGTCTCACTCTCACCTCACGATCTTCGCCCTAACTCTAGCGTCTCACCTCACCTTTCTCTCACTCACTCTGCCACTTATTCAGTCGTCCCTGCTCTCTGCCTCTTTGCTTCTAATACTTCCCCTCTGCCTCTAGTCCTTCCCCTTCCCCTCTGCCTTGGCTCGGCTCTCATGGACCACAACACAAACTCTCGACTCTCCACTGACTCTGAACTTGTGAGTGTTATCATGTCCTTCCTTCTCCATCTCTTTCCTTCTCCTTCCATTGCCATCTCTCACTCTCTGTCTATCATTTATGACCCAGATCCAGAAATGTCCAGTGGTTCATCATGAACTAGAAATTTTTTTGGTATCTTTTTTTGCAGAAAGTCTTTATCGGTCCTTCCATTTATTGAAATTTCTGGTTCATTTCTAGTTGATTTATTGAAATTTCTGGTTCATTTCTAGTTGAACAATGCTTTTATCTGTTTTGTGTTGCTGCTTTATGAACCAGAAATTATGTTTTGTCTATATTGTGTTGGTGCTTTACAATGAGAAGGGATATCATCATTGTCCTTGATATCAGACTCATTAAAGATGCATTATCACACTGAGGCAGTAGGGTTCAGGGGAGAAAGAAAGCCCAAAAAAAAAAAAGCCAACCTGCCAACTCAATCCACCAATACACATTGGCGGGTTGGGTTGGCTGGGTTTAGCTCCAAAAAAAAGAAGTTGAACCCAACCCAACCCAACCCACCAGTTAGTGGTCAGTTCAGGTTGAGATTTCCTCTCAACCTCTGACATGACCTGTGCCCACCCATAACACCCTGAAAAATTCATGATTTTTAGGTATTACATAAAACTAATTTTGTGGAATATTTTAGGTGGAGGAAATTTTTCTTGTTGTCTAGGAAGGAAAATGTGAGTTTAGGGTTGTAGAATATTGATTGGTAGAGAGTCGAGGAATGTATTGGTAATACTAAAGGCATCGGGGGAATTAGGAGACAAGTTGGATACAAAGAGGGACTAAAGTGAAATAATGAAAACTATGGGGCACCTAGGATTTAGAAATATTCGAGGTGGGATTTTACATATTTACTTTTACTAGTCTTGACTAAGGGTCAACTGGAAGGCAACGTAGTAATTTTACTCTGGGTAAGTATATAAGTGGCCCCGCCCCTTTTTCCTCGTTTTCTTCCTTTCTTCTCTCTTTCTTCACTTTCTCTCTTCCTTCTCTCTACTATCTCTCCACTTCTAATCCTCAACCAAGCCTCGGGGGACGAATCTCAGGCGATGAGGTAAACCTTTAGGAGCCAAGCAACGTAGAAAAAGTAAGGAATCGAGGTAAGAATTCATATTTCCCAAGCTTTTCCTTATTTTTTAGTTTTAAAGGGTATTTGGGATAAAATTCAGATTTCGGCTTCATTTCTCAATTAAAATTGGGGCTCTTGGTGTCTAAATGCTCTTTAGACAATAAGGATGAGATCCTATGAAAGAAATCATGAAAAATAGTAGAGATTTGGCTGTATTTGGGCCAAATCCGAGAGGAATCATGGAAGAATGTGATCGTGGCACCCAGGCGCTAGGTTTTAGAGGATTTAGGAAGAAGATGACTTGGCGCCAGGCGTGCCGAGATTCCTAGGGTTGTTTTTCAATCGACCATAACTCTTTCATCTAGAATCTGTTTTGGGCAAATTTTATATCGTTGGAAAGCTCTTTGAGTCTAGTTTCCAATGGTATAATTTTATTCAAAGATTCATTACTGGTTAAGAGTTATGTTTGAAGAAGTGGGTAAAAAGTCAAGATTAGTTATAGTGAATTTATCTATTTTGTAACCCTTATGGTTTTGCTTGGTTACTTAATAGGGATGGTCGAGGAACAAGGCGGAGCGCCGAGAGTATAGAATCTAGGTGAAGTGAGGTGAGGGATCTATCTAGCTTTCCTATATGCAAATATGCATATATGTATATTTATATTGTTTTATATATATTTATTTTTTACATTTATTTATTAAATGTATTATGTGCGGGATATGTTATAGGGATTATTGTGTGGAATGTGGGTGTATACATTGCATATTTTATATTATGAGAAGTGGAAAAGTGTGAAAATAGAGCGAGAAGCTACGCATTATGTAGTACTGCTGAATGATGTCAAAGATATATACACAGATAAGGCTCAATGTGGTGTGGAAAATAGTGGGATAAACATTGCATCTCATTTATCTGAATTTTGTATTATATGTATGGTGGTTTATTTGTGTGTGGGATATATGTACTGGCTAAGGGCATAATCTGAGAGACCATACGTATGTTATGGTTATAAATACGACCCAATAGACCCAGTACATAATGGGATTTCTTGAGTGATAATCTGTGGGAACGTTAACCCACGTGATTAAACTCTTGAGACGTAGTATGGGAGCATGAACCCTTAAGTAGGGTTGCATACATTGGAAGCATGGATCCTTGTGAAGGGAAGCATGCATTTAAATGTGTAGTGTGTGTGTGTTGTAGTGTGTGTGTGTTTGGGGGAGAATATAACGGGACATGATATCACATGCTTGCCTTTGAACAGCTCAGTATCATGTAGGATAAATTCCTGAATGGGGATATATATATATATATATTCTATATATCTGTATAGTGTAGGGTTAACTTTGGTGAGTTCATAGTTTAGACTCACCTCCTCACAATTACAGGTATGCAAGAGCATTCAGGTCGAGGGCTCGTAGAACCAGGATGCCTCCCCCATTGTTCGAGGTAAGGTAATATATTTTATTATATTTCTCTATTGTACTCTGTAATCATATATGGCACCTACGATTCTATATTAGAAATCTGGGTTTATGGTAGTGTTAGTAACACACTATCTACGTCGATCACGAGCTAGGTTCAGGTCATGACAGAAATGGTTTCAGAGGGTGGTTTAGGGTTTAAGGTTTAGGTCTCCTATTAATTACAGAGCAAGGTGACTTTAGTGAATCATCTTCTATTGTTATGAACCATAGTACAACTATAAAGAGATGGCTCCACTAACGGTCTTGTAAGATGTGTCTTCTTTTCTTTTCTATTGGGTTCCTTCTAAAAGACGCATTTGAACTTGTGAGTGATTCAGACATTTACACGATAAAAGTGAATAATGTAGATGTTTAAGACTCATCCCAAGTGGTGTGAGTTACTAGCATTTCAGAGCCACAAGGGTGGACATGACGGAATAGTGGCATGGAGAAGTGTCAAAGAAGTAGAGCTTCATGGGTATATTCCTTGGTAGAAGCTTAGTTGAGCCAAGAAGATGGGGGAAGAATAGAGAGGCTTGACAAGCAGTGGGGAATAATGAGGGTAGAATCCCACAGAGGAATTTGGAAGATTAGCATGAAAGATGCTAAAGAGGGAAATAGGTTAGTAAGTGTAGAAATTGTGCTCTCAGAGTACGAAGACTACACAAACAATGAAATAGAAATATATAGAAGACCAGCTTTGTCCCTATTGGGAAAGGATGAGCTGATGGTTGGGGGGAAACGAAGTGAGTAATGAACTGGGTGTGCACCAGTTCACGAGAGATTCGAGCACTACATTCGAAGAACACTGGTTCTCGTATAAGTGCATCCTTATGACCTCAGTTCTGTAGGGGGAGGTTTAAGGTGATGCTTTGGGAAGCACCTAGATTGTACGTGAGGTGATCTAGAATGCGAGATAGGGAAATCTCTGATAGAGACAACCCCTAGTTGTATCAGAGTGGCGCAACAGAAGCATGGTGAGTAGAGTGAGTGAGATGTGCCTTAAGCATGGCTTAGAGCCTAGAGCCTAAAAAGGGGGAAGTTCCGTGAGAACTTCACTACCCTTTTCCAGAATGAGAAAAGATATGTCGAAGGATGGCAGGGGCAATGCCGTCTTATCCTCTTGGATGGATGCCTTGAATTGGAGAAAATTTCTTGTGCAGTCAAAAGGGGAGCTGCTACACAAAGAACTAGTAATGATGAATATCTATTTGATATCATCATATCTGAAGTTTTGGAGAGAGAATGATGATATCAAACAGATATTCAAAAAGGGTGGAAGAATGTAATGGCCTGAAAAATCTATGATTTTCAGGATTTTTCAGGTATTACGTAAAACTAATTTTGTAGAATATTAAGTGCTAGAGAGTTGAGGAATGTATTGATAGTACTGAGGGCATTGAGGAAGTTAGGAGACAGGTTGGATACAAAGAGGGACTAAAGTGAAATAAGGAAAACTGTGGGGCACTTAGGATTTAGAAACACCCGAGGTGAGACTTTACGGATTTGCTTTTACCAGTCTTGACTAAGGGTCAACTGGAGGGTAACATAGTAATTTCATCCTGAGCGAGTATACAAAGATGGCCCCATCCCTTTTTCCTTATTTTCTTCCTTTCCTCTCTCTCTTTCTCTTCACCTTCTCTCCCTTCTCTTCGGGTGATAAAGCAAGCCTCTAGGAACCAAGCAACGTAGGAAAAGCAAGGAATTGAGGTAAGAATTCCTATTTCCCAAGTTTTTCCCTACTTTCTAGTTTCAAGGGTATTTAGGGTAAAATAGAGATTCCGACTTTGTTTCTCAATTAAAATTGGGGCTCTTGGTGTCTAAATGCTCCTCAGACATCAATGATAAGATCTCATGAAAAAAATCATGAAAAACGGTGGAGATTTTACCGGATCTGGGCTAAATCTGAGAGGAATCACGGAAGACCATGATCACAATCGTGGCACCCAGGCGCCAGGCATATAATAGGTGCCCAAGGGCGCGTGCTAGGATTTTCGAGGTTATTCTTTAATCAGCCATAAATCTTTTATTCGGACTTCGTTTTGGGTAAACTTTGTATCGTTGGAAAGCTCTTTGAGTCTAGTTTCCAATAATATAAGTTTTATTTCGAGATTCTTTACTCGATTAAGAGTTATGTTTGAAGAAGTGGGTAAAGGTTGAGATTAGTAGTAGGGAATTTCTCTATTCTATAATCCTAATGGTTTTGCCTGCTTACTTAATAGGGATGGTTAAGGTACAAGGCGGGAGCACTGAGAGTATGGAATCTAGGTGAGGGATTTATCTAGCTCTCCTATATTTATATTGTTTTATATACATTTATTTATTAAATGTATTATGTGTGGAATATGTTGTAGGTTTGGGATTGTTGTGTGGAATATAGATGGATACATTGCATATCATCATCTGCATATTTATATTATGAGAAGAGGAAAAGTGTGGAAATAGAGCGGTAAACTACACATTGTGCAATACCATTGAGTGGTGTCAATAGGGCATACACATTGAGGGCTGGTCCCCAATGTGGTGTGGAAAAGAGTGGGATAAATATTACATCTCATTCATCTGTATTTTGTATTGTATGTAGGATATATATATACTAGCTAAGGGCACATAATTCAAGAAACCATACGTATGTTATAGTTATGGATACAACCCAATAGACCCAGTACATAATGGGATTTTTTGAGTGATAATCCATGGGAACGTAAACCAACGTGATTAAACTATTGAGATGTAGTAAGGTTATGTGCATTGGAAGCATGGATCCTTGTGAAAGGATGCATGCATTTAAATATGTAGTGTGTATGTGTTTGAAGGAGAATATGATGGGACGTGATATCACATGCTTGCCTTTGAGTATCTTGGTATCATGCAGAATAAATTCCCGAATGGATATCTATATATATATATATTTTGTATATATGTGTAGTGTAGGGCTAACATTGGTGAGTCCGTGGTTTAGACTCACCCCCTCACAGTTACAAGTATGTAAGAGTAATCAGGTTGAGGGCTCGTAGAATGAGGATGCCTCCCCATTGTTCGAGGTAAGATAATATTTTATTATATTTCTCTATTGTACTCTATAATCATATAGGCCACCTACGATCTTGCATTAGAAATCTAGGCTTGCGGCAGTATTGGTAACACACTATCTGCACTGGTCATGAGTTGGGTTCGGGTCGTAACATCACCCCTACTTTATAACCTTGCATTGGGTTATGCTTTGGTCCTTTAACATTATTTTGTTCCAATTTCATGCTTTAACTTTATAGGCTGATTTTTAAAAAATATAAAAAAACTATACATTAATTATTCATTTTAATGAGTAAATATATTTTATTAATTACTTCATATTATTTTAGGAATTTTATTAGAATTAACAAAAATTTATGGAAAAGTTATCTTAGACAAATTTGATACTTTAACTATTAATAAAATAATCAAACGATTAGGAATCACTTGAGCTTAGGAATTAGGTGTTAGAAATTAAGATTAGGACTTAGGGCATATAGACTTTAAGACTTAAAAGTAGGTATCAATTTTAACTAAGATTATATGCATCGCACCATTGTAATTTTTTATATCAAATTTTTATATTTAAAAATTGTTAATTATAATAAAAAATCTTAAAATAATGTGAACTAAATAATATTTATTAATTCTAATAAAAAATCTTAATATTTTATCAACAACAACAACAACAACAATAAAGCCTTATCCCACTAGGTGGGATTAGCTACATGAATGGCACGACGCCATTAAGCTCTATTAATGACCAACTCTTTAAGTATCTCATTTACCAGAAGATCCCGTTCAATAATTTCTCTGAGTGTCCTTCTTGATCTTCCTTGACCTTTTTTCAGAGGGCTCCAAACCATCTACTCAACTCTCCTTACTGGCACTTTCAATGGTCTTCTTTGAACATGCGCAAACTACCTTAAACGGTTTTCAACCATTTTTTCCTCAATAGGTGCCACTCCAATATGACCATACATCCACTCCCATATAAAATTGTTGTTGTCTTTTCATCGCCCAACATTCACTCCCATATAAAATTGATGGTCTCATAGCAGTATGATAAAACTTTCCTTTGAGATTATCAGGTACTTTCTAATCACAAACAATTCTTGATGCCATTCTCCACTTCAACCACCCAGCATGTATACTATATGCCAAATTTCCAATAATTTCGCTGTCATCTTGTATAACTGATCCTAGATACCTAAACTTTGACACTTGTGATACAACTTGATCTTTAATTTTAACCTCCAACTTGTTTCTAGCTTGTCGTTTGTTAAACTTATAATGCATATATTCCTGCTCAGCCGAAAACTCTTCTATTCCAAAGTAGCTCTCCACAACTCAAGTTTAAAATTAATCTCTTCCCTTGACTCTGCTATGAGAACAATGTCATCTACAAAAAACATGTATTTAAAGATTTCTTCTTGGATGTGTTTTGTCAGAACATCTAAAACTAAGTCAAACAAATAAGGGCTCAAAGATGATCCCTGATGTAAGCCAATCTTAATAAGGAAGTCTCTAGCCTCCCCTCCAAACGTTCTCACACTAGTTGTAGCCCCCTCATACATATCTTTTGTAGCTCTAATATGCAAAATCTGTACACCTTTCTTTTCTAAGGCTTTTTTTCATAGCACCTCTCTTGGTACTCAATCATAAGCTTTTTCCAAATCAATAAATGTTATATGCAAGTCTTTTTATTTACTCTGATACCTTTCCATTAACCCTCTTAGAAGATAAATAACTTCCATTAACCCTGGTATGAATCCAAATTGATTTTCAGAAATACTCGTCTCAATTTTTAACCTACGTTCAATCACTTTGTCTCATAATTTTAAAGTGTGACTCATAAGCTTAATCCTCAGTATTTTGCGCAGTTTTGGATATCTTTTTTGTATATAGGCACTAAAGTACTTCTTCTCCATTCCTTAGGCATTTTCTGGGACTTTAAAATCTCATTAAAGAGTTTAGTTAGCCAAATAATACCCTTCTCCCCTAAACACTTGGCCTCATCAACCTTAATTATGCCAAATTTTATTCTCTCTCCAAGGTTGTTAAATCTTCCATATCACTATTAATATTTTTAATTAGTAATATAATATGCCAAATTAATATTTTTATATTAATTAGTAATATAATTAGTTAAAAATACAAATAAATTTCTAATTATTTGTAGGTTTTTAAAATAGCTCACATATGTAATGTAAGATAAATTGAAACAAAATAAAGTTAAAGGACCAAAGTACAACCCAAGATAGACCAAATTCAATCTAAAGGAGACTTAAGACTTAAGAATTAGGTTATGACCTAGAACTTAAGACTTGGATTTAAGCTTAGGACATAGAAATTAGGGCTTTGACTTAGACATTAGAAACTTAGGATTATGACTTAGGTCAACTTAGGACTTAGGAATTAGGTCTAAAGAATTAGAAATTAGGTTTGAAGATAGTTAGGATTGAAAAATTATACCTTATAACTTAGGACTTAGGGCTTTGGCCTTATGTTTTAAGCTTAGGACAAAAGAATTAGGCCTCAGGACATGGTAATTAAGGATTAGGGTTTCAGAAAAATGCCTTTGAACTGAAGGACTTAGACATTGGATTTGGGGTAAAGGGCCTAATTGTTGTTATTGATAATGATGATGATGTTGTTGTTATTGTTAGTGAGCCTAAGACTTAAGAATTAGGATTGACTTAGGGACTTGTGGGCTTTAGTTATTTAGACTTAAGAGGACTCAGGCTTATAGGACATCATAATCATGTCATGCCCCGATCCGAGGAATGTAACTGACACGACGAGTGAGCCAAACACTCATTGCCATTAGCCTAAAACTTAAGAAAACACATTCATCCCGGTAATCAATAGAATAACTACAAAAAAAAATTAGCATTTAGTGTCGATCAAAACAACCTTCTAGCATTGGTTTTGATTGACACTAACGTTAAATTGTCAAAACCAACATATCTAATGTCAGTTTTAACAATTGTGGAATAGCCAATGTTAGATGACTATAATTTAGCATTAGTTTTGGTCGATGTTAGACTGTTATAGTTGATTCCATGAAATCGACTGTCTAACATCAGTCAATGTTTGATCGATGTTAAATGGCTTTGACAATGCTAATTTTATGATCTAACATCAGTTTTGACCAACGTTATATGGAAATCAATTTTATGATTTAACGTCGGTCAAAACCAACATTGCATTGCCAAAATTTAGCATTAGCTTCGACCTACACTATATCTATAATCTAACATCGGTTTTAACCATGCTAGAATTCACACTAAATCTTTATATAAATTTGAACCCAAACTTATCAATTATAAAAGAAAATATATTTAAATAAAAACATATACACACTAATCCAAAGTCTTGAAAAAAAAGTTAACACATCCTAAAAATATAAGTTTTACATGTTTCAACAAAATAAATTTTACTAACTCGAGAAGAACATTGACATTCTGCAAGTGAAGATTATGTGCTATTTACATAAGGTAACTGTAAATATAGTATTTACTATGAGAGTTCATAGTGAATGAAAATAATAAGTTAATAAGTCCAAAATTATATCTGGAGGTAGTATACATACAACCTCTGGAGGTAGTTGTAGTCCAAGTTTATGCGCTCCATGGTTTCTAATTTATCTGTCATGGTACCCAACTCAGTTCATAAATTGGTGAGTAGGGAACTAAAATACTTGTAGAACTCAAGTATTAATTTATCTCGCTCCATGGTTTCATTTGTTGAGTTGCCACTACTTGTAGAACTCAAATTGGTGAGTAGGGAACACAAATACTTTAGATATGGACCCTATCATAAAAGACATACTCATCTAGAATGTTCTTTACCTAGCACTTTTACAACATGCATCATTTGATGAAATAATAGGAGCTTGCAATTGTGATGATTGAGATTGAGATTCTTTTTTTGAAATTTTTTCCTATACAAGCGAAACAATACCAAAGCAAGCAAAATAATATCCACCAATGCATTAGATGAAACAAACTTCACAATTTCAAGCTTCTATTATTTCATCAGATGATGCAGTTGCGCAAGTTAAAGAGCATTCCATATGAGTACATCTTTTAAGATGGGGTTCGTGTCTTTGTGTTGCCTACTCACCAATTTAGAGACTTGAACATGAGTTTTACAAGTAGTGGCAACTCAACAAATGAAGTCAACTTTGTGAATAAATTAGAAAGTAAGGAGGGAGAATGTACTCATAAAATATAACTTGGTCGATTGAATAACATGGTCAAATATAATGTAGAACAACTTGACCATATTGAACAACATTGTTCTAATGATAACGATGTGAGATCATGGAAATATCGTTGGTAACCGAGGAGAGGGCCTTGATCATTTTTTTATGTTGATTGAGACACAATTTATTTGTTTATAGTAAATAACAGTCTGTTTATTTTTTAATATATATTAATTTTTATTTTTACTAGTTATTTAAAATAATTAATTGTTCAATTTGATTAAAAATAGTTAATGTATATATATAATATATAATATATATTATATATATTTTAGTGAAAAATTAATTATATAATTATAAGTAATTAATGAATTATATAACAACAAATAATAAATTAATTTACAATAAGAAATAAAATAAACAATATCAATTCTAATAATAAATTTTTTACATAATTGTTTTACTAAGTATAAAATTGTAATTACGTAATCATATAATTATTAAATTTATAAAACTATATCAATTAGTTGGAATATAGAATTAATTTAGTAGCATAAAATTAATGCATAATTGATATGTTGATAGAATGTAAATTAAATCGAATAATGTTTATTTGACTATCAGTCCCACAATGCAGTCGTGTAATTGCCTGTTTCGATGATCGACGTGTCAGTTCTTCTCCCTGTTGTCTATATTCTTCTTGACCATGCTCTTATTTCACTGGCAACATTATCTTCTAATATGGGTGACTAGATTGAGGGGTATCAGGTGAGCTGGAGTCAGTCATAATTCCAAATGCAACATTATCTCTAGGAGCATTAGTAAAATAATGAAGAAGTGGATTGTGCCAACACTTGTATGGGACCGGTGCCATTATCATCAGGCTGGGTTTGAAGGACGGTTGAAGTTACACCTATCCCTTCTGCACTTGGTACATCGCATCTATCATAAGGGGTTCCTTTACTGTGTTATCAACCCTCTAACACCTGCTTTAGAATAGTCGATTTCAGTAGGTGCTGAGTGGGCGAAGTTGGTTAAGGGAGTTTCTCTACAAACCCATGGTGGTAATAATATTCATCCCCAACTTAAATTGTTCAAAGATAGCAATGGATCTCGGGTCCTGATGAATGAGTTGGCACATCAACCTATCAAAAATTAGAATTAAAATAGGAAAATAAAATGCCTACAAAAACATTTGTAAATATGACACTAATTATTCCCACAAGGAATAACTTGCTAATTAATTGAGTTTGGATTGAAGAAAAGCAAATTAAGGATAGCAAACAAGAAATTCGATGAAATTAATCTAGTGTAGCCACTAATCTCTTGGAATTACTAATCTCTCTCTTGCACTTTGATTCTAATTAACTATACATGTTAATCTTATGTTATCTCTTATGGCTTAAAATAATTTTCTCGAATTTAGATTATGCTACTCAACATCTACAGTTAAATGATTCAGTTTGGATTGAAGACAAGCAAATTAAGGACAACAAACAAGAAATTTGATGAAATTAATCTATGTAAAAGTGTAGCCACTAATCTCCTAGGAATTACTAATCTCTCTCTTGTACTTGATTCTAAATTAACTACACATGTTAATCTTAGGTTATCTCTTATGGCTTAAAATAATTCTCCTAAATCTAGATTAAGCTACTCAACATCTACATAATCCTTATGTTAATTCTAATACAAATCAACCTAACTTGATTAAATGAGGTTAAACTAATTTTCCTATGATAACAAGCAAAGCCCTTAAGGTTTAAGATTCATACACTCCTCCTATTCATTCAAAGTTCTACTCACCTCCCTAACCAAAGATCGGTCAAAGCAACATACGAACTATAAATCGATGAAGTTGGCAAGCTGAATTTAAAGTATTGAATAAAAGAATTCGTAAATACAAAGAGAGAAATAATCCCTATTCTGGAATTAGGTTCATAGTAACTCTAGAATGAAAGTTTAGCTACTCATGAAGGTAAAATCACAAAAATTAGTAATAAAGAAAACTACACGAATCCGAGGTTGGGTTGACGAAAATCAAGTTCGAGAAGCTCCAGAATGAGATCCCTCTTCTTCGTTCTGCAAAAATAGTTGGTTCCAATTTCTCTCATGCTTAGAATGACCTAAGAAACTTGCCTTTTTGCTATTTGAACCTGAAACATTATCATTTTATTTGGGTCCAAAGTGAAGCTTGCCCGCTTGAAAAATGCTTTAAATCAACCTATCGGGGATCTCCTCTCTACTCCAAAACAAAAAACGAGGTATTCTGATTTATTTGAAAGTAGAAAGTAATCCTTAGAAAATATCTGGACTGGAAGTACTTTGCTGAGCAAAATATGAAGTTTATTGGTTTATTAAATAATTTGGGTTTGAAGAATTTTGTTAGATATAAAGGATTCTAGTCTCTTGAAATTGTGAAAGCCTTTTACACTAATTTAGAATACAAAGCAAGGGAGAATTATTCTCGATAGGAATTTCTTCACTGGCTCTTAATGATTTTTGCTTTACATATCATCATCCTTCTATGGCAAAGCAGAGGTTTACAAAACCAAGTGATAGGATATTACTCAATATAGTTACTCATGTTTTGGTAAACAAGCTGGATAATTGGGCCTATGGAAGTGAATCTAAGTTTTTCACAAAGGCTTGCATCATGGAAAGATGACCAATCCCCATTTGATGAAGAGAATCTACCACATCTACTCAACCTTAATGGATCCCTCTTGTGACAAAGGGGGGAGAATATATTTTGATGCTTATGGTTTCAATTTATTGCCTATGCTTTATGATGTTTTTGATGCTTTTGAGTTAATTTACTACTGTTCACAATTGATATTATGTTGAATATATTCCTTATTCTTATTGAATATATTTTAAAAAGGGAAATTCAAGGGGAGCCTTGATTGGAGCCTTGACTCTCTTAAAATCAAAATTCTCATGAAGAAAACATGTCCTATTGCATTAGAGATTACAAAATTAAATTTTGATGACAATAAACAAATTTAAAATAAATTCCTTGGACTTTTTTTATATATTAAGAATTTTGATCAAGTCAGAGCAAGAGCAAATATGACCTTTTATCTTTTTAGTGCCTTTAGGACTTAGGAAGTTTTGTAAAAGTATTTGAAAGGCAAGAAATCTATTTTAAAACCTTAAAGAATGTTTTTGAACATTTACACAAGCTGGAAAAGATTTTTGAAAAGCTGGATTAGCTCTACCATCTTAGAACTTTAAAATCTTTGAGAAACATTAATTTTTAACTCCCAGTAGGCTACTAGTCGACCGATTGCTCTCTGGTTGATTTTCTAAAAAGTCTGAGTAGGCAATTAGTCGACCACTTGCTCAAGTTGAAAAATGCCTAGGATCTCCAGTGGACTCTAATCGACCACTTGCCAAGTATTCGATTGGTTACTACTCTGTCTTTATTTTTACAAAAGTGAATAAAGATCTACTAGTTGACCACTAGGTACCTACTGGTCGATTGATAACTCTTTAAAAGTTATTAGTCAACTATCAGCATGCTACCAGTAAGTTATAACAGCTATTTTTTGAAGAAATTCTAATCTTTTTACAATATACTGATTTAAGTATCTTATCTCATATATTTACTCTATCCAAGACAGTTGACCTTGCTTCATCTTATTCTTTTTGAGTTGATTGATCAAGGAGTGGGCTCCTTGATTAGTGTTAGGGGGATAAACATATTGTAATAGGGAGAGACCTTGGAAAGGAAAAAGTTCTATGTGTAGTGGCTCACAAGTCTCCATATTTTACAAACTTGTGGTTTATAGTAGAATACTTAAGAAGTGGTCTTCAGAACTAGTATAAATATTTGTCATTCTCTAGTCCTTATCTTCTTAATTGTTTAAGCTTTTTTTTTTTAATTCATTACACTTCATTCTTATTCATCTTGAACATACTATGTTTTTCTATTATAAAAGTATGGCATTGTTTTTGAAAACTTTTTAATAAGTCACATGTAATGACCAAGTTGCTTATAGCATGTTTTATCCTCACAAACTTCCCAAGAGGTCACTCGTCGAATTACCCCAAGCTAAGCATGCTTAACTATGGAGTACTTATGAAATAGGCTTCTAAAAATGAAGGTGCACCTTTTTAGTATAAGTAGTACCTATCAAAACTTTTAAGTTTTCCTTAACTGTACAATCCTATACCTGCACAATCTTGTAATTCTTTAACTGTACAGTCTCATGTATATACATGTGTCTCTTTGTCTAGGCCTGCCAGGAACTACTCCTTGTCCGTGTTTCTTCTCTACACCAGCGATTCCTACCTCCTTCATCGACCTCGGGTTTCACATGCCACCAACTTCTGCTTGGTTCATCCCCGAACCACACTGTATTAGGAGAGGTCTGGCTCTGATACCAACTTTGTAAAAACTCGCTATTCAAACTAGTAATCTGTCTCTGATGAGGTGTGATTTAAATGAATAAATGGATTATTTGTTTCTATCCTTTTCATTTGGTTCAATTATGCGAAAGCGTACAATCCATTTATTCATTTAAATTCACACCTCATCACAAAAGATGGAGTTTTTATTAAGGACATAACTTAATTACATTCAGCCATAAGAATATGGGTAAACAACCACACAACATCGTCCTTTATTAATTCCAAAATTAATCAATTGAAATCCTTGAAAATTCCTAAGGTGACATCCTAAGAGTCCCAATGACCATAGTGCACGTAATCCTGATATAGGACCTTGTATAGTCCTTGTATGGTTCGAGTTAGGTAGGGTGAGGACCTTGGAACCTGATTTGGTTTATGACGTCGTAGCCAAGTTTAAAGTCATCTGTGAATGGGGCAAAAAAGCAAAAAAAGCGTTCCTGAAGGTGTTGCTAATGAAGGGTGTCATAAGGTTCAGAAAAAATTAAGTTTAGTCCCAGATACGAGGTTTTGGAAAAGGTAGGCAATATTTCTAGGGTTTAGGAAGTATCTCCCTGACTCATCATACGTGTCACATGAAACGACTCTATTCCCTTTGTTAAAGGCGGAATCAATCTCACGAGGATACAAGGAAGAAGCGAATATATGCATGCTATTCAAGTCACGAGGTAACCAAAATTTAGAGGACCGAATTTCTTAAAACCTTTGACTATTAAAAGTGAAAAAACAAAAGATAAATGTGGAATTAAAAATTTAATTAAAGGGAAATTAAAAAATAGTTAAAATAATGAAAGGAAAATAATTAAGTCGATAAGGAAAGCAAGGAGAAAAAGCTTAAGATATCTATACAATTAATAAAACACGGAGATATAAAATATTAAGGGGGAGAGATACATTAAAAAACAAATGAATAGACATAAGTGGGATAATTAACAAAAGTAAAAAAGAATAAAGCATAATCTATAAGTAGACCTTCGAACCATCCTAATCTAAACAAAATAAAATTAAGATAATCACGAAACATAATAATTATAATATAACCCTAAATTAATTTAATTACTAACTCTTCTAAATAGTACACCCTATTTTGAAATTAATTAAACTAAACTAAATCTAATAAAATAATATCCTAATAGAAAAAGTTAAATTTCAAATAAAACAAGATTGTATAAACCATCATTTAGCCACATCGCACACCTCTACTCAAACTCTTCTAAATGGTAGCACCCTTTTTGAAATTAACTAAAACTAAACTAAATCTAATAAGATCAATTTCAAATAAACAAGATTCTATAAACCTAAACATCTCCACTAATCCCAAAACTCACCCCTTCGTCATTTAGCGCCACCATTTCCAACATCTACTTGTCAATCACACACCTACTCCGCTATTCGTCATTTAGCCACTTTATTTCCAACATTTGCTTCTCAATCACACACACCTACTCCATTAATCTCAAATCCACCCTTCGTTATTTAGCTACACTATTTCCAACATCTATACTTCTCAACCATATGCCTACTCCATTAATCCCAAAACCCACCCTTCGTCATTTAGCCACACAATTTCCAATATCTACTTCTCAAAAACACACTTCAAGCTTCCAAATCCCCTCCATCCCTTCGTACAACACATTCACCACACTCTTTCTCTCTTCCTAATCACACACAAAGGACATACTTCAAGAAGAGGAATTTGGAAATAGTCACATAATAGATCATTCAGATTACAAAAAAGAAGTCGTTGGAATCCATATCCAATTGCAGACAAGCAATCCAAATCTAGAGTGATAAGGATTCTTCCCGATAAAGGAGGAATTTAGAAATAGTCACATAATTACATTCACATATTCAAAGAGATCGTTTGGATTACAAAAAGGAAGTCATTGGAATCCATATCCAATTGCAGACAAGCAATCCAAATCTAGAGTGATAAGGATTCTTCCCATTGCCGGGGAGGTTCATTGATCTATATAGTTATTGGAACTCCTAGGATTACTTTGGAAATTTTTGAGAATTTCAATTAATTAATTTTGGTGTGAATTAAAAACTTCATATGTTGTGATGAGGTATGAACTTATGGATTATAGAACCTAATTGGGATGTCGTTACTGTGCCGCCGGTCACAGGTCCAGGTAGCAACTAAATCTTTATATAAATTTGAACTTAAAATATATTTAAAGCACATGTTAGTTTAAAAATAAATTTTAACTACTCATAAGTGTTGTGACTAGCTAAGAATGTTTTTACTATCATAGTAGATGAACAAGTTCTACAAGTTTATGCGCTATTTGCATCAGGTGCCTGTAAACATAGTTAATAAGCCTCATGTTCAAGGACCCAATCTTAAAAGACGTACTCATTTGGAAGTTCTTCACCCTAGCATGTTATGCGATTGTGACGATTGAGATTAAGGCTCTTTATTTGAATTTTTTTTTCCTACATAAGTGAAAAAAAAACAATCTCAATCTCGGACGAGTGCATCTTTTAGGATTGGGGCCATGCCTATACATCGATTTAGAGACTTGAACATGAGTTCTATAAGTTGGCAACTCAACAAATGAAGTCGTAACTTTGCGAACTAAGTGAAATTAGAAACCTTACAAATAATAAGACAGACTCCATGAAACTTTGTAGCTTGGTCGATTGAACAACATGTAGAACGGACTACAAATACCTCCCTCAGAGGTTGTACCTGAACAGTTCAAAGGTAATTTTGGACTTGAACCAAGTACTTGCAGAATCTTCACTTGCATAATGTCAATGTTCTTCTAGAGCTCAGCTCACACAACCTATTTATGAGTAGCTGTAAAATTTATTTTGTTAGGACATGTAAAACTCTTACTTTTTTTACTTTTAGGATGTGTTTATTTTTCTTTGGTCTTTGGATTAGATGTATATGTTTTTATTTAAACATATTTTCTTTTATAATTGATAAGTTTTAGTTTGTTAAAACCAATGTTAAGATTATAAATTATAGAATGAAACTGATGCTAAATTTTGCCTTAGCCATCTAACATCAGTCAAATGTCAACTGATGTTAGACAATCAGATATTCTAACGTTGACCAAAATTGACACTAAATTGTAGTCATCTAACATCGTCCCAATAATTGTTAAAATCAACAATAAGCAATTTAACGTTAGCATTGCTCAAAACCAACTTTATTTATGTTTTTGGCTCACTCGGCATGTCGTTGTTCCTTAGGTTGGGGGCGTGATTCCTATAAGCCTGAGTCATAAGTCCTAAGCTTACTAACAACAACAACAACAGTTAGGCCCTTTACCCTTAAATCCTAAGCATTGAACCCTAAGTCATAAGTCGACCCAAGTCCTAAGTTTCTAAGGCCTAATTCCTAAATCATAATTCTATGTCCCTCATTCATAAGTCCTAAGTCCTAAGACTTAAATCCAGTCTTTAAGTTCTAGGTCCTAACCTAATGAATCCCAAGTCCTAAGAGTCATAACTTTTATCTTGGGTTGTACTTTGGTCCTTTATCTTACATTACATATGTAAGCTAATTAATATTAGCTCATTAGAAAAATTTGTATTTTTAACTAATTATATTACTAATTAATATTAAAAAATTATATTAATTGATTAATTATAATAATAAAATTTATTTAGTTCATATTATTTTAAGATTTTTATTAGAATAAATAAAAAATTTTTAAATATAAAAATAAATTTATTTCATAAATATAAAACAAAATTTTTAAATATAAAAAGTTGATATGAAAATAATAATGGTTACCTTAAACTATTAATGAAATAATTTCCATCACCTAATAATTCTAATCTTAATTTCTAACACCTAATCTAAGCTCAAAATGATTCCTAATTCCTATGATTATTTTATTAATAGTTAAAGTATCAATTTTGTCTAAGATATTGTGCAACTTGTTCATTTTATCATTATAATTTTTTCACCTTGTTTTAAAATTTTTGTTAATTCTAATAAAAAATCCTAAAATAATATGAAGCAATTAATATATATTACTCATTAAAATAATTAAATATATTAATATAAATATAATTAATATATTACTATAATATAATCAATAAAAATAAAATAAATAATTTTTAGATTTTATATTTTTTAAAAATAACCTATAAAGGTATAAAGGATTCTTTGGAACAAAATAAATGTTAAAGGACCGAAAAGTTCCCACTACAAGAGTGAGACCAAATTAAATCTAGAGGTAAAGTTAAAAACCCAATTGAAAAACAAAAACAAAATTAAAGAAAAGTTTAAGAAAAAGTTGAAACAAAATTAAAGGACCAAAAATATTCTATCCACATACTTTATGAGAAATAGAACTTGAGGACATATTTTTTGTTTGATTTTTAAAATCATATTTGACTCATGTAAAATATTAATTGTAAAAATTAACAGTATAAATTTATTTTTAAAAAATAATAAATAAATAAATAAATAAAATTAACAGTTAAAAATCTGGACCCTTAATTATAAAAATTAACATCCAAGTAAGCCAAACACACTTAGCTGGTTTCCACTGGCGATAGAACATAAGAAAACATACCTGAATAATTGCATTATGGTCACCTTCTTTTGCGGCACTTCACGACCCAGATCAAATTGTTCGCAAAAGGTTCCAATGGCTGGAGAGCAAAAGTAACCATTACCAATGACTATTAAGCAAAAATTGTCTGATTAAATGTTTCCCAAATGTATTCCAACGGGAAAAAAAAAAGATCAAAGTGAATGAATTAGACTTTATAATAAATTGTTTAGGCATGAAATCTTTTAAGTCAAAGGCATTCAACAGCATTGTCTTTCGCTTATTTTCGCAGCATCTCATATTAACATAATAGCGTCAAAAAATTTTATAAAAAAGATTACAAAACGAAAGCTGACAGAGCAACTTGGTAGAAATTAAAAGTGATGCTCCCCCAAATTTCCCTATACCTATTATATTATATATATATATATATCATGGAGACAAAAGAAAGCCGAATAACTCAGTACAGAAGCACATTCTTACAGTGCGAGTGATGCCAAATTGACAGCTCTTATGCCAAGTTTAATATGCTATGGAACGAAACATTATATTATATGATCACATTTGAAAATCATTACAAATTTCAAAAGCAATTTGGGTGGTCAATCGAGCCCCTTCGGTGCCATGACAGAATCAAGAATCAGACGGTCACAAATCAGTAAACGATAAAAAAACAGAGCAAATCTGTTTGTGAGAGAGAGCTAGAGAGAGAGAGAGAGATGGATAGAGAGAAAGAGAGAGTGTGGAAGGAAATAAAAACAGAGAGAGCAATGACGCACTCACACCTGACTCTTATGGAGATTATATATGTGTTTTTGCGTGTGTGTGTTTGTCTGAATATCAGCGGAACAGAATGATAAGTTATTATAAAAGAAAAATCCGCAGAATAGATAGTCACTGACTGATCGCTTGGGCATCAATCAAGAAGATACTCTGAGGCATCAATCAACCGTTGATTAATTAACAAAATATACATATAATTTTGAAATCGATTAGTTTCTGCAAAAGACGATATATGAAATCTAAAATAGAATCACTGGATTTATTATATCTAACCGCATGAATCCGCTCTATCACAAGAACAAGGAAAACAAACAGAGCATAAGCATCGGATCTGAACACAGAAATCGAATCAGAGCAACACAACCAGAAAGAAACAGAAAACAGAGCATAAACATACTGCTTACTCGGAATTGAAGGCAATGATTCTGATCATGACCTGATGGTACATAATTTCTCCCGAGAATCAGGCAGTCAGAAATGGAAAGAGAAAAAGAGAGCACAGTAGATTATTTAGGCATAAAAAAATAGCCTTAGAGTGTGCCGTTGGACACTTTGGAATCGAAGAAGACGTTCAAATTAGGTCCGGATCCTCTGCTTGGAAAAAATCCAGCAGAGGCCTGCTCAGTTTTTAGGAACGATTTTACTGAGCATGAAATATTTCCAGCAGAGGATTCGGATCCCCAAATTAGAGGCGTTGGGATCCTCTGTTTGGAAAAAGTTCAAGTAGAGGCCTGCTCAGTTTTTAGCAACGGTTTAGTAATTAAAAAATTGTTGCCGAAAGTTTTTAGCAACGGTAAAAATCGTTGCTAAAAACTGAACAGGTGATATTCCAAACAAAGGATCCGGATCCAAATTAGAGAGGTTGTGGAGCGTGGGTCAA
The DNA here is from genome assembly GCA_037074585.1 of Biancaea sappan. Taxonomy (NCBI): domain Eukaryota; kingdom Viridiplantae; phylum Streptophyta; class Magnoliopsida; order Fabales; family Fabaceae; genus Biancaea; species Biancaea sappan. The sequence continues at coordinate 62,314,267 of CM073493.1, read as the reverse complement.
ATTTCATTCGTTTGAATTTGATTAAGCATTTTTTTCGTATTTCAATATACATATATACATATATATGTGTATATATTATTTACCAATCATAGTAATGCAATTCCTTTATTATAATCAAGTTTTATTTTGCAAGCCGATTTTTCTGTAAGTTATTTTCCCACTAAACGAACCCTTTTAAAGGTATTTTTGTGAGTTGACATCTTCCGTATATGAGTTATAGTTCAAAAATTACTGATTTAGTCCGTCGCAGATTATGGATTTCTCAGATTTCTCAGATTAAGTATTTTAATTTATTTTTCAAAAAATTATATTTATATTAATTTAGTTCTTTTTTATTTTTAGATCACAAAATTTACTGTTGCTAAATTTTAAAATTTTTTTTGTCAAAAGTCTCCATAAAATAAAAAAATTAAATTGAAATAAACACAATATTTTAATTACTAGACACTTAATTTTTTAGAGATTAAATAAAAGAAATAATTTTTTGAGGACCAAATAATAATTTACTCTTTCTTTTATGATAAATAAAAGCTTGGTATTATCTTGAATCTGTTAAACACTTTAATTTTCAAAAGAAAAATTTTTTTTCTGTAATTTCATTTTAGTCATTATAATTTTTTAAAATAATCTTGTACATGAAAATGCAAATTAGTAACTAATAAACCTAAAATGTAATTAATAATATTTGATGTTGTTAAATTACAAAATCTATCATTATTAAATCTTTAAATTTTCATTGCTAAAATTTAAATTGACAAAAAAAAAGGGGGAGGGGCCAAATTGAAAAATACGAAATTGATTCACTCGATCTTCCAATAATTAATTGAAATAGTTAGAATCTTTTGAGTGTCCAAATAGTAATTTACTCTTTCATTTGTGGCACTTGGAAGAATACCATAGAGCATTTCTTACAAAAATGACCCGTTTTATTTGTCAAGATTTTGCGCCATGTTTGTTGAAGCCCAAGCCCAAGTCCAACAAAAAGTAAAATTTGAGCTCGAGAGGAAAAATTCAAACAATATTGAAATCTACGTACTGCATCAAAAAAGAAAAAGAAATCTACATAATTTGTTATGGAGAGGAATTTATTGTATAATTAATTGACAAAAAAGTGAATTTTTATTTTTCGAAAGACCTAGTAATATATTATAGTGCTAAGTTATAAAATGTATCTGTTATCACATTTTTTAAAATCATAGTGAATATCTCAAAAAAATCTAAATTTTGACACCATTATTAAGTTTTTGTTCTTTTATTTGTTGGATTCTTTAACTTGATTTCACATTGTTCTAGATGTCCTAATTATTAAGACTTCTCCTAAATTTTAAAAATATTAACATCTGAATTAAATTCATGTGCAATTCTTTTACATACTGCATGTTATTAGGTTTTTCATTAACAAATAGAACAAATATAAATTTTTTAAAAATAACCATTCATATAATGTTAAGTATATAAGTTTTCTTTAACATTTTACTCTTAAATCCGTTGTCACAACATTTTTATAATTCCCTTCTTCTAGAATATGAATTATTAGGACAAGAATGTAGATAAAACCATCAATTTCAATTATAAAACCTATAATAAAAAATTATTATTCTGGTCCTTTAAACTTATTTTTATTTTAATTTTGCTCCTTGAACTTACTTTAATCCAAATTGATTCGTCAACTTCTAAATCTTATCAAATGTATAATAACTGTCAATTTCCTTGATAAACATACATTGTAAAAGATATGAATTAAAAGTTGAATAATTAATTTAACACAAAATAAAGTTAAACAGCCAAATATATTATCTAAAAGGTTGATAATTTTAGGTTAAATTGCAATTTTTGCCCCTATATTTTTACCAAAATTATAAATTGGTCTCTATATTTTATTTTTATGAAAAATGATCCCTATAGTTTCTCCATTCATACAAATTAGTTTTTGTCGTTATCATGGTGAACTCTATTACTAAAATTGTCCTACATGGTAATTGATGTGTATATCTTATGATTTTGTCAGAATGTTCAATCATTATTTTTGTACAACTTAACTACCATGTCAACAAAATAAAATTTTTATTTTGTTCTTAATTCCCAATTTCTTTATCCTAGCCTCTATTGTTATATTATTTGCTACAATGCGTACATATTCTTAAGCTAAGTTAGATGCGTACATTTTGTTCTTAACCCCCAATTTCTTTATCCTAGCCTCTATTGTTAGCTTAGTTTAGAATGTTTGGGTCACCATATTCGCGATGCGGTTACTAGTGGAGAGTGGCTTTCTATGAGTTTTGGCAAAAGGTTAGAAGTTTCTCATATTTTCTTTGCTGATCATCTAATTCTGTTTTCCGAAGCTTAAGTCTTTTAATCCAAAGTATCTTACAAGATTTCTGTGATAGCTTAGGTCATAAAGTGAACTTGCACAAATCAAATGTTTTTTTTTTTTTCTGTAGTGATGTCAATGAGCAGCTCTTTAATTCGCTTAGTCATCAACTAGGTATTTGGAAGACTAGTGATCTTGGAACTTATTTAGGTGCTCCTATGCTTCATCAGCATATGTCTAAGCATGCCTATGCATGTGTCCTTGATTGGTTGAGGAAGAAATTGTCAGGTTAGAAAGCATCATCTTTGTCCTTTTTGGATCTCATTACTCTCGCTCAGTCCTTTCTCTTGAGCATCCTGGGGTATACTATGTAAACTTCTTGTATCCCTCCATTGATATGTGATGAAGCAGAAAGGGTGTACTGTATTTTCATTTAGGGTAGCTCAAATAATTAGAAAAAGTGTCATTTAGTTTCTTAGGACAAGATTTGCAAGCCTAAAGAAGATGGGGGCTTGGGCTTTCGGAACCTTAGAGTTCACTACAAAAAACTTGACTTTCGGTGGCGACAAAAGTCGCCACTGAAAATAAAAAAGTCGTCACTAAATGTTTTCAGTGGCGACAAAGCGTAGCCACTTATAGTTCCGTTGCTGAAAGTGTTCAGTGACGACTTTTGTTGCCACTAAGAGTCGCCACTGATATGCACTTTCAGTGATAACTTTGTCGCCACTGAAAGTATAAATTGTGTCACCTAAAATAGGTTGAAATGAGAGAAAAGTCGCCACTAAAGGATACTTTCAGTGACGACATTATGTCGCCACTGAAAAATACTTTTAGTGGCGACATAAAGTCGCCACTATAAGTGACTTTCAGTAACAACTTTAGAAATCGCCACTGAAACCTCACTTTTGGTGACAACAAAAGTCGCCACTGAAAGTATAAATTTTTCAAAAAAAATATAAAATGCAAATCTTCATTTATAATTGCAAATATTATTTAATAAGTAATTAAAGTTGTAAGATAAACCATCTCATTACTTAAATACTAAATTCAACAATTTAATATATCTTCCAATAATACAAGATCTCTAACCAATACTCAATAATACAATATTGCATTTGGAGAAGTCTCAAAATTATAAACTCAAATCTTAACATCAAAATCTTAAATGTGATATAATAAATCCTACTATCCTGCTTTCCTGCTTAATCTTTTTGTCTTCATGTTCTCAATCTGCATAAAAAGTGAAAATAATCCATTTACAAATAGATAACTCATTACTTAACTCCCAATGCTTCTTTAGAATTCAATAAACACACCATAAACCCCAACGTTCACTTTCACAATTGATCCAACACGAGCAAACCTGAAAGTAGCAAACACAAGAGAAACACAATACTGCATCAATACTTTGTTAAACTAAAGTATATAATTTTAAAAAAATGGAATTAAATGTATACATTAAAGGCATATAATATAAATCATCTAAAAAATAAGTAGGTCTGCAAGTAGGTGGATACTATAAGCCTTTAAATTTAATGATTTACATTATAAGATATTATCATTCAATGCAATCTAGGGAAATAATTTCAGACAAATTCAAGTATCTTTGACTTAAAACCGAATTACAACATTGAATTTAAAACTACACATAATACAAGAAAAGTCACAAGTAATTAGTCACTTTTTAAAAAATACCTCCAATTGTAATCTCTAACGCACCCTAGTTCAAACTATCTAAAACAGAGGTCATTCTCTTGGCCAAACCAGTTCAAACAATCTAAAATAGAGTTCACACACTCACTTTCATAGACGAAGCCAAAGCTAAAATGCACACCTTACATAATAGGATCATCTCTCTCTGTGAATTGACTTTTCTGATGTCGTATTCCAAGAGAAGAAAAGTCTCCTCCTACTTGCCTTGAGTGAGCTTTTCCAAGGAGCCTCCTTCTCTTTTGTGACTCCAAGCATAGAAGAAGCTGCTCTAACTCCCTCACAAACTCAATTGCTCTTCCAATTATTGAAGCACGATATCCCTATATATATGCACCAAATAATTAACCAATCAATTCAACATTCAAATAATCAAGCACCCAACTTTGGGTCTTCAAAGTACTATTTTATATAGCAAGAGGAGATAGTATCTCTCCTTGTGAACTGATTTGAAAGATAAGTTAGAAGTGAAATTCTAAATGTATCAAAGCAACTGGGCAAAGTTCAAAATAGAAAATGTGAAGAAGAATATATAGTTATTAGGATTGAGTTACCCAAGAGAATATATAGTTTGAGTATCCTAAAGCACCAAAGCGATGTGATTATGTGAAGAAAGTAAACCTATATAGCATATATGAGAAAGATATATATATATATACACACACACACACACACACCCTTAGAAAATGTAGCAAAATCACCTTCTGAGTCAATTCTTCTCTCATCAAATTAGACACCTTCTAGTCTTTACCTTGTGCTTCCCTCTTTGGTACTTTCTGCATTATTTCCCTTTTTTCCTTTATCAATCAAATTCTAATGTAATTCTCCCAATCCATAAATTCTTACTAATTTCCAATTCTCTATAGTAATCCAATTGGATCTCAAAATAGGCATAATAAGCACAACTTAAGATTGACTCCTTTTAGGCGCTAAACTTTGCTTCCTAGACTCCTTAACTCCTCTAAGATTGACTCAAATTCCATGAATCTTCAATAGCCTAATGTGGAAATCAAATAAGAAAGAATAAATTCAAACATCAGATTAACAATATAGCCCTGTTTTCTTGACAGATTTTGTGTCAACTTCCCAAAAATTCTGGGAATAATTGGTTATTCCAAAAATTACCAAATTTAAAAGTAGTCCTTATTAGTATGTTAGATATCTACAGTAAAACTTTCAAGGGCTAACTCCATCGTATGACACATAAAAAAATTACTTTAGCAACCAGATATCAGTTCTGTCTCAGTTTCACAGAGGTGTAGAAAGTCACTCCATTGATTCACCAAATCACATCCAAATGCCATGATATTTGGTAAGGAGTTACTTTGATACCTTATCTAGGTGTCATAAAAATTTTAGGCCAAAATAAAATCATTTGGGTAGTGGAATGGAATTTATTTACCAGTAGGCCAGATTTGCTCTTTCAGTCAAACTAGCCAATGTTTGTATTTTACTTGGCAACGCAAACAATTCTTAAAATTCTAAAATCTTCTAGTTTGGATCAGTAATATATCAGCAATATACCCAAAAAGAAAACTCAGACTTTCACAGCTCAACACGGAGAAAAGAAAGGAAATATGTCCAGAATTTAGCTCCTACCTTCCCCAATTCTTTTGTCAGAATCTTGGGCTTCACTTCACTTCACTCCTCCCTGGAAGTATGTCAATAAAAATAGTGATCAAGATTGATTAAGATACAAATATGTGTTCTTAGATAAGTATAAAAAATAAAATAAAATAAAATTTAAACCTATTATTCTTGAAGCCCGACAGTTTCTTCCCAGCATATATTGGTTTAACTTTCAAGTTTCTTACCCAAGAGTATACAAAAGATGTAAAGGCAAAAAAATAAAAAATAAAACTAACATAATGTATAGCCATACAATTTCAATTCCCTTCTACAGCTATTGTCTCCATCCACTTGTTTCACAAGTCGAATCCTTACCACTACCAATGCCCATTGATAACGTCAACAACTACAAATTACTGTTACCATTATTTTCCTGATACTTGTAGTCGCTAGATGTAGCCACTCCTAGAAAATCTGCTACCTTCGAAACTTGGTTACTGCTCTGACTTTGATGCGAGTATTCATCAGATTCCTAGATGTTTCATTTCAATTAAAAAAGAAGAACAAAATATTTATGAGCATATATATATATATATATATTGAATATCAATATATATAGATGAACTTCATGAACGTATATGTAATTAAAGGACAAATAGGCACATAAAGAGAAAGGGTTTTGATTACCGTGATTTCCGAAAGGGTATTTCATGTTGATGTTATCATCAAGTAGGCTAAGAGAGAAGTAATGATGATAAGATTGAGAGGGTTTTGATTGCCTTGGTTTTGTGATTTATTTCCTCTGCACTAACAATGGAGAGAAATGAAGAAGAAAGAGATGGTGGAAGAAGATGCTAGGGCTAAAAAGAAAGAGGGAAACAAATACGGAGGGAAAAAGGTGAGGCGGGAAGGGAAAAAAAATTGAGTTTCAAAATTCTTTTTATATTATAATTAGTAGTACAAATCTTTAAGGAATTAGTTGGATAATTGGTAAATCGTGTGCTTTTTATATTAAAGCACTTGGGTTCAATTCTTGGCAAAAACATATTTCAAATAACCTTTTATTATTTTAATTTTTTTTTTAAGAAATGTCTACAATCAGTGGCGACTTTAATGTCGTCACTAAAAGTCTCTTTTCAGTAACAACACTCAATATCGCCACTGAAAGTGCCGATAGCCTTTTATTATTATTTTTCAAAAACATGTCTATTTTCAGTGGCGACACCAAAGTCGCCACTAAAAGTTCTTATAGCATTTTTCAATTATTTTTAAAGTAATATACTTTTCGTGGCGACATTAAAAGTCGCCACTGAAAGTCCACTTTCAGTGACAACACTAAAAGTCGCCACTGAAAATAGACTTTCAGTGGCAACAAATGTCGCCACTAAAAGTAAATAGATAATTTTATTTAATAATTTAAAAATTAAAATTTATTTAATTTCTTAATATTTTATCAAATTAATTTTCAAATTCTCAAGGCCATAATTTCATTAGATTTATTCTCTTCTTCTAAATTCATAGTATCTCATGAATCTTTACATAATTTACCTAATTTCTCAATAAATTCTAAACAAATTTAATTTTTTCCTAAGTGGACTAAGAACTATTTTTAAAAGTGAAAATATTTAAGAATTTAGTGAGAAATTAGATAATTTGTGTTAGGTCTCTTGACACAAATAATTTAAATAAACAAAAAAATACAGTGAAATTATAGCCTTGAGAAAGTAAAAGTTAATTTGATAAAATATTAAGAAGTTAAATAAAATTTAATTTTTAAATTATTAAATAAAATTGTCTATTTACTTTCAGTGGCGACACAATGTCGCCACTGAAAGTACTTTCAGTGATGACTCTGCATTGTCACCAAATGTAAATAGACAATTTTATTTGATAAATTAATAAGTAAAATTTATTTAACTTTTATTTAACTTCTTAATATTTTATCAACTTTATTTTCACCTTCTCAAGAATATAATTTCATTACATTTATTTTCTTTATTTAAATTTGTAGTATCTCAAAAGTCCTTAATATAATTATCTAATTTTTCACTAAATCCTTAAAAATTTTAACTTTTCAAAATAATATTTAGTCCACTTAATAAAAAAATTAAATTTAACTCTCAAAAATTAGAAAGAAAATGATAGATATGTACTAGCTGAAACAAAATGATCAAGGTTTGAGCTTTCAATATTGTATTTTGCTGATAAAGTATCAACATTTTTTTATTTCAAAAATGTCCACTTTCAATGGCGACACTAATAGTCGCCACTGAAAGTGAGACTTTCGGTGGCGACTTTGTTGTCACTGAAAGTGAGACTTTTGGTAGCGACAAAAGTCGCCACTGAATGCCTCACTTTCGATGGCGAGAATTGAGGTCGTTACCGAAAGTGAGACTTTCAGTGACGAATTTAAAATGTCGCCATTGAAAGTCTCACTTTTAGTGGCGACCGCAAATGTCGCCACCGAAAGTCTTATTTTCAGTGACAAATTTTTTTGTCGCCACCGAAAAGTCGCCACCGAAAGTCATTTTTTTTGTAGTGGTTCTTAATAGAGCTTATATGATGAAATTGGCTTGCACTTGATTATCTTTCCAGAGAGGCTTTGGGTACAAGTTGTGCATCCTAAATATAGTTGTCGTTCCTATGTCATTCCCCATTGCATTGGACTTAGTCATTTTTCTCATTTCTGGAGGTATATTCTTCAAGTTTGGTCTCATGTAGAGCATAATTTTACTTGGGTTATTAGAAATAGCAATAATACTCATTTTTGGAAAGTTGATTCCAGGTGTTGGCTGCTTAGTGGATCATATTCAAAGGTCGTTGCCACCTGCAGAAGAGGAGTTCTCCATTTCTTTTTATGTGGGTGATCTTGGTTGGCAATGAGATCGTTTTAATAGTCTCCTTTCAGAAACATTTATGGTAGAATTGCTTCTCTACGCCCCCTTCTAGGGGCGAGAATGATTTTCCTTGCTGGAATCATACTGCTAATGGTTACTTTTCTTTAAGTTTTGCTTATTAGATTCTTTCTAAGGATAGTACTACTGAGCATAGTCCTAACCCTCTTTTTAAGCTTGTATGGCATTGGAAGGGCCCCTAAAGAGTTTGTACTTTTCTTTGGAAGCTTACTCATGGGAGTTTACTTACTAATGCTGAGAGATCCCATAGAAATATGACAAATTCTCCCTTTTGTCCTAGATGTCTTTCAGATGAGGAAACTATTATACATTTGATTAGGGATTGTGATGCTATTAGGGACATTTAGTCTCAGTGTATCAGTGATGACAGTTGGAGTAATTTTTTTTTCTCTTGGTTTGTCTACTTGGTTGGAGTAGAATATTAAGTAGCACCATGTCGATAATGGGGTCCAGGGTAATTGGTAGATTTTCTTTGGAGTAGCTGTGTGGAATCTTTAGAAAGACTGTAACTCTTTGGCCTTATCTAGGACGTCTGACCTTGGTGGAAATCTTTCCCTTACTGTCAATAGTCAGGTGAGGTTCATTGTTCATGAGCTATCTAAAGCTTCCCCTTTGTATGTTGAGAAATTGCAAAAGGAAATTTATGTCTCTTGGAAGCCTCCTGTTGATGGTTTTTTCAAGGTGAATGATGATGGATCTTACCGTGGCTTTGTGGGTAAGGCAGCTTATGGTGGCTTAGTTCGTGATTGTATGGACAAGTTTATCAAGGCCTTTTTCTGTAATGTTAGCGTTCGTAATGCTACTTGGTCTGAGCTTTAGGCCCTCTGCCTGGGTATTAAACTTGCTCGTGAGCTTGCTTGTCCAGGGTTATTTTTTAATTGGATTTAAATGTTGTTGTGCATATGGCGAAGACTGGTGAAACCTCTTCTTGCTTCCTTCAACCTCTTCTTTAGGAGGTCCTTTCTCTCCTCTAATCTTTAGATTGGGACGCCTCTGTTATCCAAAACTATCGTGAAGGCAATAGGTGTGCTGATCTTCTTGTGAATTTGGGCCGTAGGAGAACGTGCTCTTGGTGCATCTTAGATGAAGCTCCTCCCCTTCTTCAATTGATTCTCCTTGAGGATGCTATGGGGTATAGTACCCCCTATTTCTTCTTTAGTTCTCTTTTGCTTCTGTTTCCTTTTCTTCCTATTTATCAGAAAAAAAAGGTAAAAAGGAAATAGAATTGGTATGTAATATATGAATTGACATTTCGCTGAGAGAAGGGCAAAGAATTGTTTAAAACTTTAAATTAATGTTTCCTCTGTTTGGAGGAGGTTTTTTCATATTCAAACTTTTCTAGCATCTTAATTGGTTGAAAATCGCTATTTCAAAATTTTTTTTTTAAAAAAAAGTGTATAAGCCAACTTCTACATGACAATTGAGTTGTACAAAAATAATGGTTGGTTCACAAGATGTACACATTAGTTGTTATATAAGACAATTTTAATGGCAGAGTCCACAGTAACGACACAGACTAATTTGCATGATTTGAAAATTAGAGGAACTATTTTGAATGAAAATAAAGTCTAGGGACCAATTTTATAATTTTACTGAAATTATAAAGACTAAAATTACAATTTATGACAACATGAAGTTTTCCTTCTTCTTTCTTTTTTTTTTTTCTTCTGTTTGTTTGTTTATGAGGCATAAGATAGGTAAAATGAAGACTTCATCCAGATTCCTATGTATATCTTTTGTATATATTAGATTTTATTATTAATATAATGTAAATTAAGTATACAGATATCTAATTAACTCAAGAATGTATCATATATATATATATATATATATGTCAATATTAGTACATCAAGGGTGCCTCTGAAATATGTGAAGATTATTAAGTAATTAGTTAGGGTTAATTAGTCAATTAACTAGTATTAAATATGAATACAGTGTCCAAAATCCAAGTATTTAATTTTCCATAAGAAGATATACAACCATATAATCACAAGATCAAATTCACTATTTTTTTTTTGCTCTTGAAAAAAGGCCTAGAGGCCACTTACTTTTTTCTTTTATTTGAAGAGTTTTGTTAAACATTTTATCTCACTATTACTAGTTTATTCAAAAAAAAAATCTCTATTTTTATTCTTGAATTATTCTCAAAATTTACTATATAAGTCTACTCTTTACGAAAAATATATAACATAACTAGAAATAAAAAATTAATTAAAATATATTTTTGTTACAATAATTTAAAACTATATGTTAGGACATGAAATACAAATTTTTTAAAAACTTACCAAAAAACAATTTAATTAAGGTCATTATTTAACAGTTAGAAGTATTAAAATAGTGTGACGACTTGTGCAATGTACAAGTTACACAAGGCGCGACTGTAGAAAATAAGACTATAAGAAGATAAAATTATTCTATTTTTTTAATGAAAGTACTAGGATTATTAGTAATACAAAGTTTATAACATTTAGTATATTAATTTTTCATCTATCGAACTCATAACAAAATTATTGTCAATCTCTAATAAAATTGCCAATAGAATGAACTTTTCTTTTCCTTCCGTAACTTGTTTATCTGAGTCTTATACTCTTTTCCTATGCTACTTGGGAATTTTTCTACTAAAATCTATAATTTTCTGTCTAGAATTAATTATGTATAAAATCAACTAAAAAAAAGCTTGTCAAAAGTAGGCACACAACTAACAAATTATGCACTAACTGACCCCTGTTCGTAGTAAAATTAGAAACTGGATGTCACAAATTACCAATATGATTAGGGGTAGACAACAGTTCGGGTTAACCTGCCCAACCTGCTTATTTGGGTTAGGTTGGGACAAATTATCTGAACCTGCCTACTAGTGGGTTAGGTTATGGGTTAATAATTTTCTGCCTGATCTGACCTGCGTAACTTGACATACGCACACACACACACACACACACACACACACACACACACACATACACACACATACACAGAGGTGTTCCCTGTGTTACATATATATATATATATATATATATATATAAGTGTTTCCCATGACCTAGTGTTTCTTTAGCTCTTCTCTTTTCTTCTCAATCGTAACTCGCATGTGCACGCCAGTCCACGTTCAAGGCAGCCACCACTCACATGCCAATACTTCAGTTCTTCTCTTCTCTTCTTGGTCACAACTCACAGGGCAATCCATAGTCTCTGTCTCCACTCCGGTTCGTATATGCCAGATTGCCACACTTTGTTTTCGTCTTTCCTTTGGTTCTTATGAACCAGAAATTTTTGATTTGTGTTGGATTATTGATGACTTAATGTTGTATTTGTCATGTGATGTTTTGATGTTGATGACTTGCTAATTGTTATATATGTATACAAATCAAGAGCATGCACTAGCAGCAAGAGGGAGGGAAGGAAAAAATAAAGTCAACCCGTCAAGGGTCAGTTCGAGTCGAACTTTAAAAAAGCTTGAACTTGAACCAACCCGTGCCCACCCCACCCCCTAAACACGATGTAACTCTTTAACTTAATTGATCTATCAAGTAAGATTTCAAAGTCCAAAAACACATACCATTCATGGAAAAAGGGATAATTACAGTACACTGTTAGTCGATTTGGCAAGTGTTCCAATCGCTCAAGTAATATAGTGAATCAAGAGTAAAAGTATCGTTCCCACAAGGACTAAGTGACTAAGTACTCAAGAAATTTAATTGAATTAGTTGGACGAAGCAATTGGATTGAAGACAGCTCTACTAAAAAAAACTGACAATTAAAGCAAGCTATGACAGTAAATTTTTATAAATTTTCTTTTAAAGACAGTAAACACTGCAAAGACTGAAGAAATTGATCTAAAATGAAAGCCTAGGGTTATTAATCCCTCTCCCCCGTCATAGAAATCATAACTCCACTCTCACGCCTTTGCAATTTAATCAACCAAATAAGTTAATCCTAAGTTATTCTAATAACTTAATTGAATTCTCCCGAGTTTCAATTAAGATGCTAAACATCTACGCAATTCCTTGCGTGGGTTAAGCCTAACACAACCAACCTAGCTTGATTAAACGAGGTCAGCTAATATTCCTATTAGCTAACAAGTGAAATACTTAGGTTAAGATTCGCACACTCGTCTTCCCTACTCAGTGTTCTACTCTCACCTCCTTCTCCCGAAATTGATAAGAGCAACAAACATATAAATAGACTAATCAATTCCACCATATGCAGCAATAAAATGAATAAGAAAACATATATTGATTGAATTAGAGTTGCAATTACATGAGAGGAAACAAAATCTACTCTAGGGTTGAGTTCATAGTAACCCTAGATAAAAGAATTAGCTACTCATGGAAAATAAAGAAGAATAATTAGAAATAAGAGTGAAGAAAGTCATGAATCTGATTTCGGAAGGATGATTTGAGCCCCCTCAGCCTTCAAAGTTGAGTTCCCTCTTCTATGCTTAGCAAGACGGCGTTCCTCCTCCTCTCCCGATCTGAAAAAGAAAAAAACTCCTCTGAAACATTCCCTATCTGCTATTTAAATGAAGTCGAGTGGCCAACAGAGGCTCCGCCGTTGTAGCGGTACGTCCTCACCGCTGCAGCGGTGGAAGATAGAAAATGAGGCCAATAAATTGATGCAGCGGACCGCTACAGAGAGCAGCGGAGGCACTCACGTTGCAGCAGTGCTAATTCACCGCTGCAGCGGTAGAAGACAGAAAGGGTGACTAGCGCTGGGCGCCTGCGCTACAGCGATAATCAATTGGCGCTGCAGCGGGAAGGGCCAGAGGTGCTTCCTATGCTGTTTTGCTGCTTCATCTTTCCCCCAAAGTGTATTCTTTTGTGCTCTGCAATGCAAGGTCAAATGTCCATTACTAGCATGCAATTGAAGATGAAAATATAGATAATTGCAAGAGCTTAGGAAAAATCAATATCAGCATATCTTGAGGCCAGAAGGTCATAATTCAGTACAAATCAAGCAGCAGTAAGGTTCATTTGCCAAGAAAAAGGTACACCAATCATGTTAATTTGGCAATTAACACTCCCCCAAACCTGAACACTTGCTTTCCCTCAAGCAAAGATTTCCTATAAGAAAAATTCCGATTAAGATTTGTACAACCAAGAACATGCGTAACTAAGAGGAATGAAAAGAGTTGAAGTAAACTAAACCTCATCAATATTATATCTAAGATTAACTCAAGAGTCAGCAACTTAAATGCTCTCAATACAAATGTTACCCGACCAATATAAAACTTATAACATTGATTTTCCAGAACAACCAATCTTCTCCTCTAGGAACAATTTAGAGTGCCAGATTCAAAGTTTTCAAAATTGACTTGATTCTTTGTTCTCAAGGGCGTCGTTTTATTTCGATTCTCAAGGGCTTCGCTGTTTTGTTCTCAAGGGTAATGCTACCTTAATTCCTTATCGCCCCCTTTTTTTTTTAAGACTCATTTTGAGTTGATTATAAGAGCCTACCTGGTGCGTATATTTTATAGCACATAAAATATTCCAGCAAGTATACTGGGTCGCAACAAGTAATAAAGTGATAAGTAGAGTATCGTCCCACAGAGATTGAGGTATCAAATAAAATTCAATTAGGCTAAGTGAAATGCTATTAAGACTTATGAAGGAAATTTCAGAAATTACACAAAAAGGGGGGGTGATGATTGAAACAACGCAATATAAATAACTGAAATTTAAATAACTAAACAGAAAATAAAACAGACAAAAGATGTGTAATTGGTCACAAATTCCATGGAATTGTACATCATCATCCTTTCCTTTGAATATTCTTGGCTAATTCTATTATGTAATCTTCAATCTAAAATTCTTAGAAAGTCTTCTAAGACTGAATTATATTAAAATTATAGTTAGGAATATCTTCACTAATCTATAACTCAAATATAATCCGATCAAGTCCTAATCACATCAATGCCCCGCAATCGCATATGACATGTTATCTCTTGTCCTACTCATTACAAATACATAGCAATCGCATGCATGTATAAATAACAAGCTTCATAGGACAATAAATAAAATAGAACTTTGGTCAAGAAAATACTCATTGGTCCAAATGAATTAAAGTACAATTTCCATTTCATCAAATGACCGACTACACAAGAAAATGAGATTGATTTCGTTGGTCCAATCTGATTAATTCATAGACAAATTAATCTTTGAATCATTGAAGAACAATTCAATTAAATTACAATCCATTCAATGTTGGCCAATTTTCTAAAATATGATTGAATCCAAAAACTTTGAAATTACAATCTAACTTAACCAAAATAATTGACTAAAATCTTAGATCAACCATTCAATTAAATTATGAAGCTCAAGAAAATTATTCAAGCCACATAAATAAAACTATCTATATCTAGATAATCTAATTTATGGTGGAAATTACAAGGTCAAGCTCAATATCTAGCTAACTCTAGCATAGACATCAAAATCCCAAACTCATTGAAGGTTAATCAAGCATTCAAGAGCTTAATAATCGGTAAAATCCATTCCATTAAACGAAAGTGCATTAAAATCGAAATTGTTCAGCAATAAAACATCATAGAACCAAACTACATCAATCCTTAAACTTAGAAAATTACATGGAAGAGAAGGAAAAACATGACAGAAAACAGAAAATACAACAGAAAACTAACAAACTATGAAGGAAAATGGAAGAAAAGGAAAGAAAATGGGAGAAGGAGAGCCATTCCCAAGTGGGAAGGCTTCCTTTCCCTCAAACCAAGCTAGAGAGTTGCCTTTATGTTGCTCCCAACCACTGCTGCTCTAAGAAGGCAGAAAAATGGTGCTAGGACTTCCCCTCAGAAAAATGACTTAGCCTCCTTAATAAATTTCGATTTTCCAAATATAAAACTGTTCTAACACATGCCTAAAGGGATATTCTGCCCTAGATGCCTCCTTGGATGCCTCTTCTATGATATGGCAGCACTTTGACAGCAAAACAGCAGCAAAATTAATATTTCTGCAGCAGCAGAAAGGTATGGCAGCAGCAGAATGGTATGGCAGCAGCAGAATGGTATGGCAGCAGCAGAATTAATATTTCTGCAGCAGAAAGTGACAAACAGCAGCAGAACAGTAGCAGAATATCATGGCAAAATTAATATTTCAGCCATGCTTTTTTTTGACCTACGAAAATTAATATTTCTACCCAAAAATTCTGACTACATGGCATTGAATAAGAGTTCAAGTGGGCCCCACATCTAGCATATCCTAGTCAGCATCTACATCACCCAAAAAGTGCCACATTAGCATCCAAATCAGCATCTTTGTCCATGTCAACACTTTTCTCTCCAAAATTAAAATTTGTAGGAATTAAATTGAACATTTTACAATTCAAGTTCTAAAAATATAAAAATTGAGACACATTCAATCCATAAATAGTTTATACCCAATAAATTCCAAAACATAATAAAATTAGAGAATTGACAAAATTAAAGAGGCAAAAAGGACTAAAATAGGGACTAAAATAAATGGAAAAAGTATGTTATCACTACCCCTTATTGAAACTTTCAGTTATCCCCTTATTGAACCCTTTTTTCACTAGCCCTTTATTGAACACCCTTTTTTTTTTTAAATTGAAAATTTGAAAATGATCTCTAAATCGTTCGCAAGGAGATATTGTCACTTTTGTTATCATGAAATGGCTGGGCTCACACTTATACAGATATCACTTCAAGATTTGCAAATTCACTAGCTAAAACTTAAATTTTTCAAAAATTTTCAAAAATAAATTCCTCCTCCTACTTACGCATATTACAGTATAGTACCAATCAGAACTTTATCATTATCTCAGCAAGCAACTCTCCCCCAAACCTAAATTACACATTGTCCGCAATGGGGAAATTGATAAAAACGAGAAAAAGCACTCATCATATTTTCAATATCGGGGACCACACATCATTCAGGTATTATCCATCAACCATCAGTGCACAAAGAAACTGAGACAATTGTAATATGAAATTGCACCCACAGTATTCAACAGTTCATCAAAACAAATAACACGCAAAGATCCATTGTAACAGTTAAAAACAATAAAAGATATATCAGGATAAACACAACCACAGAGAGAGTTAATCAAATGGTAAACAATTATCCTTCCATGTCATCATTCCCTTCTTCAGCTGCATCAGTTCTCCTTGAACTCTGTCCCCCAGCAATATTTGGCAGCTTGGATGCATCCAAGTCCAATTTTACAGCTAGTAAGCCTCCTAAAGCAGAAATGTAGGCATTTTGCTGATGAGACTCAATCTGAAGTCTAGACAAGGCATTCTGCATCTCAGCCCATTCACTCCTCATTCCGGCCATTTCGCTTTTAATCTCAATGATCCCCTTTTCAATTCTTATTCCTCTTTCATTAATTCCAACTAAGCTTGCTTTTTCCTTGCCTTTACGCAATTGCTCTGTAATGGATGCATCTTTATTGCCTTCAGCTATCTGTCCTCTGATGTATTCTACTGTAATGGGCTCTAAAGGTCTCATAGCTTTTTCTTCTCTCATTGGGACCTCTTGCTTTTTTAATAGCTGAGTCAGCAGAAATGGATATCCAATGATACCAGGGTTTGCTTGAGCCAACTTCTCTATGTTGTCTGAAATAAGAAGCCCCACATTTATTTGAATGCCCTTCATGATGCAGTAAATAAGTAATGCCTTTGGAACGAAGATGTCTGAAATGTTGGATGATGGCAAGAGTGTGTATCCAATGAAGGTTGACCATACTCTAGTAATTGAGAGCAATGATTTCCTATCTACATGATGCGGTGCTCCTCTATTGTCTACCTTGAAAGTAATGGTTGGAACCCAAGAGGGGGGTGAATTGGGTTTTATAAATTTTTCACAAGAATTAATTGGAAGTTAAAATGATTTTCTGTAAAAGTACAATGCTTAGGATAATAAATACAATACAGAAAATCAATGTGCTGTTAAGATAAATAATTATAAAGATCAAGGAATTAAAGAATAGATATCAATATGCACAAATTAAAGAGTAAGGGATAGAGAAAGCAAACTCAGAGATTTATACTGGTTCGGCTAATCCAAGCCTACATCCAGTCCTCAAGAGACCACTTGAGTATTTCCACTATAATTGCAAGTTTAATCCGGGTACTTGCAAACCACTACAACCACGTAAATTCGATCCGGGTATTTGCGAAACCACAATGGAGAATTTATGAATCCGGGCTCCTCCTCAACCCAAAGCAAGTTCTTCCAACACCGGTACTTGCGAACCTCAACTCAGAATAATATATGTGTTGATCAAAATCAACAATACAAAGAAACTCTCTCTAAAGAGTAGATGAAAACAAATGAAGCTCTAATAACTCTAATGATAGAGAATATGCAAGATTTGGCTCAAGAATGCTTTCCTTTCTCTCAAAGATGATAGAAGAAGTTAATATCACATTGTAGGACTTTGTTCTTACTCAAAATCGTGTATCTAAGGTCATATATATAAGATTTTACAAAACTAGCCCTTATATAGCCGTTACAGCACTTATAGTGCAGTCCAGATTTTGAGCTTTCTTTAAAAATTCATAACTCCCTCATTTGAACTCCGTTTTAAACAAATAATATACCGTTGGAAAGCTCTTGGAGTCTAGTTTCAAATGAACCAAGTTTTACTCAAAAATTATTTTTCTTTTAAAAGATATAATCAAAATACTGACTATAGGTCAGAACAGAATAATCAACTTTCAGTTTTTCAAACTATATTTTAAATAGTCATATATTTCTCATTTGGACTCCGTTTTCAATAAATAATATACCTTTGGAAAGATCTTTGAGTCTACTATCAAATGAGATTAAGATACTTAAAAAAATGATTTTTCGTTTATGAGATATGATATAAAGAGTGACCAAAGGTCAAAAACTAACTTTTGTAAAATTTCATATCTCACTATCTTTTTGTTCAAAATAATTGAGCCAATGTATGCAAATCTAAATCATTGAGTTGCACAAGTATACTAGCCTATATAAAATATACCTAATGTAAACACATAGGCTATCTTGATGCATCCAAGCTTCCAAGACTTCAAATCTTCTAATTCTTCATTTCTTGGAGCTTCATCCTTGCATGTTGTTTTCCTTGAGTGAAGCATGATATTGCTTTTCCTTGTTCTTCAATACAATGCTCACTCTTCTTGTTTTGAACCAACCTATAAAATATATCTTACTTGCAAACCCAATGGTTAGTTTAATAGCATGATTCAATATATGCAACATACATATTAAATAACATAATCATGCTTAAGTACTTGTAGCATATATATGATAATTAATCTTTATATATATCAATGCTACTATTCAAATACATTTGTCATCATCAAAACTTATGGCATATAGCCTTAGGGTCAACAATCTCCCCCTTTTTGATGATGACAAATCACCACAGAAAAATATGTATCACAATATAATGAATGCAATGTTATAAGCACGTATACATATTTTTCTATTGTTTCTTCTCCCCCTATTTGACATCAACAAAAAGGTGTAAGGAACACAATATATAGAAGTTAAAGCACATACCTTCTTTAAGTCAGGATGTTAGAAGATGTCAATATAGTATGGGGTAAGGATACATCAAAACTTATCATTGATTTCATTGACATGTAAAAAGAAAATTTTAGAAAAATTTTTCTCATGTCAAATGAAATGAGCCAAAAGATAAAACTTGAAAGAGTTTTAGGCTCCCCCTTAAACCTTGCATAATTTGAAAAAGAATAATGAATAATGAATATCCAATTTTTCAAGATATATTCTTTTTCAAAAAAAAAATACATTCAAGTGAGACAAAGCTCCCCCTGAATTTCATAACATTTTTCCTTTGAAAAAGATTGTCCAAATCATTATAAAGGAAATTCAGTTTTTGATTGCAGAATTTTGAAGTAAGATTTTTGAAGAAATTTCTGCAATATTTTCATTGAAAATGATTTCTGCTTGTTTATGAAGAGGCATTTTTAGTAAATAGCAGAAAAATTAAACTCTTTGAAAAAAAAATCATTTGCTGTCATATGATAGAAATATTTACAGCACACAGCAGAAGTATGATATATGGATTAGCAAAGCATGATATAAACAAGAATATTAATCATAATCCATAAATCGAATAATAATATTTTTCAAGATTTCTGAAAAAACAATTTCTGCATATATGCATAAAATTATTTCAACATATAGCAAAAGTGATTTAAAATAAGGATACTCAAATCCTTTTCTTTTCAAAACAGATAATGCTTCAATATGGCAAAGCAATTTCAACATTGTGGAAGCAATTCAAGAGATTCACGATATTTTTCTAAAACATTTTGCTTCGAAGGAATTTAGAAACGTTTCATCTAAGGAAGCAATATATATGGATTAGTGTAATAAGATATATTCAAGCATATAGTTCATAATCCATATATGAAACATCAATATTTTTCATCCCTTTTGTTATCTACAACAAAAGAGATCTTTAAAATCTTTTCTTTTTCAAAAAGAATTTTGCTTCATATCATATTAACATAACAGAAGCATTTTTAAAGTCCTTTTTTCAAAACAAATTTGCTTCATAAAGGATAAGATAAATTTCAGCACAAAGGAAGCAATTTATATACCCATTCAAAATGAATTTATATATGTATCTTGAGGATGAGTACATGTAAAAATTTTGACAGCTCATTTTGTATGAGTGCATGTGGAATCATGAAATATTATTCTTAGCCATAGCCTTCGCTCATGATGCATGAATAGCATACACAACATATGTTCTTAGATACATATAATCACAACATGATGTAATCATGTATGCTCTCAAGAACAACACAACAAAGCAGAGTGATACGGTTTTGAATATCACCATTTTATTAATCCTTAAAATTTCTAATCAAAACAAATTAAATCAGCCGAAAATTGACTTTCGTGGTTTTGCCATTAATGTGACGCGTTATCGGTGTGCATGCGTACTCTAGACTTCTGGCTTCCAGCTTGCAGAAATCCATAGGATGAGCGTGTAGGGGTGCGGCGAAGAGATATCTTCTTTGGCTCTTAGTCATAATTTTCTCTCTATAAAGACTGCCCCAGAGTTCTCAATTACCACACCACAAAGAGTATTCATCTATGAGCCTATAACTTTCTGACATTCCTCTCTCTTCATACTCCTACAAAAATTTTTGAATTTTCCAAACCATGGCAGCAAGAAAGTTTATTGATCTCACAGGAGAGGCAAGGGAGGAAGAGCTCGACTTAAACTTGAGTCTAGGCAAGGACAAAGGCAAAAGACCTTTGGAGGAATCTCAAGAGAACCAAAAGAAGAAGATGAAGATCGAAGAAGCTGAGGAGATTAGTACAGGCCATACGTCAGAAGACAAAATTGCTTGTCTGGAGCAGGAGGTGAAGAAACTCAAGAAGATGATAGAGGACCAAGAGAAGTTAGCTAAACGCAACAATGCGGCACTGACTTCAAGAATAGATAGGTTCTTCTATTGGTCTACCCAATGCTTCTGCAATCAACAACAAAGAAGTGTTGATTGTATGAATGGGATTTACACTACTCTCCGTGACATTGCTCAGTCTCTTGCTCCAAGGAATGGCCGAGGGGTGATGATACAATACAACCCTCCTAATCCGAGACCACCTCGCCTGTAGATTGCTCATGCATGAGCAAACTTTCCCTTCTTTTTTTTTTTAATTATGCAATGTAATCCTTCAGTTTTTTTTTAATGCAAGTGGTTTCTTTTATTTGACGGTACAAAAAAATAATAATAAAGAAAGATAAAATAAATCAGCTACACAAATTCAGCACAGTATATATATATTGAAAAATATATATCCATTTTAAAGATGGAAAGAATTTTCTGACATGGACATATATATCATCATTTCAAAGCAAAAGCAAGTTACATACTTATCAAGATAAAACATATTATAACTTGAGTATGTAGTACAATAATTGAGGTAATATGGATTAATAAGATATAATCAGATATAAACTAGAATCCATAAACAATCGTTCATAAGCTATATCTTATACAAAGGATATGACATGTATAATGCTCAAACCATGATGAATGGTATAAAGACAATATCTTTATATACAATGATATGATCAAATATGTAAGATATTAGAGAACAATATATCATTGTAATGAAAGTATGTCAGTAAAAAAAATTGCCAACATAGCCAATTATGATCAGGGAGTATCACTCAATTAAATATTAAAGTGGTAAAGAATAGAGATACTCATCAATTTTGGCAAACTCTTATTGCTTCTTGAAGTTCCTCCTCAAGATTTTGATATTCTTGTTTTGCTCATTGCTCTTCTTTTGATTCTATCTTCTTGCAATTTTAATGAACTTAATTGATTGATTATTTGCAAGATCCTCTTGAAAACAATCTCTCATAAGATCACTGTCAAGCATTGGTCGATCATTACGAATGAGCTTAGAGGATAGATTTGAGGACTAACTCCTGCAAAACACTTTTGGTGGAGCACTTTGATGTTCAAATCAGCAATGTTCAAATAAATCTCGAGTACTAGGAGCAACATTATGTTCAAGATATACCATATTAATAAAAGTGCTATGCTTTCATGAAATGCAATTTTGTAAAATATTTGATTTCATTGAAAATATTTAAATAAGATTACAGCAAGGATAAATACTATAGCTAGGAGGAATCTTATTGTTGTGAAGACAAGAAAAATGTCCGTGTAATGGAAGCAAGTTTTCATGATGCAGTAAAAAGGATAGTTTGAGCAAAATTTGGAAGAAAGATTTTAGATCAAAACAAAATTTGAATCTATAATCTGCACACCTAACAATTGTTTTCAGATATAGCATGCATGAATATCAAGGATAGATGTAAGGCATATTAGATAACAGACAAAAGCATTAGAGAGCAGTAAACATATCAGTCAAAATTCTTACAATGCATTCCAGCTTCTATGTTTACTTATCCATTGCCTCCTTTTGATGCAAGAGAGTGGAGTTTGAATGATGTAGCCATTGAAAAGTCATTTCCGCTCCTTGCTTCGAGGCAAATCTACAAATTATTCATTTATCTTTGGTACCCAAATTTCTTTGGATTTGCCTGGGTCATGAGTTCCTTTTTGAACCCATTTCATTTTTACTCCATGAACAAGATTTTTCTTATAAAAACAGGAGTAAGATTTGTGTCCTTTCAGTCCACAATAGAAACAAGTGCAAGTTGGACTATTGGACATCTTTGCAGAAACAAAGAAGTTTTTAAACTGCTTTTGGTTTGATTTCTTTTTAGAAACAATACCAACTTTGTTAATTCTTCTTTGTTTCAAAACTGAGGTATTTAAAATTTCTCTACCTTGAGAGAGTTTTGCAAGTGTGTTTTTAAGATTATCATTTTCTTTTTTTAAAAAATCACACTTGGTACAAAAGCAATTTTTGTTGGTAGAGATATTTGTTTTTAAAATCAAATTCTCTTCTTGCAAAGTTTTGTTTTAATTTTCAAAAACAAAATTCTCTTCCTTGGAAATAGAAAATTCATTTTTCAATATTTCCAACTCATTTTCAAGAGAAGAGTTTTTCTGTTTTGAAACATTTAGTTTCTTTGCAAGTATAAGAGATTCTTCATGTAAATCATCAAAGGCATCTTGTAATTCTTCAAAAGAGTAGTCAAATGAATTTACCTCATCTTTATCTCTGGCCACAAGACAAGTGTTGGCTTCTTCATTTGTGTTCTGCTTATCAGAATTGCTATTTCCCCAATTGGAAGATAGGTAAGCTTTCTTTGATGATTCACCTTTTGGTTGTGGTTTCTCTTTTTCTCCTTTTTCTTCTTCGTCTGCCACCTTGGTGATTTGAGATTTTCCTGTAAGTTCAACACCAAGAGCTTGCAATTGATTAAGCACAAGTTGTATCTCATTAATGGTTTTGCAATTTTTCATTTGAGCAATTTCAAGTTCATTAATGAAACTTCTATACCTTAATTCTTCAGCAATAAGATCTTCCTCATGTGCAACTTTAAGAATTTTCCACATTTCTTTTAGAGTTGCACAGTTGGAGATTTTGAAAAATTCATCTTGACTCAATGCACAAGAAATAATCAATTTTACCTTAGCATTGAGTTGCATTAAACTTCTTTCAGTATCATTCCATTCACTCTTAAGTTTTGGAATGCATTTTCCTTGTTCTTCCTTGACAGACATACAAGAACCATTTTCTATAACATCCCAGAGTTTATGGTCTACTGAAATTAAAAACATTTTCATTTCATACTTCCAATATTGAAAATGATTAGCATAAAAAATTGGAGGTTCTGTGAAAGAACAATTTTTAGAAATAAACCAATCACTATATCCAACCATGCTAACTCTTAGACGGTTAAGTCTTTAAACAAGAGCCCAAGCTCTGATACCAATTGAAAGTAATGGTTGGAACCCAAGAGGGGGGTGAATTGGGTTTTATAAATTTTTCACAAGAATTAATTGGAAGTTAAAATGATTTTCTGTAAAAGTACAATGCTTAGGATAATAAATACAATACAGAAAATCAATGTGCTGTTAAGATAAATAATTATAAAGATCAAGGAATTAAAGAATAGATATCAATATGCACAAATTAAAGAGTAAGGGATAGAGAAAGCAAACTCAGAGATTTATACTGGTTCGGCTAATCCAAGCCTACATCCAGTCCTCAAGAGACCACTTGAGTATTTCCACTATAATTGCAAGTTTAATCCGGGTACTTGCAAACCACTACAACCACGTAAATTCGATCCGGGTATTTGCGAAACCACAATGGAGAATTTATGAATCCGGGCTCCTCCTCAACCCAAAGCAAGTTCTTCCAACACCGGTACTTGCGAACCTCAACTCAGAATAATATATGTGTTGATCAAAATCAACAATACAAAGAAACTCTCTCTAAAGAGTAGATGAAAACAAATGAAGCTCTAATAACTCTAATGATAGAGAATATGCAAGATTTGGCTCAAGAATGCTTTCCTTTCTCTCAAAGATGATAGAAGAAGTTAATATCACATTGTAGGACTTTGTTCTTACTCAAAATCGTGTATCTAAGGTCATATATATAAGATTTTACAAAACTAGCCCTTATATAGCCGTTACAGCACTTATAGTGCAGTCCAGATTTTGAGCTTTCTTTAAAAATTCATAACTCCCTCATTTGAACTCCGTTTTAAACAAATAATATACCGTTGGAAAGCTCTTGGAGTCTAGTTTCAAATGAACCAAGTTTTACTCAAAAATTATTTTTCTTTTAAAAGATATAATCAAAATACTGACTATAGGTCAGAACAGAATAATCAACTTTCAGTTTTTCAAACTATATTTTAAATAGTCATATATTTCTCATTTGGACTCCGTTTTCAATAAATAATATACCTTTGGAAAGATCTTTGAGTCTACTATCAAATGAGATTAAGATACTTAAAAAAATGATTTTTCGTTTATGAGATATGATATAAAGAGTGACCAAAGGTCAAAAACTAACTTTTGTAAAATTTCATATCTCACTATCTTTTTGTTCAAAATAATTGAGCCAATGTATGCAAATCTAAATCATTGAGTTGCACAAGTATACTAGCCTATATAAAATATACCTAATGTAAACACATAGGCTATCTTGATGCATCCAAGCTTCCAAGACTTCAAATCTTCTAATTCTTCATTTCTTGGAGCTTCATCCTTGCATGTTGTTTTCCTTGAGTGAAGCATGATATTGCTTTTCCTTGTTCTTCAATACAATGCTCACTCTTCTTGTTTTGAACCAACCTATAAAATATATCTTACTTGCAAACCCAATGGTTAGTTTAATAGCATGATTCAATATATGCAACATACATATTAAATAACATAATCATGCTTAAGTACTTGTAGCATATATATGATAATTAATCTTTATATATATCAATGCTACTATTCAAATACATTTGTCATCATCAAAACTTATGGCATATAGCCTTAGGGTCAACATACCTCCCACTTGGTTTCAGGAGCACAAATGGTGCTCAAAACATCTTCAGGGTCCCATGACCCATCGTTCTTCAACGTGTGGTAGCTAAAAGGTTGCTCATTGTAGAAATATTCTCCAATTAAGTCCGTAATTGCTTCAGCATGGAAGTATACTTTTTTACCTCTCACCCTTGACTGATATTCCTTCACTTCATCGTTTGCCACTCGGTAGCTGTTGGCATAAAACTCTTGTACCAACCTAAGATATCCATGGGTTGGAGTGGCCACTAACTTCTCCCAGTTCCTTAGGGCAATAACCTCTTGAATTTCCGGAAATTCATCTTCTTTCAAACTGATCCCCTTCTCCTTTACTATTCTCCTACTGACAGTGTTTGTTTCAAATCTCTTTTGATGGGCCGCTGATCTAAAATCATTTGTCTCAAAACTTGAAGATCTTCCAGCACTTGATTTCCTTTTTGCAGTTAATTTCTTCCTCTTTTGCTGAGGAGGGGCCATGAGGGTGACAAGTACCAGTATGAATCCTGTAACAGTAAATTCAACACACACACAGCATAAATAACCATTGCACCCAACCAGCAGAAATCCAACCCCAAAAATGTTACAATGCGGAAAGGTGACCTCCCCCAAACCTAATTCCTACTCCAAAAGATATAAAGAAAAGAAAAGAACAATAGCAAATAACAACCCACAACAAAATGAACCCTAAGTCTACGGCTAAAGTCCCAATGGAAGAATCAAACCTTCCAACACCATATAAACAGCCCAGAAACCTAAACATCCAACTAATTCTACAACTAAACAATGAAATTTTAAAGCCACTGAAGGAGGAAACCTACCAAACATTGTCGAAGAATGAAGGGAGGCACACACACACAGAGCAAATGCTCCACTGCCCACCGAAATTGACTCGAACAATAGGCAACACCAAGAAAATCGAAGGCTGAATGGAGGGTTTGGGGAGAGAAAATGGCTGAGGAGGCAGGGGTGGCGCAGTCGACTATGGAGGTAGCAGCCGCAGGGGGCGACGTTGAAATTAGGGTTGAGAGGGTTCGAATTTGGGGGAAACATATAAAAGGGGCCGTCACGCTGCAGCGGAAATCATAATCCGTTGCAGCTAAGAATATATTTTTTTTTACCGAACTACCCCGGCGCTGCAGCGGTTCGATATTACCGCTGCAGTGAAATAAAGCAGCACCAAAAAAAATCCCTAGTTTCCAACACTCACCGCTGCAGTGAAATACTACCTCCACTACAGCGTACCCAGGCAGGGAATACCTCTCTCAGCCCCATATTACGGCTGCAGCGTGAAACAACTTCCGCTGCAGCGTACATAGACAGAAAAACACCCTTCCCTCATATCTTCGCTACAGCGATAAACATACACCGCTGCAGCGTACCTAGGCAGAGGAACACGCCACTTCAACCCACTTTTGCGCTGCAATGGTAATAATCCTCCGCTGCAGGGTGAAAGGACAGAACAGATGCTCACCTAAGACTTTGTTTTCAAGCTTCAGTACCCCAGACTACTACAAAACTCAGTTTCCCAAGCATTTAGATATTCAAGCATAATGGGAAGTTGAAAATGGCCAGATTTTAAAATAACCCATTTCAAAACTACAATCTCAATCTATCAAATATCCTCAATCATCAGCACCTCATTGACCTATCTAGATTAGGATAACAAGCATCAAGGCATATCAATCAAAATTAGCACACCCACCAGCTCAGCACTCAATGAATTTCAGCACAACAGCAAGATCAAGCAACTACAGCAAGAAACAAAAAAGAAAATCAAGATAAAAAATTTAAACTACAAAGCAGTAAAAACTTGGGTTGCTTCCCAATAGTGCTAAGTTTATAGTCTTCAGCCAGACTTTACCAGGACGCCTATTCATTTGGTGTAGTGAGGGCAATCAAAGTCCCCTCCTTTTCACTCTCGTGTCCCAGATAATGTTTCAGTCTTTGGCCATTTACTTTGAAGCTCCGAGTGCCTTCTAAATCAGCTATCTCCACTGCTCCATTCTCAAATGCCTCTTTGACTACAAAAGGTCCCGACCATCGGGATTTCAGCTTTCTAGGGAATAACTTCAACCTTGAATTATAGAGCAAGACTTTTTGGCCAGTAGCAAAAGATCGACGAGTAATTTTCTGATCATGCCATTTTTTTACTCTCTCCTTATATAAACGAGAACTTTCATAAGCTTGGAGACGAAGGTCATCCAGCTCAATTAGTTGTAAAAGTTTCTTTTCCCCAGCCTTTTTCACATCAAAATTTAGAAACTTTACAGCCCAAAATGCTTTATGTTCAAGTTCAACCGGAAGATGGCATGCCTTGCCATAGACCATCCGGAATGGTGAAGTTCCAATTGGGGTTTTAAAAGCAGTACGGTAAGCCCACAACACATCATCAAGCTTAGTTGCCCAATCCTTCCGTGAGTTACTAACCGTTTTCTCCAAGATTCTTTTTAATTCCCGATTAGACACCTCCACTTGGCCACTAGTTTGAGGATGATACGGAGTGGCTATCCGGTGCTTGACTCCATATTTGGCCAAGAGCGCTTCCAAACTCTTATTACAGAAATGTGATCCTCCATCACTTATCAATGCTCTGGGGACTCCAAAGCGAGAGAATATGTTCTTTTTCAAGAACTTCAGTACTACCTTTGCATCATTGGTGGGTGTAGGAATTGCTTCCACCCATTTTGATACGTAATCAATGGCTACCAAGATGTATTGGTTAGAGTATGACGGGGGAAATGGCCCCATGAAATTAATTCCCCACACATCAAAAACTTCTATTTCCAGCACAATATTTAGAGGCATTTCGTGCTTTCTTGATATATTCTCACTCCTTTGGCACCGGTCACACCTCTCAACAAACTTTCTTGCATCTTTGAACAGCGAAGGCCAATAGAATCCACTTTCCAATACTTTTACTGCAGTCCGAACACTATTGTAATGTCCTCCATAGTCTGATCCATGACAATGCCACAAGATATTCTTAATTTCTTCCTCTGGTACACAGCGCCGGAGGATTTGATCAGCACACATCCTAAAGAGGATTGGTTCATCCCACCAATAAACCTTGACATCATGCAGAAACTTCTTCTTTTGTTGATAAGTGAAGTCAGGTGGCACAAGCCCACATACCAAGGAATTCACAATGTCAGCATACCATGGTAATTGGGTCTCTTCAACAAAGAATAAAGTTTCATCAGGAAAACTTTCACTGATTTGCAGCTCCACTTTGTCACTCATGTCCGTGTTTATTCGGGATAGATGGTCAGCCACTTGATTTTCAATTCCCTTCCTATCCATAATTTACAAGTCAAATTCTTGCAGTAACAAAATCCATCGGACTAAACGTGGCTTGGAGTCCTTCTTACCAATTAAATACTTGATTACCGAATGATCAGTGAAAACAATGACCTTATTTCCCACCAGATATGGTCTAAATTTTTCAAACCCAAAAACTACAGCCAATAACTCCTTCTCAGTAGTAGTGTAATTTAACTGTGCATCCGCTAGAGTCCGGCTAGCATAGTAAACAGGATGAAAAATTCTCCCATGCTTTTGACCCAACACCACTCCCAGAGCATAGTCATTGGCGTCACATATAAGTTCGAATGATTTGCTCCAATCAGGAGCAACTACCACAGGAGCTGAGATTAATCTCTTCTTCAGGTCCTCAAAAGCCCTTGTGCAAATTGCTCATCAAAATGGA
This sequence comes from Biancaea sappan, assembly GCA_037074585.1. Lineage (NCBI taxonomy): Eukaryota > Viridiplantae > Streptophyta > Magnoliopsida > Fabales > Fabaceae > Biancaea > Biancaea sappan. Next base: position 62,285,096 of record CM073493.1, on the reverse strand, counting down.
AAGACATATCCTTCTCCAGCAATTTGCACAAGGGCTTTGCAATCTTTGAGAAATCTTTAATGAAACGGCGATAGAAACCCACATGCCCAAGGAAACTTCTTACACCCTTTACTGAGTTTGGGGGTGGCAATTGCTCAATCACAGAAATTTTTGCCTTATCCACTTCTAAACCTCTTTTTGAAACCTTATGACCGAGCACAATTCCCTCGCGTACCATGAAATAACACTTCTCCCAATTCAACACAAGATTAGTTTCTTCACATCTTTTAAGCACCAATTCTAGATTTGTCAGGCAAATTTCATATGAAGTTCTGAAAACTGAGAAATCATCCATAAATACCTCCATAGATTTCTCCACCATATCTGAAAATATTGCCATCATGCATCGTTGAAAAGTTGCCGGAGCATTGCACAGTCCGAAGGGCATACGCCGGAAAGCAAATGTACCATAAGGGCATGTGAATGTAGTCTTTTCTTGATCACTAGGGGCTATGTAATCTGATTGTACCCCGAATAACCATCCAAGAAACAGAAATAATCTTGCCCCGCCAATCGGTCCAGCATCTGATCAATGAAAGGCAATGGAAAATGATCCTTCCGAGTGGCATTGTTGAGCTTCCTATAATCCATGCAAACTCTCCACCCGGTTACAGTTCTGGTTGGAATAAGCTCATTCTGGGTGTTAGCCACTACGGTCGTACCCCCCTTCTTAGGGACGCACTGAACCGGGGTCACCCACGAGCTATCTGATATAGGATAAATGATTCCTGCATCTAGCCATTTAAGGATTTCCTTTTTGACCACTTCTCTCATAGTAGGATTCAATCTTCTCTGATGCTCAACAGAAGTTTTATGCCCATCCTCCAAGTTAATTTTATGCATACACACTGATGGACTAATTCCTCTGATGTCAGCTATGGACCATCCAATAGCCTTCTTATATTTTCTCACGATCTCTATTAAATGCTTCTCTTGCTCCTCTGTCAAGGTAGCAGACACAATTACTGGTAAGGTGTCATTGTTCTCAAGAAAAACATACTTGAGATGGGATGGAAGCTGCTTCAACTCCAATCTAGGAGGTTCTTCTATGGATGGTTTTAAAAGAGTTACTTTGCCTTCAAGTCTATCCAACTTCTCAAAAGATCTATTTGGATTGCAAAATAGCTCCGATGAATTGAGAAATCCAATTACTTCCTTAATCTCATCCTTCTCAAATTCTTCTTCCATCATTAGAGATGTTTCCAAACTATCATTACTCACCAACTGTTTAAAGTGCATTCGTGTACTTTCATCAATAACCCTTACAAGATTGCATTCCTCATATTCATCTGGTGCCTTCATCACCTTATTCATATTGAAGGTGACTTCTTGATCATTCACCCGCATATGAGCTCTCCTTTAAAGACATCAATCAGAGTTCTTCCAGTTGCAAGGAATGGCCTCCCTAGAATGATGGGGATTTCCTTGTCTTCTTCATAGTCAAGGATAATAAAATCTACAGGAAAGATTAGCTTATCCACCTTGACCAGCACGTCCTCAATTACTCAATTCGGGTAGCATAGAGATCTATCTGCCAGCTGCAGAGTTACAGTAGTAGGCCTTGCTTCTCCCAAACCCAACTTTTTGAAAATGGCAAGGGGCATCAGATTAATGCTAGCCCCCAAATCACATAGAGCATTACCAGCAAAATTCTTCCCTATATTCCAAGGGATAACAAAGCTTCTAGGATCTTGCATTTTCACCGGTAGCTTCCTCTGGAGTATTGCACTACATTCTTGAGTCAGCTTCATAGTTTCAAATTCATTCAGTCGTTTCTTCCTTGAGAGCATATCCTTCATAAATTTCACGTAACTGGGCATTTGCTCTAAAGCTTCTGCAAAGGGAATGTTTATATGCAACTGTTTCAATATCTCCAGAAACTTTTGGTATTGCCTATCCATGTTTTGCTTCTTATACCTTTGAGGAAAGGGGATAGGAGGCATAATTCTGGAAGAAGAGGAAGAGGGCACATATGTGTCCTTTTGCGCTTTTTCTTTCACCACTTCTTCTTCCTTTTTATCATTGGCCTTTGGTACTTCATGATCAGTTACATTCACCTCTTATTGTAGATGCTCATTGATTCTCTCTTGATCAAAAAGATTATCATCTTGTGTTTGAACATTTGAAGTAGAAGCTTCAAGGAGTTGCTTACCACTTCTGAGAGTTATCACCTTGCACTGTTCCTTGCCATCCTTTCTGGGATTATTTTTTGTGTCACTAGGAAAGTTGCCTTGTGACCTACTATTCAGAGTAGTAGCCAACTGCCCCATTTGAATTTCCAAATTTTTAATGGTTGCACTCTGGGTTTGGCTTATAACCTCAGTTCTCTCCATAAACTTCATGATCATTTCTTCCATGGATGACTTCTTTTCCACTTGAGGTAGTGGAGCTCTGTTCTGAGGAAGATAATTACCTTGATTATGGAAACCTGGAGGTTGAGAAGGCCTACTAGAAGAAGAAGTCGAGGGATTAAGGCAGTGATTATTACTCCAGGACAAATTCGGATGATTCCTCAAACTCTGATGATATGTGTTGGAGTACTGGTTGCTCTGATTCCTTTGCATATTACCCAAATAATTGAGTTGTTCCACAGAAGGAAATTCTTCACAACAACCATTGACGTGAGCCCCTCCACAGAAATCACAAGTTACCTCAGGCATTGTTACTGCATTTACCTTTGCCTGTTCATTTTGTCTAGAGCACAACATGTCAACTTTCTTTGTTAGTGCTTTATTCTGAGCTAACAAAGCATTCAGTGTGTCTAGTTCCATGACTCCCCTTCTTGTGACATTCTTGGCTCGACTGGATGCGTTTTGGCTTGCCCCCATTGTCTCAATTATTTCTTTTACTCGCACTATGGACTTCGCCATCAAAGCACCGCCATCTCGAGTCTTATATGTGAGACCGCTGTGAAAGATAGTGAGCTGCTGCTACTCCGGTAGACCATGATTAGGACATTTCACCAGTAAGTCTTTGAACCTCTCCCAGGCCTCATATAGGCTTTCGCCTTCATGCTGATAAAATGCAGTGATTTCGTTTCTCAGTTTGACCGACCTTGATGGAGGAAAGAACTTGCCCAAGAATCTTGTCTGTAGCTCATCCCACGTTGTTATACTTCCTCTTGGTTGAGCATTCAACCAACTTTTAGCCATATCCCTCAAGGAAAAGGGAAACAAACGTAAGCGGATAGCATCATCACTGGCTCCATTAATCTTAACCATATCACAAATATTCAGAAAATTTGTGATATGATTCTTCGGGTCTTCCATTGGGCTACCCCCAAACTGGTTCTGCTGAACCAAGTTCATCAAGACTGCTTTTATTTCGAAATTATTTGCATCAAGTGGAGGTTTCACTATGTTCGATGGGTGCCCAGCATTGTTGGGTGAGGCATAATCCCACACATCTCTGTTTTCATCTTGGTTCAAATTTCCCGCTCCATTTCCTCCATTGTTTTCAATACCACCCAGATTTATATTATCATCTGCCATTTCTTCTTGAGAACTTTGTCCTTCTTGAGTTCTTCTAATTCTAGCTTCTTTTCGAGTTCTCCTTGCAAGCTTCTCGATTTCGGGATCAAAAAGAAGATCAGCTTGATTAATAGCACCTCGCATGCACAAGAGGAGAATACCAATTAGCAAAGACAGCTAATTCAGCAGCAAAAATCAACACAGTACAAACTAAAAATGACGCTATAGTAAAAAAAAATGAAAGCAAAAGAAAACAAAACAAGATAAGGCGTCTAAGCTAACCCTTTAAATTTCTTCGAATATTAGCACAAAACTTAGTCCCTGGCAACGGCGCCAAAAACTTGTTAGTCGATTTGGCAAGTGTACCAATCGCTCAAGTAATATAGTGAATCAAGAGTAAAAGTATCGTTCCCATAAGGACTAAGTGACTAAGTACTCAAGAAATTTAATTGAATTAGTTGGACGAAGCAATTGGATTGAAGACAGCTCTACTAAAAAAAACTAACAACTAAAGCAAGCTATGACAGTAAATTTTTATAAATTTTTTTATAAATTTTCTTTTAAAGACAGTAAACACTGCAAAGACTGAAGAAATTGATCTAAAATGAAAGCCTAGGGTTACTAATCCCTCTCCCCCGTCATAGAAATCATAACTCCACTCTCACGCCTTTGCAATTTAATCAACCAAATAAGTTAATCCTAAGTTATTCTAATAACTTAATTGAATTCTCCCGAGTTTCAATTAAGATGCTAAACATCTACGCAATTCCTTGCGTGGGTTAAGCCTAACACAACCAACCTAGCTTGATTAAACGAGGTCAGCTAATATTTCTATTAGCTAACAAGTGAAATACTTAGGTTAAGATTCGCACACTCGTCTTCCCTACTCAGTGTTCTACTCTCACCTCCTTCTCCCGAAATTGATAAGAGCAACAAGCATATAAATAGACTGATCAATTCCACCATATGCAGCAATAAAATGAATAAGAAAACATATATTGATTGAATTAGAGTTTCAATTACATGAGAGGAAACAAAATCTACTCTAGGGTTGAGTTCATAGTAACCCTAGATAAAAGAATTAGCTACTCATGGAAAATAAAGAGGAACAATTAGAAATAAGAGTGAAGAAAGTCATGAATCTGATTTCGGAAGGATGATTTGATCCCCCTCAGCCTTCAAAGTTGAGTTCCCTCTTCTATGCTTAGCAAGACGGCGTTCCTCCTCCTCTCCCGATCAGAAAAAGAAAAAAAACTCCTCTGAAACATTCCCTATCTGCTATTTAAATGAAGTCGAGTGGCCAACAGAGGCTCCGCCGCTGCAGCGGTACGTCCTCACCGCTGCAGCGGTAGAAGATAGAAAATGAGGCCAATAAATTGATGCAGCGGACCACTACAGAGAGCAGCGGAGGCACTCATGCTGCAGCAGTGCTAATTCACCACTGCAGCGGTAGAAGACAGAAAGAGTGACTGGCGCTAGGCGCCTGCGCTGCAGCGATAATCAATTGGCGCTGCAGCGGGAAGGGCCAGAGGTGCTTCCTATGCTGTTTTGCTGCTTCATCTTTCCCCCAAAGTGTATTCTTTTGTGCTCTGCAATGTAAGGTCAAATGTCCATTACTAGCATGCAATTGAAGATGAAAATATAGATAATTGCAAGAGCTTAGGAAAAATCAATATCAGCATATCTTGAGGCCAGAAGGTCATAATTCAGTACAAATCAAGCAGCAGTAAGGTTTATTTGCCAAGAAAAAGGTACACCAATCATGTTAATTTGGCAATTAACATACACCTTGAGAGATGGCCCATAAAATTGAATCAAACCCATTTCCTTGTTCTCAAGTACATTTATCTTGATCCAAAAAAAAAAGTACATTTATCAAAGCATTTTAAAAATTTGCTGCCCAAATTACATATCATTCCAAAAGAAAACCTACCATGTACTTTCGAAACCAAGAATGCATGGGCTTTATTCTTAAAGGAAGATACATCATTTACATAAAATATGTATACATGCATGGCCTTTGAAGTATCCGAGACGACAGAATTAATTTCACAGTCATTACTTAATTTTCTAATTTATTACTTAATATTTACTTAGGTTTCTAGCTTTATCGCTTGTTGGCTTTTTGCCTCTCATGAATTGTTGTTATATAATTTGTAATATCAAAGTAGAATTGAAATTCCACATTAGGCAGAATGAGATATTTATAAAGGTATTTAATTAATATTTCTTTTATCAAATCTAAATTAATTTAATATAGTACATTAATGAATATTAATATAAAAAAGATATTATATATATGACTTGGACTTCCTTTACAATTAATTAACATTTTTTGATCAATTCATTTGAAATTTATGTGTCAATTAAAATTTGAATTATTTTAATAAATTTGAAATAATGTGTTGGTTGAATTTTAAATTCATTTTATGATTTGAACAGACACATTGATTAAATTTAAATAGACATATCTATAAAAATTGAATAGACAAGTCTGTTGAAAATTGAACTGACACATCTTTTAAAAATTAAACAAACATAATTGTTCAAGCCTCTATATACATTCTATTAAAATTCTACAATTGGTAACTTGGGTAAAAAATATCTAGACAAAGATTCAAAAAGGGCTTTGTTGTATCTTAAAGAGTTTGCTTGTGATTCCCCAAGATAGATATAAACTCTTTAAAGATAGTGTCTGTCACGCCTCAAAGTCATTTTATTCATTATATTTCTAATGAAAAAATGGTGTTTGATATTAGGCTTGCAGTCACTGGATATCTTTTGTTACATTTGCATAAGCTATTGTAGAATCCTAGTGCAAAAATCAATTGTGTTAAATGTGAGATGAATTTTTCATTTGGCAGTGATAGGGTTATCTTTTAATACTGCATAGTAACTCAATATGTCGAATTTTAAGTGACTCTCTTTTAGATATTTTCATCGTGCAAAAATGATGTTCTTACCAAAAGAAATTATTTTTCATTGGCTCTCCCAAATATACGTTCTTGGGGGATTTGTCGATGCTAAATTTCAAAGCTCATAAAATAAGGAAACAACTATTTCTTCTTCTAAAGGTTATTATGTTATGTATCATGAAACTTGACCCATCAAATAAGCAAATCCAGATAAGTCGTTTTAAATGCTAATTCTGATATGTGATTTTGATACACTAAGTTGGAATGGCTACTATCTTAGGAAAGAAAGATTTTGTCTATTTGAATTTGTAAGCTATTGTATTCTACCCTTGATTATTGGGATTTTCCAAATCAGTGCTGTTAAAACACGTGTGTATCTAAGAAGGGAGGTTGAATTGGGTACCTTATTATTTTTGAAACATAAATAATATTTCTTTCAAAGAATAGTTGATTAGGTTCTTGAAAGAGTTATTAGGTTCCTGAAAATGATTTGTTCAACCGATTTGAAGATAACTACTTATCAATGTAAAGACAATAAGCAATAAAGATAAATAGAAGACACATATGATATAGAATGATTCTAAGATGTCTAGAAAGATATTTTTATGTCCACTCCTCAAACACACAGTAAGATAATTTATTAAGGGAAAATAATAACAATTATAACCAGCAACCTAGTTGAGACTTAGCTCCTTACTTTTATGTTGCCACAACCAACAACCTTAAACCATAGATCATCATATTCCAACTTTTATGCTAAATGCACCGCTAAGTCTTACCATGTCCTTAGCAAACATATCACCTCTCTTCTAAGAGGCTTAGCCACAGGCTTTTACACCCCAACACCAGGAACCACACCATGTTCCTAACAGCAACAAGTCCACTCATTGGACTACAACGATTATAAACTAATCCTTAAGCCAATTAGCAAGAACAAAGTACGATGAAGTTCACTCAAAACTATACAAAGATTTTCACTCACAAAAAAATGTATAAGCAATGTACAACAATTGTAATACCCTAGGTTTTCACTTTGTTGTGAGAAAGTTTGAGCTTGGGCGTATGAAAAATTTTTCGTGAATAGATATGAATACCCATAAGGATTTTTAGTATGCCTATTATTTAAATGCTTTGAGATGTCATTGCGCATTGCTTTGTTTTCTCTTGAAATGTGTGGCATGTTGATAATTCCCTTGAGAGATTGTAACATCCGTACCTCAGGGGCCTTTGATTTTTTGGTAAGTATGCCCTTGTATGTTGAGGTGATATATTAGAGATGAAATTTTGAAAAATCATCCTTAATAATTCTCCTCGTGTGTGATTATTGGAAGTGATAATAGTTATAAAATGCTTTATTTGAGCTTGAGAAAATTTGGAGTTTATAATTCTTGGCACTAGTAGAAAGAAGAAATTTCGGTATAATATGTGGAATATTGAATCTTTCTAAGTGTTAAATAGTTTGATTTGGGGAAAATCATATATTGATTTTAAATGTTGTATATGTGTGGTATTAGTAAGTGGATACTAAAGAACTCTTTGTTCTCTTATGTTAGTATGTGGAAATTAGAATGAGATGAACTCTTGTTATGATAATTAAAATTATTCTAGAATAATTATGCATTTCAAAACTTTAATAAAAGAAGGACATGGAGGGGATTTATGAAAATTCCTTATTTTGCTGATACACCCTTCATGTTTCCCCCTACATAAACATTCTCATCCCTTCCTCATTTTCTTTTCCTTCCTTTTCTTCTCTATCGTTGTCCAACACCCCACTTTTCTTTTCTTCTCGATTCGTGCTTCTCCCATCGTGGTGGTCTATTGGTGATTATCCTCTCTCTTGGTGCTTCTCCATAACTTGTAAGTTAAATTTCTTTATCTCTTCTTCTGGTCCTTGCATTTTAGAAACCCTAAGAGTGAGTCGTGTAAGTTTCTAATTTTAAAGGGGCTTGAGTATGTCTTGATGTAATTCTATTGTGGTTATATAACTCTTAAAAAGAGGGTATATTAAAGGAATCCTTGCTGATAAACTTTGGATTTGGCAAATTTATGAGACAATTCAAAGGTGAAGACAAATTTGTTGTTCCTGGAAAAAGATGATAAGGGTATGGTTTGATTCAACTTGTATTAGTTTTTCTATGGATTATGGCCTTATTCTTCTGTTTTCGAATGGGTTTAAGTTGGGCAAAACAACAATTCATGATAGGGAGTGATGGGTGGCCAAATAGAAGGGATTGGGGTTTTCTTTTTCTGGTACAAGGGCTACCAAGCCGCAGCTATAGTGGGTAGTGACCCCTGTACCCCATGAAAATTTCTGTTTTTCCTTGCTTATGTTCTTTGTCTCTAGGGGGTCCCTTTCAAGCATTTCTTCAACCTTAGGGTTGATTCTAAGGTACTTTGGCTATAACACATTGAGTGAAGATGATTTTCTTTCTCATAAATGCTTATACTTCATTTCATTTAAAAAAGGAAACAAGTATACTTCCATAATGAATAGAAACTTAATTATACTTATGTGGTAAGTTCTTGAACGTTGGATCCCTATATATTGGCGAACTTTAAGGAAGTGGGTACCACAAAAAGGAATGGTGATAATTTTGTTACTCCCTTATATAAATTTCCAACTTAGTCATATGAGATCATTTCGTGTTTTTACATATAACCAAGATGTCTAGTTGGATTTTACTTGGTAAGTTTTAACTTCTAAACTATATAGTATGGCTATGGTTTCATTGGTATTATTTGACATTATTAGTATTGCAGTATGTAATCTATTCTTCTTTTACCTTAGCATGAGGATTACCTCTCTTGTATATGCATAACTATTCTCGTGGGTGATATATGGTTATAAGGAAATTTCTTAAATGTAAGAAGTATATTATATTCCTCTCAACTCCCATGGGATACTACACCGAATAAACATAATAACATCCTCATTTAGATTTAATAATGAGTGGTCGATCATTTTAATGTTATGCTTTTATCTTATGATATGGCCTTATAGTTCTTATTTGGAAATATAGAATGAGAAACCTTGTTGCATTGGTTTTTTTTTTTGAGAAAGTTAGTGGTAAGTTGAAATTCTTGCTATATTATAGATATACTATTAAGATACAAGAGTTATTAGTAATCACTGACCCAAATATTCATTAACTTGATATTGACAAAGCATACAAATATCAATAAAATCATGGATGCATGCATAATTGATGTATTATTAGAAATTGCAAGTTCAGTTATAATTATATTTCGTGTTTTATGGTAATAGTTAATATTATTGTGTTACATGTGGCGATCATGGATAATTATGCCGTATGTGGCTAATGTGGTGAAATTTATTGTGTTGGGTGATTTGGCACATGCAGAGGCTATATTGGAGGCATAAGGATAGAGTTAGGTATAAATATAGAATATTTGTATATCTTTCGCATTTAAGCCAAGAGGGGACATAAGGATAGGGTTTATATTCTTGCATTTTAGTGATATAAGGATGGGGTTTATTCAAATCTTGGTGATATAAGAATGGGGTTATTTATTTACATTTACCTGGTTTACATATTCATTATCTGGTATGCCTAATTTATAATAAAGAATAGTAATGTATAATTGCTGGAATGGTATAGAATATATGGTTGTAAATAGCGCTTTGGACTTTTACTTATCCCTTATTTCGCAAACTATGTATTGAAAGTTTATGGTTGTTATTATCTAGTTTCAATGGTCGAAATGATTTCTTTATGGATGGTAGTGGTTAATGGTTTGGAACGGTATTTTCTATTCAATCAGGGAAGCACTGCATTTGATTCCTACGTTGTGCCATTTATTGGTTAAGCTATGCATCTACTGCATGTGATAATTTATTATTTAATTCCTACTTTTTATTTGGAAAAGTTTGCCTCTAGCTTCTATGATTCATCTTGATTTGAGATTTATTCATGGAGTGTTTGATTTACTCACTTCATCTTACCTTTGGATTCTTTTTTAGTGTTAGTAGCTAAGGTTGGTGATCTCCATTGAAGTATAGTAGGCTTCCGACTACCAACCCATTTTGATTCTTGGGTTGTTTCCCAGTCATTTTAATTATGTTGTTTCCTCTTATTTCTCTAGTGTCTCTCTGTGACCACGTAAGTTGCCTAGGGTGATGTCTGTAACCTTGTAACTAGACATGTATTATATTTTATTCTTGATGAAGATAAAGTTAGACATATCAAATATTCACTATATGAAATTTTATAATTAAATGAATGATATGGAAATCAAGTTACTTTCACCTTAACCGAAAATGTTATAAGAACATACACTACAAAAAACTTGACTTTTAGTCACCACTAAAAGTAAAAAAGTCGCCACCGAATGTTTTCAGTGGCGACAAACCGTCGTCACCTTAAGTTTCATTGCTGAAAGTTTTCAGTGGTGACTTTTGTTGTCACTAAAAAGTCGCCACTGATATACGCTTTCAGTGCTGACTTTTGTTGCCACTGAAAGTATAAATCATGTCACCTAAAATAGGTTGAAAGGAGAGAAAAGCCACCACTAAAGGATACTTTTAGTGATGACATTATGTCCCCATTGACAGTAATTTCAATGACAACATTATGTCGCCACTATAAGTGATTTTCAATAACAACTTTAGAAGTCACCACCAAAACCTCTCTTTTGGTGACAACAAAAGTCGCCACTGAAAGTGTAAATTTTTCAAAAAAAAAATATAATGCAAATTCTTCATTTATAATTGCAAATTTATTTAATAAGTAATTAAAGTTGTAATGTAAACCATCTCATCACTTAAATACTAAATTCAACAATATAATATACCTTCCAACAATACAAGATCTCTGGCTAGTACTCAATAATACAATATTACATTCGGAGAAGTCTCAAAATTATAGAATCATAATTCTTAACATCAAAATCTTAAATGTGATATACTAAATCCTACTATCTTGCTTTCTTGCTTAATCTTTATGTTTATCTTCATCTTCTCAATCTGCATCAAAAATGAAAATAATCCATTTTAAAAATAGATAACCCATTACTTAACTCCCAATGTTTCCTTCTCACTTTTAGAATTCAATAAACACACCATGAACCCCAGCGTTCACTTTTACAATTGATCCAACACAAGCAAACTTGAAAGTAGCAAACACGATACTGCATCAATACCTTGTTAAACTGAAGTATATAATTTAAACAAATGGAATTAAATTTATACATGAAAGACATATAATATACATAATCTAAAAAATAAGCAGGTCTGCAAGGAGGTGGATACTATAAGCCTTTAAATTAAATGCTTTACATTATAAGATCTTATCATTCAATGTAATTTAAGGACCACCTTTAATTCCAACCATGTTCTCTTTGACCACAAAAAGCATCACAACATCATATATATATATATATATATATATATATATATATATATATATATATATATATATATATATATATATATATATTGTTTCATAAAATTACGTTATTAAATTGCATAACAAGTGAATCTCTTTATTTACGTCTCCAGACCCTAGCAAACACGTGTATGCATATGGGAAATAATTTCAGACAAATTCAAGTATCTTTGACCTAACATCGAATTACAACATTGAATTTAAAACTACGCATAATACAAGCAAAGTCACAAGTAATTATTCACTTTTAAAAAAATACCTCCAATTGTAATCTCTAACACACCCTAATTCAAACTATTTAAAATAGAGGTCATTCTCTTGGCCAACCAGTTCAAACTATCTAAAATAGAGTTCACACACTCACTTCCATAAACAAAGCCAAAGTCAAAATGCACACCTTGCATAACAGGATCATTTCTCTGTGGATTGAGTTGTCTGTTGATGTATTCTAAGAGAAGAAGAGTCTCCTCCTACTTGCCTTGAGTGAGCTTTTCCAAGGATCCTCCTTCTCTTTTGTGACTCTAAGCATAGCAGAAGCTGTTCTAACTCCCTCAAAAACTCAATTGCTCCTCCAATTATTGAAGCTTGATCACCAAATAATTAACTAATCAATTCAACATTCAAATAATCAAGCACCCAACTTTGGGTCTCCAAAGTACTATTTTATATAGCAAGAGTAGATAGTATCTCTCCTTGTGAACTGATTTAAAAGATAAGTTACAAGTGAAATTCTAAATGCATCAAAGCAGCTAGGCAAAGTCCAAAATATAAAATGTGAAGAAGAATATATAGTTATTAGGACTTAGTTAGCCAAGAGAATATATTGTTTGAGTATCCTAAAAATCTAAAAATTCAAATCTAAAAATCTGGGCAAAGTTCAAATTTAAAAATCTCTCTAATTCATCACTTTATTAGGTCTAAGTTACCCAAGATAATATACAGTTTGAGTATCCTAAAGCACCAAAGCGATGTGATTATGTGAAGAAGAAAGCAAACCTGTATAGCAGATATGAGAAATATATATACATATATATATATATATATATATATATGTATGTATATGTATATATACACTTACCCTTAGAAAAAGTAGCATAATCACCTTTTGAGTCAATTCTTCTCTTGTCAAATTAATCACCTTCTAGTCTTTACCTTGTGCTTCCCTCTTTGGTACTTTATGCATTATTTCCCTTTTTCCTTTATCAATCAAATTCTAATGTAATTCTCCTAATCCATAAATTCTTACAAATCTCCAATTCTCTATAGTAATCCAATTGGATCTCAAAATAGGCATAATGGTAGATATGTACTAGCTTAAACAAAAGGATCAGGGTTTGAGCTTTCAATATTGTATTTTGCTGATAAAGTATCAACATTTTTTTATTTAAAAAATGTCCACTTTCAATGGCGACACTTAATAGTGGCCACTAAAAATGAGACTTTCGGTGGTGACAAAAGTCACCACCGAAAGTTAGACTTTCAGTGGCGACAATTGAGGTCTTCACCGAAAGTGAGAATTTTGGTGACAAATTTAAAATATCGCAACCAAAAGTCTCACTTTCAGTGACAACTTTTAGCATCGCTATTGAAAGTGAACATTCAGTGACAAATTTTTTTTCCGCCACTGAAAGTCTTTTTTTTTTTTGTAGTGATATGATTGTTATCATCTAAATAAATCTCATTGTTAGTTTATGTTGGCATTGTGAACATCTTGTTTGTGGGCTAGTAGGTATAGGCTTACGGGGTAAGGGTAAGCTTACCACCGTGCTAGTCACAAGCCATGTTTTGGGGATGTCACAGAGATGATAGGGACTAAAATGATAAGGCATGGATGACTGGGACACAATGTCAAAGACACCTTGAGTGGTGGTTGATGACATGGAGCATATATGGTGATAAGGGATTTAAATGTTAATTAAATAAAATTAAATAGTCAAATTGAGTAAGAATTTTTAATAATTTAAATTAAGCAGTATAGTAAGGTGAGTAAATAATATTATAAATGAAATAGCTAGGTGGATCAAACCATCATCTCAAGACGTGCAGATTAAGGGTACTTGATGGATGATTGTGTGGGAATCATGGAGAGAGATAAAATTTAAAATGGGATTTGGGTAGATAGGATGAGAGGTGCCGTGGAAGGAAATAAGAAGGTTAATAAGATATGAAGGTTAATAAAATAGGAAGATTTTAGTGTAGTATCAGGAAAGAAAAAGTATATATATATATATATATGGAAAGAAAAAAAATGTTAATAATAAACTAACATTGTAAGATTAGGAATGAAAAATGATATAATAAATGAAAAATCCTAATTGTAGGCATGAACCCTAATCAATAGAATAAAAAATAATATAAAATATAAATGGAATAAAACAATCTAAATAAAAGGAAAGTTCTAACAACAATCAATCAAAATTCAAATTAAAATGAATTAGAAGGATCCTACCTAAACTCTAGCTGCCCCCTTTTCCATAAAAAGGAAACCCTAGGTGCCCACACTTAAGAGGAAACCCTAGGTGTGCTCATCCTAGAGAAAACCTTAGACGTCTAAACAAAACCTAGTCATCTATTCTCTTTTCCCTCTTCTCTTTCTCAAAGACACAAAAACCCTAGATGCCACATCCCTTCACATAGACTCAAGGAACACATATCTAATGGTCTTTCCCAATGTTGAAAATTTCAAGAAACAAAGGCAAGAACTAGAAAACCTGATTTATCATACTTTTGCTTTCACGAAACTTAAATCGGTCATACCTCCTTCAATAGAACTCTATTTTTAATGAATTGGATATCACTGGAAAGCCATTTGCATCTATTTTCTAAAGCAATAAAATTTGTTCAAAAATTTCTTACCTTTTGGGAGACATGACCAAAATAGTGACCAAAGGTCAGAAGTAATAAGAAGTAGTTTTCTTGTTTTATGGTTTTAACTTCTTCTTGCAATCTTTTTGTGTTGCAGTTTTTGGGATTAATCCCAAATCATTTTATAACATCTTCTCCTTCCAAGTAACACATAAAATATGGTAAAGTAGCATTGGAATCCAGGTGAGGGATCTTAGCCTTACCTTGTTTGTTTTCTTTCTAGGACTTTTCTTAGAAAATTTATGATATGGTGACAATATGATGAATATGTATAATATCTCACATGCTTACGATTGGAACAAGTATACTCGTGTGTGAATTATGTATGTGAATAGTGTAGGGAGTGTATGTTAAATGTTGTGTATGTGTGAAAATTGTACGTGAATATGGATAAATATACATGAGGGTAGATAATGGTATATGAATGTGAATAATTGTACATGAATGTGAATGATATTATGTTAGAATGATAAATGTGGGTGATTGTGTGTGAATATGATCAATGAACATTGTGCATGTGTGAATGAATGTTATAGGTATGGATTTTCATATGTGAAATATGATTGTGAACATAATATTGATGTTGAATGATGCCTTGAGGTGGTTGGGCATCAGGCAGACTAATTTGGAAATCCCTAATTCTCACATGTGATTGATATCCTTTTAAATAAATATGCATAGTGGGATGCACGAGATTTATGTATTTACACATGCTAGAGTAGGGACCCTATGAAACAAATATGACTAACTATTTACAAAATTAGAAGTCTATGCTCAAGTGTGTAGAGATTTGAGTTACGAAAATGAGACTACAGTCGAGGGAGGAAGCAATCATGAGAGAGAATGTCAAGGATATGAAATGTGTCATTATAAGGATATATACTGACTGACACATTGTTAGGTTGGCATGAGGTATGAAATTTGTGGTATAGCCACATGAGTCGAAATAAGGGGAGATATTAAGATGTCCTAGACGATTACAGAGAAACATAATCTATAATAAAAGAGGGGCCTACCAGACAGCGGGAAAGTCCAAAGTAATCTACTTCTCTAGCGGATGTTCTTCGCTGGCAACCTGATCTGAACAAAAAAAATTGTACAGAGAGTGTGAGCTTTTAAACTCAATGAGCGAATCGGCCTCGCGTTAATAAAATTCAAATACATCACCAGTCATGCAAGTATACCAGAAGGCTCATACTCAACCAATAGACATAGTTAGAAATTATATACAAGAAGATAAAAATACATCCAATTCAACAAACGTTACTAGTACTCATCAATGGCAATGTATCCCAGAGAGCACACACAGGCCGGCTCACCAATTATGTATATTTTTGCCATGACGCACAACCTCATCCTCTTAGCTAGGACGCCTCACGGATCTATCACTGATCCGGGCTATATCCGTACTGAGGGAATCATTGTCTCCACACTCATTAGTCAAGACACCCTTTAAACTGGGCTTTCCGCCTTGCTATGAGAGGGGGTACTGTCCCGCTCAATCACAATCAATAGTGCAGCAGTTCATATCAATATCAGAAGTACAATAGAATATTCATCCATATAACAGGTATAGTATATAACTATATTATAGATTTATAAACCACAAATCAAGATAACAATTAAATGATTTTTGAAAAGATTCAAACTTCACATCATCATGAGATACTTGCTTCGTCTTATCCATACTTCTGGATTAATTATCTCATTAGATTCATCATTCTGAATCCAATTTCCCCTATGAATCTTGGGAGTGTCCTACGACATACTTTTTATCACCAGTAATGTTAAAACTCTATTAAAACGGGGTCGTTTCACTCACCTGGATTCCGTACGAGTATCGCTTTTCTAAGTCGTTACGGATAAGAGTATTCAGGTGAATTTCAGTGTTCCGCTACGGAGATTTTCATGAAAGATTATAGAAAATACATTAGGATTATTTTCGTACAGATATTGTTCATACGTACGGTTATTATTCATACCAGGAATAGAGAATACAATCTGTAAAAGAGTACACAAGGTAAGTTCCCAGGAAAGAGTGGAGGGTCACAATGGATACACTTAAAAACCAGGTCTTTCCTTAGCCAGAACTTTCCTAGACATGTATTCTTCACAGTTTACATCCTATTTCGGTAATCAAAATAACATATAGACAGCTAAAGACAATTTTTCTGATGTGGAAGATCAGCCAAAGCCGCAACCACAGAGCATACTTAAGGAAATAACTTCTAAAATTGAAAGACATAAAAAAAGGCATAGTATCCTTACCTAAGCTGAAAAGGAAAGACCAAAAATCTCATAAGTCTAGCGTCGGACCAAGAAATATTAAGGAGAGAAGAAGATAAGTTAAAGGTGTGATTTTGAAAGTGAAATGGAAGGGTCTATTTATAGGAAAATTTAAGGGTACTATTCCATCTACCCCGTCTTACTTACCAATTTCACTTACTAGTCTCATCTACTAGTTTCACTTACTAGTCTCATCTACTAGTCTCACTTACTACTAGTTTCACTTACTAGTCTCATCTACTAGTCTCACTTACTAATCTCATCTACTAGTATAATCAATTTGCTAATTTAGTTTCCTTTCAATTTAGTCCCTCAGGGAATTCTCTCATATAAAATGTCATTTTCTCCTACAAATTTCTTTCTAGTTTTCTCTTATGATCAAACCACATCTAGTACTTGACATTTTGATTGTATAGATGAACTGTACCATATACGTAAATAGTATTATATGGGTGAATAGTTTCATATACTGAAATAGTAATAGTAGTTTGTAAACACACATTTATATTTTATTTTTCATGGGTATTACAGTGAGAATGAAGGAACGAAGGTGATGTAGGGCTTATAAGACCAAAATACCTAACAAATTCTGATATGGAAGACTTTGATTTGCTAGACATGATTATCTAGAATATACTGAATTAGGGTCTTGGTGGATCTTTTACACCTTCCATATCTGATTTCTTTTAAAATGACTTGTTTCCTTTTTAGGCTTCTACTTTAATTCGTGATTTATGCCAGAAATGTTTGTCTTAAACGTTTGAGGTAAAGTCTCTAATGCTTCATTATTTTCTGTGAATCAAGTCCTTCATATAGAAATTCGTCAACGCCAAATAAAGAAACAAATAATCTTGATTTCATATAATCTTCAATTGGATGTGATTGTATCAAGATATGGTTGACTTAAAATAGCCTTGATTTGATTTGTAATTCGTTGCTTGATTTTCTTAAACAAAATTCTTTCCTTAATGTGAGTCTCAGCATTTATGTTGAAGACTTTCCTCTTATATTTTGAATATTTTCACTTTGGCTAGATTCTGATTCTGCCTTCAAGACATTTAATGTACGCAGTTGTAATTCTGATTGTTGATTGGTTTAGGGATTAGGTTGTAATCCTTGTTGTTGTAGTCCAATGAGTGGACCTATTGCTATTAGGAACATGGTATGGTTCTTGGTGTTAGGGTGTAAAAGCCTGTGGCTAAGCTTCTTAGAGGAAAGGTGATATATTTGCTAAGGACGTGGTAAAACTTAGCATAGCATAAAAGTAGGAACCTAATGATCCATGGTTTAAGGTTATTAGTTGTGGCAACATAAAGGCGAGGAGTTGAGTCTCAACTAGGTTGTTGGTTGTAATTGTTATTGTTTTTCCTAATAAATTATCTTGTTGTGTGTTTTATGAGTGGACATAGGAATATCTTTCTAGATATCTCAGAATCATTATATATCATCTGTGTCTTCTACTTATCTTTATTGTTTATTGTCTTTACATTGAGAAGTAGTTATCTTTGAATTAGTTGAACAAATTCTTTTCAAGAACCTAATCAACTATTCTTTGAAAGAAATATTATTTAAGTTTCAAAAATAATAAGGTACCCAATTCAACCTCCCTTCTCAGGTACACACGTGTTTTAATAGTACTGATTTAGAAAATCCCAATAATCAAGGGCAGAATGTAGTAGCCTACAAATTCAAATAGACAAAATCTTTCTTTCCTAAGACAGCAGCCATTCCAACTTAATGTATCAAAATCACATATCAGACTTTGCATTTAAAACAACTTATTTGGAATTGCTTATTTGATGGGTCAAATTTCATGATGCATAACATAACAACCTTTAGAAGAAGAAATAGTTGTTTCCTCATTTTATGAGCTTTGAAATTTAGCATTGACAAATCTCCCAAGAACGTACATTTGGAGAGCCAATGAAAAATAATTTCTTTTGCTAAGAACATCATTTTTGCACCATGAAAATATCTAAGAGAGAGTCACCTAAAATTAGACGTTTACTATGTAGTATTAAAAGATAAAATGAAAACTTTATCTCACATTTAACACAGTTGATTTTTGCACTAGGATTCTACAATAGCTTATTCAAATGTAATAAAAGATATCGAGTGACTACAAGCCTAATATCAAACACCATTTTTGCATTAGAAATATAGTGAATAAAATGACTTTGAGGCATGATAGACACTATCTTTAAAGAGTTTGTGTCCATGTTAGGGAATCACAAGCAGACTCTTTAAGATACAACAAAGCCCTTTTTAAATCTTTGTCCAGATATTTTTTATCCAAGTTACCAACTGTAGAATTTTAATAGGATGTAGTTAGAGGTTTGTACAATTATGTTTGTTTAACTTTTAACAAATATGTCAGTTCAATTTTCAACAGACGTGTCTATTCAATTTCTAATAGATATGTCTATTTAAATTTAATCAACAGTCTATTCAAATCTTAAAATGAATTTAAAATTCAACCAACACATTATTTCAAATTTATTAACATAATTCAAATTTTAATTGACACATAAATTTTAAATAAATTGATCAAAAAATGTTAATTAATTGTAAAGGAAGTCCAAGTCATATATATAATATCTTTTTTATATTAATATTCATTAATGTACTATATTAAATTAATTTAGATTTGAAAAAAGAAATATTAATTAAATACCTTTATAAATATCTCATTCTACCTAATGTGGGATTTCAATTCTACTTTGATATTACAAATTATTTAACAACAATTTATGAGAGGCAAAAAGCCAACAAATGATAAAACTAGAAACCTAAGTAAATATTAAGTAATAAATTAGGAAATTAAGTAATGACTGTGAAATTAATTCTATCGTCTCGGATGCTTCAAAGGCCATGCATGTATGCATAGTTTATGTAAACAATGTATCTTCCTTTAAGAATAAAGCCCATGCATTCTTGGTTTCGAAAGTACATGGTAGGTTTTCTTTTTGGAATGACATGTAATTTAGGCAGCAAATTTTTAAAATGCTTTGATAAATGTACTTTTTTTTTATCAAGATAAATGTACTTGAGAACAAGGAAATAGGTTTGATTCAATTTTTTGGGCCATCTCTCAAGATGTATTGTAATTATCCCTTTTTCCATGAATGGTATGTTTGTTTGGACTTTGAAATCTTACTTGCTAGATCAATTAAGTTAAAGAATTACATCATGTTTAGGGGTTGGGGTGGGGTGGGCACCGGTTGGGTCGAGTTCAAGCTTTTTTGAAGTTAGAATCGAATCGACCCTTGACAGGTTGACTTTTTTTTTCTTCCTTCCCTCTTGCTGCCAGTGCATGCGCCTGATTTGCATACATATATAACAATTAGCAAGTCATCAACAATAAAACATCACATGACAAATACAACATTAAGTCATCAATAATCCAAAATGAATAAAAAAATTTTGGTTCATAAGAACCAGAGGAAAGACGAAAACAGAGTGTGGCAATTTGGCAGATACAAACTAGAGATGGAGATAGAGACAAAGACTGTGGATTGGCATGTGAGTTGCAACTAAGAAGAGAAGAGAAGAATTAAAGAACTGGCATGTGAGTGGTGGCTGCCTTGAACATGAACTGGCATGCACGTGCAAGTTGCGATTGAGAAGAGAAGAGAAGAGCTGAAGAAGCACCAGCTCATGGGAAACACACACACACACACACACACACACACACACACACACACACACACACACACACACACACACACATATATATATATATGTAACACGGGGAACACCTATATATATAAATATATATGTGTGTTTGTGTTTTTGTATGTGTGTATAAATATATATATATATATATATATATATGTCGGGTTGGCGTGTCAAATCGGGTTGAAAATTATTAAGCCACAATTTGACCCACTAGTAGGTGGGTTGATGGGTTCAGAAAATTTGACCCAACCTAACCCAAATAAACGGGTTCGACAAGTCAACTCAAACTGCTGTCCACCCCTAATCACGTTGGTAATTTGCGGCATCCAGTTTGTAATTTTACTACAAACAAGGGTCGATTATTGCATAATTTGTTAGCTGTGTGCCTACTTTTGAGAAGCCTTTTTCTAGTTTTGATTTTATACATAAGTAATTCTAGACAGATAATTATAGATTTTAATAGAAAAATTCCCAAGTAGCATAGGAAAATAGTATAAGACTCATATAAACAAGTTACAGAAGGAAAAGAAAAATTCATTCTATTGGCAATTTTATTGGAGATTGACAACAATTTTATTATGAGTCTGATGGATAAAAATTAATATACTAAATGCCATAAACTTTGTGAGATTGACAACAATTTTATTATGAGTCCGATGGATAAAAATTAATATACTAAATGTTATAAACTTTGTATTACTAATAATCCTAGTACTTTCATAAAAAAAAAAGAACAATTTTTTCTACTTACAGTCTTATTTTCTACAATCACGCCTCGTGTAACTTATGCATTGCACAAGTCACCACACTAGTTTATAATATTTTAATACTTCTGATTGTTAAATAATGACCTTAATTAAATTGTTTTTTGGTAAGTTTTTAAAAAAGTTTATATTTCATGTCATAACATATAGTTTTAAATTATTGTAACAAAAATATATTTTAATTAATTTTTATTTCTAGTCTTATGTTATATATTTTTCGTAAAGAATAGTCTTATATAGTAAATTTTCAGAATAATTCAAGAATAAAAATAGAGAATTTTTTTTGAATAACATAGTAATAGTGGGATCAAATGTTTAACAAAACTCTTCAAATAAAAGAAAAAAGTAAGTGGCCTCTAGGCCTTTTTTCAAGAGCAAAAAAACAAAAAATAGTGAATTTGATGTTGTGATTATATGGTTGTATATCTTCTTATGGAAAACTAAATACTTGAATTTTGGACATTGTATTCATATTTAATACTAGTTAATTGACTAATTAACCCCAGCTAATTAATTAGCAATCTTCACATATTTCAGAGGCACCCATGATGTACTAATATTGACATATACATATATATATATATATATATGATACATTCTTGAGTTAATTAATACTTAATTTACATTATATTAACAATAAAATCTAATATATACAAAAGATATACATAGGAATCTGGATGATGTCTTCATTTTACCTATCTTATGCCTCACAAGCAAACAAACAGAAGAAAAAAAAGGAGGAAAACTTCCATGTTGTTGTAATTGTAATTTTAGTCTTTATAATTTCACCAAAATTATAAATTAGTCCCTACTTTATTTTCATTCAAAATAGTTCCTATAATTTTCAATTTATGCAAATTAGTCTGTGCCGTTACTGTGGACTCTGCCATTAAAATTGTCTTATATAACAACTAATGTATACATCTTGTGAACTAGTCATTATTTTTGTACAACTCAATTTCCATTTAGAAGTTGGGTTATACACTTTTTTTAAAAAAAATTTGAAATAGCGATTTTCAACCAATTAAGATGTTAGAAAAGTTTGAAAATGAAAAAAACCTCCTTCAAACAGAGGATTTTAAACAATTCTTTGCCCTTCTCTTAGTGAAATGTCAAGTCATATATTACATACCAATTCTATTCCTTTTTTCCTTTTTTTTATAAACAGGAAAAAAGGAAACAGAAGCAAAAGAGAACTAAAGAACAAGACGGGGGGTACTGTACCCCATAGCATCCTCAAGAAGAATCAACCGAAGAAGAGGAAGAGCTTCATCTAAGATGCACTAAGAGAATGTTCTCCCATGGTCCAAATTCACAAGAAGATCAGCACACCTATTGCCTTCACTATAGGTGTGGATAACAGAGGCTTCCCAATCTAAAGATTGGAGTAGAGAAATGACCTCCTAAAGAAGAGGTTGAAGAAAGCCATAAGAGGTTTCACCAGTCTTCACCATATGCACAAAACATGTGAATCCAATTCAAAAATAACCCTAGACAAGGCAAGCTCATGGGCAAGTTTAATACCCAGGCGGAGAGCCCAAAGCTTAAACCAAGTAGTATTGCAAACGCTGACAATACAGAAAAAGGCCTTGATAACCTTGCCCATACAATCATGAACTAAGTCACCACAAGTCGCCTTACCCACAGAGCCATGGTAAGACCCATAAACATTCACCTTGAAAAAACCATCAGTAAGAGGCTTCCAAGAGACATGAATTTCCTTTTGTAGTTTCTTAACATCAAAGGGGAAGGTTTAGATAGCCCATGAACAATGAACCTCTCCTGGCTGTTGACAGCAAGGGAAAGATTTCCATCAAGGTTAGACGTCCTAGAGAAGACCAAAGAGTTACGGTCTTTCTAGAGGTTCCACACAGCTACTTCAAAGAAAATTTGCCCCTGGACCCTATTACCGACATAATGCTCCTTAAGATTCCACTCCAACCAAGCAGATAAACCAAGAGAAAAAAATTACTCCAACCATCATCACTGATACACTGAGACTAAAAGTCCCTAACATTATCACAATACCTAATCAAATGCATAATAGTTCCCTCATCTGAAAGACATCTAGGACAAAATGACGTATTTGTCATATTTCTATGGGATCTCTCAGCATTATAAGTAAACTCCCATGAGCAAGCTTCCAAAGAAAAGTACAAACTCTTTAGGGGGCCTTTCCAATGCCAAACAAGCTTAAAAAGAAGGACTATGCTCAATAGTACTCTCTTCAGAAAGAATCTAATAAGTAGAACTTAAAGAAAAGGAACCATTAGCAGTACGATGCCAACAAGGAAAATCGTCCTCACCCCAAGAAGGGGGTGCAAAGAAGCAATTCTACCACAAATGTCTTCTGAAAGGAGACTATTAAAATGATCCCATTGCCAACCAAGATCACCCACGTAAGAAGAGACAGAGAACTCCCCTTCTTTAGAGGGTAAGGACCCTTGAATATGATCCATTAAATAGCCAACACCTGGAATTTGCCAATTACCCTGGACCCTATTGCCGACGTAGTGCTCCTTAAGATTCCACTCCAACCAAGAAAACAAACTAAGAGAAAAAAAATTACTCCAACTATCATCCCTGGTATACTGAAACTAAAAGTCCCTAATAGCATCACAATCCTAAATCAAATGCATAATAGTTTTCTCATTTGAAAGACATCTAGGACAAAAGGGGCATTTATTATATTTCTATAGGATCTCTTAACATTAGTAAGTAAACTCCCATGAGCAAGCTTCTAAAGAAAAGTACAAACTCTTTAGGGGCCCTTCTAATGCCAAATAAGCTTAAAAAGAGGGTTAGGACTATACTCAATAGTACTTTCTTTAAAAAGATCTGATAAGTAGAACTTAAAGAAAAGGAACCATTAGCAGTATGAATCCAGCAAGGAAAATTGTCCTCACCCCTAGAAGGGGGCGCAAAGAAGCAATTCTACCACAAATCTCTTCTGAAATGAGACTATTAAAATGATCCCATTGCCAACCAAGATCACCCTTGTAAGAAGAGATGGAGAACTCCCCTTCTCCAGGGGGCAAGGACCTTTGAATACGATCCACTAAGCAGCCAACACCTGAAATCTGCCAATTACCCTGGACTTCATTATCGATATAGTGCTCTTTAAGATTCCATTCCAACTAAGCAGACAAACCAAGAGAAAAAAAACTTACTCTAACTGTCATCACGGATATACTGGGACTAAAAGTCCCTAATAGCATCACAATCTCGAATCAAATGCATAATAGTTTTCCTCTTCTGAAACACATCTAGGACAAAAGGGAGCATTTGTCATATTTCTATAGGATCTCTCAACATTAATAAGTAAACTCCCATGAGTAAGCTTCCAAAGAAAAGTACGAACTCTTTAGGGGCCCTTCTAATGCCAAATAAGCTTAAAAAGAGGGTTAGGACTATACTCAATAGTACTTTCTTTAAAAATATATGATAAGAAGAACTTAAAGAAAAGGAACCATTAGCAGTATGATTCCAGTAAGGAAAATTGTCCTCACCACTAAAAGGGGGCACAAAGAAGCAATTCTACTATAAATCTCTTCTGAAAGGAGACTATTAAAATGATCCTATTGACAACCAAGATCACTTATGTAAGAAGAGATGGAGAACTCCCCTTCTTCAGGAGGTAAGGACCCTTGAATACCATCCACTAAGCAGGCAACACTTGGAATCCATTTTCCAAAAATGAGTATTATGGCTATTTCTAATAGCCCAAGTAAAATTATGCTATACATGAGGCCAAATTTGAAGAATAACCCTCCATAAATGAGAAGAATGACTAAGCCCAGTGCAACGAGGAATAACTTGGGAACAACAACCGTATTTAGCACATATAACTTGTACCCAAAGCTTCTCTAGGAAGATAATCAAGTACTAAGCCAATTTCATCATATAAGCTCTATCAAGAACTCTAAGTTTCCAAAAGCCTAAGCCCCCATCTTCCTTAGGCTTGCAAATCTTGTCCCAAGAAATAAAATGACACTTTTTCTGATTATTTTAGCTACCCCAAATGAAAATACAACACCACCTCTCCACTTCATCACATATCAATGAAGGGATACAAGAAGTTTACATAGTATACCTCGAGATGCTCAAGAGAGAGTGTTGACCTTAAGGCTTTATGCCATAAGTTTTGATGATGACAAATGTATTTAAAATGTAGCAATGATATATATAAAGGTTAATTATCATATATATGCTACAAGTATTTAAGCATGACTATGTTATTTAATGTGTAATGTCTTATACATTAATTATGCTATTTATCATGAATTAAACTAACCATTTGGTTTGCAAGTAAGATATATTTAGATTGGCTCAAAACAAGAAGAGTGAGCATTGGATTGAAGAACAAGGAAAAGCAACATCATGTCTCACTCAAGAAAAGCAACATGCAAGGATAAAGCTCCAAGAAATGAAGAACTAGAAGATTTGAAGTCTTGGAAGCTTGGATGCATCAAGTTAGCCTATGTGTTTACATTAGGTATACTTTATATAGGCTAGTATACTTGTACAACTCAATGATTTAGATTTGCATACATTGGCTCAAGCATTTTGAACAAAAAGATAGTGAGATATGAAGTTTTTACAAAAGTTATTTTTTGACCTTTGGTCACTCTTTATATCATATCTCCTAAATAACAAGTCAGTTTTTCAAGTATCTTAATCTCATTTGATAGTGGACTCAAAGAGATTTCCAACGGTATATTATTTATTTAAAATGGAGTCCAAATGAGAAAGATATGACCTTTTAATCTAAACTCTGAAAAACTGAAGGTTGACTTGGCTATACTCAAGAATTATTTTAGCCTGACCTTCAGTCAGTATTTTGATCATATCTTTTAAATGAAAAATAATTTTTTAGTGAAACTTATCTCATTTGAAACTAGACTCCAAGAGCTTTCCAATGATATATTATTTGTTTAAAACGGAGTTCAAATGAGAGAGTTATGAATTTTTAAAGTGAGCTTAAAAGTTCTAAGTTAACAGGATTTTTGACAGAGAGCAATCAGTCGACTGATTGACCAAGATCAATCGACTGATAGCCCAGAAACACTCTCTAACGGTCATATTTTTGTGTCTAATGGATATATTGAGCTATCAGTCGACTGATGGCCTTACGACAGTCAACTGATTACACCTGGACTGCATTTTTAAGTATAGTAACAGCAATAAACGACTATATTTCAATGGAGCCTATATATATATGACCTTAGATACACATTTTTATGTTATAACTCAGTACTACAATGATATATTAACATGTTCTATCATCTTTGAGAGAAATCCAAACATTCTTGAGCCAATCTTGCATATTTTCTATCATTAGAGTTATTAGAGCTTCATTTGTATTTATCTACTCTTTAGAGAGAGTTTCTTTGTATTGTTGATTTTGATCAACACCAATATTATTATGAGTTGAGGTTCGCAAGTACCGGTGTTGGAAGAACTTGCTTTAGGTTAAGGAGGAGCCCGGATTCATAAATTCTCCGTTGTGGTTTTGCAAATACCCGAATTGAATTTGCGTGGTTGTAGTGGTTTGCAAGTACCTGGATTAAACATGCAATTATAGTGAAAATACTCAAGTGGTCTCTTGAGGACTGGATGTAGGCTTGAGATTAGCCGAACCAGTATAAATCTCCGAGTTTCCTCTCTCTATCCCTACTCTATTTACATTTGAAGTTAATTAATTAATGATTTGCATTTATATTTGATTTCTACCTCAAGCATTAATTAATTTGTGTAGATTTATATTTACTCCTTAATTCCTTGCACTATAAACTTATTCATCTTGATAACACTTTGCTTTTCTAAATTAAATTATTATCTTTAGCATTGTCTAATTTCAGAAAATCATTTTAACTTCCAATTATGTTTTGTGAAAATTTTTATAAAACCCAATTCACCCCCTCTTGGGATCCAACCATTACTTTCAATTGGTATCAGAGTTTGGGCTCTTGTTTAAAGACTTAACCGTCTAAGAGTTAATATGGTTGGGTTTAGTGATTGGTCTTTGTTTGAAAATTATTCTTTCACAGAACCACCGATTTTTGATGTTAATCATTTTCAATATTGGAAGTATGAAATGAAAATGTTTTTAATTTCAGTAGACCATAAACTTTGGGATATTGTTGAAAATGATTCTTCTATTCCTTCCAAGGAAGAACAAGGAAAAATCATTCTAAAACCCAAAAGTGAATGGAATGATACTGAGAAAAGTTTAGTGCAACTCAATGCTAAGGCAAAATTGATTATTTCTTGTGCATTGAGTCAAGATGAATTTTTCAGAATTTCCAATTGTGCAATTACAAAAGAAATGTGGGAAACTTTAGAAGTTGCACATGAGGAGACTCTAAGAGATGAGGAATTAAGATATTGTGATCTCATTAATGATCTTGATATTGCTCAAATGAAAAATAGTGAAACCATTAATGAGATACATCTTGTGCTTAATCAATTGCAAGTTCTTGGTGAGGTTTATGCAGAAAAATCTCAAATCACTAAGGAGACAAAGGCTAAAAATGGAGAAGAAGAAAAACTACAACCACAACTAGAGGTGAATGAAGAGAAAGATCAGTATTTGGAACAGAGCATGAAAGACTCAAATGAAGAAATCGAATTTTGTCTTGTGGCCAGAGGCAATGATGAGGTAAATTCATTTGATTATTCGCTTGATGAATTACAAGAAGCTTTTGATGATTTGCATGCTGAATCTTTGATACTTGCAAAGAAACAAAGTATTTCAAAACAAAAAACTCTTCTCTTGAAAATGAGTTGGAAAGATTGAAAAATGATTTTTCTATTTCCAAGGAAGAGAATTTTGGTTTCAAAAATCAAAATAGAACTTTGCAAGAAGAGACTTTGATTTTAAAGGGAAGTATCTCTACCAACAAAAACAGCTTTTGCAACAAGTGTGATTCTTTGAAAAAGGAAAATGATGATCTTAAAAACACACTTGCAAAGTTTTCTCAAGGTAGAGAAATTTTAAATACCTCAGTTTTGAAACAAAGAAGAAGGTTTAACAAAGCTGGTCTTGTTTCCAAAAAGAAATCAAACCAGAAGCATTTTAAAAATTTCTTTGTTTCTGTAAAGATATCCAATAGTCCAACGTGCACTTGTTTTTTATTGTGGACTAAAAGGACATAAATCTTACTCCTGCTTTTATAAGAAAAATCTTGTTCATGGAGTAAAAATGAAATGGGTTTAAAAAGGAACTAATGACCCAAGCGGACCCAAAGAAATTTGGGTACCAAAAACAAAAGATTGATTGTGCAGATTTGCCTCGAAGCAAGGAGCGAAAATGACATTTTAATGGCTACATCATTCAAACTCCACTTTCTTGCATCAAAAGGAGGCAATGGACAAGTAAACATATAAGTTAGAATGTATTGTAAGAAATTTGATTGATATGTTTACTGTATCAAATGCTTATATTTGTTTCTAGCATGCCTTTCATCTATCTTTGATATTCATGCATGCTATTTCTGAAAATGATTTTTAGGTGTGTGGTCTATTGATTCGAGTTTTGTTTTGAGCTCAAATCTTTCTATAAATATAGCTCAAAACTTCTTTATTCACCGCATCACGAAAACTTGCTTCCATTACATGCATATTTCTCTTGCTTTTACAACTATAAGATTACTTCTGCTTGTAATGTTTATCCTTGTTGTAATCTTATGAAATTGTTTTCAATGAAATCAAAATCCTTTGCATAAATTCATTTTATGAAAGCATGGGATATCATGAACATAATATATTGTTTCCCCATTACTTGAGATTTATTTGAACATTACTAACGCAAGCATTAAAGTGCTCCTTAAGCTTGTTTTGTAGGTATGAATCCTCAAACCATCCCCAAGGCACTCATTCCCTCAATCTACTGCAGAGGTCATAAAAAACAAGGTTCTACATAGAATCAGTCGACCATCTTAAGCTTATCAGTCGATTGACGGCTCAATGGATACAATTTTTTAAAATCCATGAAAGATCAGTCGACTGCCATAACTGAACCAGTCGTCTAATTGCTCTCTGCTCAAATATTTGTATAAGTGCAAAAGTCATCAGTCGACTAATCACTGACAATCAGTCGACTAATGACTCATTGATCAACATTTCTATTAAGAGTAGAAGCAATCAGTCGACCAATCAAATATCATCAGTCGACCGATTATTCTTTGCCAAATTTTCTTTCAAACTGCAGAAATCATCAGTTGACTAATGATCAAGAATCAGTTGACTGATACCTTCATATTTGGACTGAGCGCCAAGCGCTGGTACCAACGCCGAATGCTATGATGAACGTCCAGTGCTGGTCCCTCAATTTCTTTTAAAAGGGGAACTTGAGAGCCATCAGTCGACTAATGACCCATCGACAGTCGACTAATCGATGACAGCAACAAAAAATTCCTAAATCAGTAGTGATCAGTCGACTGATCGTCTACCGATAGTCGACTGATAGGTCACTTATGAGAGGTTCATGGATGATTTTACAAGAGATTGTTTGGAGAATCTTGCAAATAATCAATCAAAGGAAATCATTAAAAGTTGCAAGAAGAGAAGATCAAAAGAAGAGCAATAAGCAAAATAAGGATATCAAAATCTTGAGGAGGAACTTCAAGAAGCAATAAGAGTTTGCCAAAATTGATGAGTATCTCTATCCTTTACCACTTTATTATTTAATTGAGTGATACTCCCTGATCTTAATTGGCTATATTGGCAAGTTCTTTTGTTGACATACTTTCATAGCAATGATATATTGTTTTCTGAAATCCTACTTATTTGATCATATCATTGCATATGAAGATATGTTAAATGCTTAAATTATCTTTATACCATTCATCATGACTTGAGCATTATACATGTCATATCTTTTCAAAGCTATGGTTTATGGACCATTGGTTATGGATTATAGTTTATATTTAATTATATCTTATTAATCCATATCACCTCATTTTTTACAGCTACATACTCTGGTTATAATATGTTTTATCTTGAGTAAGTATGTAACTTGCTTTTGCTTTGAAATGATGATATATATATATATATATATATATATATATATATATCCATGTCAGAAAATTCTTTCTATCTTTAAAATGGATATATACTTTTCAAAATATATTATGCCTTATATTGGTTATATCTTTTGCTAATCCAAGAAAATTATTGTGCTATTATATACTCTAATTTTAAAATGGTATATCTTATATAAGTATATAATTTGCATTTGCTATGATATATATCCTGTTATAATATCTTTTGTTATTATCTTTAAAAGGATATATATGTTGCTTCTATTGTGCTGCATCTTTTTCTACATCTTATGCTTTTTGAAGCAAAATTTGTTTTTCAAAGTAAAAGGATTTGGAAATTCTTTATGCCAAAGTTTTTCAGATAATCTTTTCATAGAATCTTTCTTTTAAACGAGTTTGTTTCAAAAATTGCTTTATCATATTGAAGCAAAAATCGTTTTGAAAAGAAATGATTTAAGAAATCCTCATTTCAAAAAATTTTCATCCCTTATGCTTCTTATGATATCAATCATTAAAGAAGAATGATTTCTCTACAAATTTTTGCATTCCATGGAGGCATAGCATTCTTATTGATATAATATATTGTCTCTATTGCTTGATAATTATGAACTAACCCGTCAAGGACCCAAATTATTTGGGTACCTAAGAATAAGACTCACATTGTTTTGTGAGGAAAAGAATTCTCAATCCTGAGGATGAAGGACTCAACAATGAAGATGGTGATTCTAATCAAGCATGCACACTCAAAACATTGGTAAAATCTAGCCTTGCTTGAAATAGATCTTTGATCCATCAAATATTATGAGCTTTATGTGAAGATTAGATGAATGGCAAGAAAGAGCTTTTAAACTGATTGAAAATTACTTTGAAAACTCCTATCATTTTCAATGTATCGTTTGCACTTCAAGCTAAATATGAAGTATAGTGGCTCTCTTTCCAAACAAAAAAAAATTTTTTTGCCACTAAGTCTTTGAAGTAACCTTCCTTGCCTATTATCTATAAAATGATTATATGATTTTTGGATCTACTAATCACATCTTGAGCAAGGATATTTCTTAGCTGATGAAGAAGCTTAAAGGTACAAATGACTCTTCCAAAAGGATAGTCAAACTATACAAGTTTAAAATCTTAATCAAGGATCAAATAGTCAAAGGTTGCAAAACAAATTGTCTATACGCCAAGATAATTCTTGGATGAACAAGCTCTTGCAAAAGAAAGGTAAGAACGATCAGTCAATTGGATAAAAGAGTTTTGAGAGGTATGATTACTCATCTCAAAATGGATATTATATTGAATATGCTTGACTGATCTTTTTTAAATATATGTCCTCTGCAATTTGGCCTTAATGATTTATATTGCTTCTATTGTGTTGAAATCTATCTTATCCTTTATGAAGCAAATTTGTTTTGAAAAAAGTTTTTAAAAATGCTTCCATTATACTAATATGTTTTATCATATGAAGCAACATTCTTTTTGAAAAAGAAAAGGTTTTAAAGATCTCTTTTGTTGTTGATGACAAATGGGATGAAAAATATTGATGTTTGATGTATGGATTATGAACTATATCCTTGATTATATCTTATTACACTAATCCATATATATTGCTTCCTTGGATGAAACATTTCTAACTTCCTTTTGAAGCAAAATGTTTTAGAAAAATATTATGAAATTCTTGAATTGCTTCCACTATACTGAAATTGCTTTGCCATATTGAAGCATTATCTGTTTTGAAAAGAGAAGGATTTGAATATCCTTATTTCAAATTACTTCTGCTATATGCTGAAATGTTTTTATTAGAAGTTGTTTTTAAAAGTTTTGAAAAAGATATGAATATCCCTTCTTTCAAAATATTATAATGCAGAAATTTCCAAAAGGTTTCATATCAAACTTCTGCGGTTATAATGTTGAAAATTTGAATTTCCCTTATGCTTATTCAAAACCAATTTCAAAGAAAAAGGGATGTGAAATTCAAGGGGAGCTTTGTTTCTCTTGAATATATATAAATGTTCTTGAAAAAGAATACATTTTGAAAATTGGATATTCATTATTCTTTTTCAAATTATGCAAGGTTTAAGGGGGAGCCTAAAACTCTTTCAAGTTTTATCTTTTGGCTCATTTCATTTGACATGAGAAATTTTTCTGAAAATTGTTTTACATGTCAATGAAAATAATGATAAGTTTTGATGTATCTTAACCCCATGCTATATTGACATCTTTTGACATCTTGGCTTCAAGAAGGTATGTGCCTTAACCTCTATATATTAGGTTCCTTATACCTTTTTGTTGATGTCAAATAGGGGGAGAAGAAACGTAAGAAAAATATGTATATGTACTTATTACATAGTATTCATTATCTTGTGAGATATATTTTTCTTTGGTGATTTGTCATCATCAAAAAGGGGGAGATTGTTGACCTTAAGGCTTTATGCCATAAGTTTTGATGATGACAAATGTATTTAAAATGTAGCAATGATATATATAAAGGTTAATTATCATATATATGCTACAAGTATTTAAGCATGATTATGTTATTTAATGTGTAATGTCTTATACATTAATTATGCTATTTATCATGAATTGAACTAACCATTTGGTTTGCAAGTAAGATATATTTAGATTAGCTCAAAACAAGAAGAGTGAGCATTGGATTGAAGAACAAGGAAAAGCAACATCATGTCTCACTCAAGGAAAGCAACATGCAAGGATAAAGCTCCAAGAAATGAAGAACTAGAAGATTTGAAGTCTTGGAAGCTTGGATGCATCAAGTTAGTCTATGTGTTTATATTAGGTATATTTTATATAGGCTAGTATACTTGTACAACTCAATGATTTAGATTTTCATACATTAGCTCAAGCATTTTGAACAAAAAGATAGTGAGATATGAAGTTTTACAAAAGTTAGTTTTTGACCTTTGGTCACTCTTTATATCATATCTCCTAAATAAAAAGTCAGTTTTTCAAGTATCTTAATCTTATTTGATAGTGGACTCAAAGATCTTTCCAACAGTATATTATTTATTTAAAATGGAGTCCAAATGAGAAATATATGACCTTTTAATCTAAACTATGAAAAACTGAAAGTTGACTTAGCTGTACACAAGAATTATTTTATTCTGACCTTCAGTCAGTATTTTGATCATATCTTTTAAATGAAAAATAATTTTTGAGTGAAACTTGTCTCATTTGAAACTAGACTCCAAGAGCTTTCCAATAATATTTTATTTGTTTAAAACAGAGTTCAAATGAGAGAGTTATGAATTTTTAAAGTGAGGTTAAAAGTTCCAAGTTAACAGGATTTTTGACAGAGAGCAATCAGTCAACTGATTGACCAAGATCAGTCGACTGATAGCCCAAAAACACTCTCTAACGGTCATATTTTTGTGTCTAACGGATATATTGAGCTATCAGTCTACTGATGGCCTTACGACAGTCGATTGATTACACCTGGACTGCATTTTTAAGTATAGTAACAGCTATAAACGGTTATATTTCAATGGAGCCTATATATATGACCTTAGATACATATTTTTATGTTAGAACTCAGTACTACAATGATATATTAACATGTTCTATCATCTTTGAGAGAAATCCAAACATTCTTGAGCTAATCTTGCATATTCTCTATCATTAGAGTTATTAGAGCTTCATTTGTATTCATCTGCTCTTTAGAGAGAGTTTCTTTGTATTGTTGATTTTGATCAACACCAATATTATTCTGAGTTGAGGTTCGCAAGTACCGGTGTTGGAAGAACTTGCGTTGGGTTGAGGAGGAGCCCGGATTTATAAATTCTCCGTTGTGGTTTCGCAAATACCTGAATTGAATTTGCGTGGTTGTAGTGGTTTGCAAGTACCCAGATTAAACTTACAATTATAGTGAAAATACTCAAGTGGTCTCTTGAGGCCTGGATGTAGGCTTGAGATTAGCCGAACCAGTATAAATCTCCGAGTTTGCTATCTCTATCCCTACTCTATTTACATTTGAAGTTAATTAATTAATGCTTTGCATTTATATTTGATTTCTACCTCAAGCATTAATTAATTTGTGTAGATTTATATTTGCTCCTTAATTCCTTGCACTATAAACTTATTCATCTTGATAACACTTTGATTTTCTGAATTAAATTATTATCTTTAGTATTGTCTAATTTCAGAAAATCATTTTAACTTCCAATTAAGTTTTGTAAAAATTTTTATAAAACTCAATTCACCCCCCCTCTTGGGATCCAACCATTACTTTCAGAGAGGACTGAGTGAGAGTAATGAGACCTACAAAGGACAGAGATGATACTTTCTAACCTAACAATTTCTTCCTTAACCAATCAAGGACACATGCATTGGCGTGCTTAGACATACACATACATTGGCATGCTTAGACATACACATGCATTGGCGTGCATAGACATATGCTGATGAAGCATAGGAGCACCTAAATAAGTTCCAAGATCACTAGTCTTCCCAATATCCAGCTAATGACTAAGCGAATTAGAGAGATGCTCGTTGACATTACTAGAGAAAAAAAACCTTTGATTTGTGTAAGTTCACTTTATGACCCGAGCTATCACAGAAATCTCATAAGATACTTTAGATAAAAGACTTTGAGCCTCATAAGCTTTGAAAAATAGAATCAGATGACCAACAAAGAAAATTTGAGAAAGTTTAGGGCCTAACCTTTTGCCAAAACTCATAGGAAGTCACTCTCCACTGGTAACCGCATCGCGAATACAGTGACCCAAACATTCCAGACTAAGCTAACAATAAAGGCTAGGATAAAGAAATTGGGGATTAAGAACAAAATGTATGCATCTAACATAGCTTAAGAATATGTACGCATTGTAGCAGATAATATAACAATATAGGCTAGGATAAAGAAATTGGGCATTAAGAACAAAATAAAAAAAAATCTATTTTGTTGACATGGTAGTTAAGTTGTACAAAAATAATGATTGGACATTCTGATAAAATCATAAGATGTACACATCAGTTGTCATGTAGGACAATTTTAGCAATAGAGTTCATCATAATAACGACAAAAACTAATTTGTATGGATTAATAAACTATAGGGATCATTTTACATGAAAATAAAATACAAAAATTAATTTATAATTTTGATAAAAATATAGGGACCAAAATGGTAATTTAACCTAAAATTATCAACCTTTTAGATAATATATTTGACTGTTTAACTTTATTTTGTGTTAAATTAATTATTCAACTTTTAATTCATATCTTTTACAATGTATGTTTATCGAGGAAATTGACAGTTATTATACATTTGATAAGACTTAGAAATTGACGAATCAATTTGGATTAGAGTAAGTTCAAGGAGCAAAAT
The DNA here is from genome assembly GCA_037074585.1 of Biancaea sappan. NCBI lineage: Eukaryota > Viridiplantae > Streptophyta > Magnoliopsida > Fabales > Fabaceae > Biancaea > Biancaea sappan. The sequence continues at coordinate 62,249,294 of CM073493.1, read as the reverse complement.
TAAAATGACCAGAATAATAATTTTTTATTATATTTTAAAAAAAAAGTGATAACAGATACATTTTATAACCTAGCACTATAATATATTACTAGGTTTCTTTTTTTTTGGATGCAGCACGTAGATTTCAAAATTCAGGCCTTATTTTGAGTTTTTCCTCTCGAGCTGAAATTTTACTTTTTGTTGGACTTGGGCTTGGGCTTCAACAAACATGGCCCAAAATCTAGACAAATAAAACGGTATATTTTTGTAAGAGATGTTCTAAGTTATTCTTCCAAGTGCCACAAATGAAAGAGTAAATTACTATTTGGACACTCAAAAGATTCTATCTATTTCACTTAATTTTTAAAAGATTAAATGAATCAATTTAATATTTTTTAATTTGACCCCTTTATTTTTGCCAAGTTAAATTTTAACAATGAAAATTTAAAAATTTAACAACAATCAATTTTATAATTTAACAACATCAAAGATCGTTAATTATATTTTAGGCTTATTAGTTACTAATTTGTATTTTTAGGTACAAAATCATTTTAAAAAATTATAATGACTAAAATGAAATCAGAGGAAAAACAATTTTTTTCTTTTGAAAATTAAAGTGTTAACAGACTAAGGATAATGCCAAGCTTTTATTTATCTTAAAAGAAAGAGTAAATTATTATTTGGTCCTCAAAAATTTATAATTTTTTAAATTTAATCTCTAAAAAATTAAGTATCTAGTAATTAAAATATTATATTTATTTTAATTTCATCATTTTATTTTATAACAACTTTTGACAATAAAAAATTTAAAACTTAACAACAGTAAATTTTATAATTTAATAATAAAAAGAACTAAATTGACTCAAATATAATTTTTTAAAAAATAGATAATCTTTCGAAATTTAAATTGGGAAATTCATAATATTAAATCAATAATTTTTGAATTATAACTCATATACGGAAGATGTCGCTCACATAAATACCCCTAAAAGGGTTCGTTTAGTGGGAAAATAGCTTATATTAAAATCGGCTTGCAAAATAAAACTTGATTATAATAAAGGAATTGCATTACTATGATTGGTAAATAATATATATATTTATATATATATATATATATTGAAATACGAAAAAATGCTTGATCAAATTCAAACGAATGAAATTTGACCCACGCTCCACCACCTCTCTAATTTGAACGTCTTCTTCGATTCCAAAGTTTCCAACGGCACACTCTAACGGCTATTTTTTATGCTTAAATAATCTACTGTGCTCTCTTTTTCTCTTTCCATCTCTCTCCCTTTCTCTCTTTCGATTTCTGACCGCCTGATTCTCGGGAGAAATTATGTACCATCAGGTCATGATCAGAATCATTGCCTTCATTTCCGAGTAAGTAATATGCTTATGCTCTGTTTTCTGTTTCTTTCTGGTTGTGTTGCTCTGATTCGATTTCTGTGTTCAGATCTGATGCTTATGCTCTGTTTGTTTTCCTTGTTCTTGTGATATGGCGGATTCATACGGTTAGATATAATAAATTCAGTGATTCTATTTTAGATTTCATATATTGTCTTTCGCAGAAACTAATCGATTTCAAAATTATATGTATATTTTGTTAATTAATCAACGGTTGATTGATGCCTCAGAGTATCTTCTTGATTGATGCCCGAGCGATCAGTCAGTGAATATCTGTTCTGTGGATTTTTCTTTTATAGTAACTTATCATTCTGTTCCGCTGCTATTTACACACACACAAAAACATATATATAATCCCCATAAGAGTAAAGTGTGAGTGCGTCATTGCTCTCACTGTTACTATTTCCTTCCACATGCTCTCTTTTTCTCTATCCATCTCTCTCTCTCTCTCTCTCTCTCTCTCTCTCTCTCTCTCTCACACACACACACACAAAAAAAAACAGATTTGCTCTGTTTTTTTATCGTTTACTGATTTGTGACCGTCCGATTCTTGATTCTGTAATGGCACCGAACGGGCTCGATTGACCACCCAAATTGCTTTTGAAATTTGTAATGGTTTTCAAATGTGATCATATAATATAATGTTTCGTTCCATAGCATATTAAATTTGGCATGTGGGTTTAAGAGCTGTCAATTTGGCATCACTCGCACTGTATGAATGTCCTTCTGTACTGAGTTATTCAGCATTCTTTTGTCTCCATGATATATATGTATATATATAATATAATAGGTATAGGGAAATTTGGGGGAGCATCTCTTTCAATTTCTACTAAGTTGCTCTGTCAGCTTTCGTTTTGTAATCTTTTTTATAAATTTTTTGATGCTATTATGTTAATATGAGATGCTGAGAAAATAAGCAAAAAGGCAATGCTGTTGACTGCCTTTGACTCTAAGATTTCATGCGTAAACAATTTATTATATAGTCTAATTCATTCACTGTGATCTTTTTTTTTTTGTCGGAATACATCTGGGAAACATTTAATCAGACAAATTTTGCTTAATTGTCATTGGTTTTATCGATAGTTATTTTTGCTTTCCAGCCATTGGACTCCTTTTGCCAACAATTTGATCTGGAGGGTCGTGAAGTGCCGCAAAAGAAGATGACCATAATGCAATTATTCAGGTATGTTTTCTTATGTTCTATCACCCGTGGATAAGCTAAGTGTGTTTGGCTTATTTGGTTGTTAATTTTCATAATTAATTATTTAGATTTTAGACTATTGAAATTATTTAATTCTTAAATTTTGTTTTTGTTCTTCAATTCGGTCTTTAACTTTATCTCTAGATTTAATTTGGTAACTTTTTTAGTGGGAAATTTTGGGTCCTTTAACATTATTTTGTTCCAATGAATCCTTTATATATAAAAAAATATAAAAACTAAAAATTATTTTATTTTATTTTTATTGATTATAGCAATATATTTAATTATACCTTTAAAAAAATATAAAAACTAAAAATTATTTTATTTTATTTTTATTGATTATAGCAATATATTTAATTATTTTAATGAGTGATATATATATTAATTGCTTCATATTATTTTAGGATTTTTTATTAGAATGAACAAAAATTTTAAAATAACATGAAAAAAATTATAATGATAAAATGAACAAGTTGCACAGTAATAATTTTAGACAAAATTGATACTTTAACTATTAATAAAATAATCATAGGAATTAGGAATCATTTTGAACTTAGAATTATTAGGTGTTGGAAATTATTTTATTAAAAGTTTAAGGTATCAATTTTAACCACTATAATTTTTTCATATCACATTTTTAATATTTAAAATTTTTGTTTAATATTTATTAAATAAAATTATTTTTTATATTTAAAAATTTTCAATTTATTCTAATAAAAATCTTAAAATAATATGACCTAAATAAATTTTATTATTATAATTAATCAATTAATATTTTTTTTAATATTAATTAGTAATATAATTAGTTAAAAATACAAATTTTTCTAATGATTGTAGTTTTTTGAACATATATGTAATGTAAGATAAATTGAAACAGAATAAAGTTAAAGGACCAAAGTACAACCCAAGATAAAAAGTTATCTTAGGGATTAATTAGGTTACCTAGAACTTAAAGACTAGATTTACCGCTTAGGACATATGAATGAGGGACATATGATTTACCTAGAACTATGATTTCGAGTATAGGAATTGGGGATTAGGAGTTAGGGATTAAACATTAGGGCTATGACTTTTAGGAATTAGGCCTTGTCAACCTATGCCATAAGATTAGCAATTTAGGACTCGGGTCGATTTAGATCTTATAATTTATAACTTGATAGATTAGGAATTAGATCTAAATTATTAGAAATTAGGCTTGAAGATTTAGTAAGATTAGGATTGAGAAATTAGACCACAAAACTTAGGACATAAGACACGCCAAGTGAGCCAAACCCTCATTGCTATTAGGCTAAAACATAAATAGAGTTGGTTTTAACCGACGTTCAATTTTAACAATTGTGGACGATGGATGTTAGATGACTATAATTTAGTGTCGGTTTTGGTCAACATTAGATTTTCCAATTGTCTAATAGCGGTCGACTTTTGACCAATGTTAGATGGCTAAGGCGATGGTAATTTTATGACTGACACTAATTTTATGATGTCAATCAAAACCAAACGTTGCATTTAGCATTAGTTTCGATCTAATCTACAATCGAAGCTAAGCCAAACTAAATCTTTATATAAATTTGAACTTAAACTTATCAATTATAAAAGAAAATATATTTAAATAAAAACACATACATTGTTAGTTAAATCAAAAGTTTTACTTCTAATCCAAAGACCAAAGAAAAACAAAGTTTTACATGTCTTAACAAAAAAAATGGGTTGTGTGAGCTAAGCTCAAGAAGAACATCGACATTCTGCAAGTGAAGATTCTGCAAGTACTTAGTTCAAATACAAAATAATGAATGAAAATAATGAGTTAATAAGTAAGTTAACAAGTCCAAAATTACCTTTGATTCTACTTGTAAGCTTGTTCAATCGACCAAGCTTACAAGTATGCTCTCGCTTCATGGTTTCTAATTTCATGGAACCCAACTTAGTTTGCAAAGTTTCGACTTCATTTGTTGAGTTGCCATTACTTGTGGAACTCATGTTAAGTCTCTAAATTGGTGTATAGGCAACACAAATACTTTAGAAGGACATGGCCCTACAATCACAGTTGCACAAGTGCTAGAGCATTCCAGACGAGTACGTCTTTTAGGATGTAAAACAAATAATATTTAGTGAAATAATAAAAAAGCAAGGTAAAAAATACAAATAAAACAAAATCCACCAATTCTTCTTTTTGTAAAAGATGATAAATGAAATCTAAAATAAAATCAATGGATCTCTATGTAGGAAAAAATTTCAAATATTTCATCAGATCAGTTGCGCACGTGCAAACATTCTGAATGAATTGGGTCCTTGTCTTCTAAAGTATGTGTTGCCTACACACTAATTTAAACATGAGGTTTGTATGTATACACACCAGAACCAAGTGGACTTATTAACTATGAACTCTCATAGTAAATATTAAAAATACTATGTTTACAACCACCTTATGCAAACAAAGCATAATCTTCACTTGTAGAATATTGATGTTCTTAGCTAGTCACAACCCTTATAGTTGTAAAATTTATTTTGTTAGGACACATGTTAGATGTAAAACTTTATGTTTTTAACTAACAAGTGTTTTTAGCTGATGTTGATGGTCACTTGTAGATCGTCACATGTTAGATGTAAAATCTTTACTTGTAGAATATTGATGTTCTTAGTTATGAATAGTTGTAAAATTTATTTTGTTAGGACACATGTTAGATGTAAAACTTTATGTTTTTAACTAACATGTGTTTTAAATATATTTAAGTTTAAATTTGTATAAACCCTAAAACTGATAGAAATGGTAATGACCTGCTACTCGGACCTGTGACCCGTGGCATAGTAACGACATCCCAATTAGGTTCAATTATGCATAAGTGTACAATCCATAAATTCATTTAAATTCACACCAAATTTTGTAAAATTTATTTTGTAAAATTTAGTTTGTTAGGACATCATCACATGTTAGATGTAAAACTTTATGTTTTTAACTAACAAGTGTTTTTAGCTGATGTTGATGGTCACTTGTAGATCGTCACATGTTAGATGTAAAATCTTTACTTATAGAATATTGATGTTCTTAGCTAGTCACAACCCTTATGAATAGTTGTAAAATTTATTTTGTTAGGACACATGTTAGATGTAAAACTTTATGTTTTTAACTAACATGTGTTTTAAATATATTTAAGTTCAAATTTGTGTAAACCCTAAAACTGATAGAAATGGTAATGACCTGCTACCCGGACCTGTGACCCGCGGCATAGTAACGACATCCCAATTAGGTTCAATTATGCATAAGTGTACAATCCATAAATTCATTTAAATTCACACCAAAATTAATTAACTGAAATTCCCAAAAATTCCCAAAGTGACACATCCTAGGAGTCCCAATGATCATATAGATCAATGAACCTACCTAGCAATCCTTATTGCAATTATCATACAGAACACCTCACTACTCCCCTCTAGATTTGGATTGCCTGTTTGCAACTAGATATGGATTCCAATGACTTCCTTTTTCTAATCCGAATGATCTCTTTGAATATGTGAATATGTGACTATTTTCAAATTCCTCTTCCCGAAGTATGTCCTTTGTGTGTGATTAGGAAGAGAGAAAGAGATTGTGGCGAATGTGTTGTACAAAGGGGTGGAGAGGATTTATTGGAAATTGTGTGGCTAAATAACGAAGGGTGGGTTTTGGGATTAATGGTGTAGGTGTGTGATTGAGAAGCAGATGTTGGAAATGGTGTAGCTAAATGACAAAAGGGTGGGTTAGGGATTGATGGAGTAAGTATGTGATTGAGAAGCAGATGTTGGAAATGGAATGGCTAAACGAAAGGGTGGGTAGATTAGTGGAGGAGGTGTGTGATTGAGAAGTAGATGCTGGAAATGGTATGGCTAAATGACGAAGGGGTGAGTTTTGGGATTATAGGAGATGATTAGGTTCATAGAATCTTGTTTTATTTGAAATTAAACTTTTCAATTAGGATATGATCTATAAACATTTAATTTAGTTTAAGTAATTTCAAAAAGGGTGCTACTATTTAGAAGAATTTGAGTAGGTGTGCGTTTGAGAAGTAGATGTTAGAAATGATATGGCTAAATGACAAAGGGGTAGGTTTTGGGATTAGTGGAATTGAGAAGTAGATGTTGGAAATAGTGTGGCTAAATAAATGACAAAGGGCTAAATAATTTAGTTTAAGTAATTTCAAAAAGGGTGCTACTATTTAGAAGAATTTGAGTAGGTGTGCGTTTGAGAAGTAGATGTTAGAAATGGTATGGCTAAATGACAAAGGGGTAGGTTTTGGGATTAGTGGAATTGAGAAGTAGATGTTGAAAAAGTTAAATTTCAAATAAAAAAAGATTAGGGTGCTACTATTTAGAAGATGACGTAATTAAATTAATTTAGGGTTAGATTAGAATTATTATGTTTCGTGATTATCTTAATTTTATTTTGTTTAGATTAGGGTGGGTCAAAGGTCTACTTATAGATTATGCTTCATTCTTTGTTACTTTTGTTAATTATCTCACTTATGTCTATCCATTTGTTTTTTGTTTTTTGTTTTGTTTTTTAACTCTCCCTTATCTTGATTTATTGATTAGGTATATATAATATTTTATATCTCCTTGTTTTATTAATTGTATAGATATATTATATCTTAAGCTTTTTTCTCCTTGCTTTCCTTATCTATCCACTACTCATTATTTTAACTATTTTTTAATTTCCTTTTAATTAAATTTTTAATTCTCCTAGGGTTTCACATTTATCAATGGTGTGGCTAAATGACGAAGATTTATAGAATCTTGTTTTATATGAAATTTAACTTTTTCAATTAGGATATGATCTTATTATTAGATATAGTTTAGTTTAATTAATTTCAAAAAGGGTGCTACTATTTAGAAGAGTCAGTAATTAAATCTAATTTACGGTTAGATTAGAATTATTAGGTTTCATGATTATCTTAATTTTATTTTGTTTAGATTAGGGTGGGTCAAAGGTCTACTATAGATTGTGCCTCATCCATTGTTACTTTTGTTAATTATCCCACTTATGTCTATCCATTTTTTTTTCTTTAATGTATCTCTCCCCTTATCTTCTTGTTTTATTGATTAGGTATACATAATATTTTATATCTCTTTGTTTTATTAATTGCTTTATTATATCTTAAGTTTTTTCTCCTTCCTTTCCTTATCCGTCCACTACTCAATGACTATACTTATCAATTTAATTATTTTTTCCTTTCATTTTTTTAACTATTTTTTAATTTCCCTTTAATTAAATTTTTAAATTCCCCTAGGGTTTCACATTTATCATATTGTAATAATTCCAACCCCACTTTTAATTTTCCTTTTAGTCCTTTACCTAAATCACATTCTTCATGTGGAATCAACAATGCATCACACAGTATAGTATCACATATCTTTTGTCATCCATATGTAACGCATGTAAACACTTGCACACATATAGGTTTTAACATAAATACCATAGGCAAAGAGAAAACTAACAGTGAAAGGTTTTAAGAAATTCAATCCTTCAAATTTTCATTACCTCGTGACTTGAATAGCACGCATATTCGCTTCTTCCTACTCATATCCTTGTGGGATTGGTTCCACCTTTAACGAAGGGAATTTCCTCAGAATGGAGTCATTACACCTGACATGTAGACTTCCTAAACCCTAGAAACAAAATTCCATCAAGCTCTGTGGGTAGGGCCTTTACGCAACGTTGCGTACCTTTTCCAAAACCTCATATCTAGGACTCAATTGAACTCTTTCTGAACCTTATGACACCCTTCATCTGAAACAACTCAGAATGGATATGTTGTCGAAGATCCTGTCTTCTTTTATTAATGACTTTCTAGAGAGGAATCCCCTGGCCTTAGCTCATCTAGCCGTAGCTCATTGGGCGGATTGCTTTTCATAGCCAAAGTCTTTTGAAAGAGAAGAATTGACATTCTTGGATTAGGCTGGTGCTATCTCTTATTTAAGAGAAATAATAAGGAGAAAGCTGCCTTAAGTTTAGGAGTTTCGAGTTATCTCTGCTTTCATAGCCTAGTTTCATAGCCTTAGTTAGAAGGAAATACTTCGATCTACAGTTGCCTTGTCTACCACTGAAGCTGAATATATGTCATTAGCAGAAGGAGTTAAGGAAGGGCATGGTTGCATGGTTTGATTAATAGTTTGGGGCTAAATATTCAGAGAAGTTTGGCCAAGAATCTAGTCTACCATAAGAGGTCGAAGCATATTGATATCAAATTGAATTTTATTCGAGATGTGATAGAAGACAAGAAATTATCTATTGAAAAGATAGCCACAGCAGATAATCTAGTAAATATGTTGACAAAGCCTCTACCTTCAGAGAAGTTCAAGCATAGCTTGGACTTGGTGAATGTTCGCATTCCATAATGCCCTACGGGGCTTCAATGGAAGAGATGAAGTTATGCTTAGTTCAATTGATTTGAGAGAATTCAAGTCAAAGAGTGAAATTGTTAGGTTAACTTGAATTTATGGGTGACCCAGTTCAATGACCTGACCTGCAACCATGACCCAATTGGCCTATATATGTATGTGTGTATGTGTATGTGTGTGTATGTGTGTATTTTGTGTATTGTAAGGGTCCGTTTTTTAGTGTAAGTGTGAGTTGTATGTGGCTGAAGATCTCTCAGTGTAACCTTTATTAGTGTTAATACAGATCTTTTCTCTGTCTGTGGATGTAGATCACATTGACCAAACCATGTAACTTCTTTATGTGTTCTTCTCTACTCTTCTCTTTGATTTATTGCCTAACTATAACGTAACAACAAGAATATAAATTTAAATTATCCCCCAGATTCAAGTAGGGTCTTAAGTAGAGAGAGTCCTTGACTTCAATTTTCAACTCTGAAAAATGTTAAAAAGAGAGGTATGAGAAAACACGTGCCCAGTGAGGGGACAATACTATATTATGATAAAAAAAACAATTATAATGCATCATAATGATAACATGTATTAATGTAATATCCTAGTCCGTGGGGGGTGTTATTAGTTTTGGTGTGTGGAAATTTTATTTTATTGTACTTCATTATTGATGCTTGAATTATGGTGTGAAATATTTTAGGTTGTGTTGCTTTAAGTTAGAATTATATTTAAATTATTTTATGTTGTGTTGTTATATTTTAAAATAGGATTTAATTGATTTTTTTAGTTGAAGAATTTTTATGTGTGTTGCTATGTTTAGTATGACTTATTTGCTTAAATTTAAAATTTATTTATGTGAATGATTTTATTTTCATTTGAGACCCATATTGTACATAAGTATGTTTTAGGTGCAATGAGATAAAAATTTTAATTATAATAGGAAGAACTGGCTTATGAAGGAGTCAAGGGATACACATGGAATTTTTTCCCTTTTTCTTTAGTTTTTAATATATGTCAGCCACTTTACTGATACCTCACATACACATATATCACCCTAAGTATCACTTCTCCTTCCCATTTTCTTCAGTTGGCTTGACTCTTTAACTTTGGTTTCTCTAATCTTTGCTTAAGGTTTAAGTAAGTAGCAAATGGTTTCCTTTTTTCTTTTTTCTTCTTCTTCTTCTTCTTCTTCATAGGTAAGGAATTTCTAATTTAAGAGGGAAAAGGGTGGTTCCAACATTGTTAGTTCTTTATTATTGAACATTTAGGAGCATTATTAGTGAAAGATGATGGAAAAGAAAAAAAGAAGGCACTAGTTGAATGTGGAACAAAAAGGGAGAAAACAAAATTGTTTTAACTTGATTTGATTTCTGACTTGGTTAAGGGATGTTTTGGGATAAATGTTTTGCATTTAGAACTCAATTACTAGGCATAATATTGGCTGGAAATTTCTGTAATGTGGCGGACATAATTGGGGAGAAAATAGAACAAAATTTTGTAGAATTTTTGCTGTTGTTCTGTCTTTTGACAGCTTGGAAATTCTGCAAAATTCTGTGGTATATTTTTTTATTATGGTAGTAGAATTTTTTTGTTATCGGAGCAGAATTTTTGCTGCTATGGGAGCAGAAATTTTGCTACTATAGTAGCAAAATTTTACTATCATGGCAGCATTATTTTCCCTTCTTGAGCTCTGCTTTTTCTTGCATAAATATTCGATTTTTAATGTGTTCTTTTATCTCCATTTCAATTAAATTTTAGGGAATTCTTGGAGTCATCTTTTAGCACTTTTCCATTAACAAATTGCAAAAAAGAACAATAAAGGTAGTTAGTGCCACATTAAAGGTGAGTGTGATGACATCTTCCCATTCATTCTTCAATTTTTATCATCATGCATCATGGAGGCAACATTGAAGTGGTATGTAGTTTAATTTATTTTCAAATTTGTGTTGATGATGATGAAAGAGACTTATGGAAAATTTGTTTTGATGATGTTTGTTGGAGATAAATATGATTGGTGTTTGTACTAATTAGGTTTTGAAAATATGAGTGCATGTTATAGATGGAATCATGGTATGATGATGAATATTTGCTTGAACCCCATGGGAGGAAATAAAGGAATCAGAAGGGCGGAAAACCATCCTTTCCTTCAAAATTTTCTTTCTTTTTCTTACTTGTGATCCCTTGTCCCTAAGGAATTCTTCTATAACACTTCCTTCAGTTTTTGGGTGAATTTTAAGGTAAATTGGCTATGCAAGGTGAGTGAAGAAGGATTTTCTCTCTTCTCACAATCTCTCATATTTCATTCCAATCTTAAAGGAGTTAAGTATGTTATCTACAATGAATTGGATATGAGATCGGCTTCATGTGGCTTTACCTTGAACTTCTAATTTCTCATTTGCTATGGATCTACTTGGTTTGTTTATTGGTAGAAAATGGTAACATGTGAGTTGTTTATTCTTCCAATGTTTTATGAATGTTGGTAATTAACATATGGATTTCTTGAGAATTGCTAATAGTGAAATTTATAGTGTTGTATGTTACTTGTTATTATGATGAAAATAGTTCATATTTATCAATATTATGTGTGTATGTTGAAGTGGTGATTGTTGGGGGATCTTGATATGGATTTGATTGGCTTAATCTATTGAATATTTCTTCATTGCAAAAATTGATAGATTGGCTATATTTATTATTTCCTGGTTGTGGTGATTTTATTATACCATGGTTGGATAATGATGATGATGCGATTTTTCCCAACAAGTGTATCAGATTGCAACTAGTAGTAAAGTGAGAGAAAAGTATCATCCTTAGATATCGACTTTTAACAACTACTTATTTCATTAGTTTAAGTTATATTTGGACAAACGAAAGGGTTGAGTGAATTGAGATTAAATTTGACTAAAAGTAATTTAAATTAAGAGCAAGAAGTTAACTAAAGCAACGAAGAATTACACAATAACAAAGCGGGTATAGGAGATTGATTTCACTTGACTCCTAATCTAATTAATTCATAGACAAACTAATCTTTGAGTCCTTAGACAATGCTTCAATATAATTGTAAATTCCTTTTAATGGTGATTAAGTTCACGAATTTATTTATTTGGACCCAATGTTGGAAAGCAAATCTTCCTCACTCAAATAATTAGCTAATGCCTTGTGTGATTTTTATAACTTCCTGAGCTTAAACTCTGAACCAAATAATTTAACCACGTCGAATGTGGCGCCCGAGGTGTCACATTCATATATAAGGAGATTTTCGCCCTTCAGCCTTTTTTTCACTCTCTCCAAGCCCTAGCAGCCTAAAATCTCTAAACTTTACCATATCCTCCGCCTTTCAGCATCTCTCCTTCTTTTTTTTTCTGCCCTTTTTTGCACACCACCTTTCCACCTTTTCATTATCTATACATCTTCCCTCACACATTCCCACTGATTTTAGACCATCTCCATCACATTCACTCTTCCTCCATCATCGTAGGCATTTTAGGTGTTGGCTTTGAAGGTTCTAGATGTGCTTTCCCCCTTCTACTGGTAAGCACTCTTTTTCTCTTCCCTTTTCCTTTATTTTTCAAAAAAAAATTTCCAAAAATAAAAGGGGTAGATTGTTCATCTTAACATTATGTTTTCATTTTTGAAATTTCATCCACCATCTTTGCTAGATTTTGCTGCTGAATGCATTTTCTCCCCCTTTGTTTTTATATTCAAAAAAGGAAATAAAAAAGGGAATTTAAATTTTTCAAGTCTAAATTTTAGGGTTCTTATGCTTAAATTTAGACTTTCTTTTTGGTTCATCTAGGTTTTATTGTTGTTGAAAATGTCTAGAAAATGTCAATGAAAGAACCAAGGAGAGTCTTTGAATGTAGGAATTTTAATCCAACTATATTTAGATCCCTAGAACATAGCAAACATTTTGAGGATTTAGAATCTAAGGAATTTATTACTGAATGTGGTTTCAACCTACGAAATGGTGAATATCCTGAAATTCTAAATCAAATTAGAGAGTGGAGGTCGGAGAAATTGTGTAAGTCAGCCTCTCAATTTTACCCTAATATTTTGAAGAATTTATACAAATGCTTATCGGTTGAGGAGTAACGAGGGCATTATGGATGCTTGTACTTCTTTTATTAGAGGAAAGGACATTTATTTTTTAATCAAAAGTCTCAACAATTACTATGGTTTGCAATATGCACTGAGGTAATGTGTTTTTGACAAATGGATTAAGCATTGATATGTTAAGGCTGGTTATATTATCGCTACTCTCTATCGAGATGGGGCATGTTGGGAACTGGATGCTTCAAGGAAAGCAACCAATTTTAAAAAATCATAAATGAAATAAATCCTTAAGGCCTGGTGTACTTTTGTCCAGTCCAACTTGCTTCCTACCTCGAATAGATCAGAGATAACCATTGGATGCGTTGTGGTTATCTATTTGATCGTAACGAGAAATGTGTTTAATGTGGGCTCCCTAATATCCTATAATCTTTCAAAGCTAGTTTGAAAACAAGGAAAACGAATGGGATATTTGTGCCTCATCACTAACCTATGTGAAAAGGATGAGATGCTGTTAGATGATGAATCACGTAGAGTCCCGGAGGGCCCTATCACCATATAGGTGGTAGATTTATGTTTCAAAATATCATGGCCTTCGCATGACCTTTATCGGCTCATCCTCTTTAGGTACCTGTGAGACCCCACGCTACACCACTACCTACAAATATCATAGTGCCTTAGTAATGTTGAGATTGACTATGGGGAAGTTAAGCAAACCCTTAATGCCTTTGTCACGACTCACAATCAGCGACATAAGGCAATGGCTTATACAATGTACTCTTTTAGTCAGCACTTCAATGCCAGCACTAATAATTGGTTTCTAGAGGACCTGGCCTATGATTTGTTCGCCAATATCAACATTGATCCCTCAATTAATCGTCCAGCCAATGGCAAAGGAAACAACAACTCAGAAAGGGAAGCCAGCAATGAAGGTGAGGATTGATTTTTCTTTTGTGATTCACATGTGTTGTTGTTCTTGTTGTTTCTATTATTTCAATTTGTAGTTTGTTTTGAACAATTGTGTTTTGTACTTTTATGCTTTTAATTCTTTATGAACTTTTGGATTACTTTGTGTATTGTTTTCGCATTTAATTCAGTTTACCTTAGTGATGGTTTCTTTTAGGTACATAGCATTCTTTTTTAGACCCCCCCTGTTTTTGATTGTCCATTTTTAGGTGCTTAAACCTTGTTTTGTTAGCTAAATGTGAATCACAAAATTCATCGTTTGTGTTTGAACCTATGCTGATACTGCTTCTAATTCTGAATGATAATTTTTGGTTGATTAAAGCGGGGTCTCAAAAAGAATGCTATGTACCCAAAAGAAACCATCTATAAGGTAAACTGAATTAAATGCTAAAACAAACACAAAGTAATTCAAAAGTTCATAAAGGACAAAAAGCATAAAAGTACATAACACAATTGTTCAAAACGAACTACAAACTGAAATAATAAAAACAACAAGAATAACAACACATATGAATCATAAAAGAAACATCAATCCTTTCATTGCCCGCTTCTTCTTCCAGGTTGTTGTTGCCTTTGCCATCGGCTGCACGATTGATTAAGGTATCAAAGTTGATGTTAGCAAAGGGATCATAGCTTGGTCCTCCAGAAACTAATCATCAGTGTTGGCACAAATGTGCCAACCTAGAGAGTACATTACATAAGTCATTGCCCTATGTTGTTGATTGTGAGTTATGACAAAGGCATTAAGGGTTCTCACAAGTACCTAAAAAGGAGGAAGAGGATCTGGTAGTGGTCCCGCAAAGGCCATGAAATTTTGAAACATAGAATCTACCACTTCTTTGGTGATAGGGCCCTCATCATCTAGCGGCACCTCATCCTTTTCACATAGGTTAGTGATAAGGCACAGATATCCCAATCATTTTCCTTGTTTTTGAACTAGCTTTGAAAGATTATGGGATATTAGGGAGCCCATATTAAACATTTTTTCCGTTACGATCAAATAGATAACCACAATGCGTTTGATGGTTACCTTTGATTGATTCAAGGTAGAAAGCAAGTTGGACAAGACGAAAGTACACCAGGCCTTGGGGATTTATTTCATTTCTGATTTTTTAAAATTTTCTGCTTTCCTCGAGGCATCTAGTTCCCAACATGCCCCCTCTCGACAAAGAGTAGATATGACCAGCCTTAACGCCCTAGTCACTCTTCAACCAATAAGCATTTGCATAAAATTCTTTCACAATGTTAGGACAAAAATGAGAGGCCAGCTCACACAATTTCTCCCAGCCCTACTCTCTAATCCAATTTAGAATTTCAGGATATTCACCATCTCATAGGTTGAAACCATATTTAGCAATAAATTCCCTAGATTTCAAATCCTCAAAACATTTGCTATGTTCTAGGGATCAATTGGATCAAAATCCCTAGGGATCAACAATAAATTCTTTCATTGGCATTTTCCAGACATTTTCAGCAATAGTAAAACCTAGATAAACCAAAAAGAAAGTCTAAATTTAAGCACAAGAACCCTAAAATTCAGACTTGAAAATTTTATTTCTTTTTTTTTTAGCAAAGATGGGATGAAATTTCAAAATGAAAATAGAATGTTAAGATGAACAATCTTCCCCTTTTATTTTTAGAAATTTTTTCTGAAAAAAAAAAGGAAAAAGGAATTAAAAAAGGAGTGCTTACCAATAGAAGGGGGAAGCAAGTCTAGAACCTCCAAAACTAGCACCAAAATGCCTGCCCTGATGGAGGAAGAGTGAATGCAACGGAGATAATCTAAAATCAGTGCGACTATGAGGAAAGATGTACGAAAGATGAAAGGTGGAAGGGTGGTGTGCGAAAAAAGGGAAGGAGAAATGCTATATAGCAGAGGAGATGGTGCAATTCAGAGAATTTGGGCTACTAGGGCTTGGAGAGAGTGAAAAATAAGGCTGAAGGGCAAAAATCTCCTTATTTATGAATGCAGCGACATGTTAAAAGCACTGAAATTCCACAAAGGTAGCCCAACATAGAGCTTAAGGCGCTAGGGTACCCGAGAATTAGACCCCTAGCACCTTCATGCAAGGTGCCACGAGTAGCGGTGCTAACCCTTAATTTGTTGTACACTCAACCCAAATGTGGGCGCCTCGGGCACCCACATGACAATAAACCAAAAATTATCATTCAAATTTATACACAGAGGAAGAAATTTACAATTCACAATTCACAGCGATCAAAACAAAGTTACAGCATAAACACATGTATTTAGCTAGACTTTCAGCCAATGGAGAACAGAAGATACTCATTCAATTTAAGAATTTCAGCTAACTTGCCAAATTAAACAAACAACACAATCAAACAATAGTCATAATGAAAACAACACAGGAAAGCATTAAACTGTATAAATAAAAAGAGAAATGCTATATTTATAGTCTTCAACTAGACTTTACCCGATTTTTTCATGTTGGCGTTGAGGGGGTTATAGATGAGCACTTAGGTCGGCTCTCCTCTCCCCAATAGTGCTTTAGCTGTTGTCTATTGACATTAAAGCTTTTCTTTATTTCTATGTTGGACAATAACACAGCTCCGTGAGGGAAGCCCTAAATGGGCTAGACTATCTTGACTTTAATTTTCTTGGGAAAAGCCTCAATATTGAGTTGTAGAGAAGTACTAATTGCCTGAGCTCAAAACTCCTAGGAATAATTTTTTGTCATGCCATTGTTTAGTTTTTTCCTTGTAGATATGTGCATTCTCATATGCTTTAAGCCAAAATTCATTCAATTCGTGGAGTTGTAGGATTTTCTTTTCTTTGCCTTCAAATCGAAGTTTAAAAACTTAGTTGCCCAGAAGGCTATACATCAACTGATATGGAGACATACCAAGTAGTGTCTTTCGAGCAGTCCAATAGGCCCATAATGCATCATCTTGCTTAACGCTTCTTTGCTGATGATAAAGAGTTGTAACTTGATGCTTTACACAATACTTCCCTAACAAAGAGTCTAGTTTCTTATTACAGAAATGCATGCCTTCATCACTAATCAAGGCCTTAGACGCGCTAATTCTTGAGAAGATATTCTTTTTGCACTACATGAGCATTTGTTCTGGTTACAAACGCTTCAACCCATTTTGAGACATAGTCAACAGCCATGAGTATATGTAAACATTTGAATAAGACGATGGAAAGGGGCCCCCAAATGTCGAACAACTTTACTTCAAGTACTGAGTTCAAAGGCATCTCATGTCTCTTAGAGATGTTCCCTATCCTTTGGCATCTATCACACTACTTCACATGCTCATAGGTATCTCTAAAGATAGTTGGCCAGTAAAATCCAAATTACAATACTTTTTCAATTGTCCGGTCTCCACTGAAATGACCCCTATATCCAAAAGCATGGTACTATAGGATGTCCTTTACCTCTTTTGTGGTACACATCTTTTTAACAGCCCATCCTTACATCTTTTTAGTAGATATGGTTCATCCAAACATAAAATTTAGCTTCATGAAGGAAGTTTTTCAATTATTGCCCATTCAAATTAGTTGGGAGAACTTTTGCTGCTTTAAATTTTGCCAGATCAGCATACCATGGTAATTCTTGGATGGAAAAGAGTTATTCATCCATTAATCAGAAGATGGTGATCATTGTGTCCTTCTTGGGGTTCAATCCGAGACAAATAGTCAGCCACCACATTTTCAACCGTGGCTTAGTATAAACAACCACCTTAGCTCAAACTAAATAAGAACAAAATTTATCAAAAGCATAGACAATATCTAAAAGTTCTTTTTCAGTTGTAGCATAGTTAAGTTGGGTGAGTAACTACGGGAACACTAAGAAAATTTTCTTTCAAAATATTAAAGGCCGACAAACATGCTGCATGGTTCATGCCACTACGATGCCGAATCGTGGTAATCTTGCGGTATAGTGATATCCAAGTCGTATTCACTCAAGGAGCCTCACTTCTAATTACTAATTAGTTATTCTGAACACCCAAACACTAATTAAAAGCACATAAACGTGGGGGGTTTTGTTGACAGTAATAACAGAAGTGGTAACAAAATAGCAACAATGAACAACAGCAGCAAAATATCAGCAGAACAAGTTTGACAATAACAGAAAGTCATGCAACCAGCCACTAGGATTTATGGGAGTGTAACCATCATCACTTAGCTCATTGATTCAGTTTTGTTCTCATTTCACCACTTGGTTCTTTATAAAAAAGAATGATTCCAGAGTAACATCCAGAATTTAATATTACTAACTATAGCCAAGAATATCTTCATTAACTATAACTAGACGCATTTCAAAGGAAAGCCTCAACCAAATCAAGTTAAATATCATCTAACTAGCCATTTCATTTCACTCACTTTTCTAATCAGTCAAGCAAGGTTATATCTCATATATAAATTTGTTTATGCTCTTTCAAATTCAAACCAAAATCTGACAGCAACATAAACATATAAGTATAACAGAAACGAGATGAGATGAAATGAAGAATAAAACACTTATCTTGCACTTTCAGTTCAAGCTAAAACATCCCAAGGTCCTAGTGACTGATTACACTGGAGATTTAGCCCTCCATGAGAGCAGGACAGCAAAACAGAAGAAGGAAAATAGAGTGCAAAAGAGAGTTACAAAAATTGCTAAGTTCAGAAAATAAAAGTGTCCTCTGATTTTTAAAAACTGATGCCTTCAATGCCTTAGAGAATATTCTACCCTAGATGCCTCTTGGATGCCTCCTTGGTGCTTCTTCCATGATGTGGACAGCAAGACAATAGCAGAAAAGTGGCAACAACAGCAGACAAATTAAGCACATGAATTAGATCTGAAATTAAGCATATGAATTAATTGGGATAAAATTATGAATTGAATCATATTAATTCTATAATTAATTTACACTCAATAAATTCAAAATATAATAAAATAGAAGAGTTGGCAACATTGAAATAGCAATAGGACTAAGATAGGGACTAAAAAGTATATAAAAATGCTCGATATCAAATCCCCCACACTTGGCCTTTTTGCACTCCTGGGCAAAATAATATTCAGAGCACCAAAAGACACCAAAGGAAAAGCATGGAAAGCATGTTAGAATGGAATAATTAAAATTTGGAAAGCATGTTAGAATGGAATAATTAAAATTTTGAAAAGATTTAGCACTTGAAGAAAATTAATCTTAAATTTCTAAGATTCCAAGCATCATGGCAATTTAATTTGATACAAATGAATTCAAGTAATTAGCCTCCTCACCAGGAATGTGTTTACTCTCTATTCTCTCAAGTGTCTAGGGTAAATCACTTGAAATTCAACTTATCACAGAATTCACTACCATAAGCTTGTCAAGAATCTAAATCTCCACTACTTGAATACATGCTTGAATTATTAGGACTTTGGAAGGGTATAAGGTTGGGTGAAGGAATGATTGGGAGGTAGAAAGAAATAAACAAAACAAAGTTTAACAAGAACTTAAAGAAATGAAGAGCATCAATCAATAAGGTTACAAGAGATTTGAAATTTGGGCACAACAATGCTACTTTTCTTTTCTCCGTCTTGCTCTTTTGATTTTGTTTTTTTTATCTCTATATGGTATATATATTTTTTTTTCATGAAGAGTTGCCAATTTTTTTTTTTTGAGTAGCAAGACTGAAATTCAAAATAGCCCACAAATCCTTCTTTTTGTACATGCTCAATTCAATCTATTTTCAAAAGAAAGAGGTTTCTGAAGCTCTTCAAATCTTAAGTTTGGGGGAAAAGAAATGAATTGTTTTAAAGTGGGAGAGAGCTAGAAAACACAAGAAAGAAAGGTGGAAGTAAGGTACAAAGTGGCACACAATGGAAACAACACATAGGATGGTTATTTGGCTAGAATGGTTACAAGAAACAAATGCCTAAATCATTTCCAAGCATGTACATGTAATGTAGCCTTAACAAAGATTCAAGACAAATTCTAGAGTAAAAATCATGATAAGGAATACACACAACAAGAAAGAATATTATTTTGCAGTAAAGGCTCAAATTCTCACGGTTTAAAGACTACTAAAAATTCATTAAAAAAAAACAACGTCATTGCCATTTTACTTGAGTTCCTTAGAAAAAGAAGACTGGATTCACAACTTAAGCTATTTCACCATACATGCTTTCACACAAAAACTTCATCAATTTTTCAAAAAATAGAGCATCAAATTCGGACAGAACAGAGCAGCAAAATTCTGCACTATAGAAATTCTGGCGACTCAACTTTACTGACACAAAACTACACCAAAACAAATGCGAAAGACACCAAATAAAATTCTATAGCTAGAAGACATATAAAGCTTTAAAAACATGTAAAGAAACTAGCAAAATTAGTAGCTAATTAGTACAGAAAATTCATGGACAGAAATAGAGAAAACAGAGGAGACAGCAGGAAATTTTTTTTTTTTGAAAATCAGCTTCAATTAAATTCTCTCCCCCCACACTTAAACATTGCATTGTCCTCAATGCAAATTATTACCAAACATTAAATAAAATGAAGAGGACATAAATTAAAAAGGAAGAAAGAGTACGGCCATATCATGGAGCCGGAACATTGTAGAGTTGGATTTCCTCTACAGTTTCTTCTTTGAAGCCCTCGTAGAACTTCTTCAACCTTTGCCATTTACCATGAACTGCTTGTTGGTGGCCTCATTTTGAATTTCTACTGCACCAAAAGGAAAGACATTAGTAATAACAAAAGGGCCAACCCATCTAGAGCAAAGCTTACTGGGCATTAGCTTGAGGCGAGAATTATAGAGAAGGACTTTGTCTCCCACTTGGAATTCCTTTTTCTCAATTTTCTGATCATGTATAGCTTTTGTCCTCTCTTTATAGATGCGTGCATTCTCATAAGCCGCTAGCCTTAGTTCTTCTAATTCTTGAATTTGTAACTTCCTTTCCTTACCGGCTAGGGTCATGTCCATATTGCATTGCTTAACCGCCCAATATGCCTTGTGTGCAATCTCCACCAGCAAATGACATGCTTTACCAAATACCAAACGGTATGGAGACATGCCGATTGGAGTCTTGAAAGCGGTTCTATAGGCCCAAAGCGCATCTTCAAGCCTCTTGCTCTAATCTTTTCTATTGGGCTGTACAGTTTTCTCTAATATTTGCTTTATCTCTCGGTTGGAGACTTCTGCTTGCCCATTGGTTTGGGGGTGATAAGGTGTAAAGGTTTTATGCACCACTCCATATTTCTTTAATAGCCCTTGCATGTTTCTATTGCAAAAGTGTGATCCTTGATCACTCATAGCCTTGGGGATACCGAATCTGCAGAAAATATATGAACGAAGAAAGTCTACAACAATAATAGAATCATCAGTTCGAGTGGCTTTTGCTTCCACCCACTTCGACACATAATCCACAGCAACCAAGATATACATAAAGCCAAAAGAAATAGGAAAAGGACCCATGAAATCTATACCCCAAACATCAAAGATATCACAAAAGAGGAGAGGTTGTTGAGGCATTTCATTTCTTCTAGACACATTTCCAGTTCTTTGACACCTAGAACAGTTCTTGCAAAAATCATAGGCATCCCTAAACAAAGTAAGCCAATATAAACCAGAATCTAACACTTTTCTAGCTGTTCTTTGGGGACCAAAATGTCCACCACATGCAAGAGTATGACAAAGATTCAGCACAGATGCAAATTCATGATTTGGAACACATCTCCTAACAATTTGGTCACTACAAATCTTCCATAAATAAGGGTCATCCCACATATAGTACCTAGCCTCGCTTCTTAATTTGTTCAACTGATGTTTATTTTGGTATGCAGGCAATTCAAATGCAACAAGATAATTCACTAAATCAGCATACCAAGGCTCACTAATACCATGCAAAAGGGAAAAACACTCATCTGGGAAGTGATCTCTAATAGGAAGATGCTCCAAAGGAGGCTCCAAAAGCCTACTTAAATGATCGGCTACTACATTCTCTGCTCCACTCTTGGAGGAGTAGCATCCATCTAAGCAATCTTGGCTTTGCATCCGGTTTCTTCAACAAATATTTCAATGCTGCATGGTCAGAAAACACAATTACTTTTGAGGCAAGCAAATATGACCTAAATTTTTCTAAAGCAAAAACAATTGCTAAAAACTCCTTCTCTGTGGTTGTGTAATTTGTTTGAGCTGAATCAAGGGTACGGGACGCATAGGCTATGACATTCAACTTCCTCTCTACTCTTTGTGAAAGTACTGCTCCCACAGTAAAATTTGAGGCATCACACATGAGCTCAAAGGGAAGCTCCCACCGTGGAGGTTGGATGATAGGAGGGGAGGTAAGTTGCTTCTTCAACTCATCAAAAGCTGACCTGCAAGCATCATTAAAAATGAAATCAGTTTCTTTTTGGAGGAGTTTAGATAGGGGTAGAGCGATCTTACTGAAGTCATTGATGAATCTTCTATAAAATCCTGCATGGCCAAGAAAAGAGCGAACTTCCCGCATAGAAGTGGGGTAAGGCAAAGAGGATATAACATCAACTTTAGCTTTATCTACTTCTATGTCTTGTGATGACATTATATGGCCTAGGACTATCCCTTGCTCTACCATGAAATGGCATTTCTCATAATTCAAAACCAAATTCTTTTCTATGCATCTATCAAGTACTCTCTCCAAATTTTTCAAGCATGCATCAAATGAGTCTCCATAAACAGAAAAATCATCCATGAACACTTCCATACAATCTTCTAACAAGTCAGAAAATATACTTATCATGCATCTCTGAAAAGTGCCAGGTGCATTGCAGAGACCAAAAGGCATGCGTCTATATGCAAAAGTACCAAAGGGACAGGTGAAGGTAGTCTTCTCCTGATCTTCGGGTGCAATGTGAATTTGAAAATATCCAGAAAAACCATCAAGAAAACAATAGTGAGACTTTCCAGCAAGTCTTTCAAGCATTTGATCAATAAAAGGAAGAGGAAAATGATCTTTTCTAGTTGCTTGGTTCAACTTCCTGTAATCAATGCAAACACGCCAACTATTTTGCACTCTAGTGGGTACTAGCTCATTATTTTCATTTTCTATAACAGTTACCCCGATTTTTTTTGGCACTACTTGTACCGGACTCACCCACTTACTATCAGAGATAGGACAAATAATGCCAGCTTAGAGGAGCTTACTTACTTCCTTCTTGACCACATCAAGAATCATGGGGTTAAGTCGTCTTTGGGGATGCCTGACTGGTTTAGTCTCTTCTTCAAGAAGAATGCGATGCATGCACACAGAAGGACTAATCTCAGGAATGTCTGCTAGAGTCCACCCAATTGCCTTCTTGTTCTTTTTCAGCAAACTTATCAATTTTTGTTCTTGATCAGGCTCTAGATTGTTGGCGACAATCACTAGAAGCTGGTCTCCTACTTCTAGGAAGGCATACTTGAGGTTTTCTAGTAAAGCCTTCAACTCCAATGCAGGTGGTTGGATGGATAATGGAATCAGTTTTTGTGGAGTCACATCCAAGGAGGCACCTACAAATTCAGACTGCTCAAAGATAGAATCCTTGGCTAAAGAGGAAAGAGATGAAGAATGTACAACATTACAATTTAAATCACTACACCTACAACTACTTAAAACAGAAACAGAATCTAAATCTAAGCTAGAGAAAATTACAGAATCAGAATACACATCAGAATCCAAACCATTATGTAAATTATAATGCAATTCAGAATTATTAGCAATTAGAGAATTTTCAATTTTAGTGCAAACATGACAGAATTCAGAACCAGCACATTGCATTCAAAGGCATCTACCAAATTAGAAAGTTCAGGAAAATCAAAAATTAATTAGTTTGGAAATCATCACATGCCTCATCAACAAAGTAATCAACAAAGTAATCCAAAAAGTTAACCACATGCACATTGGAATGATTTTCCATAGGATGTTTCATGGCATCTAAAATGTTAAAATCAATTTTGTTGCCAGCAAACTCCATTGACAAAGTCCCTTCATGCACATTAATAATGGTTTTTACCGTTTTCAAAAAAGGTCTACCAAGTATTAATGGTGCATGGCCAGGAGTATTATCATTTTCCATATCAAGCACATAAAAATCAGCAGGAAAAATGAGATCTTTAACTCTTACCAGGACATCTTCTAGAACTCTTGCTGAATGTGCTGTGCTCCTATTGGCAAGTTGGACAATCACTCCAGTTGGTGAAAGAACACCAATCTTGAGGCTTGAGTATACTGATTTGGGCATAACATTGATTGAGGCTCCCAAATCCAGCATAGCATTGGAGAATTCCATGTTGCCTATTGTGCATGGTATTGTGAAAGTTCCAGGGTCTTTGTACTTGGGTGGCATAGGTGGTTGGATGAGTGCAGACACATTTCTCCCCAAATTGACTCTCTCATTACCCCTTAAACGCCTCTTATGAGTACACAACTCTTTGAAAAACTTGGCATACTTGGGGATTTGCTTAATGACTTTCAAAAGTGGGATATTAACCTCTATTTTTTTGAAGGTCTCCATGATCTCTTTATCCATGTCAGATTCAGAAGCTTTCCTTGATTGAGTCTGCCTATTGGGGAAAGGAAGAGGAATTTTCTGAACCACTTATTCATCCTTTTTATTTTGCTCACTGGTTGAAGATGAAGGAACACTTTGCTGGACATTTGATTTTTCTGGTTCAGATTCAGAAGCTGGACTGTCTACTTGCTTGCCACTCCTCAAGATGATGGCACTTACATTGCCTCTTGGGTTGATCACTGGTTGGGATGGCAAACTCCCTGAACCTTGACTTTTCAGCTCATTGACTGTTGTGGCTAACTGACCAATCTTAGTCTCCAAATTCTACATATTGGTTTCTGTTCTCTGCTGGAACTGAAGAGTATTGGTAGTCAGTTGCTTCATTAGATCCTCAAGGCTAGCCTCAGGTTTCTTGGGTGCTGGAGGAGGTGTATGGCTAGGTTCAGGTTGATTGTATCTTGTATGGGGTGGCTGGTAAGGGGGGTTAGAGGTATTCCTATACTTGAAAGCTGAATGATCATGCCACCCAGGGTTGTAGGTGGAGGAATATGGGTCATATCTCTGTTGTTGTGGCTGCATGGTCTACTAGGGAATATACCAGCACATGACTCAGTTGGGGTCTCTTGCAGTTGAGGGCACTGATCAGTATGGTGGGTATTCAGGGAACAAATACCACAGACTGAATGAGGAAGGGCTTGTTGTTGTGTTCTCTGATTTAATGCCAATTGCCTCACCATTGAAGCTAACTCTTCCAATTTAATTTCTATCCTTTGTTGCTCCATAGGAGGTGTTCTCACTTCATTGACAGTAACTACTACTGGATCATTCAGTCTAGTGCCAAACTGTTGTACATTTTGGGCCATCTTGGCCAACAATTCATTTACTGCAGCAGGAGTCTTATCCACCAATGCCCCACCAGCAGCTGCATCAACTATGTATCTGTCCATAAGCAGTAATCCCTCATAGAAATATTGAATGAGAAGCTGCTCTGAAATTTGATGGTTAGGACATTTTGAACACATCTTCTTAAATCTCTCCCAGTACTCATGTAATGATTCACCACTTACTTGTCTAATCCCACTGATGTCTTTCTTGATTGCTGCTGTTCTTGAGGTTGGGAAGAATTTTTCTAGGAACATCTTCTTCAGTTCATCCCATCTTGTAATTAAGGCAGTGGGCAAGTAGTAAAGCCAATTCTTGGCTACCCCATCCAAAGAGAAAGGGAAAGACTATCAATTTGATATGTTCTACTCCAACTCCATGTGGTCTCATAGTAGAGCAGACAACGTGAAACTCCTTCAAGTGCTTGTACGGATCTTCTCCTGCAAGACCATGAAACTTAGGCAACAAATGGATTAGACCAGATTTCAGTTCAAAATTAGCATCCAACTCAAGATAATTTATGCACAATGGTTGATAATGTACATCAGGTGCAATCAACTCTTTAATGGATTGTTCTTGCCTATTTTGAGGCATGATATCTAGCATTTTCATATACTATTTAGTCTCTATCTTAGTTCTATTGCTATTTCAATGTTGTCAACTCTCCTATTTTATTATATTTTGAATTTATTGGGTGAAAATTAATTATAGAATTTATATGATTCAAATTCATAATTTTATCCCAATTAATTCATATGCTTAATTTCAGATCTAATTATTTGAGAGAAAAATTACTGACATGGACGTTTTACTTACTTGGAGGCTACCTAGACATGCTGACTGGGCATTGACTGGTTGACTAAGGCTGATTAGATTTCTGGTCCCCACTGTTCTACACTTTACAGCAAAAGGGAATGTGGTTTCTACTTGACAGCATGGGCCTTCTGCAGTAATCAATGGCAGACAGAAACAACAAAGGAGTGGAGTAACTTGTCTGCTGCTGTTGCCACTTTTCTGCTGTTGTCTTGCTGCCCACATCATGGAAGAAGCACCAAGGAGGCATCCAAGGAGGCATCTAGGGTAGAATATTCTAAGGCATTGAGGGCATCCGTTTTAAAAAATTAAAGGACACTTTTATTTTCTGGAACTGAGCAATTTTCGCAGCTCTCTCTTCCTCTCTGTTTTCCTTCTTCTATTTTGCTGTCTTGCTGTCATGAAGGGCTAAATCTCCATTGTAATCAGTCACTAGGACCTTGGGATGTTCTAGCTTGAACTGAAAGTGCAAGATAATAGTTTAATTCTCCATTTCATCTCATTTCGTTTCTATTCTGCTCATATGTTTATGTTGCTCTCAGATTTTGATTTGAACTTGAAAGAGCATAAACAGATATATATATGAGATATAACCTTGCTTAACTGATCAGAAAAGTGAATGAAATGAAACGGCTAGTTAGATGATATTTAACTTGATTTGGTTGAGGCTTTCCCTTGAAATGCGTCTAGTTATAGTTAATGAAGATATTCTTGGCTATAGTTAGTAGCATTAAATCCTGGATGTTATTCTGGAATCATTTTCTTTATAAAGAACCAAGTAGTGAAATGAGAACAAAACTGAATCAATAAGCTAAGTGATGATAGCTACACTCCCATAAATCCTAGTGGCTGATTGAATGATCTTCTGTTATTGTCAAACTTATTTTGCTGCTGATTTGCTGCTGCTGTTGTCCATTGTTGCTGTTTTGTTACCACTTCTGTTACTACTGTCAACAAACCCCCCTACATTTATGTGCTTTTAATTAGTGTTTGAGTATTCAGAATAACTAATTAGTGATTAAAAGTGAGGCTCCTTGAGTGAATACGACTTGGGGACCACTATACTGCAAGATTGCCATGAATTCAATTCTGGGCGATTCGGCATCGTAGTGAAATAAGAACAAAACTGAATTAATGAGCTAAGTGATGATAGCTACACTCCCATAAATCCTAGTGGCTAGTTGCATGGTCTTCTGTTATTGTCAAACTTATTTTGCTGCTGATTTGCTGCTGCTGTTGTCCATTGTTGCTGTTTTGTTACCACTTCTGTTACTATTGTCAACAAACCCCCCCCCCCCCCGCGTTTATGTGCTTTTAATTAGTGTTTGAGTGTTCAGAATAACTAATTAGTGATTAGAAGTGAGGCTCCTTGAGTGAATACGACTTGGGGACCACTATACCGCAAGATTGCCACGAATTCAATTCTGGGCGATTCGGCATCGTAGTGGCATGAACCAGAATTTTGGCGCCGTTGCCAGGGAGCCAATTCACTTCCAAGTTATCTAATTAGTTGTTTAAGTGTTTCGTTGTTTAATTTTAAGTTATCTAGTATTGTTGAAACGGTTTACAAGTTTTTGAGTTTTTATCGGTTACTATTCATAGGCAAAAAACTAATTACCTCCGATTGACCTTAAACTTGGCATACCACTAGTTTTCAACATTTTAAGCAAATTTTGATCCCTCAATTATCCAAAGGATCATCTTAGGCGGCCATTTTGCCAAATTCCATCGTTTAGGCCTCATTTTCTATTTATTAATATTTTTTTGATTTTTCTAATTAATTGTGATTTTTAGTGTGATTTTTGTAGTCATGCTTTTTGCAGATGACGTTGTTCTCATAGCAGAGACAAGGGAAGAGATTAATTCTAAACTTGAGTTATGGAGAGCTACTTTGGAATCGAAGGGTTTTCGTCTGAGCAGGAGTAAGACCGAATATATGCATTGTAAGTTTAACAAGCGACAAGCTAGGAACGAGCTGGAGGTTAAACTTGGTGATCAGGTCGTATCACAAGTGTCAACGTTTAGGTATTTGGGATCAATTATACAAGATGATGGCGAAGTTATTAGAGATGTGGAACATAGGATACAAGCTGGGTGGTTGAAGTGGAGAATGGCATCATGGGTTGTTTGTGATCGGAAAGTACCTGATAAACTCAAAGGAAAGTTTTATCGTACTACTATAAGACCAGCGATTTTATATGGGAGTGAATGTTGGGCAATGAAAGGACAATAAGAACATAAAATTGGAGTGGCGGAGATGAGGATGTTGCGTTGGATGTGTGGTCATACACGAAGAGATAAGATCCGTAATGATCATATACGAGGTAGAGTTGGGGTGGCACCTATTGAGGAAAAAATGGTTGAAAATCGTTTAAGATGGTTTGGGCATGTGCAAAGGAGACCGTTGGAAGCGCCAGTTAGGAGAGTTGAGCAGATAGTTTGGAACCCTATGAAAAAAGGTCGAGGAAGACCAAAAAGGACACTTAGAGAAATTATTGAACGGGATCTTTAGTAAATGAGATATCTAAAGAGTTGGTCATTGATAGAGCTCAATGGCGTCGTGCGATCCATGTAGCCGACCCCACTTAGTGGGATAAGGCTATGTTGTTGTTGTTGTTGTCTCTCCAATTTGTGAAGGATTTTTCCAAGAAAAATCAGATTTTTCTGAGATACTTCAATTTTTGGTGATTTTCATCAGTTGGAGTCTTACGTAGTGATTTAGTTTTTTTTATTGTTTTCTTATGAATTTTTGCCCTTCCTAGTATATGAGAAGGTCTGGTCATGTGGACTTACCACCTTTTGATCTAGAAATTGATAGGACCTTCCATAGGACAGTAAGAAGCAATAGCATTAGAACTAGTATAGTTTCTGAAATTCTTGCTGAAATTGTTGAATTTGCTGTCAATAGTGTAGAAGTTGAATCAGATTCTGAATCTGATATTGTGTTGGAGTCTACTGATTGTGAATCAGCTGGGATAACTGGGATGGATAATCAAAATGCACAAGTGCCTCAAAATAGGCAAGACCAATCAATTAAAGAGTTGATTGCACCTGATATGCATTATCAACCATTGTGCATAAATTATCCTGAGTTGGATGCTAATTTTGAACTGAAATCTGGTCTAATCCATTTGTTGCCTAAGTTTCATGGTCTTGCAGGAGAAGATCCGCACAAGCACTTGAAGGAGTTCCACGTTGTCTGCTCTACTATGAGACCACATGGAGTTGGAGAAGAACAGATCAAATTGATAGCTTTCCCTTTCTATTTGGATAGGGCAGCCAAGGATTGGCTTTACTACCTGCCCATTGCCTTAATTACAAGATGGGATGAACTGAAGAAAATGTTCCTAGAAAAATTCTTCCCAGCCTTGAGAACAGCAGCAATCAGGAAAGACATAAGTGGGATTAGACAAGCAAGTGGTGAATCATTGCATGAGTACTGGGAGAGATTCAAGAAGCTGTGTTCAAGATGTCCCAACCATCAAATTTCGGAGCAGCTTCTCATCCAGTATTTCTATGAGGGATTATTGCCTATGGACAGATACATAGTTGATGCAGCTGCTGGTGGGGCATTAGTGGACAAGACCCCTGCTGCAGCAAATAAATTGTTGGCCAAGATGGCCCAAAATGCACAACAATTTGGCACTAGACTGAATGATCCAGTAGCAATTACTGTCAATGAAGTGAGAACACCTCCCATGGAGCAACAAAGGATAGAAAATAAATTGGAAGAGTTAGCTTGAATGGTAAGGCAATTGGCATTAAATCAGAGAATACAACAACAAGCCCTTCCTCATTCAATCTGTGGTATTTGTTCCCTGAATACCCACCATACTGATCAGTGCCCTCAGCTGCAAGAGACCCCAACTAAGTTATGTGCTGGCATATTCTCTAGTAGACCTATGCAGCCACAACAACAGAGATATGACCCATACTCCTCTACCTACAATCCAGGGTGGCGTGACCATCCAGCCTTTAAGTATGGAAATACCTTTAATCCTCCTCCTTACCAACCACCCCATGTAAGATACAATCAACCTGGACCCAGCCATATAACTTCTCCAACAACCAAGAAGCCGGAGACTAGTTTGGGAGATTTAATGAAAGAGCTGACTGCCAACACCTTCCAATTTCAGCAAAGGACAGAAACAAATATGCAGAACTTGGAAACTAAGATTGGTCACTTAGCCGCAACAGTCAATGAGCTGAAAAGTCAAGGTTCAGGGAGTTTGCCATCTCAACCAGTGATCAATCCAAGAGGTAATGTTAGTGCCATCATTTTAAGGAGTGGCAAGCAAGTAGATGGTCCACCTCTTGACTCTGAACTAGAAAAATCAAATGTGTAGCAAAGTGTTCCTTCATCCTCAACCAGTGAGCAAAATAAAAAAGATGACGAAGTGGTTCAGAGAATACCTCTTCCTTTTCCAAACAGACAAACTCAATCAAGGAAAGCTTCTGAATCTGACATAGATAAGGAGATCATGGAGACCTTTAGAAAAATAGAGGTCAATATTCCACTCTTGGATGCAATTAAGCAAATTCCCAAGTATGCCAAGTTCCTCAAAGAGTTATGCACTCATAAGAGGCGTTTAAGTGGCAATGAAAGAGTGAATTTAGAGAGGAATGTTTCTGCACTCATCTAGCCTCCCATGCCACCCAAGTGTAAAGATCTTGGAACTTTCACAATACCATGCACAATAGGCAACATGGAGTTCTCCAATGCTATGTTGGGTTTGTGTCATGCCTAAATCAGTGTATTCAAGCCTCAAGATTGGTGTTCTTTCACCAACTGGAGTAATTGTCCAACTTGCTAAGAGGAGCACAGCACATCCAGCAGGAGTTCTGGAAGATGTCTTGGTAAGAGTTAAAGATTTTATTTTTCCTGCTGATTTTTATGTGCTGGATATGGAAAATGATAACACGCCTGGCCATGCACCATTAATACTTGGTAGACCTTTTCTAAAAACCGCAAAAACCATTATTAATGTGCATGAAGGAACTTTGTCCATGGAGTTTGCTGGCAACAAAATTGATTTTAACATTTTAGATGCCATGAAACATCCTATGGAAAATCATTCCAATGTGCATGTAATTAACTTTCTGGATTATTTAGTCGATGAGGCATGTGATGATTTCCAAGCTGAATTAATTTTTTCCTGAGTTTTCTAATTTGGTTGATGCCTTTGAGTGCAATTGTGTTGGTTCTCAATTTTGTCAAGCCTGTACTGAAATTAAAAATTTTCTAAGTGATGACAATTCTGAGTTGCATTCTAATTTACATGCTGATTTAGATTATGTTAAGCATGCTGATTCTGTCATTTTCTCTAACTCAGATCTAGATTTTGTTTCTGTTTTAGGTAGTTGCAGATGTAGTGATTTAAACTGTAATGCTGTACATTCTTTATCTCTTACCTCTTGTGCTGCTGACGCTTCCTCCACTTTAGCCAAGGATTATGTCTTTGAGCAATCTGAATATGTAGGTACCTCTTGTGCTGCTGACCCTTCCTCCACTTTAGCCAAGGATTATGTCTTTGAGCAATCTGAATATGTAGGTACCTCATTGGATGTGACTCCACAAAAACTGATGCAATCCTCCATCCAACCACCTGCATTGGAGTTGAAGGCTTTACCAGAAAACCTCAAGTATGCTTTCTTAGAAGTAGGAGATCAGCTTCCAGTGATTGTAGCCAACAATCTAGAGCCTGATCAAGAACAAAAATTGATAAGTTTGCTGAAAAAGAACAAGAAGGTAATTGGGTGGACTCTAGCAGACATTCTTGGGATTAGTCCTTCTGTGTGCATGCACCGCATTCTTCTTGAAGAAGATACTAAACCTGTCAGGCAGCCCCAAAGACGACTTAACCCCATGATTCTTGATGTGGTGAAGAAGGAGGTAAGTAAGCTCCTCCAAGCTGGCATTATTTATCCTATATCTGATAGTAAGTGGGTAAGTCCAGTACAAGTAGTGCCAAAGAAAATCGAGGTAACTGTTATAGAAAATGAAAATAATGAGCTAGTACCCACTAAAGTGCAAAATAGTTGGCGTGTTTGCATTGATTACAGGAAGTTGAACCAAGCAACTAGAAAAGATCATTTTCCTCTTCCTTTTATTGATCAAATGCTTGAAAGACTTTCTGGAAAGCCTCACTACTGTTTTCTTGATGGTTTTTCTGGATATTTTCAAATTCACATTGCACCCGAAGATCAGGAGAAGACTACCTTCACCTGTCCCTTTGGTACTTTTGCATATAGACGCATGCCTTTTGGTCTCTGCAATGCACCTGGCACTTTTCAAAAATGCATGATAAGTATATTTTCTGACTTGGTAGAAGATTGCATGGAAGTGTTCATGGATGATTTTTCTGTTTATGGAGACTCATTTGATGCATGCTTGAAAAATTTAGAGAGAGTACTTAAGAGATGCATAGAAAAGAATTTGGTTTTGAATTATGAGAAATGCCATTTTATGGTAGAGCAAGGGATAGTCCTAGGCCATATAGTGTCATCACGTGGCATAGAAGTAGATAAAGCTAAAGTTGATGTTATATCCTCTTTGCCTTACCCTACTTCTGTACGGGAAGTTCGCTCTTTTCTTGGCCATGCAGGATTTTATAGGAGATTCATCAAGGACTTCAGTAAGATCGCTCTACCTCTATCTAAACTCCTCCAAAAAGAAACTGATTTTGTTTTTAATGATGCTTACAGGTTAGCTTTTGATGAGTTGAAGCAGCAACTTACCTCGCCTCCTATCATCCAACCTCCACGATGGGAGCTCCCCTTTGAGCTTATGTGTGATGCCTCAAATTATGCTGTGGGAGCGGTACTTTCACAAAGAGTAGCGAGGAAGTTGCATGTCATAGCTTATGCTTCTCGCACCCTTGATTCAGCTCAATCAAATTACACAACCACAGAAAAAGAGTTTTTAGCAACTGTCTTTGCTTTGGATAAATTTAGATCATATTTGCTTAGCTCTAAAGTGATTGTGTTTTCTGACCATGCAGCATTGAAATACTTGCTCAAGAAGCCAGATGCAAAGCCCAGACAAATTAGATGGATGCTACTTCTCCAAGAATTTGATGTGGAGATCAAGGACAAGAGTGGAGCGGAGAATGTAGTAGCCGATCATTTGAGTAGGCTTTCGGAGCTTCTTTTGGAGCATCTTCCTATTAAAGATAACTTCCCAGATGAGTGTTTTTCCCTTTTGCATGATATTAGTGAGCCTTGGTATGCTGATTTAGTGAATTATCTTGTTGCATCCGAATTGCCTGCATACCAAAATAAACATCAGTTGAACAAATTAAGAAGCGAGGCTAGATACTATGTGTGGGATGACCCTTATTTATGGAAGATTTGTAGTGACCAAATTGTTAGGAGATGTGTTCCAAATCATGAATTTGCATCTGTGCTGAATTTTTGTCATACTCTTGCATGTGGTGGACACTTTGGTCCCCAAAGAACAGCTAGAAACGTGTTAGATTCTGGTTTATATTGGCCTACTTTGTTTAGGGATGCCTATGATTTTTGCAAGAATTGTTCTAGGTGTCAAAGAACTAGAAATGTGTCTAGAAGAAATGAAATGCCTAAACAACCTCTCATCTTTTGTGATATCTTTGATGTTTGGGGTATAGATTTCATAGGTCCTTTTCCTGTTTCTTTTGGCTTTATGTATATCTTGGTTGCTGTGGATTATGTGTCAAAGTGGGTGGAAGCCAAAGCCACTCGAACTGATGATTCTATTATTGTTGTAGACTTTCTTCGTTCACATATTTTCTGCAGATTTGGTGTCCCCAAGGCCATAATCAGTGATCAAGGATCACACTTTTGCAATAGAAACATGCAAGGACTATTAAAGAAATATGGAGTGCTGCATAAAACCTCTACACCTTATCACCCCCAAACCAATGGGCAAGCGGAAGTCTCCAACCGAGAAATAAAGCAAATATTAGAGAAAACTGTATAGCCCAATAGAAAAGATTGGAGCAAGAGGCTTGAAGATGCTCTTTGGGCCTATAGAACCGCCTTCAAGACACCCATCGGCATGACTTCATACCGTTTGGTATTTGGTAAAGCATGTCACTTGCCAGTGGAGATTGCACACAAGGCGTATTGGGCGGTTAAGCAATGGAATATGGACATGACCCTAGCTGGTAAGGAAAAGAAGTTACAAATTCAAGAATTAGAAGAACTAAGGCTAGCAGCTTATGAGAATTGAGAAAATTGGGAGACAAAGAATTCCAAGTGGGAGACAAAGTCCTTCTCTACAATTCTCGCTTCAAACTAATGCCTGGTAAGCTTCGCTCTAGATGGGTTGGCCCTTTTGTTGTTACTGATGTCTTTCCTTTTGGTGCAGTAGAAATTCAAAATAAGGCCACCAACAAGAAATTCATGGTAAATGGGAAAAGGTTGAAGAAGTTCTACGAGAGCTTCAAAGAGGAAACTGTAGAGGAAATCCAACTGTACAATGTTTCGGCTCCATGATAAGGCCGTACTCTTTGCCCCTTTTAATTTATGTATTCTTTGTTTTATTTGATGTTTGGTGCTGATTTGTATTGAGGACAATGCAATGTTTAAGTGTGGGGGGAGAGAATTTAATTGGAACTGATTTTTAGAAAAAAATAAAAAAAAAACTCTGTTGTCTCCTCTGTTTTCTTTATTTCTGTCCAGAATTTTTAAGCTGTCTTGCACTAATTTTCTGTACTGATTGGCTACGACTTTTACTACTTTCTTTACATGTTTTTAAACCTTTATATTTCTTCTAGTTGTAGAATTTTATTTAGAGTGATTCGCATTTGTTTTGAGGTTGTTATGTGTCGGTAAAGCTGCGTCGCCAGAATTTTTGCAGTGCAGAATTTTGCTGCTCAGCTTTATCCGAATTTGATGCTCTCTTTTTCAACATTTGATGAAATTTTTGTGGAAAGCATGTGTGATGAAATAGTTTAGTCTTGAATTGTTTTAGCATGATTAGAAATTTAATCTTCCTTTTCTAGAGTTCAAGCTTAAATGACAATAAATTTGGTTTCAATGAATTTTTAGTGATAGTCTTTAAACTGTGAGGATTTGAAGCCTTAATTACAAATATGCTATTCTTTATTGTTGAGTGTTGCACTTATCATAAATTTTCACTCCAGAACTTGTCTTGAATCTTGTTGAGGCTACTTTTTATATATGCATGTTTGGAGATGATTTAGGCATTTCTTTGTGACCCATTTTTAACCAAATAGCCATCCCATATATTGTTTCCATCGTGTGCCATTTTGTGCCTTGTTTCCACTTTTCTTCTTGCACTCTCCACCATTGTTCTTACCAAACTAGAATTTTTGCTTCACAATTTGAGAAGTGAAGAGCATCTAAATTCTTTTAGAGATTTGATGTGCTAAAAAAAAAATTCTTGTAAAATTTTGGGATATTTTGAAACAAATATTTCTCTCTACTCTAAAAAAAAATTATGACCATTCAAAAAAAAATTGTGGAAAAAAAAATTTTGCATCGATGTTGAAAAAAACAATAGAAGAATACAAAGAAAGAAATAGAGGAGTAGATAGAACTTTTTATACCCAAAATTTATTCCAATCTCTTGTAATGTCATAGCTAATGCTCTTCATATTCTTAAGTTGTTTCCTTCATTTTCCCAAATTGTTTCCACACTTTATCCTTGTTTTTTCCCTTCACTTTCTTTTCATTGTTTTCCACCCAACGTCACATCTTTGTAAAGTCCTTTTGATTCAAGCATGCATGTGGAATTGAGTAGTGGAGATTTTAGATACTTGACAAGCTTATGGTAGTGAATTATGTGATAAGTTGAATTTAGAGTGATTTACCCTAGAAACTGGAGAGAATAGAGAGTAAACACATTCCTGGTGAGGAAGCTAACTACTTGAATTCATTCATGCCAAATTAAATTGCCATGATGCTTGTAATCTTAGAAATTTAAGATTAATTTTCTTCAAGTGCTAAATCTTTTCAAAATTTTAATTATTCCAGTCAAGCATGCTTTCCACGCTTTTCATTTGGTGTCTTTTGGTGTTTTGAATATTATTTTGCCCAGGAGTGCAAAAGGCTAAGTGTGGGGATTTGATATCGAGCATTTTCATATACTATTTAGTCCCTATCTTAGTCCTATTGTTATTTCAATGTTGTCAACTCTCCTATTTTATTATATTTTGAATTTATTGGGTGAAAATTAATTATAGAATTTATATGATTCAAATTCATAATTTTATCCCAATTAATTTATGTGCTTAATTCCAGATCTAATTATTTGAGAGAAAATTGCTGACATGGACGTTTTGCTTACTTGGAGGCTACCTGGACATGCTGACTGGGCATTGACTGGTTGACAAAGGCTGATTAGATTTCTGGTCTCCACTGTTCTACACTTTACAGCAAAGGGGAATGTGGTTTCTGCTTTGACAGCATGGGCCTTCTGCAGCAATCAATGGCAGACAGAAAAAACAAAGGAGTGGAGTAACTTGTCTGCTGCTGTTGCCACTTTTCTGCTGTTGTCTTGCTGCCCACTTCATGGAAGAAGCACCAAGGAGGCATCTAGGGTATAATATTCTAAGGCATTGAGGGCATCAGTTTTAAAAAATTAGAGTACACTTTTATTTTCTGGAACTGAGCAATTTTCGCAGCTCTCTCTTCCTCTCTGTTTTCCTTCTTCTGTTTTGCTGTCTTGCTGTCATAGAGGGCTAAATCTCCATTTTAATCAGTCACTAGGACCTTGGGATGTTCTAGCTTGAACTGAAAGTGCAAGATAAGTGTTTTATTCTCCATTTCATCTCATTTCGTTTCTGTTCTGCTCATATGTTTATGTTGCTCTCAGATTTTGATTTGAACTTGAAAGGGCATAAACAGATATATATATATATATATATATATATATGAGATATAACCTTGCTTGACTTATCAGAAAAGTGAATGAAATGAAATGGCTAGTTAGATGATATTTAACTTGATTTGGTTGAGGCTTTCCCTTGAAATGCGTCTAGTTATAGTTAATGAAGATATTCTTGGCTATAGTTAGTAGCATTAAATTTTGGATGTTATTCTAGAATCATTTTCTTTATAAAGAACCAAGTAGTGAAATGAGAACAAAACTGAATCAATGAGCTAAGTGATGATAGCTACACTCCCATAAATCCTAGTGGCTGGTTGCATGGTCTTCTGTTATTGTCAAACTTATTTTGCTGCTGATTTGCTGCTGCTGTTGTCCATTGTTGCTGTTTTGTTACTACTTCTGTTACTACTGTCAATAAACCCCCCCCCCCCGTGTTTATGTGCTTTTAATTAGTGTTTGAGTATTCAGAATAACTAATTAGTGATTAGAAGTGAGGCTCCTTGAGTGAATACGACTTGGGGACCACTATACCGCAAGATTGCCACGAATTCAATTCTGGGCGATTCGGCATCGTAGTGGCGTGAACCAAGGCACTTGTGCATTTTGATTATCCATCCTAGTTGTCCCAATTGACTCAAAATCAGTTGAATCAAACACATTATCAGATTCAAAATCTGATCCTACTTCTATGCTATTGACAACAAGCTCAACAATTTCAGAAACAAGTTCAGAAACTATACTAGTCCTAATGCTATTGCTTCTTACTAGCCTATGGAAGGTCCTATCAATTTCTGGATCAAAAGGTGGTAAGTCCACGTGACCAGACCTTCTCATATACTAGGAAAGGCAAAAATTCACAAGAAAACAATAAAAACAACTAAATCACTACAAAAGACTCAAACCGGTGAAAATCACCAAAAATTGAAGTATCTCAGAAAAATCTGATTTTTCATGAAAAAATCCTTCACAAATTGGAGAGACAAACACAAAAAACAGAATTCAAAAATTCAAACTACAAAAATCACACTAAAAATCACAATTAATTAGAAAAATTAAAAAAATATAAAAAATAGAAAATGAGGCCTAAACGATGGAATTTGGCAAAATGGTCGTCCGAAATGATCCTTTGGATAATCAAGGGGTCAGAACTTGCTTAAAATGCCAAAAACTAGTGGTATACCAATTTTGAGGTCAATCGGAGATAGTTAGTTTTTTTGCCTATGAATAGTAACCGATAAAAACTCAAAACTTGTAAACCGTTTCAACAATATTAAATAATTTAAAATTAAACAAGCAAACACTTAAACAACTAATTAGATAACTTGGAAGTGAATTGGCTCCCCAGTAACGACGCCAAAATTCTGGTTCATGCCACTACGATGCCAAATCACCCAGAATTGAATTCGTGGCAATCTTACGGTATAATGGTCTCCAAGTCGTATTCACTCAAGGAGCCTCACTTCTAATTACTAATTAGTTATTCTGAACACCCAAACACTAATTAAAAGCACATAAACATAGGGGGGTTTTGTTGACAGTAATAACAGAAATGGTAACAAAACAACAACAATGAACAACAGCAGCAAAATATCAGCAGAACAAGTTTGACAATAACAGAAAGTCATGCAACTAGCCACTAGGATTTATGAGAGTTTAACCATCATCACTTAGCTCATTGATTCAGTTTTGTTCTCATTTCACCACTTGGTTCTTTATAAAAAAAGAATGATTCCAGAGTAACATCCAGAATTTAATACTACTAACTATAGCTAAGAACATCTTCATTAACTATAACTAGACGCATTTCAAAGGAAAGCCTCAACCAAATCAAGTTAAATATCATCTAACTAGCCATTTCGTTTCACTCACTTTTCTAATCAGTCAAGCAAGGTTATATCTCATATATAAATTTGTTTATGCTCTTTCAAATTCAAGCCAAAATCTGACAGCAACATAAACATATAAGCATAACAGAAACGAGATGAGATGAAATGAAGAATAAAACACTTATCTTGCACTTTCAGTTCAAGCTAAAACATCCCAAGGTCCTAGTGACTGATTACAATGGAGATTTAGCCCTCCATGAGAGCAGGACAGCAAAACAGAAGAAGGAAAACAGAGTGCAAGAGAGAGTTACGAAAATTGCTAAGTTCAGAAAATAAAAGTGTCCTCTGATTTTTAAAAACTGATGACTTCAATGCCTTAGAGAATATTCTACCCTAGATGCCTCTTGGATGCCTCCTTGGTGCTTCTTCCATGATGTGGGCAGCAAGACAACAGCAGAAAAGTAGCAATAGCAGCAGACAAATTACTCTACTGCTTTGCTGTTTCTATCTGCTATTGATTGCTGCAAGAGGTCCATGCTGTCAAAATAGAAATTACATTCCCCTTTGCTGTAAAGTGTAGAACAGTGGGGACCAGAAATCCAGTCAGCCCTAGTCAACCATTCAATGCCCAGTCAGCATGTCCAGGTAGCCTCCAAGTAAGCAAAACATCCATGTCAGCATTTTTCTCTCCAATAATTAGATCTGAAATTAAGCACATGAATTAATTGGGATAAAATTATGAATTTGAATCATATTAATTCTATAATTAATTTACACCCAATAAATTCAAAATATAATAAAATAGGAGAGTTAGCAACATTGAAATAGCCCGATATCACTGCATTAAAAACAAAGAACTCATCCTTAACTAGGAGGTTGCACAATGGTTTGGTAATTTTTGAACAATATTTGATAAACCTCCTATAAATCCAGCATGCCGTAAAAAGCTTTGTACCCCTTTAACATTAGTGTGAGGGGGAGTTTTTCTATGGTTTCAACCTTAGCCTGATCTACTTCTATGCCCTTAGAAGAGACCTTTAGCCCAACACTATCCCCTCTCTCACCTTTTCCCAATTAAGGACCAGATTTGTTTCTTGGCATCTTTTTAATGCTAAAGATAGATTATACTTATCAAAAGAAGAGCCAATCACAGAAAAATTGTCCATAACAATTTCAATGAATTTTTTATTCATGTCAAAAAATATAGAGAGCATACACCTTTGGAATATGGCCGGTTGGTTGTAGAGTCCAAAAGGTATCTGACAGTATGTAAAAACTCCATAGGGGTAGATAAAGGTTGTATTCTCCTGGTCTTCGGGATTAATTGCTATTTGGTTATGGCCGAAATAACCATCCAAAAAGTAAATAGTAATCATGACCGGCCAACCGCTCCAATATTTGGTCAATGAATGTAAGGGGGAAGTGGTCCTTCTGAGTAGCATCATTTAGTCTTCTGTAATCAATGCATACTCTCCATCCCATTACGGTTCCTGTAGAGATTAACTCATTATTTTCATTTAGCACAACCGTTGTCCCATTCTTCTTGGGCACTACTTGAACCGAACTAACCCAAAAGCTATCGGAGATCATGTAAATCACTCCCACATCTAGTATTTTCACCACTTCCTTCCTCACTACCTCTTTCATTATGGGATTTAAATGCCTCTATGGTTGCACAACTGCCTTGTAATTTTCCTCCATGAAGATTTTTTGCATGCATATAAAGGGACTTATGCCTATTAAATTAGAAATAGACCACCCAATTGCACTTTTAAATTCCCTAAAAACCCTTAGCAATTTCTCCTCTTCTAACTTGTTCAACTCTGAATTCATGATTATGGGAGGTGAGTTACCTCCATCAAGAAACATGTACTTTAGATTAGTAGGTAAGGGTTTGAACTCCAACTTGGGAGCTTGTACTTCGGGTTCTTCTTTGTAAAGTTCTTCTATCTTAGGAAGAGAGGATATGGAGTAAGCTGGAGTAGACTCTAGCAAAGCCACTTATTTAATCACTTGTGGGTCTTCATCATCCCCATCTTTACTCTTTACTTGTACTAATGCCTTCTCAAGAGGGGATTCATAGAGAGTCTAGCATATCAATTCTAAAACAGTCCTTCTTTCCCTTAAGATGCTTCATTTTGTGAAACACATTGAAGAGGTTGAAGATTACCTCTTCATCTTGAACTTTCAAGGTCAACATTC
Source organism: Biancaea sappan (assembly GCA_037074585.1). Lineage (NCBI taxonomy): Eukaryota > Viridiplantae > Streptophyta > Magnoliopsida > Fabales > Fabaceae > Biancaea > Biancaea sappan. Next base: position 62,208,307 of record CM073493.1, on the reverse strand, counting down.
CATCAGCTATATTGATCAATTCTCTACCAGTAGCTAGAAACAGTCTACCCAAAATGAGGGGAATTTCTTCATATTCGATCATTTCAAGAACCACAAAGTCCATGGGGAATATAAATTTGTTGACTTTGACCAAGACATCTTCTATTATCCCCTCATAAGGGTGCTTGAGTGATCAATCGGCAAGTCAGAGGGTCATCACAGTCGGCTTGACTTGCTTGATCCCAAGTTTCTCAAAGATCGAATGAGGCATAAGGCTAATGCTTGCTACAAGATCACATAAAGCATTGCCAAAAGTAACATCCCTAATAGTGCATACAATAGAGAAACTCCTAGGGTCCTTGAGCTTAAGAGGTAGTTTCTTTTAAATTATAGCACTACACTCCTTCGTTAGCATAATTGTTTCATCATCCCCAATCCTTCTCTTTTTTTATAGAAGTTTCTTCATGAACTTCACATAGGATGGCATTTGCTCGAGAGCCTTCGCAAAAGGTATGTTAATGTGAAGTTTCTTAAAAACTTCTAAGAATTTACTAAACCGTTTCTCTTCTTTCTTCAGTTCATCTCCCACACTTTTCAAAGAAGTGTTATGACTTTCAAAGTTTTCACCTTCAACTAGCTCTTCATTTTCCTTTTCAATCATCACCTCTTTTCTAGGACTTGGTTTTATTACCTTTCCACTTCTTATAGTGATGGCCTTTACATACTCCTTCAGGTTGACTACCGTATCACTTGGAAAAGAACCTTGAGGCCTATCAGCAAGTTATCTTGCAATTTGGCCTACTTAAGTCTCCAAATTACGAATGGAAGCTTCTTGATTTCTAAAGTCACTTCTTTTTGTCTCCATGAACATCGAGGTTTGTTGCATAAAGGAAGTAGTCTGTAGAGTCAAACTGCTAGAGCACTTTCCAAAGAAGACTTTTTTCTCATTTGATTGAGGTTTAGAAAAAGAGCTCTGATATTATTGATGTGGCTTGTGAGAGGCATTTAGGTTATTTTAATTTTTCCAAGAGAAATTTGGATGATTTCTTCATCCCAGATTGTATGTCTAAGAATAGGGATTATTTTTAATCTTGTAATGATTCCCCATATAGTTGACATTCTCAGATGTAGAATTAAACATATTGCCTAGGCAATCCTCATTAGAGTGGCTTCCTAAATAGAAATTATAGGCAATAGTTGGATGGTTAATGGCACTCACATTGGCTACATAAAATTTCTTGTTTAACTCAACCATTTGTTGGGTTATCAAGTTGTTTTGGGCTAAAAGGGCGTCAAGAGTACCCAATTCCAACATTCTAGCACTCTTTTTTATCATAGTCCTCTCCCTACGACTTTGGTAATCATTGGAAGTCATCATAGCAAATAATTCCATTGCTTGCTTAGGGGTCTTGCAGTTTAAAGATCCTCTTACTGCGACATCCACCATAGTTCTTATTTGGGGAAGCAATCCATCATAAAAAACTTTAAGCTTAGTTCCAAATTTCAAATGAGTGATGAGGGCATTTCCTCAAAATATCATTGTACCTCTTACATGATTCACTTAAAGATTCTATCTCTTGTTGCTTGAATGAGGTGATCTCAGTTTTTATTTTGGAGGATCTAGATGGAAGGAGGTACCAAGTAAGGAATTTATGTACTAAGTTTGCCCAAGTTGTCACACTATCCTTTGGCATAAAATCCAACCAATTGCTTGCTTTATCCCTTAATGAGAATGAGAAGAACCGAAGTCTAATTGCTTCTTCACCTACCGCATTTAACTTCAATGTATCACAAATTTGCAAGAAACATGATGTATGTGTATTGGGTTCTTTAGAAGAATGCCCACTAAACAGGTTATACTGAATCAACTAGAGTAAGGTAGGCTTAAGCTCGAAGTTGTTTGCTTCTATGGAAGGTTGGGCTATGCAAGCACCATATCCTTCCACAATTGGGATATTATAATCCATGAGAGTTCTTAGAGAAGGAGTAGGAGGTAGATTTTGCCATTGGTCTTGATTTTGGTCTGCAATTGTTGTTGGTTGAGCCTATCCAGCTTCTTTAGTTTTCCTTCGATGTCTGTGATCCAACCTTTCAATTTTTCAGTCGAATATTAATGAGCTTGGGTTAGTGGTACCTCGTATAAAACAAGGGATTGTGTAAGGATGTAAAAGAAAAACAAAAGTATGATGAAGTATAATAGTAAAACTTGAAGTATAACTGTAAAGATAAAAGTAAGGCCCAAACTACAACCCTGCTAATTACTCTGAATATTGTTAAATATCGTCGATCCCTCACAATGGTGCCAAAATTTGATGCAATTTTTTCTGACAACTGTATCGGATCGTAACTAGTAGTAAAGTGAGAGAAAAATATCATCCTCAGAGATTGACTTTTAATAACTACTAATTTCACTAGTTTAAGTTATATTTGGACAAATGAAAGGGTTAAGTGAATTGAGATTAAATTTGACTAAAAGTAATTTAAATTAAGAGCAAGAAATTAACTAAAGCAACTAAGAATTACACAATAACAAAGCAAGTATAAGGGATTGATTTCACTTGACTCCTAATCTAATTAATTTATAGACAAACTAATCTTTGAGTCGTTAGACAATGCTTCAATATAATTGCAAATTCTTTTTAATGGTGATTAAGTTCACAAGAATGAGAAAGAGGCTACAAACTCAGTAGAAAAGAGGTTCCGCTTCTTCACCAATGTGCCTTAGCAGAGCTCCCTTATTCTCCAGCCAAAAGATCTATTTTCTCTCTCTATTTCCTCCTTAAATAACCTCTGTCTCATGCAGGTCAGAAGCTAGGTGTCTAGGTGCCATGGCTAGTGCCTAGGGCTCCACGTAGCAAAAACTTTAGGGTATGGCGCCCTATGGCTCCCTGGGCTCCACCTTGTGATTTTTAGACAGAGACTTTGGCTGCTGGTGCCTTGGGGTGCCCTGTCTGGCACTTGGGGCTCCACAAGATAGGAGTGAGGCTGATAGTTCATATGCTTGCCTGGGGCATCAAGTGTTTGGGCTACAGTAAACTTTAATTCTCCAACTTGTATCAGTCTAAAAAATTACATCTGCAAGAAAATAAAATAAATTACTCCAAAAGGTAGAGAAAAGAGGATTAAAACAAGATAAAAGAAAACTAAAACTGCACAAAGAGACTAAGAAAAAATAAAGGCAAAGAGTGCGAAAAGGCAAGAAAAATAAGATCAAGGTTAAGAAAAAACATGTTAAAAATCAATGAAATGATCAAAATATAGGACTTATCATATAAGGTTAGGTATACATATGGGATATATGTATATCTTTGGCATTTAACCTAAAATGGGTCATAAGGATAGGGCTTATTTATATCTTTGGAGACATAAGGAAGGGATTATTTATTTACAATTTCTTGGTTACTTAGACATCATTCTACATGTTACTTTCTTGATTTATGGTTGTGTTTTATTGTTAGGAATGAAATATTTATATGTGCTAATGACTATAAATTATTGTTTGGAATAAATTTTATAATGTGAGTTATGGAATGGTAAAATTTTTCATTTGCAAAATCATGTACTTGTAGCCTAAGGTCAGTGGTCATTTGATTCTTATGGTTTAGTTAACAAATCTTATATTTAATCTTATAGCTCATCTTGTGGATTTAAATTATAAATTGAAAAGTTGGCACGTCAACCTCACTTCAATTGATCCCTTCAGTGATTTAAAAATAGACGGTGATTAATCATTAGTTTGTAACTGTTGTTTATTTAACAGAGTTATATACTTAATTCTCATATTTCATCTTTTAAGTTATTGGGCATTCACTGAGTATTAATATACTCACTCTTCTTTACTTTTGGCTTGTTTCCAAAGTTTGTAGTTGAAGCTGATAGTCTCAAAAAGAGTAACAGTCCTCTAGTTCCACAATCTCTTGTTTTTCTGGGAATTGGCCTTTCTTGTTTGCTTAGAAAGTTTTGCTTTAAATTTTCAGAAGCTGCTCTGTGATCATGTGAGTTACCTAGGTCGTGTCTGTAAGTTCGTTGTCGATCCTGGGTTATAGATAAATCTTGGAAATTTAGGATTGGAATACATAATTTTTCTCCATATATAAATGTATTATTTAAGGAACAAAATGAGAAATTATTATTTTCTTCATTTCTCCTTAGTTGTGAAAAATGTAACTCTTCAATGATTTATGTTAAATGTTGTATATTCCTAGTTGTTGCATTTTTGCCGGATAGGCTTATGAGGTAAGAGTAATTTTACCTCCGTGCCAATCACATATCTCACTTTGGGGTGTGACAATTAATCACCCATAAAACCAATCACATAAGAATATAATGTAATTCAGAATAATTTACAACAGTAAACAAATCAATCAATTACACAAATTTCTCACACCAACCAGGTCGTCAGGGTACCTCTGGATTATTGGCCACGGCTGCTGCTACATCTACCCTTATTGCTCCATAAATAAATCTCCATATGGCTTTATGTAATTCCCCATGGGGTGCACCATGAGCCACATACTCATCTCAGTCATTTACAATCCAGCAACATAACATGTATTCAGCATAACTCATCACAAAGATAGCAACATATCATATCTTCACATAACCATCTATCAATCAATAAGTTCAATGTCAACACATCTTAGTCCAATACATATATTATTCACAATCCATAATACAATCAACGAATTTAATACACAGATGAGCCACAATTTCTTACTTCAATCATAAGATCAAGATGCATATATGTGTGTATACGCATATATATATATATATATATATATATATATATGTATTTACTAAACTAAACTTTCCAACGAGTATCTTACAAGTGGATGTAAATCTATGTGTATCTGCATATACCTTATGACTAAACAATTACGTATATTTACTTATGTGTGTGTGTATATATATATATATTCATATATATCTTCTTAAATTAAAGACATAAAACTTCATGTACTTACATGTAGATATGGATCAGATCGGCGGGTTGGCTTTTTTTTCTTTTTTTTTTCTTTTTTTGCTTTCTTTCTCTCTTGCTACTCATCTTTCTAGATCAATAATTCAAAATCTACCTGAAGTTGATCTCCTATATTTACAGTAGTCTCCTATCATTGTCATTAAGCTTTTGATCTTTATTGAGAATTCGAAGAAGATTGCTTTCTGGTTCTGGTATGTATGAACCAGATTTGTTTCATATGAACCAGAAACATAAATTTTTGGTTTTGGTTACAAACTAAGGGAGAAACTGAGAAAAAAGTACAGAGATGAAGTGCTAGAGATGGAGTGCTAGAGCGTGGAGGAGGAGAAGAGCTGAAGAATTGATGTCGACGGAGTGGACACAAAGACATTGAGGAGACAGAGTGCCGAAGTGGAGTGGTTGAGGTGGAGCAATTGTGGTGTGTGATTGGAGACCGGAGAAGAAGCTGGAAAAGAGAGACCAAAAAAGTAAGGTTGAAAGCTATGAGATGTGAGACTCAAAGAGTGAGAGTGATGAAAGAAGAATTTAGAACTAGAAGAGTGAAGAACTAGACTATATATATATCTATATACATCAAGTTAGCAGATTGGGTTGGGTTGAAAAATTTTCAACCTACCACCCAACACGCTGGTAATTAGGTTCCGTTTTTTTGACCCAACCCAACTTTGCATGTTGTGTCGGGTTGGTCGGGTTGGCAATCTGATGCTCACCCCTATATGTATTCATTTTCATATGTTCCAACTAAAAGTTGAATGTATACTTACATATGCACTTTCATATCTTATGGATCAATATGAGAAATATATATATATATATATGTACATATACACATTTTAAAATATACCCTTCATACTCTATTCATGAAAGAACATATTTATATATATACATATCCACACACATTTACTTAATTATGTTTCACCATCTCATTTAAAGCACAACAACAACATGATGCTCAACATACCCTTATATGTAATTCATCACTCTCTTTAATTTAGATACATTACATGCTTTTACTATGATGCAAAGGATCATAAAGAAATAATCACTTAGCTATCGGAAGCTTTAACACACTCATCTTAACTCTGAGCTAAGTTTCTACTCTTCAAACTGGAGAAGGATGCCACAGATCTTATTGAATGCCTAGAGGACAAGTAAAGCAAGAAACAACACTAAAACAGAACAAAGAATACCAAACACTCAACCTTATTCTGTTTTGAGGTCACTTTCAAGTCCAAATTTTAGAAAAATTCTAGTATTAATCTATAGCTCCAAAAATCATGAAACTTGGTACAGAACCTTCTTTACATGTTAACATACAATGGTAAAAATTTCATATTAAAATTCCCTCATTGGACTCCTCTACAGATCTCATTAGTGACCCTAAACTAGAGCTGTCAGATTTTCGTATAGGTGTTGTTTTATGCTTTTTAGACATAGCTAATCGTGTCCAAATGCAATGAAATTTTGCAGGGAGATAAGAAAATGTCTTAGCTATGTGTCATAAAATTTTTAGTCCAAAATAATATCATGTAATTACCCAAACATAGTTAACGCCTAACCTATCTAGGTTTGTTCTGCACAAAATAAGATTTTGTTCTTGGATTAGTTTACCAAGCTAAACAACAACAACAAAGCTTTATCCCACTAGGTGGGGTCGGCTGTTTACAAAGCTAAACTCTTACAAAAATTTTAAAATGTCCCAATTTAAATAATTAAGATTCCAAGAGTTCCTCATAAAAATTTCAAGCTTTAAAGGCTTCATTTGGTCACCCAAAATACAAAAAAAGATGATCAGCCTTGTTTTCATATTCTCAAATTTTCAGCTATTATTTTAGGTTCATTAAGGGTACCAAACCAGCACAAAAAATTTGAAATAATATAGGCATATTATTGGACACCATATCAAATTTCATACTAAATTTCATAACCATTGAAATTCATTTCATACCTGAAATAGTTCAAACCATTCATAACAGTAAATAACAAGTAGAAAAATTCTGCAGAAACATAACCAGTGTTGTTCTTAGTCTCCTTACCATTTCCTTTTCTATTTCAAATCGTATTTTTCTATTTTTATCTTGATTACAACTCATTAACTCCTTTCTAAACATAAGAAATTAAATCCTATTCACTATATTGTTAAACAAAAAATTATGCAGAATATACATTAAACCAATGTTCCTCTCATTCTTTATTTTCTACGCTTAGCATTTTCTTTTTGGTTTGCTTCCCTTTGTTGTAAAATTTATTGTCACCATCACAGTCTGAGTCATATCTTAAGAGACATTATCCTTAAGAAAAATTATTCTGCGACTATAGAAATTATTCTGCGTTTACAGCACTTTTTCCAGAATTAAATAGACCTTTCTAAGTATTTATTCAAGAACTAAAACACTCATGTACTAGAACAACAGAAACTTAAAACATGTAACTTAGAAAGTTTAAGAGCAAAGAAAGAAGAGAGAAGATAACTTTTAATTGTCTCTATCAAAAAATGAGGAGGAATGAGCCTTTTTATAAGCACAAAGGTATAACAGTAAAAGACATGGATATAAAAGACTTTTAATAGCAATTAAAAAATAGTTACGAAATATTAAAAGCTATTAAAAACCGTCTCATCCCTTTTACTCTTTTTTGAAATATCAATAAGACACTATTTTCCAATAATTCCCTATACATTTCGAAAGATATTTTTGAAAAAACTTTTGGGTTATGTACATAGATGTAGATGCATTAATCTGGTGTCTTTATTTAGACTATGAACCTGATCTAGACAGATAAGATATAACTTACAGAGTAAGTAGTGAAGCATATAACTTCTATGAACCAAAATACTCTTGTAGTAAGTTAGGGATCTTACCTATCACATCTCACCTTCCACAATTTCTACTATTAACGTTGTTGTACGCGTTATTTTAGCCGTGTGTGTGTGCCTGGTAATCTTGAGTGCTCATGATCTCATGAGAGCAGCCCCACTCTATACTCATATAGGTGACTTCATCAAGTGTATCTGCAATAAATACACTACCCTTAAGGAAGGTCTATGAAAATCTTTAAGAGCTTTTGCTCAACCACTAATCAATGCATTCTAGCACTTTTCACACTTACACCATAGAAAGGGACTGAGAAAGATAGTGCTAGTAGAATTAATAGACGACTTGTTATTATCCATATGAACCTTCTTCATGGGATCTCCAATCACAAAGGTTGGGTTACCGCCTCTATTAATTATCAATTAGCTTATTTCTACTTTCCCTTGATGTGTAAAGGACTAATTTCCTTCCTACATGCATGTTTAGTTAGAGAATTGACCCAATTGACTTCACATAATCTATTGATAGAACTTTTTTCATCTTTTAACAGATGTTTAATTATTTTGTGTCTCAAATATAAGTAACACAAGTATTTGTTCTTATCATTGAAAGTCTATTCTTTACCGTGGTTATTGCTGCTTGGAAATCACAATACATAGACACTAACATCATTGGGCTCTTACCTAACAAAAAGATTTGCTAAGAAATTTTCCAACCACGTAGTCTCATTTTTAGCAAACTCTAGAGTAATAAACTCTGATTTTAGAGTGAATCTAAAATTTTCTCCAAGATATCATCTCACCACCTAAGCTGAGGCTTAACCACGAATGAATTTTTCCAATTTAAATCAAAGATTCAGTTAATATCATTGTATTCTTCTAATATAATTGAAATCCACTTTAAATGATACCGTAATTCATGGTACCTCTCAAGTCTTTCATTGGAGTTGTTTACATATAGACAATCATTTGACATACAACATATGATATGTCAGTCTAGATAAAGTTTATTAAATATAACAGAGACTCATCTTTGTATTCCTTAACTAAATGTTAAAATCATAAAGAGTTTTTCACCAGTTTGTCATCTCAATGATCAAACTTTTAAGACATTTTAAACATAATATTCTTATGATAGCAAAATATTATCACCTTTCCTTGTGATTTTAATCACAAAATCATATTTACTTCACTCGAGTCTTTCATGTCATCATTAAACATAAAGGAACATTTGACTTCATGTAACATCCATGCCATACATATACAGACAAATGTCCATCCTTACCATCTATTACTTCCACATATATACACATCCCTCCTTATTTAAAAGAGATATTTTCACTGATCACTTTAAGTAAATATTAACAACATAATATTTAAGGTTTTAGAATGAATTTATTTCCCTTATGGTTGTGCAACATAAATTTTGCAAAATGCCCCCACATTTTTAAATCTATAAGAATATGGCTCCACAACTCATATAAAACCTCATAATTATTATAGATGAGCATCAAATGTATAACATATATACGCATCTATATTCATTCACCATATAATATTATTTATCAAGAAAATAATTATACAGAATTATTTAAGAACTTTTCAATTTCATTTTTGTGACCAATAACCCAACAACATTGTACCTCTTTGTACAATAGAAGTGTTTTCATGGATTAGCAGTAGAAAATGATAACTCCAATTTTTATATATATGGCATATCAACATCTCAATGAGATGGTTTCCTCAATTTTCAAATTGACTCAAAAGTTTTTATATGCCAATCAATATCCACAGAGGATTTTGTCACAATTCCACAAAAAAATTATATTCCAAAAAAAACTCTCAAATACTTAAGATGAAGCCATTTCGAATTCTCAAATTAAAACCCTCACATATATGTTTATTTCAAGAATTCCACATTAATAAAATTCTCAAAACAGAGAATTTTTAAATAGTTAACATATAATCTTTAAGAAAGCCTTTTCATATTGTCAATAGTTATGTCAATAGAAAATTATAAGATATACTCAATACTCAAATATCAAACCCGTAAAATTTCTATTAAGCAACAACATTATTAATTATTGACCATAAAATATTATTTTTAACAGAAAAATTATATATTTTTATAACATATAACAATATACTTTATATCCCCCATTTGTTGTTATAAAAATAATACCCAAAAAAAAAATTCTTCTTGCCCCCATTACTAATAAAAATTCTCAAAAAAGAGAAAGATTAAAATAGTGACTCATATCTCGTGACATAAGGAGAAGAAATCACCATTGCATAAATTTTCTTCATGAGCAAAAATTGATCACTTGATGATCACTAAAAAAATTATGAGTTGTGCTCATAAAAAAAAATACCATATGATTATTTCACCTCATGTATATGATATTTTGCTAGTGGATCAAATCAATATGCATTTGCTCTGCATAATGCAAATGCTATTTTATATATAGATTTGCCCTTATATATATATATATATATGTATGTATGTATGTATGTATGTATACACACAAATTTACTTTAAAAGAATTTCTCCAAACCAAGTTAAAAGAACTTGTAAAAATAATATAGATATACAAAACAATATATAGCTAAAGCTAAAGTTCTATAACAATGTACTTCATTATAAGTATCTTATATAGTGAAAAATTCTTTCTCATAAATAAAATCTCCTTTTGTGAGCAACAACCAAAAAAATTTTTTATAAGCCTACAAAAAATTAAAATACACGTAATTGAAAATCAAATATTTATCACCTTAAATAAGGTGTCAGAAATACCATATACTTAAATTCTAATATTTTTCACACACACACACACACACACACACACACACATATATGTTTTCATCTTCATATAATTAATTGCAATGACAGCCAACATTAAAAAGGCTTAATAGAGTGTCATGAAGCAAAGAAAGGCAAAGTACACATACGCATAAAAAGGCCATGATCAATATATATATACATTTTCACACTACTACATGTACCAAAAATGGCTATATATACCTATTGGCCTTTTAAGAAAGAAATAAAGGCATTGATGATAATAAAGAAAAGAAGCAAATGTTCAAACGGAAAGCACGCACAACCATTATATATATATATATATATTAAAAGCACTCTAATGGCCCATCATTTATATATGTATTTATGCAGACACTCACAGATATATCAAGTCAATCATTAATTCCCAAAGCATAAATTATACCCACAAAAAAAATAAAATCACTTAGAAATATACATTGATACACCAAAAATGAGGCCCACAGTTTCCAAAGAATAATTATAAATTACTAATTATAATTATCTTGAAAATTAATATTTTATATAATAAATCTCCAACATCCTATGTATATACACATATATGTAGCTAGTAAATTGAAAAAATCAAATTCCAAGACAAAATACCATGTAACTAAAATCAACAAATGTTAAAAAAAATATTATCAGCATCCCTTAAGGAGATAATCAAGGTGCGACTATGGCAGCGTTGGTTTCCTTAAGATTGTTATAAAATTTGCCGTCATCAATACAGTTTGAGTCGCATCTTAAGAGACATTGTCCTTAAAGAAAATTATTCTATGAAACTTTCTCTAGGATTAAACAGACTCTTCTAAATGTTCATTCAAGAACCAGAACAGCAGAAACTTAAAACATGTAACCCTAGAAAATTTAAGAGCAAAAAGAAAAGAGAGAAGATAACTTATAACTGTCTCTATCCAAAAAATAAGGGGGAAAAGCCTTTTTATAAGCATAAAAGTGTAACAGTAAAAGAATAGATATAAAAGTCTTTTAATAGGAATTAAAAAACAGTTACAAAATATTAAAAGCTAATAAAAATCATCTCACCCATTTTACTCACTTTTGAAATATCAACAAGACACTATTTTTCCAACACTCTTTTAGCCTCTAAATCCCATTTTAAATTAGGTTATAACTCACTAAATTCTTCATAATAAATTAATTTTAACTTCAGTTAATTCTCATATGGATTAAGAAAACATTTATGTGTATCAACCTATTTTTCTGTAATGTGAGTTTCTTCTCGGTTTAGCTTGCCAATTCAGTCTTGTAATTGGATTTAATCCTGATTATATTATATTCAACTTCTTCTACACATAAACAAGATGAAAGGAACAAATTAAACTCATGGTTCAAAAGGAATTTATGCTTACCCAATACACAAGCTCTGTTTCTCAATTTAGCCTTCCCTTTACATCATCTACTCAGTTTTTGCATTCCTATACTCCTTCTAGGCTTCTAGCTTAAATTTTGGCCAGAACTTAATGTTTTCTGGTCTTATCTTAGTCTCATAGTTTGCTACCTAAAACCTAGTAAGATTCGAACTCCTAGAACTAATTCTTTTTACAGGTTTCACTCTCTCTAAATGAAAAGATCTCCCTATATTTTATGTTCAAAAAATAGAGTTCTTTTTTCTCTCTTCTCTCAGTTTGCTGATAGAATTTTGGGAAGAGAAGATGGTGAGCTTCACGGGAATGGAGGAAAAAAGGCTCACAATAATAGTAGAGAAAAAGGAAGTTTTTGGGAGATGACATCATAGTTTCTCTTTCTCTTTCCTGATAATTCAAGTCGACTAAATGTTGGAAGGAGAAAGTGGAATACAGGTGTATAGTTCTAAGGCTACCAACACAACTTCTTTGGTCTAAATATTGAAAGTCTACTCTTTTTCCTTTCAATTAGGTCCTTAATTTATTAGGTAACATTCTATGTGTGCTTCTCAAAATTAGTTTATGATTCTTTTCTTCCATTTTTTATCTACTTATTTATTTATTTACTACTTTATTTTATTTCCTATTACAAATTTATCCTCAGTATATCCAAAATTCAAAATTTTAATTCCTCAAAATAAGTTTCTGTTTTTTTTTGACTTTGATGGTTCACCGTATTATTAAAAAAATCTAGGATTACAATTGAAGGATCTTCATCAAGATTTATAACATAAATATTATTGATCCTTTGACCAATAAGCTTAATTTGGTTATCAGTAATATTTTCAACTATGGAACGGTTTGATTAAAAAATCACTCAAAGCCTTTGTCACATAATTGACTAAGACTAATGAAATTATGATTGAGGCCTTCAACAAATAAAATATTCTCAATAGAAGTTCAAAAGTTCTTACTAACCTTACCTATACCCTTTATCAAACCTTTGTTATCTCCACTAAAGGTCACTTCGCCTTCTCTTGGAGTCAAAGAGAGGAATTTGGATTAGTCACTAATCTTATGCTTTGAGCAACCACTATCTAAATACCACTTCCCACTTTTAGCCTTGAGAAAACCTACACCACAAGATCAAGGTTTCTCTTTAGGTACCTAAATTTGTTTGGGTCCTTCTTGGTTAGATGTTCCCTTGGGTATCCATTTCTTTTTGTTCGCATATGGAATTTTTTTTACACCAACAAGATTGAGAATTATGTCCTTTTAAATCGTAACGAAAACAAGTGGTGAAGGGGCTACTTGATATTGTTGCTTGAACAAAGAAATTCTTATAGTATTTTTTTGCTAACTTTGGGTTTATATCCCAATCCAACTTTGTCAAATACATATATCTAATGTCCAAGTAATATGTTCAAGTTGTCTCTTTCTTTTGTAAATTTTGAAAGAGTGTTTTTCAAATCCTCATTCTCTTTTTCTAATTTAGCACATTTACAACAGGGACAATTTTGACTTGAAGAAGAAAGTAATGTCTTTAAGCTTGTATTTTCTTCTTGTGAAAGCTTGTTTTGATCTTCAAAATATCCTCAAGTAAAGAAATCTTTTGTCTTGAAATACTTAGCTTCTTTGCAAGCTTTAAAGATTTATTATGTAATTCTTCAAATGCATCTTGTAATTCATCAAAGGAAGGTAAGGATTCAAGAGACTTTACCTCCTCATCATCCTTAGCCGTGAGACAAAGGTTGGCTTCGTTATTTGTCTCTTCTTCATCGGAGTCACTATCTACCTATATAGAAGAAACATAGGCTTTCTTCTTCCCTTTGTCATAACCTTTCTTCCCTTCTTACTTCTTAAGGAATTGAGGGCAATCTCATTTGATATGCCTAACCTTCATGTATTTATAACAAGTAAGGCCTTCCTTGTTGTTATCTTGGTCCTTCCTCCATCTTCTAGTGTTCTTTCTTTTTAAGAAGTTGCTGAATTTTTAGACCAAGAGTTCAAGGTCCTAATTATTCATTTCAAGCTCTTCATCTCCTTCATCACTATCAAATTCCACTTTTTTTGGAAGAGGATGATTTGAGTGAGAGAGTTTTGTTTTTCTTGGTTTCCTCTTCATGCCTCATCTCTACTATCTTAGATTCATAATTTTGGAGATCCCTAAAGAGTATTATGATAAAAACCATTGATTCTCTTCTCACTTCCATGATTGATATCCTCTTGGCCTCCTATTCCAGTGTGAGATATCTTATCACCTTGGTAGTTTGTGATTTTTCTGAATAAACAACACCAAGAGCTTTGAGATGGTTAGTGATATGAATAAATCTTAATTACATTTCATGAATACTCTCACCGGGTTTCATTTTAAAATTTTCATATTCAAAAGTAAGAGCACTAATTTTTGATTCTTTAACTCTAATTGTCCCTTCATGTCTTACTTCCAAAATATCCCACATTTCTTTGGCACTAGTGTTAAGTTCTCAAATTAACACTAATTTGATGTTTTTTATTTAATGATTTTTCCTCCAACCTACTTGATTAAGCATCTAAGTCTTATATGTCCTAATTAATCAAGTCTTAAGATCTAATAGCCTTTTATGGATTTTAATACTGAATGCAACTTTTGATTGAGATTTATGCTACTTTTGTAAATTAATTGTAGGTTATAAATGATGGAGTCCATTGGAAGAGAAGAAGCAATGGTTCTACTGAGCAAAGAAGATAAAAAAGGAAGTGGAAATCTGTAACTCAGAGCTTGAGCGGAAAGATTGGAACTGCAGCAAAGAAGTCAGATAAGGCTGTGTTGTTCTACCTTTTACTGCTACAGCGGTGATTGATTTTGCTGCTACCCTTAACGCCATGCTAAAGAATTTTTGGTTCTGCTTTCTTGTGCTCCACCACTGCAGTAGTGAAGTCATGCCGCTACAACTATGATCCGAGAAACATGCCACATTAGAAGGTTTTAAATAGCTACAAAGGTTACTTTCTTAGGTCATTCTGATACGGAGGAGAGCTGGAGATGCCGTTTTTGCTAAGAATAGAAGGGGAAACCTGATTCTCAAGGCTTGGGCGCTTAAATCCATCATCCATCTTCAGATTCATGGCTATTTCTACCTCTATTATTGTTTTCTGTCATTTCTATTTCATGAGTAGGTAGATTTTCCTTCTAGAGTTACTATGAACTCAACTCCAGAGTAGATTTTGTCTCTCTTTCATGTATTCACAACTTTTATTCAATTAATATATGTCTTCTTATTCATTTTACTAATGCGTTGTATAGATTTAATCAATCTATATATTTTGCTCGTTAGTTTTACCAATCTCAGGAGAGGGAGGTGAGACTAGAAATCTGAATAAGAAGGATGAGTGTGTGAACTTTCACTTAATAGTTTTTGCTTGTTAGCTTATAGAAATATTAGTTAATCTTGTTTAATCATAGCTAGGTTGGTTAGTATAAACTTAACTTACTTGATTAAGTAGGTGTTAAGTATCTTAATTAAAGTTCGGAATAATTTTTTTCAATTAATAGATTAACCTACGATTAACTTACATAGTTAATAAAATTGTAAGTATGTGAGAGAGGTATTGCATTTTCTAAGACAGAAGAGAGGGATTAGTGACTCTAGGCTTTTTAATGGATTAATTTCATCAATCTGTGTGTTTGTTCACTGTTAATTTGAGAAAACCTTATAAGAAAAATTTATTGTAGCTTGCTTTTCACTTTGTCAGTTCTTGATTAGAGCTGTCTTCGATCTAAACAATTTTCTTTAACTAATTTTGTCAAATTTTTTTATTTAGTCCTCAAGGGCACGATAATTTTACTCTTTTAATCACTATATTACTTGTGTAACTAATGCACTTGCTAAATCGCTAACAAGTTTTTGGCACCGTTGCCAGAGAAAAACGATCATGTAATATTAAAGGAAATTTGAAAGTGCTAGATTAGACACTTCTTTGTTGTGTATGTCGTTTTGTTTAGTTTTCTTTCTTTCCTTTATTTTCTTTTTGATTATTTAGTTATTTTAGTTTTTCTTGTGTTGATTTGTGCTACTACATTTTTCCATTGTTAATTGGTGTCTCCTTACTATCTATGCGAGGTACCATTAACCAAGCTGATCTTCTCTTCAATCCCAAAATTGAAAGCAAGGAGAACCCGGAAAGAAGCTAAAGGTAGAAAAACCCAAGAGGGGCAAGTTTCTCTAGAAAAAATAGTAGAAGATAATGTGAATCTGGGAGGTATTGAAAACAATTTGGGGAAATAGAGCTGTAAATTTGCAACAAGATGACAATAGAGTTGTGTGGGACTATGCCTCACCTAATAATGCTGGATACGCTTCCAACATAGTGAAACCCCCACTCCAGACCAATAATTTTGAGATCAAGGTGATTTTGATGAATTTCATCCAATATAATCAATTTGAAGGAAGTCCCATAGAAGACTCGAACAACCATATCATAAATTTTTTGGATATTTGTCTCCTTGAGGGATATGGCAAAAGGCTGGTTGAATGGTCCACCAAGAAGGAGTATCACGACTTGGGATGAACTCTAGAAGAAGTTTTTAGATAAATTCTTTTCTCCCTCAAAGTCAATCAAGTTGAGTAATGAGATTACTATACAAAGGCGAAAGTTTATATAAGGCTTGGGAATGATTCAAGGACCTCCTAATGAAGTGTCCAAATCATGGTCTTCTAGAGTGGTAACAGCTCACTATCTTTCACACTTATCTCATATATAAGACTCGAGATAATTAATTGAACGCCGCAGCTAACGATGCTTTAATGGCGAGATCAATAGTGCAAGTAAAAGAGATAATAGAGACTATGGGGGCAAGCCAAAATACGTCTAGCCAGGCCAAAAAATGCTTCAATGAGGGGGTTATGGAATTAGACACCCTAAATGCTTTGTTAGTCCAAAATGAAGCATTAACTAAGAAAGTTGATATGTTGTGCTCAAGATAAATTGTATCGGCGAAGGTGAATACAATAGTAATGTCAGATGCAAAATGTGATTTCTATGGAAGGGCTCATGTCAATAGGTGTTGTGAGGAATTTGCTTTAGTGGAGCAATTGAATTACATGAGTAATCTACAAAGGAACCAGAATACCTCGTATTCCAACATTTATCATCTGAGCTCAAGAAATCATCCTAATTCCTTTTAGAGCAATAATCATTGCGTGAATCCCTCAGCCTCATCTTTTAGTAAGCCATCTCATCCTTCTGGCTTTAACAATCAAAGTAATTATCTTCTCTAAAATAGAGCTCCACCACTTCAGGTGGAGAAGAAGTCATAAATGGAAGAAATATTCATGAAATTTATGGAGAAGGTTGAGGTGATAAGCCAAACTAAGAGTATTGCCATTAAGAATTTAGAGACCCAAATAGGCCAATTGGCTATTGCTCTGAATAGCAGGCCATAAAGCAACATTCCCAATGACACAAAAAATAACCCCAAGAGGGATGGAAAGGAATACTGCAAGGTCATAACTCTTTAAAGTGGGAAGTAACTTCCTAAAGCTTCTATTCCAAATATTTAGAAGCAAGATGATAGTATTGACAATCAGGTAAGAGTTAAAGAGCAACCACAATGAGGGGTGAATATAGATGAAAATGATGCTCAAAAGACCAATGATAAGAAGGAAGCAACAATGAAAGAGAAGTCTAAAGAGGAAATATCTACACCTTCATCTTCTTCCTCTTCGAGAATCATTCCTCCTATTCTATTTCCTCAAAGGTACAAAAGGTAGAACTTGGATTAGCAATATAAAAAGTTCTTGGAGATTTTAAAGTAGCTTTACTTCAACATCCCATTCGCAGAGGTATTAGAACAAATGCCCATTTATGCTAAGTTCATGAAAGATATTCTGTCAAGAAAAAGGTGATTGGGGAAGTTTGAAATAGTAGCTTTAACTCAAGAATGTAGCTCCATTCTTCAAAAGAAGTTGCCTATCAAAATGTAAGATTTGGGTAGCTTTGTAATCCTATGTAACATTGAAAAAAATTTTCCCAGTAAAGCATTATGTGATCTAGGAGCAAGTGTGAATCTAATGCTGCTCTTTATTTTCAAGAAATTGGTTTGGGAGATGCTAGGCCCACCACAGTGACACTTCAACTAGCTGACCATTCACTGTGTTATCCGAATAAAATCATTAAGGATGTACTTGTCAAGGTAGACAAGTTATATTTTTCAACTAATTTTATTATCATGAACTATGAGGAAGATAAGGAGATGCCAATCATTTTGAGAAGACCTTTTCTCACAACGGGGAAAAATATTAATTGATGTTCATAAAGGAAAGATGACCATAAAGGTTAATGATCAAGAGGTAACATTCAATATGAACAAGGCAATGAAGTCACCTGATGATCCAGATGAATGTTATTTCATAAAGATGATAGATAAGGAATTTGTTGGGTATTTTCAAGATGCTATGAGTAAAGACTTTTTGGAGGCATCTTTAACTTTGGGGGCGAAAAGTGAAAAAGAAGTAGTAAAAGAAGTGATGAGCTTATTGGATGCTTCAAAACCATCATATAATCCTAAACACTCATTCGAAGCATTGGATATATCCTTTAGAATTACATCCCCACTTAAACCTTTAATGGAAGAGCCCCTAGTGCTTGAGCTAAAGCCCCTACCTGCAAACCTGAAGTATGTATACCTTGGGGAATCAGAACACGACTAATCATTATCTTTTCTACTTTGACTGAAGATCAAGAAAGAAAATTGGTAGTGGTCTTGAAGGATCATAAAAGAGCAATTGGATGGTCCATAGCTGACATTAAGGGTATCAGCCCATCTATATGCATGCATAATATTAATATAGAAGAGGAACACAAATCATCTGTAGAGCACCAAAGAAGACTATACCCGAAAGTGAAAGAGGTGGTCAAGAAAGAAATTCTAAAGTGGTTAGATGCAAGGATTACTTATCCCATTTTGGATAGATCCTGGTGAGCCTAGTTCAATGCATACCTAAGAAGATAGGCATGACTATAGTGGTTAACGCCCGTAATGAGCTACTTCTAACTAGAACGGTAACTAGGTGATGAGTTTGCATGGATTACAAAAAGCTGAACAATGCCACTAGAAAAGATTATTTCTCATTGCTATTCATCGACCAAATGTTGGACCGTCTAGCTGGAAAAGAGTTTTTCTATTTTCTTGATGGATATTTGAGGTACAATCAAATTGCAATAGCCTCAGATGATCAAAAAAGACACATATGCCCCTATGGGACCTTCGCTTTCTCAAGAATGTCATTTGGATTATGTAATACACTGATAACTTGTCAAATGTGTATAAAGGCAATATTCTTGGATATGGTTGAGCAATGTTTAGAAGTCTTCATGGATGACTTCTTAGTGTTTAGGCTCTCATTTAAAGATTGTCTGAAAAATCTAGAAAAGGTTCTAAAAAGATGTGAAGATACAAACCTTGTGCTTAACTAGGAAAAATGCCATTTCATGGTTCAAGAGGGCATAGTGTTAGGGCATAAAGTATCAAAGAAAGGTTTGGAGGTTGATCGAGCAAAGATTATAGTAATAGAGCAACTACCTCCCTCAACATCTGTTAAAGGAGTCAGAAGCTTTCTTGGGCATGCTAGGTTTTACCGGTGATTTATTAAAGACTTCTTTAAGGTGTTCAAACCCCTTTGTAAATTATTGGAGAAAGATGTGCCATTTGACTTCATAGAAGAGTGTAAGAAAGCTTTCGAGGAGCTAAAGCAGAAGTTAGTAACTACACCGGTGATGGTTGCACCAGATTGGGAAAAATCATTCCAAGTTGATGTGTGATGCAAGTGATCATGCCGTGGGTACAATTTTAGGCCAACGATATAGGAGGCTCTTTCATCCAATTTACTACACAAGTAAGACTTTGACTGATGCCTAGATCAATTATACTACTACCAAAAAAGAGCTTCTAGTAGTGGTGTATACATTTGATAAATTCATAGCATATTAGGTGGGCACAAGTGTGTTGGTATTTACAGACCACTCAGCAATTAAATATTTGATTAGCAAAAAGGATTCAAAACCAAGGCTCATAAGGTGGATTTTGCTATTGGATGAATTTCACTTGCACATAGTAGATCGCAAGGACTCAGAGAATCAAGTGGCGGATCACCTATCTTGCTTGAGTGCTGAAGTTCAAGAGGAAGGTATGCCTCAAATAAATGAAAACTTCCCGAATGAAAAAATTGTTTTATGTTGAAAAAGTAATGACACTTTGGTATGTTGATTATGTCAATTCCTTAGTATGTGGTTTGTTTCCCCCTGACTATAATTATCAACAGAAGAAAAAGTTCATCCATGATATCTTATTTCTGGGATGAACTTTTTTTATTTTGTCAATGTGCTGATAATGTGTTCCAGTATTGTGTCGCAGAAGAAGATATGAATAGCATATTATGGCATTGTCATGGGTTAGAATATGCTGAACATTACAATAGTGTCTGGAGTGATGGAAAATGGCTTTTATTGGTCAAGCATGTTCAAAATGCAAGAAAGTTTGTAGAGATGTGCGACCGATTCCAAAGGAGTAGAAATGTGTCATGAAAGTACAAAATGCCTCTAAATAGTGTGCTAGAAATAGAGGTATTTAATGTGTAGGGAATCAACTTTATGGGGCCATTTCCTCCATCATCGCTAATCAATATATCTTGGTGGCTGTTGATTACGTGTCTAAGTGGGTGGAAGCAATTTCGACACTTACCAATGATGCAAAAGTGGTGCTGAAGTTCTTGAAAAAAAACATCTTCTCTCGCTTTGGAGTGTCAAAAACTTTGATTAGTGATGAAGGGTCACACTTTTGTGACAAGAGCTTGAAGACTCTTTTGTCTAAATATGGGGTCAAATACTAGGTAGTCACTCCATACCATCCCTAAACTAATGGCCAAGAGAAGGTATCTAATTTAGAATTGAAAAGATTTTTGGAGAAAATGTTAAATACCTCATGGAAGGATTAGGCAAGTAAGCTAGATTATGTGTTGTAGGCTTACCGCACTGCATTCAAAACCCCAATTAGAACTTCACTATTTCTGATGATTTACAGTAAGGCATGCCATCTTTCGGTTGAACTCGAGCATAAAGCTTTTTGGGCTATAAAATTTCTAAATTTTGATTTGAAGAAAGCTGGGGAGAAAAGAATCTTACAATTGAATAAGATGGATGACCTTCATCTCCAAGCTTATGAGAGTCGTCTGTATAAGGAAAAGGTCAAAAGATGGCATGACCAAAAGATTGTTCATCGATCCTTTGTTACAGGTCAAAAGGTCTTGCTATACAACTCAAGATTGAAATTGTTCCATGGGAAACTGAAATCTCATTGGTCGGGGCCTTTTGCGGTGAAAGAGGTATTTTCAAATAGAGCAATGGAAATCGCTAATCTAGAGGGTACACGAAGCTTCAAAGTTAATGGTCAATGGCTAAAGTACTATCTAGGACATGAGAGTGAAAAGGAGGGGACCTCACTTGCTCTCGCATCTCCAACTGCTTAGGCATCTCAGTAAAGTTTGGTTGAAGACTATAAACTTAGCGCTCTTAAGAGGCTACCCAAGTTTTTACTGTTTTGAAGTTTTATTTCTTTCATAATTTTGTAATTTTTTGTTAGCTTTAATTGTTTTGGGTGTGCTGATATTGCTATGTTTGCAAGTGATGAACTATGGCTAAATGGCTAACTTTGATTGAATATACATTTCTTGATGTCCTCCTGCTAATCTGATATGGTACTTTGATTTTGGATTGGTTACAGGCTTCTCTGATGATTAGTTAATGCTTGCTTTGCTTAGCTCTATAAATCTGAGAATTTGGTTGTTTTGAATGTTTTTGGTGTTCATTTTGAGTAGTAGTTTGATAGAAAAAATTGATGAGTTTTTTTGGGAGTAGGTTGCATCAAGAGAGAGACAATAGCAAATCATTTTGTGTGACCACGCTGCAGCAGTGAATTCGTGGCATTGTAGTGGTATTTGGCTTAATTGGAGTCAAACTCTCTGTGTAATCACGCTGCAACAGTAGGCTTTTTTCCGTTGTAGTGGTATGGGATTGCAAAAAGGACAAACTCTTTGTCTAAGTATGCTATAGTGGTATGATTGTATAGCTGCAGCAATAGGTTATTCAAAAAAAGATTAAAAAAAAAAGGGAGCTACAGCTGGCAATGCATTCCACTGCAGCAGGAGAGCCCCCATATTAGGAAATCCCCCAAATTTCTTATTTTATTTGAGCCCTAATTTCATAATTATTCTCTTCTGCGGCTGTGATCCTCCCAATTGAATAGGTCTCCCCTATTTCTCCAGCCATTCCCTTCACCTAAACCCTTTATAAACCTCTCCATTCTCCTTCATTCATCTTGTGTTCATGCTTGTGGTAGGATTTTTGGTGTTCATTCTCTCTCAGTTTTCAACAATGCTTGGTAGGTGACTCCCCCTCTTTCAATTTTTGTTTTAGTGATAGTTTTGCATTATAGTGTGTAATTGTAGGTTAGTTTTTGAAATCCCTTTTTCATTTTCTGTTCAGTTTATTCATAGGCATTCTGTTAGGGTTATTTTATTTACTTTTGTTCTCTTCTATAATTTTCTATTTATAGATTAGAATAGTGATTTAGCCTTTAGTTTTATCTTTGGTTAGGTTTGTTAGAATTATAAAGTGTGTTAGTTGTTTTTTCCTTTTGGTTTTCTCTTGTAAGTTAGAGCTTTAGTTCTGTAGAATTCTTTTTAGATAGGCTTTTACAAATTTTAACCCTTTCGGAGTAATATCTAGGTTTGAGGGAGGAGTAGATTACCATTATTTAAGCATCCTAGGAAGAATAACGTAATTACTATCTGAGTGAATAATTCTAAATGTGATTGGGTTATTGCTGGAATTTTCTTATTACAGGGCTTTTGCTTGCTTTAGCTTCACTCATGGCTCCTCCCACACAAAAGAGAAAGAAAATGACAGCTAAGAGGAAGAATATGGCTGAAGCTTTAACTCGTTCATCTATAAATGAATTTAAATTTGGGAATCATTCCCAAAGATTCCTTAGAGTAGTGTATGGAAGAAGAACAGTCAAGGAAAAAGGGATTGTGCTGAAAGAAGGAAAATATCTTAAAGTTCAAGAATAGATAAAAGAAAGAGGATGGCATGGGTTTTGCTAACCTCAAACATATTCCTACATAAGATTAGTTCAAGAATTCTATGACAACAGCTTCCAAGTAAGATTAGATGAACTCAGAGAGTTTTTCACATGGGTAAAGGGTAAGAAGATCTACTTTGGAAAAGAGGCAATAGCAAGGACCCTAGGTTTTGAATACTATTGCTTGAACATAGATTATCACTATTTAGAAAAGGAAGGGACATGGGATGCGGATGAGGTTTTGAAAACCTTGTGTACCCCATTAGCTAAATAGGAATTTGATTCTAAAGGTGCATATCACAAGCTGCTTTAGACTGATCTTTTACCCATCCTTAGACTATAGTTTGCTTTTATTTAGCACACGCTCTTACCATCCTCTAACACTTCTGATGTTTTTGTAAAAAGAGCACTACTTATTTTTTGTGTTATGAAAGGAATTGGGGTGGATGCTAGAAGGATCATTGCAGAGAATATGGAAAAGCCAGCCCAAGTAACCTTTAGACTTTTAGGATATCCCTCCATATTACAAAATTGATAATGGAGAAATTCCAATCTGACAAGATAGAAATTTTTGGAGATTTTAGGGAAGGGACAAGAGCTTTAGATCCTATTATAGGAAATTATATTAAGGGTTTGATTGCATAAGGGAAACAGGCACCGAGCCCTATGGATCAGCCACATCTAAGAAGAAGGCTTTAGGAAGAGTTGACCCAGATAATATGAATGCAAGACGAATCCAAGTGGAAGAAAGTATGATCAGCATGTAAAATGATATGGCTGAGATCAAGATTGACCTCAAGAGTGAGGTCCATCATTAAATTGTCTACCTCTCCACTCTATGAGGCCTGTTAGCTAAAAAAATTAGACTTGGATTCATCCAAGCTTTCATCTTTTGATAGGGGTCAAGGTTCGGGCAGATCTGAGGAATCAGATGCAGGGAATGAAGAAATGAAAGAATAACATATTTAGCATTTTTTTCTAGTTATTTATGTTTTGTTTTGTCTAGCTTTTGTTAGTTATTTTTGAAAGTAATGGTTGGAACCCAAGAGGGGTGTGAATTGGGTTTTATAAATTTTTCACAAAACTTTATTGGAAGTTAAAATGATTTTCTGTAAAAGTACAATGCTTAGGATAATAAACACAACACAGAAAATTAATGTGCTATCAAGATGAATAATTATGAGGAGCAAGGAAATAAAGAATAGATAACAGTAAGCACAAATAAAGGAGTAAAGGATAGAAAGAGCAAACTCAGAGATTTATACTGGTTCGGCTAATCTCAAACCTACATCCAGTCCTCAAGAAGTCACTTGAGTATTTTCACTATACTTCCAAGTTTGATCTAGTAACTTGTAAACCACTACAAAGAATTTCGTTAGCCAAGGCTCCTCCACAACCCAACGGAGAATTTATGAATCCGAGCTCCTCCTCAACCCTCCGGAGAATTTCTGCTAAACTGGCTTCTCTACAACCCAAAGGAAAGCTCTCTCAATGAATACTTTATCAATGAATACTCTCCTTGATAATACAACTCAAGATAATATTTGTGTTGATCAAAATCAACAATTACAGAGAAACTCTCTAAAAACAGAGTATATATTACATTGATAAGCTCACAAGGGTATAATATGTATAAGAGAGAATTTACAAATGATGTTTAGCAATAGGAGTGTTCTCTCTTCTATTTTGATAGCCCCCAAGGTTGATATATATAGCCCAAGGACGAATAAGATCGTTGGAGACAAATCCAAGGTGGTTCCATAATGATGTCAGCAAAAACTAGCCGTTACAGCACATTTTCTGATGTTGGTGGTCGACCAGTGTGGCACGATGGTCGACCAGTGTAGTCCAAAAGTGATTCATCAGTCACGCTGGTCGACCAGTGTAGATGGGGTGGTCGACCAACGCTTATGGTTCCTCTTCAAGATATTGCTTATTGGAGTCCGTTGGTCGACCAGTGCAGATAGGGTGGTCGACCAACGCTTATGGTCTTCAAGAATCTTTGTTTCTGGAGCTCGTTGGTTGACCAGTCAGGATGGGGTGGTCGACCAGTGCTCAAATACTTTGCCTCTGGAGCTCGTTGGTTGACCAATCAGCATAGGGTGGTCGACCAGTGCTCAAAGACTTTGCCTCTGGAGCTCGTCGGTCGACCAGTCAGCATAGGGTGGTCGACCAGTGCTCAAAGACTTTGCTTCTGGAGCTCGTTGGTCGACCAGTCAGGATAGGGTGGTCGACCAATCACTTGTTATCTTCAAATTCTTTGTTTTTAGAGCATGATGGTTGCTTTCTTGATACATCCAAGCTTCCAAGACTTCAAATCTTCTAATTCTTCATTTCTTGGAGCTTTGTCCTTGCATGTTGTTTTCTTTGAGTAAAGCATGATATTGCTTTTCCTTGTTCTTCAATCCAATGCTCACTCTTTCTTGTTTTGAACCAACCTATAAAATATGTCTTACTTGCAAATCCAATGGTTAGTTCAATTCATGATAATAGCATGAATCAATATATGCAACATATATATTAAGTAACATAATCATGCTTAAGTACTTGTAGCATATATATGATAATTAACCTTTATATATATCAATGCTACAATTCAAATATATTTGTCATCATCAAAACTTATGGCATATAGCCTTAGGGCTAACAATCTCCCCCTTTTTGATGATGACAAATCACCAAAGAAAAATATGTATCACAAGATAATGAATACAATGTTGTAAGCACATACATATATTCTACTGTTTCTTCTCCCCCTATTTGACATCAACAAAAAGGTGTAGGGAACACAATATATAGAAGTTAAAGCACATACCTTCTTTAAGCCAGGATGTCAAAACATGTCAATATAGCATAGGGTGAGGATACATCAAAACTTATCATTGATTTCATTGACATGTAAAAATAATTTTTAGAAAAATTTCGCATGTCAAATGAAATGAGCCAAAAGATAAAACTTGAAAGAGTTTTAGGCTCCCCCTTAAACCTTGAATAATTTGAAAAAGAAAAATGAATAATGAATATCCAATTTTTCAAAATATATTCTTTGTTAAAAAAATATACAATCAAGTGAGACAATGCTCCCCCTGAATTTCATAACTTTTTTCCTTTGAGAAAGATTGTTCAAATCAGTATAAAGGAAATTCAGTTTTTGATTTTAAGACTTTTGAAGAAATTTCTACAATATTTCTGTTGAAGATGATTTCTGCTTGTTTATGAAAAGACATTTTAGTAAATAGCAGAAACATTGAAATCTTTGAAATATGTAACAAGAAATAAACATCATTTGCTGACATATGATAGAAATATTTGCAGCACACAACAAATGTATGATATATGGATTAGCAAAGCATGATATAAACAAGAATATTAATCATAATCCATAAATCAAATAGTAATATTTTTCAAGATTTTTGAAAATAATTTCTGCTTATAAAAATATTTTAACATATAGCAGAAGTAATTTAAAATGAGGATATTCAAATCTTTTTCTTTTCAAAACAAATAATGCTTCAATATGGCAAAGCAATTTCAGCATAGTGGAAGCAATTCACGAATTTCATGATATTTTTCTAAAACATTTTGCTTCAAAAGGAATTTAGAAACGTTTCATCCAAGGAAGCAATATATATGGATTAGTATAACAATATATAATCAAGGATATAGTTCATAATATATACATCAAATATCAATATTTTTCATCCCCTTTGTCATCAACAACAAAAGAGATCTGTAAAACCTTTTCTTTTTCAAGAAGAATGTTGCTTCATATGATAAAACATATTGACATAGCAACAAAAAAAAAATTTTGCTTCAACATAATAAAACAATTTTTAGCATATTGAAAGCAATTTATATATCCATTCAAGATGTAACACATTATAACTAGGATAGATATGATATATATCATAGATCACAGTAGAAGTAATTTTCAATGGATTGACTGAAAGATATAAACATAAGAATTCATAATCCATGAACCATTAAGTGCAAATAGTGAATGATATATATTTGAAAAAGATCAGTCAAGCATATTCAATATAATATCCATTTTGAGATGGGTAATCATACCTCTCAAAATTCTTTTATCCAATCGACTAATCTTTCTTACCTTTCTTTTGCAAGAGCTTGTTCATCCAAGAATTGTCTTGGCGTAGAGACAATTTATTTTGTAACTCTTGACTGCTTGACCCTTGATGAAGATTTTAAACTTGTATACCTTGACTATCCTTTTGAGAAAGTCATTTGTATCTTTAATCTTCTTCATCACTAAAGAAGTATTCTTGCACAAGATGTGATTAGTAGATCCAAAAATCATATATTCACTTGATAGATGATAGGCAAGGAAAGTTACTTCAAAGAATTTTAGTGGCAAAAGAAACATTTTTCTCCTTTGAAAGATGAGCCACTGTAGTTCATATTTAGCTTGAAGTGTAAAAGAGACATTGAAAATAATATATGACCCTTTGTCTCTATCTGCACTTTTTCTGTTTCAACTTTTAAAGAGTTTTCAAAACAGTTTTTAATCAACTTAGAAAGTCTTTCTTGCCATTCATCTAGTCATTATATAAAGCTCATAATACTTAATGGATTAGAGATCTATTTCAAGCAAGGATAGAAATTACCAATGTTTTGAGTGTGCATGCTTGATTAGAATCACCATCTTCATCGTTGAGTCCTTCATCCTCAAGATTGGTTGGTTGTTATTGCAAGCTCAAGCTTGAGAATACTTTTCCTCATAAAACAATGTGACTCTTAATTTTAGGTACCCAACCAAATTGGGTCCTTGACAAGTTAGTTTATAAATCTCAAGCAATGGAGACAACATATATTATATCAATAAGAATGCTATGCCTCCATGAAATACACTATTTATAGAAAAATCATTCTTCTTTAAAGATTAATACCATAAAAAGCACAAGAGAAGAAAATCTTTTGAAATAAGGATTTCCAAATCCTTTTCTTTTCAAAATGATTTTTGCTTCAACATGATAAAACAATTTTTGAAACAATCTCTTCCCTTGAAAGAATGATTCTATAAAGAGCTTATCAGAAAAAAAAAACTTTGTCAATAAGAATTTCCAAGTCCTTTTATTTTGAAAAACAAATTTTGCTCCAAAAAGGATTTAGAAAGAGATGCAGCATAGCAGAAGCAACATATATATCCTTTTAAAGATAATAACAGATGATATTATAATAGGATATATATCACAACAAATGCAAATGATATACTCATACAAGATATACCATATTATAATCAGAGTATATAACAACACAAGGGAAGCAATTATGGATTAGCAAAAGATATAGCTATTATAAAGTATAATCCATAGGCAGAGGAAGATTTCAAGTGAATACCCATTGAGATGCATCTTCAATGATGAGTTCCTTAGGATGACTTTTGGCATACCTCAAATCCTTTGAAAAATCACCATTGTTGTTTGATGGCTCCTTCTCATGAGGTAATTTTTCTTCTTAAGGCTTTTCATCTTCTTGAGGTAGATTGGCATTCACTTCAATGCCATTATCATCCTTTGCAATAAGGGAACTCTTTTCTTTTTAAAAAAAAACTTGGAAAATAATTTTCTGCTTATGTATAAAAACATTTTGGTACATAGTAGGTGAATTTGAAATAAGGATTTTTAAACTCCTTTCTTATCAAAACACTTTTTGCTTTAACATGATAAAGCAATTTCAATTCATTTTCCAAAACCTTTTCGAAATAATTCTTCTTTAAAGAATGGCATAAAATTTAGCACAATAGAAGAAAATATATATCCATTATCATATATAAAACATTTTATATTCAAGATATATCATATCATCTTAGTAGAGGCATAACGTATTTTGAAAAGTGTACATATATTCATTTAAGGCTAGAAAGCATTTTCTCACATGAATATATATATCATCATTACATAGCAGAAGCAAGTTACATACTCATTCAAGATAAAATATTATAACCAAAGTATGTAGTAACATAATTGAGGTAATATGGATTAATAAGATATAATCAGATATAAACTATAATCCATAAACAATGGTTCATAAGTTACAGCTTATGCAAAAGATATGATATGTATAATGTTCAAACCATGATGAATGGTATAAAGACAATTTAGGCATTTAACATATCTTTATATGCAATGATGTGATCAAGTATGTAAGATATCAGAGAACAATATGTCATTACAATGAAAGTATGTAAAAAAAAATTTGCCAATATAGCCAATTATGATCGAGGAGTATCACTCAATTAAATAATAAAGAAGTAAAGGATAGAGATACTCATCAATTTTGACAAACTTTTGTTGCTTCTTGAACTTCCTCCTTAAGATGTTGATATCCTTGTCTTCCTCATTGCCCTTCTTTTGATCCTATCTTCTTGCAATTTTAATAATCTTCATTGATTGATTATTTGCAAGATTCTCTCAAAAACAATCTCTTATAAGATCACCCATGAAGCTTTGAAGAGATCATTAAGTACATAGCAGTAAAATTTAAATCCTTCACCTACTGTCATCCGCTGGTCGACCAACGTGTCCACACTAGTCGACCATCGTGGGGATGAGAAAGTGGAAGGAGCTTACTGTCAAGCATTGGTCGACCATCGTGAATGAGCTGGTCGACCACTCCTCACCAAAATAGCCTTATTTACCCACTGTCTCGAGTTGGTCGACCAGTCTGAGTACCTTGGTCGACCACTTATTTTATGTTGCAAAAGTATTTACTCAACATTCAACATTCTTCTCCTGGCGCTGGGCGTTGGTTCAATGTAGGCTTCGTTGGTCGACCACTGATAGGAGCATTGGTCGACCAACCAACTTCAGAACTATAAATTTTATTGATTTCAGAGAGCAGAGGAAATAAAGTGCCTTAGAGGATAAATTTGAGAATTAACTCCTGCGAAACACTTTTGGTGGAGCACTTTGATGCTTAAATTAGCAATGTCTAAATAAATCTCGAGAATCAAGAGCAACATAGTGTTTAAGATATGCCATATTAATAAAAATGCTATGCTTCCATGAAATGCAATTTTGAAAGAAATTGGATTTCATTGAAAATATTTAAATAAGATTACAACACGGATAAATACTGTAGGCAGAAGTAATCTTATTGTTGTGAAGGCAAGAGAAATGTGCATGTAATGGAAGCAAGTTTTCATGATGCGGTAAAAAAAAGATAGTTTGAGCAGAATTTGGAAGAAAGATTTTAGCTCAAAACAAAATTTGAATCTATAGGCCGCATGCCTAACAGTTGTTTTCAAATATAGCATGCATAAGTATCAAGGATAGATGTAAGGCATGTTAGAGAACAAACATAAGCATTAAAGAGCAATAAACATATCAGTTAAATTTCTTACAATGCATTCTAACTTATATGTTTACTTGTCTATTGCCTCCTTTTGAAGCAAGAGAGTGGAGTTTGAATGATGTAGCCACTGAAAAAGTCATTTTCGCTCCTTGCTTCGAGGTAAATCTGCAAATTAATCCTTTCTCTTTGGTACCCAAATTTCTTTGGGTTTGCCTGGGTCATGAGTTCCTTTTTGAACCCATTTCATTTTTACTCCATGAACAAGATTTTTCTTATAAAAATAGGAGTAAGATTTGTGTCCTTTCAGTCCATAATAGAAACAAGTGCAAGTTGGACTATTGGACATCTTTGCAGAAACAAAGAAGTTTTTAAAATGCTTTTGGTTTGATTTCTTATTAGAAACAAGACCAACTTTGTTAAACTTTCTTCTTTGTTTCAAAACTGAGGTATTTAAAATTTCTCTACCTTGAGAGAGTTTTGCAAGTGTGTTTTTAAGATTATCATTTTCCTTTTTCAAAAAATCACACTTGGTACAAAAGCAATTTTTGTTGGAAGAGATATTTGCTTTTAAAATTAAATTCTCTTCTTGCAAAGTTCTGTTTTGATTTTCAAAAACAAAATTCTCTTCCTTGGAAATAGAAAATTCATTTTTCAATGTTTCCAACTCTTTTTCAAGAGAAGTGTTTTTCTGTTTTGAAACATTTAATTTCTTTGCAAGTTTTAGAGATCTTCATGTAAATCATAAAAAGCATCTTGTAATTCTTCAAAAGAGTAGTCAAATGAATTTACCTCATCTTCATCTCTGGCCACAAGACAGATGTAGTTTTCTTCATTTGTGTCCTTCTTATCATAATTGATATTTCCCCAAATGGAGGATAGGTAAGCTTTCTTTGATGATTCAGCTTTTGGTTGAGATTTCTCTTTTTGTCCTTTTTCTTTTTCTTCTATCTCCTCGGTGATTTGAGATTTTCCTGTAAGTTCAACACCAAGAGCTTGCAATTGATTAAGCACAAGTTGTATCTCATTAATGGTTTTGCAATTGTTCATTTGAGCAATTTTAAGTTCATTAATGAAACTTCTATACCTTAATTCCTCAGCAATAAGATCTTCCTCATGTGCAACTTCAAGAATTTCCCATATTTCTTTTGCAGTTGCACAGTTGGAGATTTTGAAAAATTCATCTTGAGTCAATGCACAAGAAATAATCAATTTTGTCTTAGCATTGAGTTGCATTAAACTTCTTTCAGTATCATTCCATTCACTCTTGGGTTTTGGAATGCATTTTCCTTGTTCTTCCTTGACAGGCATATAAAAATCATTTTCTATAACTTTCCAGAGTTTATGGTCTACTGAAATTAAAAACATTTTCATTTCATACTTCCAATATTGAAAATGATTAGCATCAAAAATTGGAGGTTCTGTGAAAGGACAATTTTCAAACATAAACCACTCACTAAATCCAACCATGTTTACTCTTAGACGGTTAAGTCTCAAATCAAGAGCCCAAGCTCTGATACCAATTGAAAGTAATGGTTAGAACCCAAGAGGGGGGTGAATTGGGTTTTATAAATTTTTCACAAAACTTTATTGGAAGTTAAAATGATTTTCTGTAAAAGTACAATGCTTAGGATAATAAACATAACACAAAAAATCAATGTGCTATCAAGATGAATAATTATGAGGAGCAAGGAAATAAAAAATAGATAACAGTAAGCACAAATAAAGGAGTAAGGGATAGAAAGAGCAAACTCAGAGATTTATACTGGTTCGGCTAATCTCAAACCTACATCCAGTCCTCAAGAAGTCACTTGAGTATTTTCACTATACTTGCAAGTTTGATCTGGGTACTTGCAAACCACTACAAAGAATTTCGTTAGCCAAGGCTCCTCCACAACCCAACGGAGAATTTATGAATCCGGGCTCCTCCTCAACCCTCCAGAGAATTTCTGCTAAACTGGCTTCTCTACAACCCAAAGGAAAGCTCTCTCAATGAATACTCTATCAAGGTATACTCTCTTTGATAATACAAATCAAGATAATATTTGTGTTGATCAAAATCAACAATTACAGAGAAACTCTCTAAAAACAGAGTATATATTACATTGATAAGCTCACAAGGGTATAATATGTATAAGAGAGAATTTACTGATGATGTTCAGCAATAGGAGTGTTCTCTCTTCTATTTTGATAGCCCCCAAGGTTGATATATATAGCCTAAGGATGAATAAGACCGTTGGAGACAAATCCAAGGTGGTTCCATAATGATGTCAGCAAAAACTAGCCGTTACAGCACATTTTCTGATGTCGATGGTCGACCTGTGTGGCACGATGGTCGACCAGTGTAGTCCAGAAGTGATTCATCAGTCACGCTGGTCGACCAGTGTAGATGGGGTGGTCGACCAACGCTTATAGTTCCTCCTCAGGATATTGCTTATTGGAGTCCGTTGGTCGACCAGTGCAGATAGGGTGGTCGACCAACGCTTATGGTCTTCAAGAATCTTTGTTTCTGGAGCTCGTTGGTCAACCAGTTAGGATGGGGTGGTCGACCAGTGCTCAATACTTTGCCTCTGGAGCTCGTTGGTCGACCAGTCAGTATAGGGTGGTCGACCAGTGCTCAAAGACTTTGCCTCTGGAGCTCGTTGGTCGACCAGTCAGCATAGGGTGGTCGACCAGTGCTCAAAGACTTTGCTTCTGGAGCTCGTTGGTCGACCAGTCAGGATAGAGTGGTCGACCAGTCACTTGTTATCTTCAAATTCTTTGTTTTTAGAGCATGATGGTTGCTTTCTTGATGCATCCAAGCTTCCAAGACTTCAAATCTTCTAATTCTTCATTTCTTGGAGCTTTGTCCTTGCATGTTGTTTTCTTTGAGTAAAGCATGATATTGATTTTCCTTGTTCTTCAATCCAATGCTCACTCCTTCTTGTTTTGAACTAACCTATAAAATATGTCTTACTTGCAAATCCAATGGTTAGTTCAATTCATGATAATAGCATGAATCAATATATGCAACATATATATTAAGTAACATAATCACGCTTAAGTACTTGTAGCATATATATGATAATTAACCTTTATATATATCAATGCTACAATTCAAATATATTTGTCATCATCAAAACTTATGGCATATAGCCTTAGGGCTAACAATTTTTATTGTGTTGACTGGATAACTGCTATGGTCTAGTTGTATGCTACTGCAAAACTTGATATCCTTATGACTTTTAGCATGATATTTTTGGATAGGTTATGATTAGATATTTGATTTATAATTCTGCTTTGTTGTTAAAATTGCAATATCAATGTCTAAATGATAGAATTGAGTTAGACTTTAAGAGCTTTAACTGTTGAATGAATGCAATAACCTTGCCTGAAGTTTAGGTTCTTTTTATGAAAACTTTGATGCATTCTTTTCTTTATTTACCTCTTATCCCATTGATAACAATGTGTGATTTAGGTTTAAGGAAGAGGTATAAAAAAAATTAGAGAAAAGCAAAAAGGTTTACCTTCGTTTCCTAGTAGTGCTCAACAAACAGGGAAAATTTTGAAACAAAATTATAAAATTGTTAGTTTCTTTTATGCAAGTGAAGTTAAATCATGTTTCAAATCTGAATGAGAATCTTTCAATCTAATGCTAGTGGATTTTCAAAAAGAGTTACCTTAATTTTGTCTAAATAGCAATAGGCAACTTTTACAATTAGCTTTTGAAAATTTAAAGAACTCCTTAATTCTAAAAATGGTCTATAAATTCTTGAGTTAGGAATGGTGGAAAATTTTCAAGAGTTCAATAAGGGGATAGCTAAAAAAGTTCAATAAGGAGATAGCTAAAAAGGTTCAATAAGAGGACATGGTTTTTATTATATAAACAAAAATATTTATTTAAAAAATAATATTTTAAAGCTAAGCCCTTGAGAACAAAAACAAAGCGACGCCCTTGAGAATAAAAATAAAGTAAAGCCCTTGAGAACAAAGAGTAAATTAATCACTAAAATCTAATTCAGGTTTTTATAAACTATCTAAGGATGAAAATGACTGATTTTGGGTAAAATATAAATTGTTTAAATTTCCATGTTGTTTGGGTTGAATGGGTACCTATTAAGAAAATCATGATAATTACAGATTCAAGGATTATTTTTACCTATGATGAAGCTGCACTTGTTGATTCTATGATGTTTTGAAATTCCTAGTTCTTTTTGCTGATGCATATCTTGGAAATTTTGGTAAACAGTTGTGAGTTGCTTAGAGGTCTTTGCTTAAGGACAAGCAAAAGTTCATAGTTGGGGGAATGGTAAGTTCTCAAATCAACACTAATTTGATTTTTTTTATTTAATGATTTTGCCTCCAACCTACTTGGTTGTGCTTAATCTGAGTCTTATATGTCATGATTAATCAAGTCTTAAGATCTAATAGCCTCTTGTGGATTTTAATACCGAACTACAACTTTTGATTGAGATTTGTGCTACATTTGTAAACTAATTATAGGTTATAAATGATGGAGTCCATTAGAAGAGAAGAAGTTATGGTTCTACTGAGTAAAGAAGCCAAAGAAAGAACTAGAAATCTATAACTCAGTGCTTGAGCAGAAAGATTTGAACTACAGCGAAGAAGTTAGATGAGGCTATGCTATTCTACCTTTCACTGCTGTAGCGGTGAACTCGTACCACTGTAGCAGTGATTGATTCCACTACTACCCACGCTAAAGAATTTTTGGTTCTGCTTTCCTATGCTCTATTGTTGCAACGGTGAAGTTGTGCCACTGCAGCGGTGGTCCGAGAAACATGCCACGTCAGAAGGTTTTAAATAGGTGCAGAGGTTATTTTCTTAGGTCATTTTGATACGGAGGAGAGCTGAAGATGCTATTTTTGCTGAGAATATAAAGGGGAACCTGATTCTCAAGGCATGGGGGTTCAAATCCATCATCCATCTTCAGATTCATGACTATTTCTACCTCTATTTCTATTTTCTGTTATTTATATTTCATGAATAGCTAGATTTTTCTTCTAAAGTTAATATGAACTCAACTCCCAAGTAGATTTTTGTCTCCCCCTCATGTATTCACAACTTTTATTCAATTAATATATGTCTTCTTATTCATTTTACTGATGCGTTGTATATATTTGATCAATCTATATATTTTGCTGGTTGCTTTTACCAATCTCGGGAGAGGGAGGTGAGACTAGAACTCTAAATAAGAAGGATGAGTGCATGAACCTTAACTTTAGAGTTTTCACTTATTAGCTAATAGGAATATTAATTAATCTCGTTTAATCATAGCTAAGTTGGTTAGTATAGACTTAACTCACTTAAGGGATTAAGTAGGTGTTAAGTATCTTAATTGAGGTTCGGAAGAATTTTTTTAAATTAATAGATTAACCTACAATTAACTTATACAGTTAATAGAGTTGTAAGAGCATGAGAGAGGTGTTGCAATTTTTAGGACGAAAGATAGGGATTAGTGACTCTAGGCTATTTAATAAATTAATTTCATTAATCTGTGTGTTTGTTCACTATTAATTTGAGAAAACCTTATAAAAAAATTATTGTAGCTTGTTTTTCACTTTGTCAATTCTTGATTAGAGCTTTCTTCGATCTAAACAATTTCATCTAACTAATTCTGTCAAATTTCTTGGATAATTAGTTAGTTAGTCCTTAAGGAAATGATATTTTTACTCTTTTAATCACTATATTACTTGTGCGACTGGTGCGCTTGCCAAATCACTAACAAGTTTTTGCATAACTTGAGACTCTAAAATATTCATCTTGACTCAAAGCACTAATTATAATCATGTTTGCTTTGGCATTCAAGTGTACTAATTTCTTTTCAGCTTTACTCCATTCACTTTTAGGTTTTGGAATGGTATACCCTTCAACCTCCTTAGTAGGAGTATACAAACCTTGTTCCACAACATCCCAAAGGCTAGGTCCACTGTATCAAAGAACATTCTCATCTTAGACTTCCAAAAAGTGTAGTGTTGACCATTAAACTCAAGAGGTTTTGTGAAGAAACTTCCTTCTAATAAAAAAATCACCTAAACCAATCATATTTCAAACTTTTAGACTGTAAATTCTTGATAAATAACCTAAGCTTTGATACCAATTGATATAAATGGCTAGCACCCAAGAGGGGGTGAATTGGGTTATTAAAAAGTCTTAAGAAGACTTGTTGGAAGTTTAAGAAGTTTTCAGAAACAACTGCCAAATTTTTATAACAGAAAAACAGAGTATGTTCAAGAAGAATAAGAATGAAGTGCAATGAATAGAAAATAAAACTTAAACAATTAAGGAGATAGAGAGAAGAGGATAGTTAAACACATATATTTATATTGGTTTAGCTTATAACCAAGTCTACATCCAGTCCTCAAGTCCACTTCTTGAGTATTACACTATAAATCGCAAGTTTGTAAAATATGGACACTTGTGAGCCACTATACATAGATCTTTTTTTTTCCAATGGTGTCTCTACCCCTTGCAATGTGTTCATCCCTAAATACTTAATCAAGGAGCCCACTATGATCAATCAACTTAGAAAGAATAAGATAAAGCAAGGTCAACTCTCTTGGATAGAGTAAATATACAAGATGAAGCACTCAAATTAGTATATGATTGGCAAGAAAAGTTTTTCAAAGATTCAGAGACAATGAAAATGTTTTCTTAGTGATTTGACAGCTATTATAGTTATATTTGAAAGTAATGGTTGGAACCCAAGAGGGGGGTGAATTAGGTTTTATAAATTTTTCACAAAACTATATTGGAAGTTAAAATGATTTTCTATAAAAGTACAATGCTTAGGATAATAAATACAA
This sequence comes from Biancaea sappan, assembly GCA_037074585.1. Lineage (NCBI taxonomy): Eukaryota > Viridiplantae > Streptophyta > Magnoliopsida > Fabales > Fabaceae > Biancaea > Biancaea sappan. Next base: position 62,171,117 of record CM073493.1, on the reverse strand, counting down.
CACAGAAAATCAAGGTGCTATCAAGATGAATAATTATGAGGAGCAAGGAAATAAAGAATAGATAACAATAAGCACAAATAAAGGAGTAAGGGATAGAGAGAGCAAACTCAGAGATTTATACTGGTTCGGCTAATCTCAAGCCTACATCCAGTCCTCAAGAAGTCACTTGAGTATTTTCACTATACTTGCAAGTTTGATCTGGGTACTTGCAAACCACTACAAAGAATTTCATTAGCCAAGGCTCCTCCACAACCCAACGGAGAATTTATGAATCCGGGCTCCTCCTCAACCCTCCGGAGAATTTCTGCTAAACTGGCTTCTCTACAACCCAAAGGAAAGCTCTCTCAATGAATACTCTATCAAGGAATACTCTCCTTGATAATACAACTCAAGATAATATTTGTGTTGATCAAAATCAACAATTACAGAGAAACTCTCTAAAAACAGAGTATATATTACATTGATAAGCTCACAAGGGTATAATCTGCATAAGAGAGAATTTACAGATGATGTTCAATAATAGGAGTGTTCTCTCTTCTATTTTGATAGCCCCCAAGGTTGATATATATAGCCCAAGGACGAATAAGACCGTTGGAGACAAATCCAAGGTTGTTCCATAATGATGTCAGCAAAAACTAGCCGTTACAACTCATTTTCTGATGTCAGTGGTCGACCAGTGTGGCACGATAGTCGACCAGTGTAGTCCATAAGTGATTCATCAGTCACGTTGGTTGACCAGTGTAGATGGGGTGGTCGAACAACGCTTATGGTTCCTTCACAGGATATTGCTTACTGAAGTCCGTTGGTCGACCAGTGTAGATAGGGTGGTCAACCAACGCTTATGGTCTTCAAGAATCTTTGTTTTTGGAGCTCGTTGGTCGACCAGTCAAGATGGGGTTGTCGACCAGTGCTCAAATACTTTTGCTTCTGGAGCTCGTTGGTCGACCAGTCAGCATAGGGTGGTCGACCAGTGCTCAAAGACTTTGCCTCTGGAGCTCGTTGGTCGACCAATCAGCATAGGGTGGTCGACCAGTGCTCAAAGACTTTGCTTCTGGAGCTCATTGGTCGACCAGTCAGCATAGGGTGGTCGACCAGTCACTTGTTATCTTCAAATTCTTTGTTTTTAGAGCATGGTGGTTGCTTTCTTGATGCATCCAAGCTTCCAAGACTTCAAATCTTCTAATTCTTCATTTCTTGGAGCTTTGTTGTTTTCTTTGAGTGAAGAATGATGTTGTTTTTCCTTGTTCTTCAATCCAATGCTCACTTTTCTTGTTTTTGAACCAACCTATAACGTATATCTTACTTGAAAACCAAATGGTTAGTTCAATTCATGATAAATAGCATGATTAATGTATAAGACATTACACATTAATAACATAGTCATGCTTAGATACTTGTAGCATATATATGATAATTAACCTTTATATATATCATTGCTACATTTCAAATACATTTGTCATCATCAAAACTTATGGCATAAAGCCTTAAGGTCAACAATATTTATAGTCCAACGTGTAATAAATCTGTTGGAAAAAGATTAGAAGTGATATCTACAAATTTCTTTAGAAAATAATCGTTGACAGTCGACTGGTACCTTTTAATGAGGTATTAGTGGTACCTGGCAGTCAATTGGTAGTTCTTTGTTCACTTTTAAAAAAATGCTCCAGACTTTAGCAATTGACTGGTTCCTAACAACCAGTCGACTGGTAGTTCACTGGAAGAAATTAATTTTCAAGACAGAGAGTTGCCAATTGACTGTTTGCAGGAAAGTAGTCAACTAGTAGTCCACTAGAGGTCTTCGACATTTTCAACCCGAAAGCAATCGGTCAACTGTTTGCAAGCAACCAGTCAACCGGTAGCTTACTAGGACCTGAGAGCAATTGGTCAACTTGTAGCCTCCTAGGAGTTAAAAATTGAAGTTTTTCAAAGATTTTAAAGTTCTAAGACCCAAGTAGAGCTAATCTATCTTTTCAAAAATCTTTTCCAACTTGTGTAATAGTACAAAAACATTCTTTAAAGTTTTAAAATAGATTTCTTACCTTCCAAATACTTTCACAAAATATCTTAAGTCTTAAAGGCACTAAAAAGATAAAAAGTCTTCGTATTTGCTCTTTCCTTTGACTTGATCAAAATTCATGAAAATAATATATCAAAAAAGTCTAAGGAATTTATTTTTAGTTTGTTTGTTGTCATAAAAATTAAATTTTGTAATCTCACATGCAATGGGGCTAACAAGGTCAACACCAATGATAAATTTTGGGTATGTAACACTGATTTTGATGACGTTAGATCATAGAATTAGCAATGTTAAATTTTGTCCATGTATGTTGATTTTGACCAATGTTAATGTTAGCCCTATTGCATTGAAATTGTGAAATCCAATTCTAATGACAACAAATAAATTAAAATAAATTCCTTGGATTATATTGACATAATTTTCAAGAATTTTGGAAAAGTTAAAGGCAAGAGCTAAAAGTTGAAGAATTTTTTTTTTATAATGTCTTAGGACTTAGAATCAAATGTAAAAGTATTTGAATGGCAAGAAACTCAATTTCAAAGTTTTAAAAAAGTTTTTGGAACATTTACAAAGGCTAGAAAAGTTTTTAGAAATTCTGGAATAGCTTTACTTGGGTCTTAGAAATTTAAATATTTTGAAAACTCAATTTTTGACCTCCAATAGGCTACTAGTCAACCGCTTGCTTGCAAGTAGTAAATTGGTTACTCTCAGGTTGAAAATAATAAGACTTCTAGTAAACTATCAGTCAATCGCTTGCTTGCAAGTAGTCGATTGGACACTCTCTGTCTTAAATTTAAAAATCCTTCCAGTAGCCTACCAGTTAACTAGTTGCTAAGAATGAGTCGATCGTTAAAGTCTGGAACATTTTCAAAGAGGTAACAGAGAGTTACTAGTCGATCGCCAAGTAGCTACTGGTCGACCAACACCTCATTAAAAGGTACTAGTTGACTGTCATAAACCTACCAGTCGATTTCTAGCAAGCTAACATCAATAATAACCAGTGATTCAAAAACCAGATCAGACCAGCCAGTCTGACTGAGAACCGGCACATGGTCCGGTCTGATTGTCTCCTAAAACTAGTATATCAAAAAATCAGTGAAGAACTGGTTAACCAGTGAAAAACTGGTGAAACTGTGAAAACCAGTCGGTCGACAATTTGTCACGTTCGATGGAGAAAAAGATGGTGGAAGACAAAGAAGAAGAAGAAGAACGGAGAAGAAGTTGATGGAAAGACGAAGAAGAGAGGAGAAGAAGAAAATGTCAACTGTAGTGCTTCCAGATTCAATTTGGGTCAGTCTATACTTCTGTCTACTATGATATTATAGCTTCAGTTCAGTCTGTGTGAGGCTTCTCTGAGATGTCATAGGCTGCCTGAGTCGAAAAGCTTGAAGAAGATGTTGTAGTTTATTGCATTTTTGTCCCTGTTTTGGTGGGTATATGACCAAGGTTAAAGGTGATCAGAATGTGAGAGAGAAACTTTTTGGTTTACCCTAGTGCAGGGTGTTGCTATACAGAGAGAGGGAATCGAGGCATAGAGAGAAGAAAACTTTTGGTTGAAAATGACAAAAAGAGAAAAAGTAAAAGATAAGGGAAGTTTAATATGGATTGTCACTTGTCTCATGAAAAAATTGAAAAAAAGAGAGATAAAGGACTAGGGGGTGTTTAGGAAACGAGAAAATATGAGGAAGTGAGAATGGATTAATGGAATAAAAGATTGATAATTAATATTTTATGAACAATTAATTATTTAAGAATTATCAATTATATTAAATATTTTAATATTTTAAATTATATATATTTTTAATATTTTTTAATTACTACTGGTTTGACTATGGTTTGACCACGGTCCGACCATTAAACCTTGAACCAGTGCCTCTATCTATTCAATGACCGGTTCGGTTTAAAAAAAAAACCATGGTAATAACAACTGTTTTCTACTATATCATTCTTGAACTTTCTCCAACAGATCTTTTACACTTTGGGCTATTTATATAAACTACAGTAAGTGTCTAATCCTCAAGAAAACATTCTCTTTGTTGTTGAATCTTTGAAAAACTTTTCTTGCCAATTATTTACTGTTAGAAAGCTTTCAATTGTATATTCACTTTATCAAGAGAGTTGACTTTGATTGTCACATCCTGGGCCAGGGACTATGACCGGCATGAACAACATGTCACCTATACCATCGCAAGCCTGCTATTTCACTAACTAACCCAAATAAGATATATAAAACCTAGGTGGCCTACCCGATTACAGAGCATACTAAAGATTAAGTTTGAAAGTAAAAAGACAAATAGCTTACCCCAAACAAAGAGGGAAACATCCTTGCTACAATGTTACTCGAACCATCAAACCAATCCATCTTTAGAATATGAAATTGTAACTGGTGAGTTTAATCCATGCGACTCACTGATAAAACTCTACCCAATACAAATAGATACTTACACTGACCAAAACCACAGATAGAGCATAATGAACAAATCCATTCATAAAGTATGCACAGGCACCCCACGAAGTACCCTAGTAATTCTTCCCAACTTGTAAACACACATATATATAACCATTATGCATCCGTAGACGATGTAAATAATAGCATTACCATGCAATGCCAGTACCTTGATTTTAGGCTTACCACGCACAGTACATTACCACGATACAGTGTGCCCGTGGCATCTCAGTTCCATCATTTCCACATATCTCGTCCATACACAGTTCAAGTATATATATATATATATATATGCACATATATATTCCAATCACATAATTAATTCCACATTAGACACCCATGTTGCCTATCCGTAACTAGGGATTTATCATATCCAATTACGTACACTAACCCTTAGTATTCCAACTAAGCATACAAACCACTTAATTTGAATATTTTCGCATACCACAATATACCGATATCCTAAATAAAATATCACTAATTGTATAACACAGATAATCATGCCACATAATAATGGAAACCATGTCCCAACAATGCACATCCACACACAACCACATTACCATCCAAACAATCACATAACCAATCCAAGTCATACTAAAAATCGGTCTTGCATGTCCATCCCTTCCTGGATGCTAGCTCGTGCTTCTCCTCAGCATCTGCTGCTATTGTCACTGAGAGGCCTATCATAGGAACTCTAGCTCATGAGGTGTACCTCTGGAACCGGTCTAGGATTTTTACCCCTTCCTAGATTCTAGCATATGCCTTTTTGTAGCATCTATTGGTTGTTGTCATTGGGAGGCCTATCCTAAAAACCTCGTCTTATAAGATGTACCTCTCAACTGGCTTTTTGATGCAATCCCCCATTCTAAGTCTTACTGGACCCCAAGGTGCACTAAGCTTGTCCTTGGGTCATGTCAACAACCAATACCAAGTCTATAGGATCATGACCTCAACCACAACCACAACCACAAACGTAAACATAAACAATCGTCATAACACACTAAGTCCATAACCAAAGTATGCCACATTATCACAGTAATAACACATATCAACACAACCCCCCCCCCACACACACACACATATATATATCAACTTATGATATGCCACACGCCCTCAAAAATCTATATAGAACATGTTCCCTTACATCTCTTTTGCAAGAGTAGTATACTTTATGGGACCATGTGTGCGTGCATACATTTACCCCCAGATCCTCAATCATATTGCTCATGAAATTTCTAGTGGTATTCATGTGTGTACACCCTATCTTCCAAATAAAAGTGTTGAGAATTTACATCTATCCATATGTATATGTAAATCCAAGTTTAAAGAATTCGGTTCACAAATTTGTACATCTATGTGTATACATATACATATGCTTGTGTGAATGTTTTCCTCATTTAAATAACAATTCAAAAGTGGTTGGGTAAGTGTACACACCCATACACACCACCTAAAGTGTCTACCACATATAGAGGCATGATTTGTATGCTTATACAGAAGAATATATAACATTCTCCACTCAATTATAATATCCATAACTATATATATATATATATATGCATACACACATGAGGCATTCAAGCTATTTCCACACTATAGCCAATTTCTCAAAATTTCCCTAGTATGCAAACCTCTCATGCTATTCAAGTTCTACACTAACAATTGGATTCATCCAACATATATCATACATGAGGTGTTTCGCGTATACATATACACATGTATTCACATTGCCATAGCAAAATAATTCACACACATTACCCATAGCACAAAAACATAATCTTAGAAAGAAAGGACAAATGAGCAAGGTAGAGAAATCCCTTACCTCTACTCCAAGTTGTCCACTCCATCCAAAAAGGTGTCGAAATGCATTAAAGAATCCAATCCTATGAGAAAACCATGCAAAAACATGTTAAGGATAAAAGGGAGGAAAATGCTTGGTACCAACTCTGACCTTTGGTCACTCTTTTGGTCATAACTACTAAAAGGCATAAAATTTTCAAATGAAGCTTATATCATTAGAAACTAGACTCAAAGAGTTTTATAACAATATAAGATTTGCTAAAAACAACGTCCAGATGAAAGAGTCATGACCATTTGAAAACTGACTTAATGGCATACTACGAACTAGCACTGCAACGGCAAATCCTATATGTTTCCACCATTGCAAGGGTCAGTGGCACCACTGTAGTAGTGGGAGGCAGACTTGCAACTCTAGAATCACGAAAAATGGTTCCTTTTGGGTTTTTTCTCATTCCCAACTCAATCTTTGATCATTTTACATGATTCTTTCCATCCAACTTCAATTTTAGATATTAGAAAACATTCCCAAACTTGAAATCTAAGTTGTTTTCAAAGATTCCACCCTAAATCATCATATTTTTCTATCAAAACCTAGTTTTTCTCTCATTTTTTGATTTAACTTTATGTCAGCATAAACCAAAACTTTTACCTCCAAATCCAACATCTTTTTATACTTCCCAAGGTTCCAATGAAGTCTATAAACATGGAGAAAGGTTAAGAAGCAAGACCCATACATAAATTTCAAGTTTTCACCACTGTGTGCCTTAGGTCCTCCCAAGTCCAAAAATCAGCAAAGAAAAGAACAAAAAATTTCATAGCTTACCTTGAATCCATGTAGAGAAGTTTAGGAGATGATTTTTTGCCAAGGGAAGACGAGGATGGGATTTGTGCAGCAAAAGAAGAGAAAATTATGGGAATAGGGAAAGAGAAGGGAGTTATGGGAGAAGAGTAGAGAATGACGAGGACTTGAGGGAATTTTGTTGATGTGGGGTATTGGAGTGTGTAAGTGACTTGGAAGAAGACCATGTTGCCCTTCTTCCATGAAGTAATGCCTTTATAGGATAAGAGCAACATTAAAGGTTTTAATAAAATATTTTTCAAAAATACTCCAACCACATCATCTAAAAATTCCTACATTGCTATCTAGTCCTTTTAGTAAACTCCTCGTATCTTTTTCCCTTTCCCACACTTTCACTCAAGACAAAAATAAATTATTCTTTTGCATATTGGTCCCTAGGTTTCATTTCCACATGCGTGGTTTACTCAAGATATACCTGTTAGGCGAATTGGCAAGTGCATTAATTGCACAAGTAATACAGTGATAAAATGAGTAAGAGATATTGTCCCATGAGGACTAATGTGCTAAGTACTCCAAAAATTTAAATGCAATAGTCAGACAACTTAATTTGGATTAAAGGTAACTTTAACTTTTAAATAAAAAGGTGACCAATAACATATTTTTGTATTTTTCACAATTAAACAGAATGCAAACATAAATTCGGATGAAATTAAATTAATTGAAAGACCTAGGGCTACTAATCCCCTTCTCCCGTCCTAAGAGTTGCGAACGCTCCCTAACATCTGCGATTCAATTCAATTATATACTTTAATCTTAGGTTTTCTATTGGCTTAAAGTGATTCTCCCGATCCTAAGTTAAGCTACTCAACTCTAACATAATCCTTTATTTGAGTTTAAGCCGGATAAATGATAAACTAAATTGATTAAGTGAGGTTAATTAATATCCCTATTAATTAACAAGCAAAACCTCTAAGTTCTACCACTCACTTAATCACTCAGTGTTCTACCAACATCTTCCTCACCAAAGTTCGATGAAAGCAACAAACAAATCATAAAGTGGCCAATTTTACGACAAGTACAGCAAATATGAATGAAAGGAATAATATTTATTGAATTGAAATCACAAAGGCAGAGAGAAAACAACTCCTAATCAGAGATTAGGTTTATAGTAACCCTAAAATGAGGAAATCAGCTACTCATAACCCTAAAACTACATAAAACAATAAAAGATAGAGTAAACTTCATGAATCCAAGCTCGGGTTGACGAAAATCAGGCCTGGAGAGCTTCGAGAATGGATTCCTTTTTATCCTCTAGCAGAAATTGGTGCCTTCTCTCTATTTCTAACTCAGAATACTCTAAAAATTTTGTTCTGGCATTATTTAAACTAGTGCAAAATGTGACTGTTGAGTTCTCAATTTAGTGCCATTTTGATGCTAAATACCCTCTCTTTTGATCTCTTTCTTGTTGTCTTGTAATTTTTAGCTCATATTTTGAGTAGTTTAGATTAGTTTTAGTTTTCTTTGATATTTTAATAAATGAAGTGATTTCATGATTCTTTTATGCGATTTAATGGGTTTATTTGCTATTTTTGGTGTAGGTTGAGTTGGTAAAAAGTTTGTGTTAGAAGATGGAATGCTAGAGCTAAAATTCTGAAAATGCTAATGTTAATGTTGTCTCCCACAACTATAGCGGTAGAATCTACCGCTATAGCGGTGGAGTGCTGAAAAAAAGATTTTAGAGCCTTCTTCTCTGCCAGCCACCGCTATAGCGGTGGGAATTCACCGTTATAGCGGTGGTTCGCGATCCTGCACTAATTTAAATGTGTCAGAACATATTTTCTAGGGCAATTCTAAGTTGGACACAGAGGAGAGGTGCCGATTTCTGCTAGAAGAGAAGGAGGAATCCATTCCCGAAGCCGATCAAGCCCGAATTCCGTCAATCTAACCTCGGATTCATGGAGTTTGCTCATTCTTTTACTATTTTCTGTAGTTTTAAAGCCATGAGTGGCTAATTTTCTTTTCTAAGGTTACTATGAACCCAATTTCAGATTAGGATTTGTATTTCTCTTGAAACTTGTGATTCTTTTCAATTTAACACATACCTTTCATTCATGTTTACGGTACTTGTTATAAAATTGGCCACTTTATGACTTGTTTGTTGCTTTCGTCGAACTCGGGAGAGGGAGATGTTGGTAGAACACTGAATGATTAGGGCGAGTGATAGAACTTAGGGGTTTTACTTGTTAATTAATAGGAATATTAATTAACCTCGTTTAATCAAATTAGGTTAACATTAATTCGACTTAAACTCACATAAGGGTTGTGTAGAGTTAAGTAGCTTAATTTAGGTTCGGGAGAATCACTTTAAGCCGTTAGAAAACCTAAGATTAATGTGTATAATTGATTTGAATCACAAGTGTTAGGGAGAATTATTCCTAGAACAAAAGAGGGGGATTAGTAACTCTAGGCCTTTTATTTGAATTATTTCCATTTGAATTATTTCCATTCGATTCTATTGAAATTTGATTTTACTTTCAATTAGAGCTTTCTAAAATCAAAAATTGGTTTACCTAAATAATGCGTTTGAATTTTTGGAGTACTTAGCACGTTAGTTCCTGTGGAGATGATAACTCTTTACTCATTTTTACACTATATTACTTGTGCGACTGGTGCACTTGCCAGAACTCGCCTAACAAGTTTTTGGCACCGTTGCTGGGGACTAACAATTTTTAGCTAATATTCTAAGAAATTTGAAGGTGCTAGCTTAGGCATTTTTTCTGTTTTGTTTTATTTTGTTTTAGTTTTTTTTTATTTTATTTGTTTTTGTGTAGTTAGTCATTTTTACTTTTAGCATTATTTTTGTAATTTTCTTTTTGTTAATTCTGACTGGAGTTTTCTATTGTGTATGCGAGGTATAACTCATACTTCTGATCTTCTTTTTGAGCCTGAGATTGAAAGAATAGCAAGGAGAACTAGAAAGGAAGCGAGAGCTAGAAGAACTCAAGTGAGCCAAACTACACAAGAAGAAATGGCCGATTATAACTAGAATCATCAGGATGTTGATGTTAATGCTGGTAATAGGGCTGGTAATGAGCCTCATAAGGATGGTAATAGAGCTGTGTGGGATTATGCATCACCCACTGAGGTTGGACATGCGTCCAGCATAGTGAAACCTCCACTTGGTGCAAACAACTTTGAAATAAAGGCAGTCTTGATGAATTTGGTCCAGCAGAACCAGTTTGGAGGGAGCCCGATAGAAGACCCAAACAACCACATCACAAACTTCTTAGATATTTGTGACATGGTTAAGATGAATGGGGTAAGTGATGATGCCATACGTCTTTGTCTGTTTCCTTTTTCCTTGAGGGATTTAGCTAAGAGTTGGTTGAACGCTTAACCGAGAGGAAGTATCACAACTTGGGATAAACTCCAAAAGACGTTTTTAGATAAGTTCTTTCCTCCCTCAAGGTCAATCAAATTGAGGAATGAGATCACAGCCTTTGATCAGCATAAAGGTGAAAGTTTATATGAGGCTTGGGAACGGTTCAAGAATTTACTGATGAAGTGTCCAAACCATGGTCTCCAAGAGTAGCAACAGCTCACTATTTTTCACAGTGGTTTCACATATGAGACTCAAGATAAGTTAGACACTGCAGCTGGTGGTGCTTTGATGGCAAGATCTATAGTGCAAGTAAAAGAGATAATAGAGACTATAGGGGCGAGCCAAAATGCATCTAGCCGATCCAAGAATGCTTCAAAAAGGGGAGTCATGGAATTAGACACCCTAAATGCTTTGTTAGCTCAAAATGAAGCATTAACCAGGAAAGTAGACTTGCTATGCTCAAGATAGAATGAGTCGGCGAAGGTGAATGTGATAATTATGCCGGGTGCAAAATGTGATTTCTATGGAGGGGCTCATGCCAATGGGTGTTGTGAGGCATTTTCTTCAATGGAACAGTTAAACTATATGGGTAATTTGCAGAAGGACCAGAACAACCAGTACTCCAACGCATATCATCCGAGTTCGAGGAATCATCCTAATTTTACATGGAGCAATAATCATTGTTTAAACCCTTCAGCTGCATCCTCTAGTAAGCCATCTCACCCTCCTGGCTTTAATAATCAGAGTAATTATCCTCCTCAAAATAGAGCTCCACTACCTCAAGTGGAAAAGAAACCTTCAATGGAGGATATATTCATGAAGTTCATGGAAAGGAGCGAATCAATGTTCCAAACTCAGAATTTGGCAATCAAAAATTTAGAGACACAAATGGGACAGATGGCACTTGCTTTGAAAAATAGGCCACAAGGTAATCTCCCTAGTGACACTGAAAATAACCCAAGAAGTGAAAGGAAAGAGCATTGTAATGCTATTATCTTAAGGAGTGGCAAGGAGCTTCCATATACTATTACATCACATGATCCACCTAAAGATGTGATTGTTGAAGAGGGAAAAGATGAGGTTATTGAACCTCTAACTGAGGAAGCTGATGTTTCAGAGAAAAAATGTAAATATGGAAGGTGGTAAAAGATAAAAGGGCTGAAAGTTTTGTTCCACCACTACCGTATCCTCAGGCTCAAAGGCCCAAAAAGCACAATGAGAAGCAGTTCAGCAGATTCTTAGAGGTATTGAGTAAATTGCAAATAAGCATCCCTTTTGCTGAAGCTTTGGAACAAATGCCTATGTATGCAAAATTCATGAAGGAAATGTTGCTGAAAAAGAAGAAGATGGGAAATAATGAAAAAGTCACATTGAATGAAGAGTGCAGTGCAATCATACATAAGAAGTTACCTCCGAAACTCAAGGATCCAGGGAGATTCTCCATCCCCTGTACTATTGGGGATGTCACATTCAAGAAGAATTTATGTGATCTTGGGGCTAGCATCAATCTTATGCCACTATCAATTTTCAAGAAACTCGGGATTGGTCAGGTAAAACCAACTATGATGACTCTTCAGCTCGCCGACCGATCCTTGAGACATCTATATGGGGTAGTAAAAGATGTGCTAGTCAAAGTGGGAAAATTCTTCTTTTCTATGGATTTTGTAGTATTAGACATGACAGAAGATGAGGAAATCCCTCTCATTCTAGGTAGGCCATTCTTGGCTACTTCGGGAGCGGTAATTAATGTGGCTCATGGGACATTAACTCTGACAGTTCAGAAGGAGATAGAGACTTTCAATGTGTTTGATATTGCAAAATCATCGATGGAAAAGGAAGCCGACAATAATAGGGAAGAAACAATGTCAATTCAGCTTCAAGACTCTTCCATGGGTTATTGTGATCCAGGATAAAACTGGTAAAGTCTGGCTGAAGACTATAAACTTAGCGCTCTTGGGAGGCAACCCAAGTTTATTGCTTTCGTAATTTTCTTTTTCTTCTATTTTTTTTGTTGTGGTTTGATGTGTTGCTATTGGTAATATTTTAACTGCTATTTATTATTTATTTTGGAGTTGAATTGATAAATGCTGATTATGGTCATGTTTATTATCTTGGTGAATGGCAGTTAGGATGTTCGTAATAGCATTTTGTTTTATTTTGTTTTGTTTGTTATGTTGTGTCTTCTTTTCCTCTATTGTGCTGATCTGGGACAGTGAGGACACTGACAAATTTAAGTTTGGGGGAGAGGTTTGTTCATGGGTTTCTTCTTTGAAAATTTTGAAATCTGAAAGTTTGAAGTTTTTGGCAAGTCAAATCATGTCAAATGCAATTCTTTGTAAGAGTTACCTCTTGAGTTTGCTAATCTTAAGTTTTCATATTTTGTAAGTATTAGCCCTATCACTTCAAAATAACAGGAGTCTTATTTTTGTCTCTTTGAATGGTTTTTAGATCATTTTCATATTTATATATATAAAAAAAAGTTCAATAAGAGGCTAGTGAAAAAAGGATTCAATAAGGGGATAGTTGAAAGTTTCAATAAGGGATAGGCTCCTGTAATTAAAATAAAATGAGAAAATTGGCAAAAAAAATTTCCAAAGGAAATAAGGAAAGTTAAGAAGCTATATCCTTGAGAACAAAACAGTGAAGCCCTTGAGAATCGAAATAAAACGATGCCTTTGAGAACAAAAAAGTAATTTAGTTTTGGAATTTTTGCAAATTTGGTTTTATAAACTGTTCCAAGAGGTGAAGCTTTGATTTCAAATTTTCTTGTGGTTTGGTTAACACTTCTTTTTGAATCCTTAAGATTGCAAACTCTTGAGTTAAATCTTTTGAGTAATGGTTTGATGAGGCTTGGTTTGTTTTAATTCACATTTTCAGATCTTTACTTCTCCCAGTTGCACATATTCATGGTCGTACATATTTTTCTCAAAATTTTTCTCCCACTGCTATAGCAGTGGAAGGTAGAGAAATTGGCTTAAAAACACTTTGGTGTAGTATCCACCGCTATAGCAATGGAAGGCAGAGAAAACAACTCAAAAATATTCATTTCCAGCAGCCACCGCTATAGCTTTGGAAGACAGCAAGCCAATTCTTTTTCTAATATAATCCATTTTCTTACACAAGCTTTGCACCAATCCAACCTACAACAAAAACAATGAAACACTAAATATAAGTGGCAAAGAATCATGAAATTACTCAAACTAGCCTAAAATCTAAGAAATCATAAATAATTTAAAACACCAAAACATGAGTTAAGAATTGCAAGAATAGACAAGATAGATATCAAAAGAGAAGGTAAATAATACCCAAAATAGTGCTAAGTTGAGAACTCAACACTCGTCCAAACTTGAAACTTTGCTTGCCCTCAAGCAAATCAACCCTCACACAGAACAGGTGTAAAACATTAATCAGATAATCAAATTTACAATCAAGCCTTAAAAACAATTAAACTAAGCAAGGGAAAAGAGTGGAATATGTAGAGAGTAATAGAACTATCTATTAAAATTTGATCCAAAAAATGCTTTTACTAGAGAATAGCCATACTTGCAACAAGAATCTAGAGATTTAAATAAAACTCAAAATAAACCTTTTGAAACCTTCGAGACCTCTTAAAGCAAAATACCATCACTTTCAGTGACCTCTTAAAGCAAAATACCGTCACTTGAATTAATCTTTCTTTTTTATATTTTTACACTTTCAAGGGTTTTCAATCCAAATTCCAATGATCTAATAAGTAAACCACATAATAGGAGGTGTAACTAGGAAGAGGCAGAGTCCATGCGCCCAATCTACACAGCTCTTCCTCCCTATTCACACCAAAGGTGAAAACTACAGAGTGAAAGAAATGTCTGTGCGCCTAATCCATATAACACTTCCCTACCCTTTCATTCTCTCAAACTAACTGAAAATAAAGTTCATTGGATGAAAAAGTATTTGTGCGTCTAATCCACACAATACTGCCTCAATATAAACCATACCTTCAAGTTAGCTAATTATTCTTATTTGTAAAAATGAAACACCAATCTTTCTTTCTTTTTTTTTATAATTTATTTTTGGAATTTGGATTGTACACCCCTTATTGAGCTTACTTTTGATTTTATGAAAGCTTAACTCAAGCTAAAGTAATTGTTCTAAGAGTTTCAAAACTTCAAAAAGCTTAAAATGAATTTTGAATGAATCTCCTATTATTAAAAGCAATCCCAAAATCATAATTTTAACAAATATTTCAAAATTTTCCACAAAAATATGCAACCATTTCCCTTACAAAGCTCTTAAACAAAAAGTTTGAAAATTTTGAAAATCTACTATATCTGAAAATTGCTTTACACACAAAACACACTTACACACAAAAATAAACAGACACAAGACAACAAGCAACACAATCACAAACAAATATCCAACTTCTTTCCCCCAAACTTAAATTTGGCAGTGTCTTCACTGTCCCAAATCAGCACAACAGAGGAAAAAGAGCAAATATCAAATAACTAAACAAACAAAATAAAATGCTATCACAAAATGTACTAACTGCCATTCACATAGACAATAATCACGAACCATGTTCAGCTTTTGTCAATTCAAATCAAAATATATAATAAAATAAAAATTATAACATTTTCAATAGCAGCACACTAAACCACAAAAACAGAAAAAACAACGAAAGCAAGAAACTTGGGTTGCCTCCCAAAAACGCTAAGTTTATAGTCTTCTGCCAGACTTTATCGATTTTATCCTGGATCAAAATAACCCATGGAAGAGTCTTGAAGTTGATTTATCTTCCCCCAAACTTACCATTTTTTTTTGTGTTTTTATTGAGTTCTTTGGCTTTGCATAGAGGAAGTGCAGATTGTTCAACCAACATTGTTTCTTCTTTATTATCACAAGCTTCCTTTTCCACTGACGATTTTGCAATCTAGAACACATTAAAGGTTTCTATCTCTTTCTAGACTGTCATAGTTAATGTCCCTCGAGCCATATCAATTACTACTCCCGAAGTAGCCAAGAATGGCCTACCCAGAATGAGAGGGATTTCTTCGTCTTCTGGCATGTCTAAAACCACAAAATCTACAGAAAAAAGAATTTCCCCACTTTGACTAGCACATCTTCCACTACCCCATATAGATGTCTCAAGTATCGGTCGGCGAGTTGAAGGGTCATCATAATTGGTTTCACCTGACCAATCCCAAGTTTCTTAAAAATTGATAATGGCATTAGATTATTGCTAGCCCCAAGATCACACAAGGTCCTTTTGAATGTAACACTTCCAATAGTATAGGGGATGGAGAAACTCCCTGGATCTTTAAGTTTCGGAGGCAACTTCATATGTATAATCGCACTGCACTCCTCGTTTAGTGTGACTCTTTCATTATTTCTCATCTTCCTCTTTTTTAACAACAACTCTTTCATGAACTTTGCGTACACAGGCATTTGTTCCAAAGCTTCAGCAAAAGGTATATTTATTTGCAACTTTCTAAATGCCTCCAAGAATTTACTGAACTGCTTCTCACCCTTAGCTTTAGTATCTGAAGCATCTTCTTTCTCAATTGCCTTCTCTTGAAGCTTGATAACTTTGTCATTTTCTTCTTCAGTGACCACCCCTTTTGTCTGATCATGTTGTTTGACAACCTCAGGAAGCTCTTTGCCACTCCTTAAGGTAATGGCATTACAATGCTTTCTCCTTTCCTTTCTTGGATTGTTTTCAGTATTACTATGGAGACTACCTTGTGGCCTATTATTCAGAGCAAGTGCCATCTATCCCATTTGAGTCTTTAAGTTTTTAATGGCCACATTCTGAGTCTGAAACATTGTCTTACTTCTTTCCATGAATTTCATAAACATCTCCATTTATGGTTTCTTCTCTACTTGAGGTGGTGGAGCTATGTTCTGAGGAGGATAGTTACTCTGATTACTAATTCCAGGCAGTTGAGATGGCCTACTAGAAAATGATGATGTTGTGGGATTCAAGCAATGATTGTTACTCCATGAAAAATTTAGATGATTCTTATTCTCCGAATGGTATGAGTTGAAATAAGGGTTATTCTGATTCTTTTAATGATCACCCATGTAGTTTAACTACTCCGGTGAAGAAAATTACTCACAACAACTATTAACATAAACCCCACCATAAAAATCACATTTGGGTCCTGGAGTGTTTACCGCATTTACTCTTACTGGCTCTTGTTGTTTAGCACATAACATATCTACCTTTTTATTTAAGGCTTCATTTTAGGCCATGAGAGCATTTAGGGTATCCAATTCCAATATCCTTCTCCTTGGATTACTCTTGGCTCTGATGGAAGCATTCTAACTAGCCCCCATAGTCTCAATTATGTCCTGAGACTGTTTAATCGACTTAGCCATCAATGCACCTCCAGCTGTGGTATCCAATTTATCCCTGGTTCATACGTCAATCTACTATAAAAGATAGAAATTTATTGTTACTCCTGAATACCATGGTTGGGGTATTTTCTCAGCATTTCCTTAAATTGCTCCCAAACAGCATATAAACTCTCACCCTCTTATTGATAAAAAGCTGTAATTTCATTCTTTAATTTCACTAACCTTGGGGGAGGAAAGAATTTGTCCAGGAATTTCTTTTGAAGCTCAGACCAAGTAGTAATACTTCCTGGTGATAGAGTCATCAACCAATTTTTTACACTATCCTTTAAGGAGAAAGGGAATAGTAGGAGGTGAATAGCATCGTCAGTGACTCCATTAAGCTTGACCATATCACTAATATCAAGAAAATTAGTGATATGGTTGTTTGGATCCTCTATGGGGCTTCCCCCAAACTGACTCTATTGGACAAGGTTTAGCATCATAGCCTTCATCTTAAAGTTATTAGCACCAATTTTAGGCTTCACTATGCTCGAACTGTTTCCAGTGTTATACAGTGAAGCATAATCCTAGATTGCTCTATGTTCCTCCTTAGGCTTATTGCCAACCCTATTACCAATATTAACTCTAGTACCCCGATGATTCTAGTTATCATCAGCCATTTCCTCTTGCGTAGCTTGGCTCACTTGAGTTCTCCTAACTCTCGTTTCCTTTCTAGTTCTCCTTACAAGTCTTTCAATCTCAGGCTCGAAGAGAAGATCAGAAGTTTAAGTGGTACTTCACATGTATAGTAGAAAATTACCAGTCAGAAGTGACAAAAAGAAATCAGAAAAATAACTCTAATTAGATATTAGGTTCATAGCAGCCCTATAATGAAGAAATCAGCTACTTATAGCCCTAAAACTACAGAAAACAGTAAAAGATAAAGTAAATTTCATGAATTCGGGCTTGGAGAGTTTCGGGAATGGATTCTTCCTTCTCTTCTAGCAGAAATCGATGCCTTCTCTCTATTTTCAACTCAGAATGCCCTGAAAATTCTGTTCTGACGCTATTTAAACTAACGCAAAATGTGACCCACCGCTATAGTGGTGATTACCCACCGCTATAATGGTGGAAGGCAAAGAAATAGGCTTAAAAACACTTTGGTGTAGTATCCATCGCTATAGTAGTGAATTCCCATAGCTATAGTGGTAGAAGGTAGAGAAAACAGCTCAAAAATGTTCACTTCCAGCAGCCACTGCTATAGCTATGGAATCCACCGCTATAACTGTGGGAGACAGCAAGCCAATTCTTTTTCTGATATGATCCATTTTCTTACACAAGCTTACAACAAAAACAACGAAACATCAAATATAAGTGGCAAAGAATCATGAAATTACTCAAACTAACCTAAAATCTAAAAAATCATAAACTAATCTAAAACACCAAACCATGAGTTAAGAATTACAAGAATAGATAAGATAGATATCAAAAGATAAGGTAAATAGCACCTGAAATAGTGCTAAGTTGAGAACTCAACAGTACCAAGGCAACAAACACACACACACAAGACCAAAGCTTACTCCGTTACCCACTCAACATGAGAACTTTATTCAAGAATTAACGAACATCATACCACACATATCCCCTTCGTGCTATTTTCTTCAACCTCAAAATAGAAAAAAAATTTCATTATATTTCCACACACACTTCTATTTTATCTATACTAACACTTGGGAACTGTAGTACCTGTGAATTCTAAATTCACTTAGTATAAGTATTAATCTTATTATGTGTTCATATGTGAAATTTTGGGGTTAATTTAAAATTTTGTGGAATTATAAAAATCTTAGAAAGGGCTTTAGAAGAGAAAAAATCTCAATGAGGTTGAGTGAGGAAGCCGGAGTTTTGAAAATGGTGGAAATAAAGCCAAAACAATGGATGGGTTGGTGAGAAGGACTAAAATGAACTAAAATAAAATTTGATGTTTTAAACAAAATATGTTGAGAAATGGAAACTTGATGTTTATGTGTGTTTCTATAAGTGTGACTTGGTGCCCATGCAGACTATTTCTTTAAGATAATTCCCAATACCTCATTTAAGGGACTTAAGTGAACTTGCCCAAACTTTGAGGGACCAAATGAGAGAGAAAGTAGACCCCACACTTATTTAAACCCACACCCACATCAAAAATTTCCACACACTCACCCCTTTATTTGTCTTCTTAGTCCTCTCATACTCCCCATCATCTTCCTTCATGTCTTTCATTCCTTTGGCCAAAATGGAGACATCTATGGTAGCTCCATCATCAACTCTGGCAAACGTCCTGCACCGGCCTCCTCTGCTCCTCATCGGAACCCCTTCTTAAGGTAAGGATCAAGCATTTTCATCTCTTCTCCTTCTTGAATCTTGCAAGAAACCCTAGGTTGAGAATTTGGAGAAATCATAAAAATTGATGCTTGAATCTTGATTGAGATTATTGTCTCTTGCTTTTAATGGGTTTAGGATTTAGAAAGTTGATGGGATCAAGATTAAGAACCCTTGGTGGAAGATGACCAATGATTGAAATTTCTAAGAAAGAACATGGTTGGATCTTGAGTGGATTTGTTTTAACATTGAATCAATGCTTGAAATTGGTCTTCTAGGAAGCTTTTATGTGACAAAAACATGTCGTAATGGCCTAAATTGATTTGGATGAGCTTTGAGAGGACTTCGGAGGCCAAAGGATGGATTTTGGATGCCAAATAGCGTTCTGTGCGAGTTTTCCCAGTCCGAGGCTCCCGGGGCACCCATTTGACCGAGAAGGAGGGCCTTGGCACCTAGAGGTGCCACGGTGGATGCCTGGGGCAGCATTCCTTGAGAAAAAATTTTAGCATAATTTAAATAGTCATAACTCTCTCATTTGAGCTCCGTTTCTTGCAAACTATATATTGTTGGAAAGGTATTTGAGTCTAGTTTCCAACAACAAAGTTCATTTAAGAATTCTTTACTGTTTATGTTTTATTATTAAAAGAGTGACTAAAGGTCAAAAATGTTTGGAAGTTTGTGTACTAGTAACTGTTGATGACGTTTTGAGTTGATTGAAGTATGAAATGAGCTTTTATGGCCTTGAAATTTTTATATGGAATTCCTTGTCATGTGTAGTTATGATCTGGATATTTTCATGGTGATTAGTACAATTTCTAGGTCAAACAATTTAGGAAATGAAGCTACTGTTGAAATCAAAATAATCTGACCAGTCTTATTTAAAACTATGTTAGACTAGTCAATTGGTCAAGTTTTGACTTGAAAATTTTATGTAAGGATTTCATAGCATTAAATTACATGTCCACCAAGTTTCATAAGATTTAGAATTGTTTTAATGGGTCAATACCTGCAAAGACCAAGATTGCAGAAGCTGCAGGGGTAGTCTGGGCAGCAGCTGCATTTGAGTAATTTTTAAGGGGCAAATCAAAGTATTTCCTTTTGAAATTTTTATCTGAGATTCTAGACACATTACCAAATTTCATGAATTTTGGACTTGTGATGGCAGCCCAATAAATTCACAAAGTTCATATTCTGAAATATGGTCTTAAACAGATATTGTGGTGAAATTTAATTGTTTTAAGGGAACTTACCTCCAATTTAAATAGGAAAAGTTAGAGGATACATAAGGGGATAATTTCATGGCTTTTAGTTCCGCAGTAGGTTCACCTAATTAACCGCATGCGATAATTATAGTGAATTCACATAAAAATTATGTTCATGAGGCTTGCCAAGAAGGAATCATATTCACAAGACTTGCCAAGAGGGGATTATATTCATGAGGCTTGCTAAGAGAGAATTATATTCATGAGGCTTGCCAAGAGGGAATTATATTCAATTATTTTTGTTTCTATCCTGAAATAGTGGACGAGACCTCATTTAATCAGTTTTCTCTCTATCTTGAAACGGTAGATGAGACCTCATTTAATTATTCAGTCTCTATCCTAGAATGGTGGACTAGACCTCATTTAATTATTCAGTCTTTGTCCTGGAACAGTGGACAAAACCTTATTTAATTATTCATAGTCTCTGTCTTAGAACGGTGGACTAGACCTTATTTAATTATTAATAGTCTTTGTCTTGGAACAGTGGACAAGACTCCATTTATTTGATTAGCGCTGTCGTTTTGGAATGGTGGACAATATTATTTCTTTTTGTCCTGAATTGGTGAACAATATTGAGATCATGAGGATGTGTGTTTTTCTGTGGGTGTTACTTTTGTGGGCTCTAGCCTTGATTAAATATATAATTAATCACATTTTATCGATTGATGTATTTTAGATAAGGGCATTATGTTTGATTACAAGTTTCGGAATAAAATATCAGGCGAGGCCTTTAACCATTAGTCCTAACCTTGTTTGGTATCTGTGCTGCTATGGGTTGTCTTTAACTAATCGTTTAGTCTTGCAGTGAGTAATTATATTGGTACAAGAATAACTATGGATGAGACCTAATCTAAGGTTCCATCACTGTGAGTGGTACACAAGTCCCTTTTAAATTCCTAGTTATCATCCCTTACTGAATATTTTTATACTCATCTCTTCCTCTGGTGTACTCCTTGTAGGTTTTGTGCTAGCGGACAAGTCTCCATATGAGAAGCAGCGAAGTCTCTGAGTCTGTATTCCTTTCATGGAATGCTAGTATGTCTACTTGTTGGGTTTTATTTTTAAGTCGCTCTGTAGTGAGATAGAACACCCAGGAAATCTTGTGTTGGTTGTAATATGGGACTTATACATATTGTATTTATTTTACGTATTATGGCTTGAGGTTAGGCTTACGGTGGTAAATGGAGTCCACTTCCGTGTCGGTCATATTTCCAAGGTGGGGCGTGACAAGAACCCTAGGTGTTACATTGATATTCCACATCTTTTTCTAATCAAGGAGTGGGCTCCTTGATTTGATGTTTGGGATGAAACACTTTGTAAGAGGGAGAGACACCGTTGAGAAAGAAAAGAACTATGTATAGTGGCTCACAAGTGCCCATTTTATATAAACTTGTGAATTATAGCAAAATACTCAATAAGTGATCTTGAGGACTAGATGTAAGCTTAGTTATAAGTTGAACCAGTATAAATATTGTTGTTTAAGCTTCTCCTCTCTTGTTCTTTAATTGTTCAAGTCTTATTTTTGATTCCATGCACTTCAATATTATTCATCTAGATTATACTCTATTTTTTTGATTTAAAAAGTTCAACTTTGGCTCTGCAATTCTCTTTAACTAGTCTTTGTGAAATTTTTTAATAATTCAATTTACCTCCCTCTTGGAAGCCAGCCATTTCTATCAGTTAAGAGTAAAATGTTAAAAAGAAAACTTATATACTCAACATTATATGATTTAAAAAAATTTATATATGTTCTATTTTTAATGAAAAACCTAATAACAAATAGTATGTAAAAGAATTGCACGTAAATTTAATTCAGATTTTAATATTTTTAAAGTTTAGAAGAAGTCTTAATTAGGACATCTAGAACAATGTGAAATCAAGTTAAAGAATCCAACAAATAAAAGAACAAAAATTTAATAATGATGTCAAAATTTAGATTTTTTTCTTTTGAGATATTCACAATTATATTAAAAAATGTGATAGCATATACATTTTACAAATTAGCACTATATTACTAGGTCTTTCAAAAAAAAATAAAAATTCACTTTTTTGTCAATTAATTATACAATAAATTCTTCACGTACAAAACAAATCATGGACAGCCTACAAATTATGTGGACTTCTTCTCTTTTTTTTTTGTATGCAGCATGTGGATTTCAAAATTGAGGCCTCATTTTGAGTTTTCCTTTTTGAGCTGAAATTACACTTTTTTGGACTTGGGCTTGAGCTTCAACAAAACTTGGCCCAAAATCCTGACAGATTGGAGGCTCAAAGGTATTCTTACAAGTGCCACAAATGAAAGAGCAAATTATTATTTGGATACTAAAAAGATTGTAACTGTTTTAATTTATCTTTATCAAGTGTATCAATTTAATTTTTTTCAATTTGGCCCCTTTTTTTTGTCAATGATAAATTTCATGATTTAATAACATCAAAGATTGTTTAATCAATAAACAGGGACATTTCAGGCTTATTAGTTACTAATTTGTATTTTCATGTACAAGATTATTTAAAAAATCATAATGACTAAAACGAAATCACTGAGAAAAAATGTTTTTTTATTAAAATTAAAGTGTTTAACAGATTTAGAATGATACCTTGATAGCTGAGGAAGCTTGTATTTCATAGCCACTTTTGGCAACAAAATATTGAACATTTAATAATAGTAAATTTTGTAATTTAACAATGAAAAGAATTAAATTAATATAAATATAATTTTTTAAATAATAAATTAAGTTACTTAATCTTTCAAAATTCAAATTAAAAAATTCATAATTTGTGAGGGACTAAATCAGTAATTTTTTGTATCATAAGTCACAACTCATGCGGAAAACCCTAAACGACACTATTTGTATATCTGAGATGTCACTCTCATAAATACCCATAAAAGAGTACTTTCAGTCAAAAAAATAGCGTATAGAAAAATCGGCTTGCAAAATAAAACTTTTTTTCTAATAAAGGAATTACATTACTGTGATTGAAATACGAAAAAATGCTTGATAAAATTCAAACGAATGAAATTTGACCCACGCTCCACCTCTCTAATTTGAACGTCTTCTTCGATTCCAAAGTTTCCAATGGCACACTCTAACGGCTATTTTTTTATGCTTAAATAATCCACTGTGCTCTCTTTCTCTCTTTCCATCTCTCTCTCTTTCTCTCTGTCGATTTCTGACGGGAGAAATTATGTACCATCAGGTCGTGGTCAGAATCATTGCCTTCAATTCCGGGTAGCTAATATGCTTATGCTCTGTTTTCTGTTTCTTTCTGGTTGTGTTGCTCTGATTCGATTTCTGTGTTCAGATCCGATGCTTATGCTCTGTTTGTTTGCCTTGTTTTGTATAAATCCAGTATTTCTTAGATCATCTTTTGGAAAACTAATCGATTTCAAAATTATATGTATATGTTGTGAATTAATCAATGGTTGAGTGATGCCTTAGAGTATCTTCTTGATTAATGCCCGAGCAATCCGTGACTATCTAATTCTGTGGATTTTTCTTTTATAATAAGTTATCAT
Source organism: Biancaea sappan (assembly GCA_037074585.1). NCBI lineage: Eukaryota > Viridiplantae > Streptophyta > Magnoliopsida > Fabales > Fabaceae > Biancaea > Biancaea sappan. The sequence goes on along the minus strand of CM073493.1, from coordinate 62,147,215 downwards.
TCTGTGCCGCTGTTACACACGCGCGCGCACATATACATAATCTTCATGAGAATCAAGTGTGAGTGCGTCTTTGCTCTCTCTGTTTCTATTTCCTTCCACATGCTCTCTATCCATCTCTCTCTCTCTCTCTCAAACAGATTTGCTCTGTTTTTCTATCGTTTACTGATTTGTGACCGTCCGATTCTTGATTCTGTAATGGCACCGAACGGGCTCGATTGACCACCCCCAAACTACTTTTGAAATTTGAAATGATTTTCAAATGTGATCATATAATATTATGTTTTGTTCCATAGCATATTAAATCTGCTGAAGAAAGAAAGGCTTGTATGTGGGTTTAAGAGCTGTCAACTTGGCATCACTCGGACTGCCTGAATGTGCTTCTGTACTGAGTTATTCAGCTTTCTTTTGTCTCCATGATATATATATATATATTATATAGAAATTTGGGGGAGCATCTGTGAGAAAATAAGAGATGCTGAGAAAATAAGCAAAAGGCAATGCTGTTGAATGCCCCTCACTGTGAATTTTATGATTTCATGCATAAACAATTTATATGGTCTAATTCATTCATTGTGATCTGTTTTTTCTTCATTCGGATAAATCCGGAAGCATGTCGTCTGAGAAATTTAGCTTAATGGACCTTTGATTTTATTAATAGTTATTTTTGCTCTCCAGCCATTGGAATCCTTTTACCAACAATTTGATCTGAAGGGTTGTGAAGTTCTACAAAAGAAGATGACCTTAATGTATTCAGGTAATTTTTCTTATGCATTCTATCTCTCGTAAAGTATTACTCTCTCTCTCTCTCTCTCTCTCTATGTTTTTTCTTCATTCGGATAAATCTGGAAGCATGTAGTCTGAGAAATTTAGCTTAATGGACCTTTGATTTTATTAATAGTTATTTTTGCTCTCCAGCCATTGGAATCCTTTTACCAACAATTTGATCTGAAGGGTTGTGAAGTTCTACAAAAGAAGACGACCTTAATGTATTCAGGTATTTTTTTCTTATGCATTCTCTCTCTCTCTCTCTCTCTCTCTCTCTCTCTCTCTCTCTCTCTCTCTCTCTCTCTCTCTCTCTCTCTCTCTCTCTCTCTCTCTCTCTCTCTCTCAAGGGCTAGAATATAATTTGGTCCTTTAATTTATTTTCAACTTTTATTTTGGGCTCTTTATTTAAGTTTGCTTTCCAACTTTGTCTTAAACTTTTCTTTAATGCATTTAATTTTGTACCTATGAGGTGGAGATAGAGTAAAGAGACAATGAATGGAAAGAGAGTAATCATGAGGCATAGAGGAGATCCAGTACTAATGAGGTCCAAAGAGAGACTAAAGTGAAATGAGGAATTAGGTAGCACTTACGATATAGGAAAAACCTAAACTGGAAAAATTACGAGTTTGTCACCACTAAGGTTAACCAAGAATTACCTAAGGACAACGTAGTAATTTCACCCTAAGCAGGTACATATATGCGATCCCACTTCTTTTTCCTTATTTCTCACTTTCCTCTCTCGCTTCTCACTCTCTCTTCACTCCCTTCTCTCTTCCTTTTCTCTACCTTTCTACCCAAATCCTCAACGAGCTTCAGAGAACCTTTCTCCGATAATGGGGCGAGGCATTAGAGTCCAAACAACCTAGAGAAAGCAAGGAATCGAGGTAGAGATTCCAATTTTTTAAACTTTTTTTCTATTTTCTAGTTTTAAGGGTATATGGGGTAAAATTGAGATTTCGGCTTCGTTTGCCGATGAAATTGGAGATTTTTGTGTCTTAATACTCCTTAGACATTAAGGATGAGACTCAATAGAAGAAATCATGGAGTCTTGGTGCCAGATCTGAGTAAAAATGAAGGGTCTTGGCGCCCCAAGCACTGAGCCCTTAAATTTGGATAGAAAGTTGGGCCAATCATACCAAGGGTTCTTTGGTCCATTTTTAAATGGCCATAAATCTTTCGTCCAGACTCTGTTTTTAGCAAACTTTATATCATTGAAAAGCTCTTTAAGTTTAGTTTCCAATGGTATAAGATTTATTTTAAAAAGTTCTTACCGATTAAAAGTTATGACCAAAACCAAAAGTCGGGGTTAGTGGTAAGGATTTTTCTTGTTTTATTTAGTTATTGGTTTGGGTTGATTCTAGGTGACTTAGGAGTTTCTTTGGCTTTGTCTCTAGGACTTTTTGAGCAATAAACTTTATCGGCATTGAGGTGAGTAGATGACCTTGCCATTTAAGTTTTATTAAATTATTTGACCAAGTCAATATAAATCTCATTCACATCATAATTAGTAATTTATCAATAAAATTCCCTAGTTAATGGTAATAACTACACCAAGGAATTTCATTGAATGATTGTGGGATTGAGAATTCTATGTTTAAACTAGTGAATTGATGTGGTATGTGTTGTGTGGTGATGGTGTGGAAAATGCATTGAACATCATCATCTACATATTTACATTATGAGAAGAGGAAATGTGTGGGAAGCTATCCATTGTGTAATACCGCTGAGTGGTATCAATGGATATATATACGCATTAAGGCTAGTCTTCAATGTGGTGTGGGAAAGAGTGGGATAACCATCCCTCATTGCATATTGCATTTGTCCACATCACGAAAGGAACAAAGGGATAAACCTCTGAATAAACTCATTGAGGGTTGGTCTTCAATGCAATAAGTGTGAAAAGGATGTGAAAAATGTAAACATACATCATGCATTGCATAATGCATTTTGGAGTGGTTGTTTACTTATGTTTTTTATTTGGTTGAGGATTATTTTATGGATTATTTTTTATGAGATTGTAGACTCACAGTGAATCGCGGTCTTGGTTGCGCGGAAAGGTATGTTATATATATATATAAAGGTATGTTATATATATATATATATATATATATATATATATATTTCGTACCAATATGTGTTAGTGGTATTTATTTTAATTATGGTAGTGAGGCTGGTATTTGGCCTTGTGCTATATTTTATGGCACAGTCATCTGCTTATTGAGTTATCATAAAGTCACACTATCTATTGCTATTTTTAGATCTAGAAGTTGAGGAAGATAGGAAAAACTGCTGGAGGTTAGTGGCTTGGAGATATATTCAATTTAGTTGCGGAAAGGTATGTTATATATATATATATATATATATATATTATATTTTGTACCAATATGTGTTAGTGGTATTTATTTTAATTATGGTAGTAAGGTTGGTATTTGGACTTGTGCTATGTTTTATTGCACAGTTATATGCCCATTGAGTTTTCATAAACTCACGCTCTCTATTGCTATTTTCAGATCTAGAAGCTGAGGAAGATAGGAAAAACTACTGGAGGTTAGCGGCTTGGAGATATATTCCATTTAGTTTGAGGGTTCTAAATGAACCAATTAGAAATGCTCTGTAATCCTATAAACTATCTAGGTCCTGTGATATTTTAGAGATTTTATTTATTTGGCTGTAATTTGCTTTGCAAATTATGTAATTTATAATTTATATAGTTGTAGTTATTAGGGCTGTTCAGGAAAATTATGAGCTACCAATTAGATATCATAGAGAAAGTTTGTGTTTAGATCTCCAATAGATTACATAGCAATGGTGTTATTTGTGGGCCCTTTCCCATTGTCATGAACTGCATAGCATGACCATGGGTTTAGGTTCTATAAAAGGCACTATAGGATGTTAAGTTTTCTTTTGTGACTTACTCCTCGGTAGGGTAAGTCAGAAATAATTTTAATAATATAAGAAGTGTTTGTTCTTATGTAGAGGTTTTTGGCTCTAGGTGGAGGAGAAATCTTTGGAGCACAAAGAGCTCATAAACTTAGTTCAAATGTAGCTTTGCTATATTACCACCGAGGTGGTTGTAAATATTTTGATTAGCATGTGGGTGTGTGTGTGGTTATGTATTGTGGAAATATGGGATTTCCATGTGGTGTGCAACTATCTGTGATATTTTATTTTTGATTTGGTATGTTGTGGTGTGTAAACTTAATTGTTTACTGGAAAGGTATATATATGTTTATATATATGTACCTATATTGTTAATTGGGAATGTGGTTGTAAGTGGTAAATAGGAACCGAGATATCGATCACTAGTTTGGAAGGGTATGATAAGACTTGTCTTATCAATGCATAGTGGTTTTATGAATACATTTACATATTTGCAAGCTCAGGAAAATTTGCTGAGATTTCTTATGGTGGGTTCCTATGTAGATATTCTACATAAATTTTCATTAATATATTTAATGAATTATGGAAACTGGGTTATTAGGAGAAAAAGTGCAAAGAGTATATTTTTAAGGAATTCCACTTTGGGCTTGGCACCCTAGGCGCTAGGCATGGCACCTCAGGCGCCAAAGTGAGGGACATGGGCAGAGAGTATGACACTTGGTGCCCCAAGTGCCAGGCATAGCACCTCAGAAGGAGCTTGTGGCCAAGAGTCTGGGCTATGGAAAGGAGGCTATAGTATGTTTTGAGGAAAAATTGAGGGATCTTAGATACATAGTTGTTGGGGTTTCTTTTATGTGCCTTTGTAGGATTAGTTGGGATCTTGCGAATGAACACCTATATGGACGAGCATATAGTCCATCCTCTTAAGTGTTGATGGCATTCTAGGTATGTCATGTGTAAGTAGGTACTTTAACCAAGCTATTTTGAGTTGAAGTTGGATGGTAGAGGTTAAAAAGTATAGGAGTCATTAAGAAGAAGAGAGTATAAGAAGGGAGAATGCTCATGTGAAATGGGCTGAAGGCTAGGATGTGAGTTATAACATGGGAGTTGGACGCTAAAGTGGTTATGAAAGTTAAGGTGGGGATGTGTACATGAGTATGCATCCTAGAGAGAAACTAGCTAGGTGGGATTCGGCTGAAGGAACCAATTTAAATTGTATAGTTCTCCCAAGAGAGACACCTTAGTGAGGTGGAAAGTGACATAAGGGCAATTGGAGTAAGTTGTAAATTTCTTAAGGCAACTTGATTAAGTTGCACCTGTATGGTTAGAGATTCATAGGTAGTGATATTGTGCAGTGAGTGTGCTCAGGTAGGTAGGATTATTCTGGGAAAGAAGAAAAGACTCACGAGACAAGTTCTCGGTAGTCATTGAGTGGGAATACAGTAGACATGGGGTGTGACGTGATGTCCTTACATCGAAAAGGTTAGATGAGGCACAGGGTAGTTCACAAGAGTTTCTATCTCAGTGAGAGGGTCAGACCCTCATGACCTATAAATGGTCTAAGTGATGGATAGGCTCTTAGCATATATGTCATCTGAGCTAAGTAGAAGTGGTGGTGTATGCACAATGTCAGAGGTTAATGGGAGTTTTGGCTCATTTTTCTATGATAAGAGGGCCTATTAGTTTATGGTATGTACATATCAATAGATATGTATGATGCCTAGATGTTATATACAACCAGTTAAAAGGATATAAGTTAGTAGAGTGAGAATTGAGGGTATTCTACGTTAAGGGTAAAGAAGTGGTGCTATGAATATGGCTTGGGATGAGTTAGGTTAAACCTAAGCTCATTGGTGTTAGAGTGAATACTTTAGAATTAGGTATATTTATTTTTGAGAGAATGCGTTTGGGGTGTATGTGGAGATGTAATGACTCACATATAAACATATATGGAGTATGTATATATGTGTAGTTGTGTAAAGATCTCAAATGGGGGTTTAATTAGGCAGAATGACCTTCTTAAGACCTGTAGTCCTGAAGGACTAAGTCGAGGGATAGTGGTGTATAATAAGGAATCCTAGAATCAGACTATCCCATGGTGTAGTTATAGGCACACCTTCTCTTGCGAAAGGAGTCTATAAACTTTAAAGGAGACTGTACCTATCAATAGGCTTGTGGGGCCTGGCTAATTGGATGGTCTAAGTGTTAGTTTAAGGAGGAGTGCGTGTAGATGGGTGTTGAAGCGTACTTGCAAATGAACAAGCATGGAATGTACGTACACATGTAATTGCATAAGATCCTAAATATGAATTTATTTGGGGAAGTATGAGGTGGCTTTAGTTGTGTTGCAATTATGGGTATGTTCCTATTGGCCTATTGTTGGTCATGGACATGACCCAATAGACTGAGAAATGGTACAGGTTTAGTGTACACGAGAGTCCAGTGGGACTCATAGTGAGGATTTGCACTAGAAAGTTAATGGAGCGATTCGTCTCATAACCTGATTTTCCAAAATGGGCCTCCTAGCAACTATAGCCGACTGATGTCATTGAGACTCAAAGGCTAATGTCTAGGAACGAGTCAGAGTCCAAAACTAGCCTATAGTAAGACTTAAGTTGGTCAAGTAATTAGTAGATAGAAATGTGGAAACAAAATAGTGTACTTCTGAGATCTGAAACTGGTAGTTGCCCAATATTGGGAATATGGTTTGGGGTCAAGAAGGATGCAGATGAAATTAAAAAGGGTTAAGGAACAGGCTTATGAGGATGTATACTTCACAGGGAACTCCTTGTGGAGATATCTAGTCCGTGAGAACGCAGACTCACTTGACAGAATTTTTGAGTGGGAATCCCATGAAATCGTAGATCTATGGGAGAATTATTTGTATGATGTGTATGTGGCTTTATGTATAATTTATTTTCTATTTATTTATTTAAATAATTTATTTTTATTATTATGACTGTTGATAGTGGATATGATAGCAATATGAAAGCCCAAGTTGAGCTTGACTCATAAAGCGCAACCTGTCAATCATGGGGTGATACCTACAAGCAGAACATTGCTTGTAGGTGGGATATCATTCAAGAGTGAGATATCACCTACAGGTGAATTAACGCCTTCGGGCGGGGTGTATATTTTACATTTTATATTTTTATATTATTGTGAGAATGCGTGTGGTTTATATTTGTGGTATATTTAATACAAAGTGTGGGACTGACGAGGTTAATCGATGAGAGGTAATATATATAATGGTATCAATATACGCTCTGTGTGAGGTGCGAGCGAGATACCATATCATGCATATGTTTTCGGGGCGACTGGATATCATGTGGGAAAATTATACCAAGGGCATTTTATTTTATTTATTTATCTCATTTATTTATTTATGCTTTTGTATGTAGGCGTTTTAAGATTGAATGGTAGAGGAACTTATGTGTGGTAAGTACTTAAGCCACCCTAAGTTCCTTAACTTTGTTTGTGGTTAAGTACTTATGCTTTGAATTTTGATTATTGCAGCAAATTATGCTCATCCCTGAGTAAAGGAAGTTGATGTAATCAACGATAACCTCATTGCAGCCCAAGAAAGGGAGAACACTTCAATTGGGCCTCTAACTCGTTCAAGGGTTAAAGAGCTTGGACTAATTGTAGCCCAAGAAAGGGAGAACACTTCAATTGGGCCTCTAACTCGTTCAAGGGTTAAAGGGCTTGGATTGGGCTTAACCACATTGTTGAAAGTGGAAGAAGTGTAAAAAAGATTGTATGTGGGATAGTTGCATTTGTTGAATATAGTTGTAGTCTATTACCTATGCATTTATTGTCTTTGACATTTAGCTACCTATGCATTTATTGTCTTTGACATTTAGCTACCTATACATTTATTGTCTTTGACATTTAGCCTACACTACTTAACTTTTAGTTGATGCATTTAATGCATTAGTTGGAGTCTTTTGTCTTTTTGTTTTGGAGACCCTCTATAAAAAGGGTCATTGCCATATGTTGTAAACCATCCTTGAATCATATATGAGATATTGACATTTTACTTTCAAGAGGATTCTTGAGTTCTTTCTTTTATCGAACTTGGGTTAGTGGCCAGAGCAGCTAGATTTCTTATCACTCACGTTCTTCTTTCTTAAGTGTGGCGAGATCAACCCATTTCTCTTAGTTGTGGCGCCCTTTGGCTTATCAATTGAGTGATTTGGTTTTCTTTGTTTGTTTCTTTCAACCTATCCAGAAAATCGATTAAGTGTTTTCCCTCCGGAAATCACATCATATTGGTATCAAAGCCACTTCAATTCAGGTTCTATTATTTGTTTTGTGTTTTGCCCCTTCGTGAAAAGCTTAATTTTATTGCATTTTATTCTGTGTTTTTCCACCTACATGGAAGGCTTAGTTTTCCTTATTTTGTATTTTGTCACCTATATGGAAGGCTTAGTTTTCCTTATTTTGTAATCTGCCACCTACATGGAAGGCTAATTTTCTAGTCTGTTTATCTTTATCTTTATTTCTATTCTTGTGTTGTTCTATTTTATTCCAGCTTTTTTATAAAAAAACATTCATCGTTACTGTTCATTGTTCATCGTTACTGTTCATTGTTAATCCGAGTGTAAACACTTAGAGAGTGAACCTACCCTTCACCAAACTCAAACCAACAAATTACAAATCACTATGACAGGAGAAAATAGTTCTGAAGTTCCTTTTGGGCTTAGCCTACAACAAGCTCAAATTGTTGGCCTACAAAGAGATCAAGAAGAAATGATGGAACAAATAGCTTAACTAACCACTCAAATGGCTAGATTTATGGAGCTACAACAACAACAACCAAGAAGAGGAGCTTATGTTGAACACCATGGAGAAGAATCTGAAGCTGAAGAAGGTGATCAACCTAGGCAAAGAAGGCAGCAGAAGGAACGTGATGCCAACATCAAAATGAAGATTCCTCCATTTAAGGGAACAAGTTCTCCTGAAGAAGACTTGGAGTGGGTGCAACGAGTAGAGAAGATTTTTGTATATCAAGAATATTCAAAAGCTACCAAATGCCGTCTTGCAGCCCTTGAATTCACTGATTATGCAAATCTATGGTGGGAAAATTTGAAGAACCAACAAAGAAGAGATGGAGAGGAAGAAGTTCAAAATTGGAGATTGATGAAAAGACTCATGTAGAGGCGTTTTGTACCTCATTACTACAAGCAAGAGCTTTATTTTAAGCTTCAAAGCTTGAGGCAAGAAGGTATGTGTGTTAAAGATTATGTTAAAGAATTTGAAACTTTGATGATTCGGTGCGAGCTGACTGAACCCCAAGAGCAAATCATAGCTCGATTTCTTGGTGGTTTGAACAAAGAAGTTGCTGACTTAGTAGAGTTGCAGAATTATGTCTTCTTAGAAGATGTAATTAAATTGGCAATTAAGGTGGAGAGACAAAAAAAGAGAGTTTATGGAAGAAACAATGGAGTGTCTAAACCATTGGGGAGTAAAGCTTTCCAAACACTTTCCCAAACCTCAAACACTACCAAAGGGAGTAATAAGGAGATATGGAAGAAAAAGCCGAACAAATCTGAAAGTTCTAAGGGGAAGGATAAGAAAGAAGACAACCAACCCTCTAAAGAAGCCGAGACATTAAATGCTTCAAGTGCTTAGGTCATGGCCATATCGCATCCGAATGCCCTAATAGAAGAGTGATGATCTTGAAGGAGAAACAAGGGGAAATAGAGAGTGAAGATGAAGATATTGTGGAGGAATGTGAAGAGGAAGAATATTCTGACGAAGAAGAAGTTGTTAAGTATGCTGATGAAGGTGCTGCCTTGTTATTAGACGTGCCTTGAATATCCAAGCCAAGGTGGAAAAAGAACAGAGGGAGAATATTTTTCAAACAAGGTGCACTATCGGAGGCAAAGTTTGTAACGTGATAATTGATAGTGGGAGCTGTACTAACGTTGCTTCAACCACCTTGGTTGGCAAATTGAAGCTACCTATCATCAATCATCCCCGTCCATACAAGCTGCAATGGCTAAATAATCATGGCGAGATGAAGGTCACCAAATAAGTAAAGGTACCTTTCTCTATAGGGAAGAATTACAAAGATGAGGTGTTGTGTGACATAGTCCCTATGGATGCTAGTCATCTTCTACTTGGGAGTCCGTGGCAATTTGATAGAAGAGCACTACATGATGGCTTCAAAAACACCTACGTTTTTTGGAAAAATGGAAAAAAGATTGTGTTGGCACCCTTAAAGCCAATACAAGTACAGCCGAAAGAGGATGTAATCAAGGAGAAGAAGCCTAGTTGTTTTGCTTCTAAGAATGAGTTAAAGAAGGCAATAAAAAGGGATGACTTTGTATTATTGCTAATTCTCAAGGAGCTGAATCTAGAACTTGCAGAAAAGCTTCCTAAGCTTGTGAGGGAGTTGATAGAAGAATTTACGGATGTCTTTCCGAATGAGCTACCTAAGGGATTGCCACCCTTAAGAGGAATTGAGCATCAAATTGATTTGGTGCCCGGTGCTGCCTTACCAAATAAGCCAGCATATAGAATGAATCCAGAGGAGGCTAAGGAGCTAAAAAGGCAAGTTAATGAGTTGATTAAAAAGGGTTATGTAAGGGAATCCATGAGCCCTTGTTCTGTGCCTACATTATTAGTCCCTAAAAAGGATGGCTCTATGAGAATGTGTGTCGACAGTCGTGCTATAAATAAGATTACCATCAAATACCGCTATCCAATTCCAAGATTGGATAACATGTTGGATGAGCTGAATGGTTCCAAGGTGTTTTCAAAAATTAACTTGAAGAGCGGCTATCACCAAATCCGAATGAAAGAGGGAGACGAGTGGAAGACAGCCTTCAAGACAAAGCATGGACTTTACGAATGGATGGTAATGCCATTTGGGCTATCTAATGCCCTTAGCACATTTATGCGATTGATGAATCATGTGCTTAGATCTTTCATTGAAAAATTTGTTGTGGTATATTTCGATGATATTTTGATCTACAGTCAAAGTTATGAGGAGCATGTGCAACATTTGAAGGAAGTCTTGGAAGTGTTGCGAAAGGAGAAACTCTATGCTAATCTGAAAAAATGCTATTTTTGTCAAGACCATGTGATTTTTCTTGGCTTTGTAGTATCTCAGCAAGGAGTGGGAGTTGATGAAGAAAAGGTGAAAGCTATCAAAGAATGGCCCGTTCCAAGAACCATATCTGAAGTAAGAAGTTTTCACGGGCTTGCCTCTTTCTATAGAAGATTTGTAAGAGATTTCAGCACCATTTTAGCACCCATAACTGAATGTATTAAGGGAGGAAAGGAGTTCAAATGGAGTGATGCAGCCCAACGAAGTTTTGAGCTTGTCAAAGAAAAATTGAGCAATGCACCCATATTGGCTCTGCCTAATTTTTCTAAGACTTTTGAGATTGAATGTGATGCTAGTGGAGTGGGAATTGGAGATGTACTTCTTCAAGAAAGGCGTCCTATAGCTTATTTTAGTGAGAAGTTGAATGGAGCCAGTCTTAACTACTCTACCTATGATAAGGAGTTCTACTCTTTAATTAGAACTCTTGAGACATGGCAGCACTACTTGTTACCAAAAAAATTTGTAATTCACACAGACCATGAATCACTCAAACACTTGAAAGGTTAGAGCAAGCTGAATAGAAGACATGAAAAATGGGTGGAATTTCTTGAAGCTTTTCCCTATGTGTTGAAGTATAAGAAGGGAGAAACCAACATTGTTGCAGATGCCTTATCAAGGAGATATGCCTTAATTTCCATGATGAATGCTAAATTGTTGGGATTTGAATCTATTAAAGACCATTACATAGAAGATTCGACACTTGCTGAAATTTATCTCGCTTGTGAGAAAATGGCATATAAGGGATTTTATAGATCTGAAGGTTTTTTATTTTGCTTGGGGAGGCTTGTAATTCCAAATTGTTCTATAAGGTAATTACTTACACGAGAAGCTCACGGAGGAGGATTGGCTGGGTATTTCGGTGAAACCAAGACATTGGAGATGCTGAAAGAGCATTTTTATTGGCCTAACATGATTAGAGATGTGCATCATGTGATTGAAAGGTGTATTGTTTGCAAAAAAGCCAAGAGCAAGGAAGCAGCCCATGGACTTTATACACCTCTACCTGTTCCAGATCAACCTTGGACTGATGTTAGCATGGATTTCGTGCTAGGCTTACCAAGGACACAAAGAGGTAAAGATTCAGTCATGGTTGTTGTTGATCGTTTTTCAAAAATGTCTCATTTTATTCCATGCCATAAGACCAATGATGCTGTGCATATTGCCAATTTATTTTTCAAAGAAATTGTGAGACTTCATGGCATTCCAAAGAGTATCGTGTCTGATCGTGATGTCAAATTTCTTAGCTACTTTTGAAAGACTTTATGGAGGAAGTTGGGAACAAAGTTGCTCTTTAGTACTGCCTGTCACCCACAAACTGATGGACAAACTGAAGTGGTGAACCGAACGCTTTCTACTTTGCTAAGAACTATCATTGGCAAAAACTTGAAAAGTTGGGATGAATGCTTGGCCTATGCTGAATTTGCTTACAATAGAAGTGTACATGGTACTACTAAACACTCTCCTTTTATGGATTTAATCCATTGAGCCCACTTGATTTAGTACCATTACCACTTGAAGCTCGCGAATGCATAGATGGAAAAATAAAGGCTGACATGATAAAGAAGTTACATGAAAACATTAAACAACAAATTGAGAAGAAGAACTCCATCTATGAGAAGACTGCCAACAAGAGAAGAAAATTTGTTCAATTCAGTCCTAGAGATTTAGTGTGGGTTCATCTTCGAAAAGAAAGATTTCCAAACCAAAGGAAGTCCAAATTAATGCCAAGGGCAGATGGTCCTTTCCGTATCATAGACAAAGTAAATGATAATGCATACAAAATTGATTTGCCTGAAGACTATGTTGTTTCTACTACTTTCAATGTGAGGGATCTTTCCCCGTACTTAGAAGATAAAGAGGACTTGGATTTGAGGACAAATCTATTTCAACCAGGGGAGGATGATGTAATCAACGATAACCCCATTACAGCCCAAGAAAGGGAAAACACTTCAATTGGGCCTCTAACTCGTTCAAGGGTTAAAGAGCTTGGACTAATTGCAGCCCAAGAAATGGAGAACACTTCAATTGGGCCTCTAACTCGTTCAAGGGTTAAAGGGCTTGGATTGGGCTTAACCACATTGTTGAAAGTGGAAGAAGTGTGAAAAAGATTGTATGTGGGATAGTTGCATTTGTTGAATATAGTTGTAGTCTATTACCTATGCATTTATTGTCTTTGACATTTAGCTACCTATGCATTTATTATCTTTGACATTTAGCTACCTATACATTTATTGCCTTTGACATTTAGCCTACACTACTTGACTTTTAGTTGATGCATTTAATGCATTAGTTGGAGTCTTTTGTCTTTTTGTTTTGGAGACCCTCTATAAAAAGGGTCATTGCCATATGTTGTAAACCATCATTGAATCATATATGAGATATTGACATTTTACTTTCAAGAGGATTCTTGAGTTCTTTCTCTTATCTAACTTGGGTTAGTGGCGAGAGTAGCTAGATTTCTTATCACTCACGTTCTTATTTCTTGAGTGTGGCGAGATCAACCCATTTCTCTTAGTTGTGGCGCCCTTTGGCTTATCAATTGAGTGATTTGGTTTTCTTTGTTTGTTTCTTTCAACCTATCTAGAAAATCGATTAAGTGTTTTCCCTCCGGAAATCACATCAGAAGTTATAGAGCTATAGTATACTAGAGCTATATAACAGCTAGGGATCTTAGTTTTATTTTTGTTATGGAGAACATGGGGCTTTGTGAGTGGCAATATATATATATATACACTTCGGTTTTCGATGGAAGCTAAGGAATGTTGCTTCTCATCGATTATCGTAGTGCCTTTCAAGACTTGTGGTGAGTTTTTGAATTCGGGGAACTGAATTCTTTTAAAGGGGTGAAATGTAATACCTGCCAATTTTGGAATCACGTAATTGGTGGTATTACAGTTGTGGTAATGAAAATTTCCATTCATTTTAATGGAATTATTTGGTTAATTCTAATTTTCTATATTTAAATTATTATTATTATTTAATATTATTTATAGCAGTGGAGATAAATAATTGAACCAGATATTTTACTATGGATAATATTATTGAGGATTGAGAAAAGATAAGAGAAAGAAGAAATTTCGTGGAGAAAAAGTAGAGAGAGACAAGGAACGGAAAGAGAGTAATCATGATTAAAGGGAAAGGAAGAACTAGGTGGCACTTAGGATATAGGAAATAGCCAAATTGGAGAAATTATGGTTTGTCACCACTAAGGTTAACCAAAAATTACTTAGGGACAAAGTAGTAATTTCACCCTAGACAGGTATATATAGATTGTACCATCTCTTTTTCCTCATTTCTCACTTTCCTCTCTCTCTCTCTCCTCACTCTCTCTTAACTCCCTTCTTTCTTCCTTCTCACTACCTTTCTACCCAAATCCTCAACAAGCTTCGGAGAACCTTTCTTCAGTGGTGCGGTAAGGCATTGGAGGCCAAACAACCTAGGGAAAGCAAGAAATCGAGATAGGGATTTCAATTTCCCAGACTTTTTCTCTATTTTCTAGTTTTAAGGGTATATAGGGTAAAATTGAGATTTCGGCTTTGTTTGCCAACGAAAATTAAGTTTTTGTGTTTAAATACTCTTTAGATATAAGGATGAGATTCTATGGAAGAAATCATGGAAAACGACAAAGATTTGGCTAGATCTAAGCTAAATCCGCGAAGAAATCACGAAGTAGGAGTTATGGCACACGTGGCACCTTAAGTGCCACCCTTGAGTGAAAATGAAGTGTCTTGGTGCCCCAGGCGCCATGTGTGGCACCTCAGGCACCAAGCCTTTAAATTTGGACAAAAAGTTGGGCATCTGGCGCCTAAGACGCCATGTGGGGCGCCTTAGGCGCCAACCATACCGAAGGTTTTTTGGTCTATTTTCAAATGGTTATAACTCTTTTGTCTGAACTCCATTTTTAGTAGACTTTATATTGTTAGAAAGCTCTTTGAGTCTACTTTCCAATGGTGTAAGATTTGTTTAAAAACTCTTTACTGAGTTATGACCAAAAGAATGATCAAAGGTTGGGGTTAGTGGTAAGGATTTTCCTTGTTTTATTTAATTATTGATTTGGGTTGATTCCAGGTGACTTGTCTCTGGCTTTCTCTTGGGACTTTTTGGGCTATCAACCTTATTGGCATCGAGGTAAGTGGATGACCTTGCTATTTAAGTTTTATTAAATTATTTGGCCAAGTCAATATAAATCTCATTCACACCATAATTAGTAATTCATCAATGTAATTCCCTAGTTAGTAGTAATAACTAGACCAAGAAATTTCATTGAATGATTGTGGAATTTACTTTGTGGGATTGAGAATTCTATGTTTAAACTGGTGAATTGATGTGGTATGTCTTGTGTGGTGGTGGTGTGGAAAATGCATTGAATATCATCATCTACATATTTACATTATGAGAAGAGGAAATGTGTGGGAAGCTACCCATTGTATAATACCGTTGAATGGTGTCAATGGGTATGTATAAGCATTGAGGCTAATCTTCAATGTGGTATAGGAAAGAGTGGGATGACCAACCCTCATTACATATTGCATTTGTCTACATCACAAGAGGGAACAGAGGGATAAACCTCTAAATAAACCCATTGAGGGTTGGTCTTCAATGTGGTAAGTATGGAAAGGATATGAAAAATGCAAACATACATCATGTATTGCATAATGCATTTTGTAGTGGTTGTTTACTTATGCTTTTTATTTGGTTGAGGATTATTTTGTGAGATTGTAGACTCACAGTGAATCGCGAGTCTTGGTTGCGTGGAAAGGTATGTTATATATATTATATTTCATACCAATATGTGTTAGTGGTATTTATTTTAATTATGGTAGTGAGGCCATGTTATTTGGACTTGTGCTATGTTTTATTGTGCAGTCATCTGTTCACTGAGTTTTCCTCATGCTCTCTATTGTTGTTTTCAGATCTAACAACTAAGGAGGATGGGAAAAATCACTGGAGGTTAACGGCTTGGAGATATACTCCATTTAGTCTGAGGGTTCTAAATGAACCAATTAGAATTGCTCTATAATCCTATAGGCCACTAGGTCCTTTGATTTTTTAGAGATTTTATTTATTTGGTTGTAATTTGCTTTGCAAATTATATAATTTAAAATTTGCATAGTTGTAAATATTAGGGTTGTTCAGGGAAATTATGGGATACCACTGAGGTATACCCTATAATATATTTATATTCATATGCCCATTTTCTTAGGCGTTACAGGTGGTGAGTTCTGCATTAGCTCGCTGCAACGGTGGAATCATGTCACTGCAGCGATAGGGTTTAAATTTAAAAAGAAAAATGGGGCTCTACAATAGGAAGAACGTTCCGCTGCAGTGGTGAAGCACCTATTTAAGGAAAAGCCCCAGATTTTCCCCCTCTTGTGCCCTAATTTCTAAAATCTCTTCCCCTGCAACTAAAAACCCCTTCGTCGACTAGGTCTACCTTGTTTCTCCAACCATTCCCTTCACCCAAATCTTCCATAAACTCTTCTATCTCCTTCGTTTTCTCGTGTTTGTTCTCGTGTTGGTACTTATGGTTGGATTTGTGATTGTTCGTGCTATCTCTATCCTTCAACAATGCTATTTAGGTGCTTTTCCATCATTCAACATCGTAGACTATCCTACAATCACTCACAATAATGCAAAACTATTCTAAACAAAGGATCTAAAAACAAATGAGGGAAAAGAAAAAGGATGGAGATCAAGAATCTAACCATGAGCAAATGAAGGAGATAGAAGAGTTATGGAAGATTTGGGTGAAGGGTATGGTCAAAGAAATAAGGGAGACCTAGTCAACTAAGGGGTTTTCAGCCACAGGGGAAGAGAATTTAGAAATTAAGGCACAAGTGGGGGAAATTTGTGGCTTTTCCTTAAATAGGGGCCTCACCGCTATAGTGGAACGTTCTTCCCACTGCAGCGCCCCATTTTTTTTAAATTAAAACCCATGCTGCAATGGCATGATTCTACAACATGATTCTAGCTCTACAGTGTACCCTAACAGAGGCCTCATTCCTTTGGCCAACTCCGCCCATTGTAGCGGACAAAGTGTAAGACTTCATACAAATAATTATAAGCAACGGAAAAAAAATTTCACACTTGCCATTGCTTGAAAAATCAACAAGGTTTCTTCTAGCCTATGTTCTTCCTTATAATGTTGAACGATGGTGTTCAGAACTTGTATAAGCTAGAACAGGGACCCTTGCTATTTATAGAGGAGCTTCTCAAGTTTTCCACCATAAAAAATAACTAGTGCTCCATAAAATTATTTGATCACTATCTCCATTATTGTCTTTATCTTTATTAGTGGGCATTATTTCCATTAGTGGAAAATCATTATCACCATTAGTGGGTCATTTATTTAGTTAACACATGTTTCATGGCAACATTCTCCCACTTGGCCTACGTGGCTTTATTAATATTTCTTTGTAACAAACTTAAGTTTAGCCAAATTTCCTGATGTCGCTTGATTGTACAATGGTTAACTAAAAATTCTGAATACATGCATCATGGCGATCATCCTTAAAATTAAAGCACTTCCTATATGCATCATGATGTATGATCATTCTAAATAACCAACAAAACTTTATGAATCACTCATTATGAGCTCATTCTGGGTCCAGCTTTATTGATCAAAACAGGTCAAGCATTAGTCATGAATAAAACTATAATGTGCATATAACTTTATGTCTTTACACCATGTCTAAATGCCAAGAAAAATTACAAACTTGATAACATTTAATTTGAGCTAATAAGCCCCATATGATCTAGACGATACTTAAATTCTTTAATCGGCATGCTTTTAGTTAAAGGATTAGCAATCATTAACTTGGTACTTATATGCTCAATGTTAATAATCTTGTCTTTGACCTAGTCTTTGATCATCAAATACTTTATAACAATGAGTTTGTTTGGCCTCCAATCTTGTTAGAATACAGCATCTGAATTATCACAATAAATCTCTTTCAATGGAATCAATGATCTTTAAGCCAGATATAAAGTTCTTTAGCCATATTGATTGTGATGTTGCTTCATAACACGCTATAAACTCAGCTTCCATTGTGGATGATGCAACAAGACTCTATTTTTTACTTCCCTAGGATATAGCTCCTCCAGCTAGTAGAAAAATATATCATGAAGTAGACTTTAAAGAGTCCATACATCCTCCAAGATCAGAATTTGACTATCCAACCAATTCTAACTTATCAGAATGTTTGTACGTTAACTGGTAGTCCTTAGTTCCTTGCAGATACCTTATAACCCTTTTAACGACTTTCCAAGGCTCTATGCTAGGGTTACTTTGATATCTTCCAAACATCCCCACGGCAAAGGCAATGTCAAGTCTGGTGCAAACTAGTGCATACATTAGACTTCCTACCGCTAAAGCATATGGCATATTTTGCATTTGTTCCTTTTTTAATGTATTTTGAGGACATTGATGCTGACTGAATTTATCTCCTTTAGCTATAGGTGCAACTATTGATGAACAATCTTGAATCTTGAATCTTTCCAAAACCCTTTCAATATAGGTTTTTTATGATAGTTCTAACGTCCTTAAGGATCTATCTCTGTGAATCTCTATGCCAATGACATAAGAGGCTTCACCCATATCCTTCATATCAAAGTTTTGAGAAAGAAATAGCTTAGTCTCATGTAAAAGCCCCAAGTCACTAGCTACAAGTAAAATATCACCTACATATAGGACTAAGCATATGAATTTGCTCCCATTGACCTTAAGGTATATAACACTAGTCAACAATGTTTTCCACAAAGCCATAAGAGAGAACAACATTGTGAAATTTATTATACCATTGGCGGGATGCTTGCTTTAGCCCATATATAGATTTCTTTAACTTGTAAACTAAGTGGCTACCTTTTTTATTTTCAAATCCTTCAGGTTGACGTATGTATACCTCCTCCTTTAGTTCTCCATTTAGGAATGTTGTTTTCATATCCATTTGATATAGCTCCAAGTCAAAATGAGCTACTAAAGTTATGATTATTCTAAGTGAATCCTTTTCGAGACTGGAGAGAAAGTTTTATGATAATCAATGCCTTCCTTTTGAGTGAATCCCTTGGCTAAAAGTCTTTCCTTGTATCTTTCAATATTGCCAGCAAAATCCCTTTTGATCTTATAGACCCATTTTTATCCTACCACAGATGCCCTTTCTGGTAATTCAATAAGGTCCTAGACTTGATTTCTAGTCAAAGATTCCATTTCTTCTTTTATGGCATACCATTTTATAGAATCTATATCGCTCATAGCCTATGAAAACATGTTTGGATCAACTTTAGATCAAATATCATAGTTAATTTCTTGGAGGTATGTAACATAATCGCTAGAGATTGCTGATTTCTTTATCCTTGAAGATCTCCTTGGTATCACTGTTTCTTGATTAATAGGTTCAACTACTAATTGTTCAGTGAGCTCCATATTAGAGGGTTCTTCAAGTGGTAACTCATTTGGTGGTAATTGATGTTGTTCAACATCAACTTGAGAAGGAATAACTTGAGTGGGAATAATATCAATTATACATAGAGGTATAACTGATAATTCCTTTGTTTCTTCAAATACCATATTTTGAGTGTTCCCACTCCCACTTTCTTGATGATCCTCAAGAAACTTAGAATTTCTAGCCTCAACAATTCTAGGAGTGTGTGAAGGACAGTAAAACCTATATCCTTTGGAGTTAACTGATAACCAATAAAATAACCACTTATTATTCTTCGGTCCAGTTTTCCCAAATTAGGGTTATATACCCTTACTTATACTAGTCAACCTCATATGTGTAAATGTCTTAACCTAGGTTTCCATCCATTCCAGATTTCAAAAGATGTTTTTGGAACTGTTTTTGATGGAACTCTATTTAAAACATACACAGCGGTTTTCAAGGCTTCACTCTATAAGGATATAGTTAGACTTGAATTACTTATCATGCTTCTTACTATGTCCATTAAAGTGCAATTCCTTCTTTTAGGTACACAATTCTGTTGAAATGTGCTAGCCATTGAGTATTGAGCAATAATGCCCTCTTCTTGAACAAATTTAGCAAATGGACCTAGCGCTTGTCCCTTTTCCGTATATCTGCCATAATAATCTCTACCCCTATTTGAGCTCATGATCTTAATTTTCTTTTCCTTTTGTTTCTCTATCTCATGGGATGATAATTTGAAGTAATATCCCTCATTTCCATAATGTGCTCATGCACACTCCTACTTTTGTCATGCTTCATTCTCGAAAGCTTGTTCATTAGGGTTGCTTTTCAATAGCCTTCATATAAGCAATAGCTATATCACATTGAGGGATAGAACCCCTAATGGTCTTGCTTATATTTGATTTGACAAGCATCAAACTTAAGCGATTAGATGACTGCCACTATTCATAGTGAGCTCTTTGGGCTTGTGTACTTTCTTCTGTAGGAGGAGAAGGTATCTCACTCACACAGAATGCTAAGTCCAAATCCCAGCACCCAAGAGTCAAATAGATTTGATCTTTCCAGTCATAATAATTTTCTCCAGTCAACATTGGAACATTATGATTACTCATATAAGCACTAGGAGGAAAAGCTACATATATCAAGGACATACATAAATATTATGAAGCATAAAATTCACAATTATTTTACATACAAACTTTAACCTTCCTATGGGCAGAGGTTGCAAAACATGCATAGAATTTATATACTTTATTCAATAAGACTAGTAGATATTTCAATTTTGTGGGTATTTTTTCATCTACTATCTTCTTTAGATTATTAAAACAATTACTTCCTTATAGGGCCAAGTAATTATTTTAATATTAAAAATTTATACCTTAATCATAACCCTAAAGATGCTTTGGCTACTCTTTATGATTATGATTTAATTTCATATAATATTAATTTATTTATTCAAAACCTTATGAGATCAATATTACAAACTATAACTCTAAAGATGCTTTGGCCATTCTTTAGATTTATAATTTAACCATATGTAATATGATCCCTAAGTTAAAAGCATTTCCATAGTCAAAAATTAACTTTATTCCATACAAATCCTTTAAACAAAAAGGAGTGAAGTTCGGAAAATATTTCCAATACTCATGATTATTACCAGAAAGAGTACATGATATATAATGCTTTAAATAATGCAAGGAACATGCACAAAAATTTTCCATGCATAAATCCAAGAGTACAGTATATTTTCTATCTTTTAAAATTTCCAAATTTTGAGAAAAAATAGTTCCATAACTCCAAAAATTCTCAAAAAAATTATAGAAAATGTAGATCGACGAGTGAAGAATATCTACAATTTTGGTAGACAAAATCGAAGAGAGCAGGGCTCACGCGCCTATACTCTCCTCAGCCACGAGTGGGATTCGTTTGTGGCGGGTCAAACTTCATCTTCTTCACCTGCTGGACCTGTAAAACAGGTTGTTCGACTCGATTTCAAATTCTATTCCTCTTCAATTCTCTCATTTTTAGCCAATTTTAGGTGTTTTTAAAACCATTTTTCTTAGTTTTCATTTCTATAATGATCCCCTCTATTAATTTCATCAATAATTCATGAAAAAAGCATTTCCAAAGATATTTCATCTCATTCATTGATGACTTCAAGATATATGTATCTCTATCTCTTATTTGATAAATCTGAGGCATTTGATGCCTTCAAAGTTTTCAAAGCAGAGGTAATGAAACAAAAGGAAAAGAAAATTAAGATCGTGATATCAGATAAAGGTGGAGAATATTATGGCAGATACACATAAAAGGGATAAGCACCAGGTCCATTTGCTAAATTCCTTTAAGATGAGGGCATTATTGCTCAATACTCAATGGCTAGCACACCTCAATATAATGGTGTAGTTGAAAGAAGGAATCATACTCTAATAGACATGATAAGAAGCATGATAAGTAATTTAAGTCTAACTATATCCTTATGGAGTGAAGCCTTGAAAACCGCTGTGTATGTTTTAATAGAGTTCCATCAAAGGTAGTCCTAAAAACACCTTTTGAAATTTAGAACAGATAGAAACCTAGATTAAGACATTTACACATATGGGGTTGTCCAGTAGAAATGATGGTATATAACCCTAATTTGGAAAAACTGGACCCAAGAACAATAAGTGGTTATTTTATTGGCTATACAGTTAACTCCAAAGGATATAGGTTTTACTGTCCTTCACACACTCCTAGAATTTTTTAGCATGCTAAGTTTCTTGAGGATCATTAAGAAAGTGGGAGTGGGAATGCTCAAAAGATGGTATTTGAGGAAATGAGGAAATTGTCAGTTATACAACATGGAGATCTTCAAGAATTAGGAAATGAGTTATACAACATGTCTTTCTCAAGTTGATGTTAAACAACATCAATTACCACCAAATGAGTTACCACTTAAAGAACCTACTAATATAGAGCTCATTAAATAATTAGTAGTAGAACATACTAATCAAGAAACAGTGATACTATGAGATCTTCAAGAATTAGGAAATTAGCAATCTCTAGCGATTATGTTACATATCTTCAAGAAATTGACTATGTTGATAGATTTAAAGATGATCCAAACACGTTTTCATAGGCCATGAGTGATATAGATTCTACAAAATGGTATAATGCCATGAAAGAAGAAATGGAATCTATGACTAGAAATCAAGTCTGGGACCTTGTTGAATTACCAGAAATGGCAATTGTGATAGGATGCAAATGGATCTATAAGACCAAAAGGGATTCTGCTGGTAATATTGAAAGATACAAGGCAAGACTTGTAGCTAAGGGATTCACTCAAAAGGAAGGCATTGATTATCATGAAACCTTTTCTCTAATCTCGAAAAAGGATTCATTTAGAATAATCATGGCCTTGGAGCTACATCAAATGGATGTGAAAAAGACATTCCTAAATGGAGAACTAGAGGAGGAGGTATACATGCGTCAACCTAAAGGATTTGAAAATCAAAAAGGTAGCCACTTAGTTTACAAGTTAAAGAAATCTATATATAGGCTAAAGCAAGCATCCCACTAATGGTATAATAAATTTCACAACGTTGTTCTCTTTTATGGCTTTATAGAAAACATCGTTGACTAATGTATATACCTTAAGGTTAGTGGGAGCAAGTTTATATGCTTAGTCCTATATGTAGATGATATTTTACTTGTAACTAGTGACTTAGGGCTTTTGCATAAGAATAAGTTATTTCTTTCTCAAAACTTTGATATGAAAGATATAATTGATATGAAGGATATGGGTGAAGCCTCTTATATCATTAGCATAGAGATTCACAGAAATATATCCTTAAGGACATTTGGACTATCACAGAAAGCTTACATTGAAAAGGTTTTAGAAAGATTCAAGATGAAAGATTGTTCATCAATAGCCACACCTATAGCCAAAGGAGATAAATTTCAGTCAGTATCAGTGTCCTCAAAATACATTAAAAAAGGAACAAATGCAAAATATCCCATATGCTACAGCAATAGGAAGTCTAAGGTATGCACTAGTCTGCACCAGACTGACATTGCCCTTGTAGTGGGGATGTTGGGAAGATATCAAAGTAACCTTGGCATGGAGCATTGAAAAGCTGCTAAAAGGGTTATAAGGTATCTACAAGGAACCAAGGACTACAGGTTAATGTACAAACATTCTAATCATTTAGAATTGGTCAAATATTTAGATTCTGGTCTTAGAGGATGTGTAGACTCTTTAAAGTCTGCTTCAGGATATATTTTTCTACTAACTGGAGGAGCTACATCCTGGGGAAGTAAAAAATAGAGTCTTGTTGCATCATCCACAATGGAAGCTAAGTTTGTAACATGTTATGAAGCAGCATCACAAGCAATGTGGCTAAAAAACTTTATATCTGGCCTAAAGATTGTTGATTCTATTGAAAGACCACTAAAGATTTATTGTGATAATTCAGATGCTGTATTCTTTGCAAAGAAAAACAAGATTGGAGGCCGAACCAAACACATTGATAAAAAGTATCTGATGATCAAAGAAAAGGTCAAAGACAAGATTATTAATGTTGAGCATGTAAGCACCAAGTTAATGATTGCTGATCCTTTAACTAAAGGCATACCAATTAAAGAATTTAATGATCATGTAGATCATATGGGGCTTATTAGCTTAAATTAAATGTTATCAAGTCTTGTAATTTTTCTTGGCATTTAGACATGGTGTAAAGACATAAAGTTACGCATTATAGTTTTATTCATGACTAATGTTTAACCTATTTTGATCAATAAAGCTGGACCCAGAATGAGCTCATAATGAGTAATTCATAAAGTTTTAATGCTTATTTAGAATGATCATACATCGTGATGCATCATCGCCATGATCCATGTATTGAGAATTTTTAATTAAGCATTGTACAGTCAAGTGACATCAGGAAATTTGGCCAAACTTAAGTTTGTCACAAAGAAATTATTTGATAAAGCCACGTAGGCTAAGTGGAAGAATGTTAGCATAAAACATGTGTTAACTAAATAAATGACCCATTAATGGTGATAATGATTTTCCACTAATGAAGACAATGTCCACTAATGGAAATAATGCTAATAAAGATAAAGCACAATAATGGAAATAGTGATCAAATAACTTTATGGAGCTATTGTTTATGGTGGAAAACTTGAGAAGCTCCTCTATAACTAGCAAGGGTCAATAGTTTAGCTCATACAAGTTCTAAAGAAGCGCATAGGTTAGAGAAAACCTTGTTGATTTTTTAAGCAATGGCAAGAGGTGAATTATTTTTCCGCTGCTTATAATTATCTATATGAAGTCTTACAACATCTCGCTGTAGTGACAGCAAGCTAACGCAAAACCAAATTTTCTATTTTGGCAATAATGGTTAAACAACGAGTGCTAGCAATCCAACATCAGACAAGAATTTCAATGAATCATCAAAATCATAAGGTAATGCTAGCATTTGTAATCAGATCAAAGCAACTTAATTCCACAAATGATCAGAATTCCACATCAATATAAAGTATCAATGCAGCAACATAATAATAGAATAGCCAAAACTCATTTGTTCCAAACTCAACAATTAAGCACACAAAAACAGCATAGTTCAGCACTTGCAATACAGTAACATCAACATACAACAAAACAATTAAAGCTTTAAAAAACAAAAACACTAGTAGAAACAAACCACAAGACTTGGGTTGCCTCCCAAGAACGTAAAGTTTATATAGTCTTCAACTAGACTTTACTGAGGTACCTAAGCAATTTGTGATGCAAGAGCAAGCGAGGTTCACTCTCATGCCCTAGATAGTGCTTTAGCCACTAACCATTTTTAAAGCTTCGTGTACATTCCAGATCAGCGATTTCCATTGTTCTATTTGAAAATGCCTCTTTTACCACAAAAAGCCCCAACCACCGAGACTTCAGTTTCTTAGGGAACAATTTCAGTCTTAAGTTGTACAGTAATACCTTTTGACCCTTAATAAAAGATTGATGAACTATCTTTTGGTCATGTTATCTCTTGACTTTCTCTTTATATAGGTGGGAACTCTCATAAGCTTAGAGATGAAGGTCATCTAACTTATTCAATTGCAGTAGTCTCTTTTCCCCAGCCTTTTTCATGTCATAATTGAGAAATTTAATAGCCTAAAAGGCTTTATGTTCCAATTCAACTGACAGTTGGCATGCCTAGCCATAGACTATTTGGAAGGGTGAACATTATCTAGCTTACTTGCCCAATCCTTCTATGGGATACGAACCATTTTCTCCAAAATTCTTTTCAATTCAAGATTCTACTTGGCCATTAGTTTGGGGATGCTACAGAGTGGCTACCCAATGTTTGACCCCATACCTGGCCAAAAGGGTCTCCATGCTCTTATTACAAAAGTGTGACCCTCTATGATCAAAGCTCATAACACTCCAAAACAAGAAAAGATATACTTTTTCAAGAACTTCAACACTACTTTTGCATCATTAATAGGTGTTGGAATTCCTTCTACCCACTTAGACACGTAATCAACAGCCACTAAGACATATTGATTGGAGAATGATAAAGGAAATGACCCCAAAAAATCAATTCCTCACACATCAAACACCTTTATTTCTAGCATACTATTTAGAGGCATTTCGTGCTTTTGTGACATCTTTCCACTCCTTTGGCACCAGTCGCACATCTCTACAAACTTCCTTGCATCTTTGAACATGCTCGACCAATAAAAGCCACTTTCCAACACTTTGGCTGCTGGGATTTGATCAATACACATCCTAAACAGAATTGGTTCATCCCACCAATAAACCTTGACATCATGCAAGAACCTTTTCTTTTGTTGAAAGGTTATGTCAGGTGGCAAAAACCTGCACACCAAGTAATTCACAAAATTTTCATAACATAGTATTCGGGTTTCCTTAACAAAGAATAAAGTTTCATCAGGGAAATTTTCATTGATTTACAGCTCAATCTCATTCCTTGCATCCATGTTCATTCGGGATAGGTGGTCGTAACTTAATTTTCAATACCCTTCCTATCCACAATTTGCAAGTCAAATTCTTGCAATAATAAAATCTATTAAACTAAACATGGCTTGGAATCCTTCTTACCAATTAAATATTTGATAGCTGAGTGATCAATAAAAACAATAACTTTATTGCCCACCAAATACAGTCTAAACTTTCCAAACCCAAGCCAATAACTCATTTTTAATAGTAGTGAAGTTCAACTATGCATCAGCTAGAGTTTGGCTAACATAGTAAATAGGATGAAAAAATTCTCCCATGTTTCTGACCCAACACAACTCCCAAAACATAGTCACTTGCATCACACATAAGCTCAAAAGATTTACTCCAATCGGGAGCAACTACCATATGAGCTGAGATTAACCTTTTCTTCAGGTCCTCAAAAGCCTTAACACATTCCTCATCAAACTTGAATGGCATATCTTTCTCTAGCAACTTGCACAAGGGCTTTGAAATTTTTGAAAAATCCTTAATGAAGCGGCAGTAAAAACCCACATCCTAAGGAAGCTTCTAGCACCCTTTACTAAGTTGGAAGTGGCAATTGCTCTATAACAAAAATCTTTGCCTTGTGCACCTTCAATCCTCATTTTAAGACTTTATGGCCAAGGACAATTCTTTCTCAGACCACAAAATGACATTTCTCCCAGTTAAGTACAAGATTGATTTCTTCACATCTTTTAAGCACCAATTCCAAATTTGCCAAACATATCTCATATGAAGTGTCAAAAATTGAAAAGTCATCCATAAATAACTCCATGGATTTTTCCCCCATATCTGAGAATATAGCCATCATGCATCGTTGGAAAGTTGTCGATGCATTGCACAATCTGAAAGCTATACGTCATAAGGCAAAGGTACCATATAGGCATGTGAATGTAGTCTTCTCCTAGTCACTTAGGGCTACGGCAATCTAATTGTACCCCGAATAACCATCCAAGAAATATAAATAATCTTGCCCTGTCAACAGATTTAACATCTAATTGATGAAAGGCAATGGAAAATGATCTTTCCCAGTAGCACTATTGAGTTTTTTATAAGCCATGCATACTCTCTATCCGATTATAGTCTTGGTTGGAATGAGCTCATTCTGAGCGTTAGCCACTATGGTCATACCTCCCTTCTTAGGGATACACTAAATTGAGCTCACCTATAAGCTTTCTGATATGGGGTAGATAATTCTTACATCCAACCACTTAAGGATCTCCTTTTTCACCACTTCTTTCATAGATAGATTTAACCTTTTCTGTTACTCTATAAGGGTTTTGTGCCTGTCCTCCATGTTAATTTTATGCATACAAATGGATAGGCTAATTCCTTTAATCTCAGCTATATACCATCCAATAACCCTCTTGTATTTTCCCACGACCTCTATTAAATTCCCTTTATGCTCCTTTGTCTACGTCGAAGACACAATGACTGGTAATGTCTCATTTTTCTTAAGATAAACATATTTGAGATGAGAAGGAAGTAGCTTCAACTCAAGACTAGTAGTTTCTTCAGTGAATGGTTTTAATGGAGCTATTATGCTTACAAATTTATCCAACTTCTGAAAAGAACGAATTGAATTGTAAAATAACTCGATGCGTTAAGAAATCTAACTACCTCCTTAATGTCATCCTTTTCAATTTCTTCTTCCATTGTCGAAGATATTTCCAAGCTATCATTACTCACCATATGTTTAAAGTGCATTAGTACACTTTCATCGATCACCCTCACTAGATTACATTCCTCGGGTTCATCAGGTGCCTTCATCACCTTATTCATGTCATTTACTCTCACAGTGAGCTAAACTTTGAAAACATCTATCAGTGTTGTCCCAGTAGCAAGGAATGGCAGCCCTAGAATAATGGAAACTTCCTTGTCTTCTTCATAGTTAAGAATAATGAAATCTGCAAGGAATATCAATTTGTCCACCTTCACCAAAACATCTTCTATCACTCTATTTAGGTAGCATAATGTTACAGTAGTTGGTCATGCTTCTTCCAATCCCAACTTCTTGAAAATGGCAAGGGGCATCAAATTAATGCTAGCCCCCAAATCATACAATGCATTGCCAGTAAAATTCTTCCCTATATTACAAGGGATTACAAAGCTTCTAGGGTCTTGCATCTTTACCGACAATTTCTTTTGGAGTATGGCACTGCATTCTTGAGTTAACTTTACTGTCTCAAATTCACTCAGTCATTTCTTCCTTGAGAGCATATCCTTCATAAATTTTATGTAACTAGGCATTTGCTCTAAAGCTTCTGCAAAAGGAATGTTAATGTCCAATTGCTTGAGTATCTCTAAAAACTTATGATATTTCCTATCCATGTTCTGCTTCTTATACCTTTAAGGAAAGGGAATAGGGAGGATAATTCTTGAAGAAGACGAGGAGGGTGAAGATGATCCCCCTTCAACTTCTCATTCATTATTTACTTCTCATTCATTATTTCTTCCTTCTTGTCATTGACCCCTGGAGTTTCACTTTCATCCATATCTACCTTCTATTGGGGCTGCTCCTCAATACTTTCATGATTGCTAAGGGCATCGTCTTGCTTCAGAATAATTAGAGTGGGAGCTTCAGGAAGTTGCTTCCTACTTCAAAGTGTAATTACCTTGCAATGTTCTTTCCCATCCCTTCTTAGGTTATTTCTGTATCACTAGGAAGATTTCCTTACATCTTATTGTTCAAAGAACTTGCCAATTGGCCCATTTGAGTTTCTAGATTTTTTATTGCATCACTTTGAGTTTGACTTATCACCTCAGTCCTCCCCATAAATTTTATAAACATTTCTTCCATTAATGACTTCTTCTCCACTTAGGGTGATAAAGCTTTATTTTGGGGAAGATAATTACTCTGATTGTTGAAGCCAGAAGGATGAGATGGCTTGAAGATGAGGCTGAGGGATTCAAGCAATGATTATTGTTCCAAAAGAAATTTAGGTGATTTCTTGAGCTCGAATAATAAATGTTGGGATAAGGGTTGTTTTGGTTCTGTTGCAGATTACCCATATAATTCAATTACTCAACTAAAGCAAATTTCTCACAACCCCTGTTGACATAAGCCCCACCACAGAAATCACATTTTGCTTCCAGCATCACTATTGCATTCACCTTCGCTGGTTCATTTTGTCTAAGGCACAACATATCAACCTTCTTAGTCAACGCTTCATTCTGAGCTAACAAAACGTTCAAGGTGTTTAATTCCATAACTCCCCTCCTTGAAGCATTTTTGGCTCAGCTAGATGAATTTTGACTTGCTCTAATGGTCTCTATTATCTCTTTAACTTATACAATTGATTTCGCCATCAAAGCACCGCCAACTGTGGTGTCCAGTTTATCTCGAGTCTCATAGGTAAGACCACTATGAAAGGTAGTGAGCTGTTGCCACTCTAGAAGACCATGATTTGGAAACTTCATCAATAGGTCCTTAAACCCCTCCCAAGCCTTATATAAACTTTTTCCATCATGTTGATAGAAGACAGTGATCTCATTCATTACTCAACTTAACTAACTTTGAGGGAGGAAAGAATTTATCTAAAAACCTCTTATGGAGTTCATCCTAAGTAGTGATACTCCCTCTTAGTTGAGTATTCAACTAGCTCTTTGCCATATCGTTCAAGGAGAATGAAAACAAATGGAGATGTATGGCATCATCACTTACTACATTCAGCTTAACCATATCACAAAAGTCCAAAAAATTTGTGATAAGGTTATTTGGGTCTTCTATGGAACTTTCCCCAAATTGTTTCTGTTGCACTAAATTTATCAAAATCACCTTAATTTCAAAGTTATTGGTCTGGAGTAGGGGTTTAACTATGCTGGAAATGTCTCCAGCATTATTAAGTGAGGCATATTTCCACACAGCTCTATTATTGTCTTGTTGCAAATTGCTACTCCATTTCCCCCATTATTTTCAATACCTTCCAGATTTACATTATCTTCTGCTATTTCTTCTTCTAGAGAAACTTGTTCCTCTTGGATTTTTCTAGCTTTAGCTTCTTTTTTAGTTCTCCTTGTAAGCCTCTCAATTTTGAGATTGAAGAGAAGATCAGCTTAGTTAATGGCACCTAGGGGTGTACAAAGGTTCGGTTCAGTTTGGTTTTGGGCTTGAACCAAACCAAACCAAACCAAACTTAATCAGTTTTCTAAGTACTTGACCTATTTGATTTAATATTTTGGGTAGTTTGGTTCGGTTTTCTATAGACAGTTTGGTTCAATTTTGGGTGGTTTCATGTCCTAAAGATTTTTAAAAAAAAAAGCTCACTTTTACAATTTTCCCAAGTGTTTAGTGTTCACTTTTCTTAACAACCCATTTTTCTTATTCAGTTATATTACTTATTAATTATTATTAGGTACTTTGGGATTACAACTTTACATTATGAAATGGTCATTAGTGGTGCAGTGCCAGTGGTGTCATGGTGTTCAATCAAGCTTATGGAGTTGATTTTGAAAAGTTAAATGTGTAGATATAAATTTTCATGGATAGTTGGATACTACCTTTGGTGAATAACAAGTTTATTCTATTTAATAGTTGTGAAGGAAGGAAAAAAATTGTAAATTAATAATACTTCTTTGGTTCTCTTATCTAGATTTTTTTAAAAAAGAAAAGGTTTTAATTACGCTAAAGTTGCCTTTGGAGAAATGAGAAATGGATGTTCCACTAACAATCTCTTATTTTGGAGGGCAAGAGGAAAGAGGAAAAACAAATTGCTACAGTGTTACACTGCTTGTGTTATAGAGAATTAGAGTTAGAAACTATTGTTATACTAATGAAAAGATGCATTCTATTTGCAAAGTGGGGGAATGAGTTGAATCAAATGGAAATTTTGGAAAAATATCATCTCATTAAAACATGTACTACAAGTGTTGCAACTACATCATAAACATCTTCTCAATTGGCAGCAAATTACTAGGACTATGCATTTTAATTAAAAACAAGTAAATAAACTCCTTTTTTAATATCATCATTAATTAAAAAACCAACAAAAAAAATTATGACTGTATGCATATATATGGTAGAGATTTGCAACATAGTGCAAACAACATCTTTTTAAACAATATCATTAACTATATATTAAGCCAACAATGTCATCTTCATCTTCAATCTTCATTTTCAATCTTCAACTATCCCCCTTCCAAATCTTGAATGCAATTCTTCATATTCACATTAAAAATAAAAAGTTAGTTTATCAATTACTAATGTACAAAAATTTAATCATGTCATTAATTAAAAACACACACACACACACACAAATTATATATACCTTGAGAAATGTCCAAAAGAATCATCTTCAATTATCATCATCAGTAGGTGAAATTACACCAAGGTCTAATCAAATTAAAAAAAATTAGTAATGCAATCCATAATCAAATAAAATAATATCAAGCATAATAACACAATAGGAAAAAAAATAATACCTAGCTCCATTTTTTCAATGTCTTTTACTTTATCTTCAACATCATATGCCAATGGACTAGAACGAAACCAATTTTGTGCACAAATAAGGGCTTCAATAATTTTCAAAATCAATGAACTTCTATATTGATCAAGTACATGTCCCCCAGTGCTAAATGCATATTCAGAGGCAACAGTGGACATAGGCATAGCCAAAATGTCTCTAGCAATGCATCCAATAACTGGATATTTGGTGCTATTTACTTTTCACCAATTGAGGATATCAAACTTGGGTGTCATTTTCTCCCTAGCCTCCATCAAGTAAAGATCAAGCTCTGATTAATTGTCTAAATTATCATCCTCATTCATAACTTAATCAAACTCCATTGCAAATGAATCACTATTTTCATTACTCACACTCACATCATGATCCACCATCATATCTTGGAATTGAACATTGGTGCGGGCTACTTGACTTTTTCCAAATCCATGAAAATTCTTATAGCTCTTATACATTCTATTAAAGCTATC
Source organism: Biancaea sappan (assembly GCA_037074585.1). Classification (NCBI taxonomy): domain Eukaryota; kingdom Viridiplantae; phylum Streptophyta; class Magnoliopsida; order Fabales; family Fabaceae; genus Biancaea; species Biancaea sappan. The sequence goes on along the minus strand of CM073493.1, from coordinate 62,115,110 downwards.
CTTTACCCTTTTACACATAAATTCAGCCAATTCTTCATTATATAGCTTCTTAAAGCTCCACTCCACAAATTTAAACTTATATCTTGGATCAAGCACCACAGCAAAAAAAAAAGTTCATGCTAATATTTTTAACATCACCCCAATCCTTGTCATGTTTCATTTTCATCCTCTCAGCCATCCTATTAAGCAATGGATCATCACTATTACACAAATTATTCAAAGTGTCCAAGACTAAGCAAAAGTCATGGAAATATTGAGATGATGTGACAAATAAAGTGCCCGATATATTTTAGTCACATCATGAAAAACTTTCAAGAATTTTACAAACACTCATGCATTATTCCAATCTTCATTAGTAGATGGACCTACTTTATCCAAGACGAATTGGGCATCCCTCTCTTCCAACCTCTTAAATGTTTTTTGAAATTTCAAAGCACTTTCAAGCATAAGATAGGTAGAGTTCCACCTAGTAGGAACATCCAATTTTATCGTTCCCTTATCTTGAATTCTAGCTTTCTCTTTACAACTTTTAAATTTTAGCATACAAGCAGGGGAAGCACGAACATACCAAACAGCATTTATAATTCTAGCAATAAACTCATGCATATTCTTTAAACCATCATTGACTACCAAATTCAAGATATGTGCACAACATCTAACATGAATATTTACTCCCTTCATGGTATGACCATTCCAATCAATTATTCTACCTTTCAAGTATGATACAGTAGTGTCATTAGAACTAGCATTATCAACCGTGATAGTGAAAACTCTATCAATTCCCCAATTTAACAAACAACTCTTTATTTTGTTGCCTATTGTCTCCCTTTTACGATTAAGGATTTGACAAAAATTCAAAACCCTCTTGTGTAATTTCCACTCATGATCAATAAAATGTCCAGTAACACACAAATAATTTATATTTTGCACGAAAGACCAACAATCAGTGGTTAAACAAAAACTTTGATTATTCCTAGCAAAGGCATTCTTCAAATTAGCTTTCTCATTTAAATAAAAGGTCCAACAATCTCTAGCCATGGTTACACGTGATGGAATAGGGAATAAAGGTTGCACAGTACTCATAAAATAATGAAACCCTTCTCCTCAACATGCTTAAAAGTCAATTCATCAACAATAATCATTCTTGCAAGTGCTTGCCTACATGCATTGACATCAAATGTGACCCCTTTCAAGTTAGATCCATCCCCTTCCCCATCTTCTTTTTTCTTTGGTTGGAAAGAAAGCACGGTTTGTTTTGGATCTCGAAATCCACCAGGAATTTTCTTACACTTAAATTCTAAGTGATGTGCTATATTAGATGTTCCATTTCTATTTTTATGACATGTATAATCAATACCACACCAATTACATAAAGCTCTAGGGTAATCTAGATCACAATTTTCATCAATAGTAAAATGAGACCACACCTAAGACTCAGGTCTAGCAAGTTTTCTTGACTTACCTGGTTCTTTCTTTTTGTCTTTCTCTTTCTCCTTTGATGGTTTTATCTTCACCTTTGATTTGGACACATCAATCCCCTTCCTCTTTTTGGATGGCCTATTAGATGCTAAAAGGAGATCACCACCCATGGAATTAATTGGCATAGCATCAGTCACAGTAGATTTAGATTGGATATTATGTTGCTCCTTAATTGATTCTTCAGAATCACTAGTATCAGCAAGATCCTATTCAACATCTCTTAAATCCATATATCCTTCTTTCTATTAGAAGACAAAAAATTTATTAAGTTAAACGATAAATCACAAGTTCACAACTAATAAAGTAATAAGGACAAACCATTAAACAAAATATCAAATAATTTTAACTTACCTCAGACTTAGTTTGTGTCATACTGACTTAATTGTTTGAAGAATCAAGAATGTCATGACAATTAGACACTGAGAGATAATTAAAACAAGTTATAGTTAATTTTTGAATTATCAAAATAAAAGAAAAATTATGAGTTATACAGTTAATAACCAACAAACATAACTCTTGATAATTTATGAATTATATCCCTCCAGTGTGTTTCATGATTTAATATTTTAAAAAACAAGTTCTAGAAGAATATAAATCCAAGGCTAATCAAGAATAAACAGTTATATGTAAAGTAACGTAGTCATGTTACTAATACAGCATAAACATATAATATGAATAACATAACATATAGCATGAACATTGTTTTTCTATCTTAAATTTGAATGGTGGAATCTGGAATCAAACAAAAGAAATGGAAAGTAAATACATTATGTATCTAACTTTACACTAAAGCTATTTAAATTCAGTTATAGTATAGATAATGAATTCATTTATAAAGTTACTTTCATGGGGAAAAGTAGAACCTCATGTTCAATTCACATATCTGAATCTAGTATAATAATATTCAGAGAAATCCCTACTCACACAACTAAATTTAATTTATTCTACCCAATCTAATGTAATTATCCTAAATCAAAATAGTTTGAGATCAGACTCTTCAAAAGTGCATAAAGGATAAACTCATCAACACATCTAGAATTATTTTTATCAAAATAAAAGAAAATTTATATGACCTTTACCTGGAGCAGAAAAATTCTACTTCAAATCACTCAAAATTCTTCAGAATCAGACCTACAATTCAACGAAGACCTATCAGGATCTAGAGAAAACTATTCCAACCATCTTGACATCTGGATCTCGTAAATCCAAAAAAATAAATAAATAAAGAGAAAATGCAGCACAGTTAACAAATAACCCTTGTGCCTCCTCATTCCCTTTAAATTTTCCCACCTACAGAATAGATGTCACCCTCAAATAGACTATAAGAGAATCAAAACATGATCTATGATGACTAATGTAAATAGCTTCAAAAAATAAAAAACCAAGCGTAATGTGAAAATGGAACACCAGGGATATTACCACAGCAGAGGCCAAAATGAGGGATGAGATAGTTCACAGTGGCAATGGTGTCGTGGCTTCACGGTTCACTGCTGAAAGCTGCTACCGTTAGGGTTCTCTGGATCAGCACAAATGGAAAATGTATGGAATAGATTGGGATTTAGGACTGGGAGTAAGTGGGAGTCTAGGAGATGTCGAAGACGAGGTCACAGACTGAGTGGGAAAAAGAGTTACTAAAGAGTAAAGAGTATTAGTTTTTTTTAGTTATTTTATATATATATATATATATTAATGGTTCGGTTAAACTGAAAAACCGACCAAACCGAAAAAAATTTAGATATTAAAAACTGATTTGGACCTTACTTGCTTGGTTTTTGCTTGTTTTTTTGTAGTTCGATTTGGTCTGGTTTGGTCTAGGCAGTTTAGATCGATTTTATACACCCCTAGTGGTACCTTGCATACACATTAAGCAGACACCAATTAGCAATGGAAAACCGAAGCAGTACAAATCAACACAAGAAAAATGGAAATGACTAAATAATTAAAAAGAAAAGAAGAGAAAGAAAGAAAACTAAACAAAACAAGACACACAGCAAAGAAGTGTCTAATCTAGCACCTTCAAATTTCTTTCAATATCAGCACCACTATTAGTCCCCGGCAACAGCACCAAAAACTTGTTAGCAATTTGCCAAGTATACCGATCACACAAGTAATATAGTGAATAAACAAGTAAGAGTATCGTTCCCTCCAGGACTAAATAGCTAACTACCCAAGAAATTTGGCTGAATTAGTTAGACGTAATTGTTTGGATCGAAGATAGCTCTAACTAGAACTAAAGAGTAAAATTCAAACAACAAACTTCTTTTTATGATTTTAATAAATTGATAGAAAACACACTCACAATTGAAGAAAGTAATGTATTAAAAGGCCTAGAGTCACTAATCCCTTTCTTCCCCTAGGAATTTTAACACCTCTCCCATGCACTAACTGTAATACCCCCAATTTTAGAATTTCATAATTGGCTATTATTTTAATGGAATTGTTAGGTTAATTTTAATTTTCTATATTTAATTTATTATTTTTGAATATTATTCATGAAGGTGGAGATAAATAATTGGACCGGGTATTTTAGTGCAGATAATATTTTTAAGAGTTGAGGAAAGATAAGAGAAAGAGAAAATTTTGTGGAGATAGAGTCGAGAGACAAAGAATAAAAAGAGAGTAATCATAAGGTAAAGAGAAGGCCGAGTACTTATGAGGTCTAAAGAGGGACTAAAGTGAAATGAGGAACTAGGTGGTATTTAAGATATAGAAAATATCCAAATTGGATAAATTATGAGTTTGCCACTATCAAGGTTAACCAAGAGTTACCTAGGGGAAAAGTAGTAATTTCACCCTAGGTGGTATATATAGGCGGTTCCACGCCTTTTTCCTTATTTCCTACTTTCCTCTCTCTCTCTCTTCACTCTCTCTTCTCTCTTTCTCTCTGCCTTCTCTCTACTCTCTCTTTGTGTTTTAACCGAGCTTCGAAGAACCTTTCTCAGGGGGTGGGGTGAGCCATTGGAGGCCAAACAACCTAGGAAAAGCAAGGAATCGAGGTAAGGATTCTGATTCACTGAATGTTTTCTCTATTTTCTAGTTTTAGGGGTATTAGGGGTAAAATTGAGATTATGGCTTCGTTTCTTGATTAAAATTGGGGATTTTAGTGTCTAAATGCTCTTTAGACATCAAGGATAAGATCTCATAGAAGAAATCATGAAAAAAGGTGAAGATTTAGCCAGATCTAAGCCAAATTCGAGCTAGATCACATTCTGTGGGTGCCACACTTTCGAAAAGGAAGAGGAAGAAATGGGCTTGGCACCCGGGTGCTAAGCATGTGTGTGGCACCTAGGCGCCAGGCATGGCACCCAAGCGTAAGCCATTTCGAGGCTCTTGGTCTATTTTTCAAATGGCTATAACTCCTTCATCCGAACTCTGTTTTAAACAAACTTTATATTGTTGGAAACTCTGAGTCTAATTTCCAATGGTATAAGTTTCATTTGCAAATGAATTACAGGATAAAAGTTATGACCAAAAGTCAGGGTCGTGGTGAGGATTTTCTGTATTTATTTAGTTATTAATTTGGGTTGGTTCCAGGTGACTTAGGAGCTTCATTAGCTTTGTCTCCTAGGACTTTATATGTGGCAAACTTTATCGGTATCAAGGTGAGTAGATGACCTTGCCATTAAGTTTTTAATGAATTATTTGACCAAGTCAATATAAATTCCATTTACACCATAGTTGGTAAATCATCAATGAAATTCTCTAGTTAGTAGAAATAACTAGACTGAGGGATTTCATTGAATGATTGTGAAAATTAATTGTGGGATTTAATTTGTGGGATTTATTTTATAAATTTGGAAGTTTATTTTTATTTGTACTTCTAGTTAATTATATTATTTAGAAAGTGAAATTATGAGTGGAATAGTTATTTTTGTTGTGGTGTGAATGTATGTGGAATTAGCAGATTGGTTGTGGTATTATGTTGTGTGAATGCATTGCATATCATCATCTGCACATTTATATTAAATGTGAAAAAGAAAAAGGAAAACAAAAGAAATGTGGAAAGCAGAGGGTTAGTCTTCTGCAAGATGTGGATATATTCAACAGTGTGTGCCTTTGGAATACATTCATTGAGGTTGGTCTTCAATGGGTAGAGAAGGGGGATAGGCCTTGCATATTGCATTTATCCACATCACGAGAGGGAAAACTCATTGAGGCTCAGTCTTCAATGTGGTGTGTGGGAGAGAGTGTGGAAAATACAAACATACATCATGCATTACATAATGTATTTTGGAGTGATTATTTACTTATGTTTTTTATTTGTTTGAGGATTGTTTTACGATTTGTTTGTGAGATTGTAGACTCACGTTGAATCGCATATTTTGGTTGTATGGTAAGGTACGTTATATATATATATATATTATATTTCATACTGTTTTGTGTTAATGGTTTTTATTCTGATTATGGTAGTGATGTTGGTATTTGTACTTGTGCCTTGTTTTACGGCATAGTCATCTACTTACTAAGTTTTTATAAAACTCATGCTCTCTATTATTGTTTGAGATTAAGCAACTGAGAAGATTGGGAAACTACTTGTCACATCCCAAAACTTACATGTGATATAAACATAAAATACCTAGGGTGTACCTCCGTGGTACCCCATAATCTCTGTGAACATTCTTAATATCCATAATTATGTGAATCATAAATATTCTAAGAAAGATATTTTGTATACATATTCAGAAAATATTCAACTTTCAAACACTATACAATACTATACAACCTCCCAAGCCTAGGTGACCTACTAGATTACAGAGCGTTTCCTAATCCTTACCAATTGTTTACCAGACAAAAGTGGAGTATATCCTTAAAGGCTATAAATTCTTCTCCTCAACCACTGTATCTGAAAAGATAATCATGGAGAGTGTGAGTTTATCATAACTCAGTGAGTAAACAACTGTACATGAAAATATCATAAGCACAAACACCACATTTACTAATACAATCAATCTATCATTTATTTTAAATAATTATAGTATTATATGCCATAAATACTTGCACTGAGTGACTTGGAAATTTAACCCTCAAACTCTTTGTGCATAGGTTTTCACATTTATACACCGAGTAGTATGGGACTCTAACCCTTTCAAACTCGTGCATAGATTTTCACATTTATACACTGAGTGATATGGGACTCTAACCCCTTTCAAACTCGTGTATTGATTTTCACAGTTATAAACCGAGTAGTATGGGACTCTAACCCTTTCAAACTCGTGCATAGGTTTTCACATTTATACACCGAGTAGTATGGGACTCTAACCCTTTCAAACTCGTGCATAGATTTTCACATTTATACATCGAGTAGTATGGGACTTTAACCCTTTCAAACTCGTGTATTAGATCTCGTAGATCTTTTGCTCATCAATAAAATAGTGAGAATTTATCACAATATAATTACTATGAAATAAATGAGTTTACACATATTTTTATTCCCTTGAATGTCTATCATCAACCATAACAATCATCATATATTATCAACAGCGAGATTGATTATTTCTCACTTCAATAATGTTATAAACAAGACTTGTATTGTACCTTATCTAATAAGATCACATTAGTTTAGTAAGGTTATTCACTTACAAAATGTTCCAATTTATTCAAGGAACAATCACATCTAGTTCTTTAGTCAACTAGAGAAATCAATTCTCAAAGGTAATAAAATACCTTCCAATGATATTATACTTTTTCTCAACCTGAACACACACTGATAATCTTCTCAATTTCACAAATAACGCAAATGGGATTTATATTGTGCTTTGACTAATTTATTAAATTAATTTTGCAAGGTTGCCTACTCACCTGGATTCCACGCTCTCGGCGCTCCCACCTTGCGCCCCAATCATCCCTATTGTAACCAGGTAAAAACCATTAGGGTTACAAAATAGAGAAATTTCTTATCACTACTCTCGACCTTTACTCACATCTTAAGTCATAACTCCTAACCGGTAATGAATTTCTAAATGACACTTACACCATTGGAAACTAGACTCAAAGAGCTTTTCAACGATATTAAAAAAAAACTGATGCTACAGTAATAGTCAACGGTCAACGCAGCTACAGTAACGTTGACCGAGTCAATGCTACAGTAACGTTGACCGAGTCAACGCTACAGTAACGAGAAAATCTGGAAAAATTTTCTCGGTGAACAGTAATTTCTGGGGAAAATTTTCGATGTTCTTCGTGTTCTTCATCCAAAAATCCTAAAATCATATCTAAAACAACATTTCTTTTGATTTCTTCCATGGGTTTTCATCCTTAATGTCTAAGGAGTGTTTTAACACCAAAACCCCCAATTTCTACCAACAATCCAAGCTCAAATCTCAAATTTTCATCAAGAACACTAACTTTTTCAAATATCCAAATTCTACGAAATTTCTTGTTCTAATAACATCATAAACCACCTAAGAATGTTTTACATTAACATCCACACTTAAATTCATCCATTAAAACTCAAAATCTTAATTTTCTTCCATAGGTCCGAAAATGGAGAAAAAGAAAAATAGAGTAGATAAAACTTACCTCTTTACCTCTAGAACTCCTGAGAATCGGAAGTATGGTTAGAAAATACAAGATCGCCGGATAAAAATTTGAGAAATGATTGAAGAAGGGAAGATGGAAATGAACGAAACATGAAGCCTCGGGAGGAAGAAGGAGAAGAAAAACTAATAATTGTATGTGTGGGCCCCACTAATTTCTTTTTCGATAAAATCGCTCATAGCCACCTTAGCTTATAAGATTTGTTCACTTTAATCCCTCTCGATGTCTCAAATACCACTTTAACCTCGAATCCATCATCTTTTCGGTACCGGACTCATAATTCATTCTCATAAGCTTTATTCTTCCTCTCAGGTTTCTATTTGGTCATTTCTCAAAAGTCCTCTATACTTTCTTTTCTTTTCACTTTAGTCCTTGAGAATTTGTAAAAATTTCCTAAATTAAAAATTAAAATTTCTATTCTCAGATTTTCTTCACTAATTCAAAAAGCACATTTTCACGTAATTAAATTTTTCACTAAATTTCAAATTAGACTTTAAATATTCATATAAATTCTTGAGATATTACATTCTTCCCCCCTTAATAGAATTCGGTCCTCCGAATTCAAAACTTAACTCAAGATTGAAACAAATGCAGATATTTTGTCCAAATTTCATTCTCTCTTTTAGAATTTTCACAATCAAGTACAAAATATAACAAGTTCAACATATTTTTATTTCTCAAGTTTCTTCAGTACAAGAATTGCCTTATTTCTAGTACATAAGTTACAGGCAACAAACTGAACTTGATTTACAAAACAGATAATCTTAATATGCGAAGCTCAGATCAAATATTAGCTTAAGGTATAAATAAAAGAAAGAATAAATTAAGGACGAGGAGGTTTTTGAAATGCAGAAAGTGCTCCAGGTCTAGAAGAGGAAGGTGCTTCAGATCTTAAGGAGGAAGCTAATCGTTGCAGCCTAGAAAGAGTTTCTGGAGGAAACGTTTGGGAAATTTGGCGAAGTGCAGAGGTCACTCCATTCACACAGTCAATACACCTCGCTTGTTGGTCACGAAAATTTTGAGTTGCAAACATTGAATGTCTATCAACTCTATTCGCCAATTCCCTAAAATGACGATTCAAGAGCTTCTCTTGTTCTACAAAGAGACGATTTATCAATCTTCCCTGGTCCTTAAAGTGGCGGTTTATCAACCTTTCCAAGTCCTCCATCTTTTTTCTCATAAGCGCAAGCTCATCATTTGAAGATGTTGCTGTGCTAACATCCTCTAGCTCTACTACATCCCTTTTTCTTTTCTTAGCTTCTGATGACTCTTCCATGAATCTCTTATTCTTATAGTTCTCCAGACTAAGATTTAGATCCAGCTCTACCTTGCCAGCCTCAAAGTTTAAATTGAAAGATTTATTGCCGGCCATATTTTTCTGAGCAATAAAGGTTGTATGGAATGAGAGGTTTGATGCTAGAAAGCTTATAAGTAATGAACTCTTAGTGTAATGAGTGGCGCAATGGGGCATCCATTATTTATAGACGAAATTTAGGGCTACCAAAACCCTTACATCACACTCTAAAGATGGCCTCCAGACCTTATCCGTCGCAATGCCAACGGTCTATAATAAGCATGCCAGAAAATAACAACATATAATCAAATACAAAAGATTTCCTCAAAAATTTCGGCTAACTTTTGACTCTTGCTCAAATTATTAAACTAATCGCCGCTTCAATTTATGACTTCCTAACTCTGTATTTGTCTTATCCAATAATTCTAAATCGAGATATTACTCCATGAACGGGTAGTTTCATATTAACCTTATCTAGGTTTCTAATCCGTGGCTTTGCCCTAAGCTTACACATTTTCAAACATACATATTAAAATAAAAAAAACTTCTCACATTTACACATATCAAGTGTTACCATAAAGTGAGAAACTTTTTTTTTTTTACCTTTCTCTTGCCTCTACGAGCATATATGTATGTATGTATCAACATAGAGATACATCATTATCTATATATTTTCATCTATTCAAGTCCTTTTTAAATTTCAGACTTCTCATTCTCTGAATGTATGTAGAATCATTACATATTATTCCTGGCCATAACAAATAGCCTTCACTCTCAATGCATGGATAACATACATACATGGCATATGTATTTAAATACATATAATCACAATATAATTCAATCAATCATGTATATTATACTCAACTGAAGGCTTTCAAGAACAATACAAGAAAGCAGAGAAATACATTTTAGTTCATCATAAAAGCATCCAAGGCAATCTTTAATGGCTACGCTGTCGGCTTCTTAGAATTTCAGAAAATGCCAACAAGAGATATGAAAAATAAACAAGTATAAATCGGCCGCAAATCCACCGAATATTGACTTACGTGGTTTTGCCATTAATGTGACACACTGTTGACACGCATGCCTATCCTAGGCTTCTGGCTTCCAGCTTGCAGAAATCCATAGGTTGAGCATGTAGGAGTGCGGCGAAGAGATATCTTCTTTGGCTCTAAGTCTAAATTTTTCTCTATAAAAACTGCCCCGGAGTTCTCAGTTATTACACCACAAAGAGTAATCATCTCTGAGCCTACAATTTCCCAGCATTCCTCTCTCGTCATACTCCTGCAAAAACTTCTAAATTTTCTAAACCATGGCCACCAGGAAGTACATTGATCTCACAGTGGAGGCCAAGGAAGAAGAGCTCGACTTAAACTTAAGTCTGGGCAAAGACAAGGGCAAGAGACCTTTTGAGGGGTCTCAAGAGGATCAAAAGGAGAAGAAGATAAAAATTGAGGAAGCTGAGGAGATTAGCACTGGCCACACGTCAGAAAACAAAATCGCTTGTCTAGAGAAGGAGGTGAAAAATCTGAAGAAGATGATAGAAGACCTGGAGAAGTTAACTAAACGCAATAATGCGGCAATGACTTCAAGAATAGACAGGTTCTTCTATTGGTCTACCCAATGCTTCTGCAATCAACAACAAAGAAGTGTTGATTGTATGAATGGGATTTACACTACCCTCCGTGACATTGCTCAGTCTCTTGTTCCAAGAAATGGTCGAGGGGTGATGATACAATACAACCCTCCTAATCCGAGACCACCTCGCTTTTAGATTACTCATGCATGAGTAATTTCCCTTTTTTTTTTTTTTGCAATGTAATCCTTCCGCTTTTAATGCCAATAGTTTCTTTTACTAGATGGTACTCTAAATAATAATAATAATAATAAAATGAAGAAAGATAAAAGAAATTAGCCACACAAAATCAATAACAAATTCAGCTTATAAGCCAATCACATAAAAAAAAATTTAATGACCCTATAAGCTGACACAGAGACAAACAGAAGCTCTATACAAGTCTCGTTGTCTTTCCCCTTATCATACGGGAGTAGATGAAGGCTTATCGTATAGATCAATTGAACTCGATATTATGCCCTCGAATTGTCATGAATTCTTACTTAAGAGCCTCGATTCGCAAGCTTTCCTTAAACTAACACTCTGAAGCACAAACTACCATAAGAATATCTGTCTAGACCATTCCAATCATACATCACGTTTAACAATTATGAATGTTCATACGCCAACAGCCTACCTTTAACATGCTCTAATTGTTCCAATGTTACAAAACTTCTACATTGTATATATATATATATTTTTTTGAAACACTTCTATCACATAGTACCATCATGCCAATCCCTAACTAAACAAGTGCAACTTTGGCGAGTCGCCCCTAGAGAAGACTTATAACGTACCTCAATATCTCTTATGCTAGGTTCCATTTTACCGTAGTATCTCCCTTAGAGAAAAACTACCTAGCCCACATCTATTTTCTCAACCAAGCTTTTATCAAGGAACATATTATTTAGGACTTACATCCTCTTCCATAAATTACATCTGTCTGGCATCTATCAAAATCAAATCTTGATCTGCCTCACAAGAGTTCTTTCCCATTCTTGCATTAGTAATTTGCGCTATATTCTTTGTGAAAATCTTTCTTGAACTCTAGCCCATGCCTCATAATCAACTTTACCCCATCTAATACATCACTATTGGCCCAGCCCTCAAGCCATATTCTAGCAATTACTGATCCTCAGCTTTAAGAGTACACTACAGAGTTATGTTCCCAATTTCTCAAAAAGAAAAATTTCATACAGAGATCACCTTTTCCATCGGTATAAAGATCATACCTCCAACAAGTTCCAAAGTTCCACATATAAAATCAATTATCTCATATTGTAACAAAATTATCTCTAACTAACTCCATCGAAGGGTAAGTTATGACAAGAACACTCAACTTTACAAGGTCTTTTATGGAACCTAATCCCATGGTCATGCCGCGGTTCATGACAATGGAAAAGGACCCACAAAGAACACTTTGCTCTGTAATCTATAGGGGACCTAAAACCACCTCTGATACCAATTTGTCACATCCCAAAACTTACATGTGATATAAACATAAAATACCTAGGGTGTACCTCCGTGGTACCCCATAATCTCTGTGAACATTCTTAATATCCATAATTATGTGAATCATAAATATTCTAAGAAAGATATTTTGTATACATATTCAGAAAATATTCAACTTTCAAACACTATACAATACTATACAACCTCCCAAGCCTAGGTGACCTACTAGATTACAGAGCGTTTCCTAATCCTTACCAATTGTTTACCAGACAAAAGTGGAGTATATCCTTAAAGGCTATAAATTCTTCTCCTCAACCACTGTATCTGAAAAGATAATCATGGAGAGTGTGAGTTTATCATAACTCAGTGAGTAAACAACTGTACATGAAAATATCATAAGCACAAACACCACATTTACTAATACAATCAATCTATCATTTATTTTAAATAATTATAGTATTATATGCCATAAATACTTGCACTGAGTGACTTGGAAATTTAACCCTCAAACTCTTTGTGCATAGGTTTTCACATTTATACACCGAGTAGTATGGGACTCTAACCCTTTCAAACTCGTGCATAGATTTTCACATTTATACACTGAGTGATATGGGACTCTAACCCCTTTCAAACTCGTGTATTGATTTTCACAGTTATAAACCGAGTAGTATGGGACTCTAACCCTTTCAAACTCGTGCATAGGTTTTCACATTTATACACCGAGTAGTATGGGACTCTAACCCTTTCAAACTCGTGCATAGATTTTCACATTTATACATCGAGTAGTATGGGACTTTAACCCTTTCAAACTCGTGTATTAGATCTCGTAGATCTTTTGCTCATCAATAAAATAGTGAGAATTTATCACAATATAATTACTATGAAATAAATGAGTTTACACATATTTTTATTCCCTTGAATGTCTATCATCAACCATAACAATCATCATATATTATCAACAGCGAGATTGATTATTTCTCACTTCAATAATGTTATAAACAAGACTTGTATTGTACCTTATCTAATAAGATCACATTAGTTTAGTAAGGTTATTCACTTACAAAATGTTCCAATTTATTCAAGGAACAATCACATCTAGTTCTTTAGTCAACTAGAGAAATCAATTCTCAAAGGTAATAAAATACCTTCCAATGATATTATACTTTTTCTCAACCTGAACACACACTGATAATCTTCTCAATTTCACAAATAACGCAAATGGGATTTATATTGTGCTTTGACTAATTTATTAAATTAATTTTGCAAGGTTGCCTACTCACCTGGATTCCACGCTCTCGGCGCTCCCACCTTGCGCCCCAATCATCCCTATTGTAACCAGGTAAAAACCATTAGGGTTACAAAATAGAGAAATTTCTTATCACTACTCTCGACCTTTACTCACATCTTAAGTCATAACTCCTAACCGGTAATGAATTTCTAAATGACACTTACACCATTGGAAACTAGACTCAAAGAGCTTTTCAACGATATTAAAAAAAAACTGATGCTACAGTAATAGTCAACGGTCAACGCAGCTACAGTAACGTTGACCGAGTCAATGCTACAGTAACGTTGACCGAGTCAACGCTACAGTAACGAGAAAATCTGGAAAAATTTTCTCGGTGAACAGTAATTTCTGGGGAAAATTTTCGATGTTCTTCGTGTTCTTCATCCAAAAATCCTAAAATCATATCTAAAACAACATTTCTTTTGATTTCTTCCATGGGTTTTCATCCTTAATGTCTAAGGAGTGTTTTAACACCAAAACCCCCAATTTCTACCAACAATCCAAGCTCAAATCTCAAATTTTCATCAAGAACACTAACTTTTTCAAATATCCAAATTCTACGAAATTTCTTGTTCTAATAACATCATAAACCACCTAAGAATGTTTTACATTAACATCCACACTTAAATTCATCCATTAAAACTCAAAATCTTAATTTTCTTCCATAGGTCCGAAAATGGAGAAAAAGAAAAATAGAGTAGATAAAACTTACCTCTTTACCTCTAGAACTCCTGAGAATCGGAAGTATGGTTAGAAAATACAAGATCGCCGGATAAAAATTTGAGAAATGATTGAAGAAGGGAAGATGGAAATGAACGAAACATGAAGCCTCGGGAGGAAGAAGGAGAAGAAAAACTAATAATTGTATGTGTGGGCCCCACTAATTTCTTTTTCGATAAAATCGCTCATAGCCACCTTAGCTTATAAGATTTGTTCACTTTAATCCCTCTCGATGTCTCAAATACCACTTTAACCTCGAATCCATCATCTTTTCGGTACCGGACTCATAATTCATTCTCATAAGCTTTATTCTTCCTCTCAGGTTTCTATTTGGTCATTTCTCAAAAGTCCTCTATACTTTCTTTTCTTTTCACTTTAGTCCTTGAGAATTTGTAAAAATTTCCTAAATTAAAAATTAAAATTTCTATTCTCAGATTTTCTTCACTAATTCAAAAAGCACATTTTCACGTAATTAAATTTTTCACTAAATTTCAAATTAGACTTTAAATATTCATATAAATTCTTGAGATATTACACTACTAGAGGTTAGCGGCTTGGAGACATACTCCACATAGTCAGAGAATTCTATCTGAACCAATAGAAACGCTCTATAATTCTATAGGTCATCTAGGTTATGATTTCCCAAATTTAATTACCTTAGAAAATGAGGCTAAATAAATAAATGAGCAAGTAAATAAGGATAAAATAGTTATTAAGAAATTTTTGAGAGATATAAATAGAATTTTACATTGATTAGGGACCTAATTGAATAGAATAAAAAGATTTGAGGTTTTTTATTATTTTTAACCAAAAGAAAAAGTGAGAAAGTGATGTGTGTGAGGTGTGTGAGGTGTGTGTATATGTGGACGGAGGAGAAAAAGAGGGAGAAATAAAAAAAACGTGTGGGGTAATGAGGAGGATAAAATATGTGTGTGTGTGTGTGTGTGTGTGTGTGTGTGTGTGTGTGTGTGTGTGTGTGTGTGTGTGTGTATGTGTGTGTGTGTGTGTGTTATGTGAGTGCACGGTGGGGAGGAAGGAAGAAAGAGAAGAGAGAGAGAAAGAGAAAAGAAGAGAGAAAGAAAGAGAAGAGAGAGAGAAAGAGAAAAGAAGAGAGAAAGAAAGAGAAGAGAGAGGAAGAGACGAAATAGAAAAGATGAAGAAGAAGAGAGAAGACTATGGGAAATATCAGAGGAAGAAGAGATTTAGATCCATATTTAAGGCTCGTTCTTTATAAGGTAATTAGTCTTCCATAAAAATATGATTATTTATTATTTATGATATCTATGTGGATAATCAATTTTTACAGAATTTTATTTATAAATCTTGTTCTATATAGCAAATAAGAGAAATTTAATTATTGTCAGTGTGATGTTATGCTTTTATAGCTGAAATGATCTTCTCATGTATTTACATGTTTTTAATAAAGTGACTAGCTACTGAGATATTTTATATCTCACTTTTAGAAAATTGATCATTTTAGGAAAAATGGCAAAAAGGAAGGTTTTGATGATATAAATAATGAGATTGAAGTGTAGAAATATATTTTATGGTAGTTTATGATACAAAGATGTAAAGATAATAGCAAATATTATGTAAATTATTTTTGTATATATTTAAGCTCAGACATAATTAATAAGAATCCTGTCAATTTTTCTGTGAGGTTACTATGCACATGAATAATAAAATTTGTGAATAGTGAAATTCATAATTATTTGAAAAGAAATTATTCAAAAATTATCTAGTAAACCAATTTAGAGAAGTATTATTATTTTTAAAGGAAATAAAAAGTCGGGATGTGACAAAATGATATCAGAGGAAAAGGTCTTGTCATCTTATGAAAAGGAAAATACTTACATGTAATTGTTTAATTTGTTAAAAGTATTATTTTTATTATGTTTGTGTTTAAGTTACTGTGAATGTTTACTATGATTAAGTGAGATTTATAAGAATATCTGAGTAAAAGTAAGTCATATAGAGAATTGATTAAAGATGAATAAAGGCATATCAGGTATCTATTGATGAATAAAGAAAATAATAAAATCTTATTTGTACTATATGTCTGACCAGTATATTTTACATATAAAAAATCATTATAGCCTAAATTCATGAAAAAAGAAATATATGTTGAAGTTGAATTAGAATTCACTTTGAGTGTGATAATCTAGATAAACATATTAGAGATATTTATCTCTATAAAAAATTAAGTACCTAGTGAAGTGCACATTGAATTATAAATAAAGCTTATATTTCCTATGATCATATGAATTATCCATGTGTTTGTTTTCTCTCTAAAAGTATTCTTGAAGATGAAATTTTACAAAAATGATATGGAATTCTTATTCCATGCCAAATTTATAATTATATATGTTATTAGTATAAACATATCTATGTTTATGTAATAACTCTTAATTCTGTAGAGAGAATTTGAGTTAGAAGAAAGTATGTATGATTATGATGTATTATGAAACAAGTGAAGATATGTTTCATAATAGAAATTAAAATTCTATAAGAAAATAAAATTAAAAAAAAAAAGAGATTGCTTTGGATGCTTTTGCGATGCATTTTCCATTATCTTACACATTTTCAAGGATGGTTCAAGGTAAAATTGAGCAAAAGTCAAGGTAAGTGAATAACCTTGCTAAGCTAGTTTGATGTTCTTAGTCAAAGTACAATATAAGTCTCATTTACAATATTATTTAGATATTAAATAATTAATCTTTCAGATGATAGTATATAATGATTGGTATATTGTTTTTTTATAGAAATTCAAAGGAATAAAAGTATGTATAAATTAATTTGTCCTATGGTAATTGTACTGTGATAAATTCTCACTATTTTATTGATGAGCAAAGATCTACGGGATCAAATACATGAGTTTGAAAGGGTTAGAGTCTCATACTACTCAGTGTATAACTATGAAAACCTGCAAAGATCTACGGGATCTAATACATGAGTTTGAAAGGGTTAGAGTCTCATACTACTCAATGTATAACTATGAAAACCTGCAAAGATCTACGGGATCTAATACATGAGTTTGAAAGGGTTAGAGTCTCATACTACTCAGTGTATAACTATGAGAATCTATGCACAAAGAGTTTGAAGGTTAAATTCCCAGGTCACTCTGTGCAAGTATCTACGGCACATAATATAAAGTGATTGGGGGATTAATCACCCAAGAAATTATACGCAAATCTACGGTACAAATACAAAGTGATTGAGTATTTGATCACTCAAGAAATCATACACAAATTTACACAAATATAAAACTACAATTGTGTAAAAATGAATGATAGATTGACTATATTAGTAAGTGTGATGTTTGTATTTGGGACATTTTCATGCACGTTATGGTTACAATTTACATATGTGTATATATGTATTAACTTGAATTTTGGGGACAAAATTCATTTTAAGGGGGGAAGAATGTGATATCCCAAATTTAATTACCTTAGAAAATGAGGCTAAATAAATAAATGAGCAAGTAAATAAGGATAAAATAGTTATTAAGAAATTTTTGAGAGACATAAATAGAATTTTATCATTGATTAGGGACCTAATTGAATAGAATAAAAAGATTTGAGGTTTTTTATTATTTTTAACCAAAAGAAAAAGTGAGAAAGTGATGTGTGTGAGGTGTGTGTATATGTGGACGGAGGAGAAAAAGAGGGGAAAATAAAAAAAAACGTGTAGGGTAATGAGGAGGATAAAATATGTGTGTGTGTGTGTGTGTGTGTGTGTGTGTGTGTGTGTGTGTGTGTGTGTGTGTGTGTGTATGTGTGTGTGTTATATGAGTGCACGGTGGGGAGGAAGGAAGAAAGAGAAGAGAGAGAAAGAGAAAAGAAGAGAGAAAGAGAAAAGAAGAGAGAAAGAAAGAGAAGAGAGAGAGGAAGAGATGAAATAGAAAAGAAGAAGAAGAAGAGAGAAGACTATGGGAAATATCAGAGGAAGAAGAGATTTAGATCCATATTTAAGGCTCGTTTTTCATAAGGTAGTTAGTTTTCCATAAAAGTATGATTATTTATAATTTATGATATCTATGTACCTAATCAGTTTTTACATAATTTTATTTATAAATCTTGTTCTACATAGCAAATAAGAGAAATTTAATTATTATCAGTGTGATGTTATGCTTTTATGACTGAAATGATCTCTTCATGTATTTATATGTTTTTAATAAAGTGACTAGCTACTGAGATATTTTATATCTCAATTTTAGAAAATTGATCATTTCAGGAAAAATGGCAAAAGGGGAGGCTTTGATGATATAAATAATGAGATTGAAGTGCAGAAATATATTTTATGGTAGTTTATGATACAAAGATGTAAAGATAATAGCAAATATTATATAAATTATTTTCGTATATATTTAAGCTCAGACATAATTAATGAGAATCCTGTCAATTTTTCTATGAGGTTACTATGCATATGAATAGTAAAATCGTGAATAATGAAATTCATAATTATTTGAAAAGAAATGATTCAAAAATTATCTAGTAAACTGATTTAGAGAAGTATTATTATTTTTAAAAGAAATAAAAAGTCGAGATGTGACATAGGTCCTGCGATATTTTTTAGAATTTTATTTATTTAATTGCAATTTACTTTGTAAATTATGCATATTAATATGCCCATTTTTCGGGCCGTGACATTAACAATTCTAACAAAAGCCTATGTTAACCATAGATCACTCTATTAACTTAAAAGAATCCTTCCGAACTACAATTAAGATACTTAACATCTACTTAATTCCTTAAGTGAGCTAATTCTATTCTAAACAACCTAATTTGGCTCAACGAGATTAACTAATATTCCCATCAGCTAACAAATAAAATTCTTAAGTTAAGATTAACCCACTCGTCCTTTCTAAATAATGTTCTACTTTTACGTCCTTCTCCCAAGTTCAGTAAAAGCAACAAGTTAACCATAGAGTGATCAAATCCATAATAAACACTATTAAAATGAATAGAAAGACATAAATTAATTGAATCGAAGTTGTGAATACATGAGAGAGAGAAATCTTATTCTGGAATCAAGTTTATAACAACTCTAGGACAAAGGGTTTAGCTACTCATTGCAAATAAAGAACAGAAAACAGAAATAGAGATAGAAATAGCCATGAATCTAAAGATGGATGATGAATTTCAGCACCCGAGCCCTGCGAATCAGGTTCCCCCTTCTATTCTCAGCAAAAAAGGCATCTTCAACTCTCCCTCATATCTAAATGACCTAAGAAAATCACCTCTGCAGCTATTTAGATGCTATCTGATGTGGCTGACTTTAGTTCTACTACTGCAGCGACACGTCTTGACTGCTACAGTAATGGAGCACAGAAAGGCAACTGAATAATAACATCAAAGATCTTCAGCAAACCACTTGGGGAAGCAATGAAGGGCTTAGTTTAGTTGGTGGTGAAAGGCAGTGCTTAAAGCTTCTTTTTATTTTTTATTCAGACAACTTCGCTACAGCTTCATGATCCTTCTACTTTAGCGTTGATTGCATATATAACTTTTCTTCTATAGTTGCTTTGCAGAACAATAGCTTCTTTTCTTCCATTGATTCCTAACTTTTAGGTCTCTGCATTTACTTCACTAAATAGCATCAATTACTTGCAAGAAATTGGAATTTAATACAAGTAATTCACAAGAAGCTATTAAAGCTTAAGAATTAATTAAAAGGACATAACAACTTCAGATTAAACACAATTAGGCAAGTTAGAGGTAAAATTCTCAAATAAAATGCACAAAATTAGTGCTCACATAAGAACTTAACATAGAGCCACCATGGAAGCATATCATTTACAGAGAAAGAGAAAAGCAAAGTGATAAAAAATGCACAAAATTAGTGTTGAAGGATTTCACTCTCAAGGTTATATTTTGATCATATTTGGCCTTAGGGTTTACATGAAGATGTATTTTTAGGATAAATATCTTCTAGCCAAGAAAGAGAGGGGAGAAAGAGACAAAGAGAGATGGAGTGTATATGTGTGGAGAAAGAAATTTGGGGTAATTTTGTCTTTTTCAATAAATTTGACATGGCTACCACGTGGCAAATGACATGTAGTCTGAGATGTGCCATGTGGAAATTGTTTTTCACGCTTAAAAAGGTATGGCTAAAGTGGGTAAAAGAAGAATTATGATAGGAATGGTTGGATCCCAAGAGGGGGTGAATTGGGTTTTATAAAAAAATTTCACAAAACTTAGTTAGAAGTTAAAATGATTTTTTGAAAATGCATAAAGCTTAAGACAGTAAATTTAAACCAGAGAAACTAGAGTAAATTTAGGCTAGAAAAACAATATGCTATCAAGATGAATAGATGTAGAGCACAAAGAATTAAAGAGCAAATAAAAGTTTAAAGAGTAAGGGAAGAGATAATGAACACAAGAGTTTTATATAGGTTCGCTAATCTCAAGCCTACATCCAATCCTCAAGCAAACTTGAGTATTTCACTAACAAGCTTGTAAACTATTGGTGTTTGTAAACCATAACAAGTTCTACCTAGGTACTTGTTGAAACCACTACAGAGAATTTATGAACTCGGGCTTCTCAATTACCTAAACCAGTAATATACTTAATCACTCTTCTAAGGAGTTTTAACCACCTTAGGAATACAACTTAGAATGATAAGAGATGAAGAATACAAATGAAGCTACTGAGACGTAAATGATTGGCAAGACATGTAATACCTGTGAATTTTAGTTCACTTGGTGAAATTTTAGGGCAAATTTGAAATTTAGTAAAACCATAAAATTTTTGAAATCTCTAATTTTTATTGTGAGAATTTTCCGAATAAATCATCAATGAAGGACTTAACATAAAATAATAATAATAATAATTTTTGGGACTTGTTTGAAATTGTTGAACAAAGTGGAGCGCTTGGATTTATTTGGAAAAGTATGACAAGGGAGAAATAAAAATAATTTTGGACCTTGACTATTTGGGAATTTTTATTTGAAAACTTTAAGGACCTATGTGAAATTTTATTAAAGTTATGTAGAGATTGTTTTTTATAAAGAAAAGGTAGGATAATTTGTGATGGAATAAAATTAAAGATAGTATGAAATTTCAAAGAAATAAAAAGAAAAGGGACTTAAGTGATCGTTTTAAGATGAGGATGTAATTAAACCAAGAAGAGGATATGTGGCACTTAAAGAATGGAGCCATATGTGTACCCTTCTTGTTACCAGACTAAATGAGGCTTCTAATTAAAGCCTCATTAGTATAGACACACACCAGACTCATCTCACTGAGGAGTGTAGAAGACAACGGAGAGAGAGACAAGTGGCCACCACCTTCGTTAGAGACCTTCCTCTTTCTTCCTCCTTTTCCTATGGTTTTCCTCTACTGTTCAGTCGTGAAGCAAAGTTATGAGTTCAGAGAAATAAAGAGGAAGAAATCGGTTGAACCTAACAATTTCCACAATAAACCATCGTAAGAATCCTCTCTCCTATTTTCTTCTTCTCATCCATGGAAATTCCTTGCCAATTGGAAAGGATTAAAACAAATTGGATGGGTGATTCTGAAACCTTCTTTTTCTCTTTGTGCTGGTGCCTTTGACTGAAAGTTTTGTGGCTAAGGTATTTATTGGAAGAAGAAGGAATGAAAGGGAAACAGAACATAACCGAGAGGTAAGAGGGAGAGCAAACTCATGATTTTTCTTATGCAAAATTTTTTATTTAAATCTTTTAGTATTGCTCATTGTAATGGATGCTAAATATGGGAGTTTAACAACATGAATGTGCTTATGTGAGCTGTTAATTGAGAGTAAGCATATAATTATTTGTTATATGAAAGTTCTAGTTGGAACTATCAAGGTTGAGGGTCCTGTGAAGGTGAGATAGGCAAATTTTGTCTATGTGCATCTAAATGAAAATTTTGTAATGTGTGGTTGAGGTAATAGAAGATGGTGGCCACATAAATCACTAAAATAGTGATGATTGAGCCAAAAGAGTTTCTATCTTGATTTGGTAGCCAAAACTAAGAAGTTATACAAGGATTGTATTATAGGATTGAGGTGTTCAAGTAGGTTGCTGGCATTTTTACTGCTATGGAAGTTTTAGTCTGTATGTATCACTAAATGAGCTCTGACCGATATAAAATTTGGTATGCCTCTTGTATTGATATCATAGAAAATGCTTGCAAAGTCTTCTTGGAATCCAACTTCATTAAACCTCTCAATTTCACTTGATTAACTATGTTGCCCAAAACAAGACTACTTTTCTGTTCGTAATACTCCCTAAGGTAAAAATATATCTAAGTCCTTTTGGCTTGAAATTTTTATGAGGCATTCCTTGGCATGTGTAGTTATGGACTGGATAGTTTCATAGTGTTTGGGAAATCATTGCTAGGTAAAAAATTATGGAAACCAAAGCTACTTCAGAAAATCAGAACAATCTAACCATTTTTATTTAAAGCTATGTTAGACTAGCCAAATGGTCAAGTTTGGCTTTGAACTTTTTAAGTCTACCAAGTTTCATGAGTTTTGGACAATGGCACACAAAACTGAGACCCTCATACTATAGAGCCAGTCTAGGCAGTAGTGACAAAATAGTGGTTTTGAAGGGGCAAATTAAAATATTTTCTTTCTAAAATTTTTATCTAAGACTTTAGACATATTAGGGATATTGTCTACCCAATTTCATGAATTTTGGATGTGTGATGCTTGCCCAATAAATTCACTAAGTCCAGAGTCCGAATTCTGGACTTAAACAGGGCATGCGGAGAAATTTAATTGGTTTAACGGGGACTTATCTCTAAGCCAAGTAGGAAAAGGTAGTTAACACATAAGGCAATATTCTCATGGCTTTTAATTCCATAATAGGCTCATTCAATGATGTTTTAAGTGGACACATTGAGTCTAGTCAAGTAAGAAAATGATCTTAATGGAAAATACCTTTTCTCTTCAATTTTGAAGCGCAAATTCTAAAGTGTCTTAATGTTCTATTAAGGTAGGAGCCTTGGAAATGTACAGGAGCATAGATATTACTCTAGTATGAGTAAAAATGACTAGTTTAAATATGAGCATGTAATATTTTCAATTAAAGGAGGAATTGTTATTGTAGATTATGTTATTGTCTGATGTAAGTATTGGTTGTACTTGCCAAATGATAAATTTGATCATGTGATTGAGGGAGCTAATTTTTGTTATTAAATACATACTTGATGTCTTGAAATTTATGATGACAACTTAAAACAGGCTACACAAATCTTGGTGTGAATCATAGTTGTGCTTTTGGGACTTACTTGATTCTTCTAAAGTAGATTTATCTTTTGACCTTTTGTGCAAATTGTTAGCTTTCATGGATATAAAGATGAGTTAAATATGATGCCTTATTTAGGATCATGTATACGCTTTTTTTTATACACATATATGGGTATGTGTGTGTATACATTCTATGACTTACCATTTTTTATATGTACTAATATTGTGGAACCTTATAAACATATGAGTTTATGATGCATTATGAATGATGAAATTGTGTTATGAATTATGAATCATATATAGACTGAGTTGAGACGTGACATATTCTGATTGTTAAAATTGTACATTTATGGATGGTTGAGATATATTGTAAATGATTGTTTGAATTATAATATGAAATATTGCACTTGATAATCTTGGTGCTGAATATTGTGAAAAAAGCCTAATTGACTCATTTGATGGAAATGGAATAGTGTTAGTACGAAGGGCCGAGTAGCTCTCTCACACTATGACTGATGATTGAAAGAGAAGCCTATGTGGCTCTCTCTCTATTATGGATTGGAAGAAAAGCTTGTGTGGCCCTCTCCCTCTTAGATTAAGACATAGGCACATACGGTAAATAAAGAAAACCCCTGTGTGGAGTAATGTGGAGGCCTATCCTTTGTGGCCCAGGAAAAAACCCTTGTGTAGGGAAATGTCGAGACCTGTATAGCCCAAGTGAAAACTCTTGTGTAGAGCAATATGGATGCCTGTAAGGCGAAATGAATAATTATTCATGTGGTTATGTAGACTCTTATATAAAATTATGTGCCATGGTTGTGTTGGTAGTGCTCTTTGAATATCGATTTGTAGGTTTCATGTTGGCCACATGTGTAATGTGATGGGTGATGACGTATGGAATCTACCTATGGTCCTACTTCTACAAAGGGTGTTTGGTTTGTGATTTATTTTATGCTTGTTGTTTCCTTTTACTGAGTTTTATACTCACTCCCTCCCTTTACACCCCTTACAGATTTCTTGAACAATGGTAGCCTCCATAAGACATTCCCCTATCTAGGAATGCTAATATGTCTAACAGTTGGGTTAAGTCACTCTGTAGTAAAATAAAACACCTAGGGGATTTGTACTAATAGTGAAATGGGTTTGGAATGTGATTTGCATATACTTATAATGACATTTAATGTTTCAGCTTATCTTCTTGATATGAATGATGTTGTTATAAGTAAATATTTCTTACAACTGAGTGATTGTATAAATAAAATTATCAATTGTGATTATTTCTGTACGTTGGTGTTATGTTATTAGGCTTACAATGGTGGACGAAGTCCACCTCCGTGCTGGTCATAGCCCCAAGTTCGGGTTATGATAAGATAATTTAGCTGAGTAATAGTATGAATTTTTAGCCTCTCCTCTTTAATTTCAGACTAGGTATAACTTATATTTATAGCCCAAGTCGAAAAATAACCATTAGAGGTGCTTTATAAAAGATATCAATTGATTTGTTAAAAAAATATTGATTATTGCTAATGTCAGTTGCTATTGATCGACTGATAGGACCACAACAGTCGACTGATTGTTCTTAATGAACAGCTGATCAACTAGTCTTAATCAGTCGACTAGTAACTCTTTGTTACCTAAATTAAAATTGTTCCAGACCATATTAGTCAACTAATACCCATATATCAGTCAATTAGTAACCTATGGAGTTCAATTTTAATTTCAAACAGAGGTACCGATCGACCCCTGGAAGACCAGCGGTCGAATGGCAAATTTTTAGTCTTAAAAGAAGTACCAGAGAGCAATTAGTCGACTAGTAACTCCTGGACTTAGAAAAATAATTCTAAAACTCAGAAACCTTTACTAGCTTTTGTAAAAATAATTTTCAATTTAGATAAGGTCTTTAAAACATTTTCAATAAGCTCATAAACCTTACTTTCTTGTCATCATATACTTTTACATGAATTCTAAAAATCTAAGGCACTAAAGACAGATTTACTTTTTCCTTGCTCTTGATCTTGATGCCTTGTCTTTGATCCATGTATTCTTGTATTTCTAAAAGATAGACATTGAAGTACAGGAATATTTCCTTTTTAGTTTGTTTGTTAATCATCAAAACATAATATATATTTTCTTTTATAAGCAATGGGGTTCAACAAATTAAAAAAGGAAAGTACAAGTTATTATAATTTTTTTTAAATATGCTCAAAATTTAGGATCAATAGGTAGCATAGTAAAATAGGTGGGCTTGAAAGGCTTAATTGCATAATAGAAATGCCTAAATCATTTCTCCAAATAATGTAAAACTTAAAAATTTTGCCTCAAGAAAGTTAAAACATAGGTTCTATTTTTAAAGCTGAAAAATAACTATACAAATTAGACTATAAGAAATATCTTTAACCAACTACAATCAGATAAACTTTTTGCTAATTTGTGCTCAAATTTCTCAAAAACTACAAAGAAAGCAACACTTATTTAAGCTAAGCACTAGTATAGGCTTAACCAAAATTTCAACCCATGCAACCTATAATCAACAAATTCATCATAGGGCTTTTACAAGAGACAAAATTAGCTAGCAAATCCCAAAAGTTTTGGCTTACTAACACAACTTCATAAACATAAATGGTTAAAGAAAAGTTCAAGGTGAATACAATTCGTTCGAAAAATCAAAACAACCATCTCCCCCAAACTTGAGGAGAACATTATCCTCAATGGTTGAATAAAAAAAGGAAAACGAGACGGAAACAAAAGGGAATGGGGGAGGGGATAGCCAACATAATTAAACAAAAAGCTAAAATAAATTACAACTTGAACGGTAGCATGGGATTTGCTAACATAAGTATGTTAACAACCAAAAAGACTTGAGGAATAACAAGAAGCATATCTATTTAGCATCATAGTCAAACTCATATAAAGAACAACTTTTACAAGCTACCTGATTATTTGATTATGACCTTAAATTGATATGCTTCTTGTTATTCCTCAAGTCTTTTTGGTTGTTAACATACTTATGTTTCTATTGGTTCAAGTCTTTAAAAATGAAGAGGAACTTAAGAAGAAGAGCATATCAGGCCCCACCGATAGACATGAAGCACTTGGCAGTGGTAGTTCGCTACCGAGTCCTCCAGCTAGATGTGGTGCGCAGCCTAGAAGCTTGGAGCCAGTTGCTCCACCTGACACCCAAGCAGTTCTTCGAACTTCAGCATCATAGCCTCACAATAATGAGGAATAGTTACAGCTGATCAGTCTACACAACACGTTCATCAAAGCAGATATTGGATGATGGAAACTATTGGTAGTTAATTTGAATTTTATGTGAGCAAATTAATTTAAATTTGTACAAATGATAATGATATTGTGCAGACTGAAAGATTACAGTTACATGATCTTTTGTAATGGGATGGGCATGTGCAGCTTATTAGGGAAAGTACAGGGCTACTAGCATTGTTCATCTCATTGCATTACCACTCAGTTATCCAAATTGGAAGAATGTTCTGTTGGACTATAAGGAAGCAGCAATGAGAAATATTATTCATATAATAATTATCAATTATTGATTTATGATTTCCTTAACTTTATATATATATATATATATATATGCTAAAGCTCTATAATTTTGTTTTTTGCCCAAGTTTGTTGTCAACAACAAGTCAAAAAATGAAAGTTCTTAAAAGAAAGGGCGACTAGAACTTGATAGGGCACGAAACAACGAAATCAAGTCTAAGGAAGAAATAAAAGCAGATATTTCGAGAGGAAGTATGAGGGAGCATTGGGCAAGTTATGTTGAGATGAGGCATGACCTACTAGTAATGACACTTTCAAACATTCGAATAAGAATTTCTGATAGTTTACTAACATGATTCATTCAAATGTCATGAGAACGCAAAGAAAAACAAGGCCAATAGACAAAGACAAGCACTTAATCATATTGGTGCCTCGAAGAGTTTGGCTCAGTGAGGAGTCGAGATGGTAAAGTTACTTTTGAAAAAGAAAAGCAATATTATTTGATAAATAGTTAAACGATTTTAATTTTGTAGGTTGTTGATCATGGTGGACCTATTAGTAGGGTAGAACTATGGACAATGACACATAAGAAAAAATATGGATCATTTGTAAGTTATGAAGCAAGAGCCATAAGTGTAAGTTATTAGCACAAGTTTTAGTTTGTACGAATTGAGTTATATTTCTATTCTTGGAATATGGGTTGGTTTATTCAAATTATGGTTTGTTGATAATTTGTTTTTATTTCACGTGTGTTGTGCAGAAATAATATCTATGATCAAGTCATAGGAAACCGCATCAAGTGGAATCTCATCTCATGACTCGTTGGCAATGGCTTTAGGAAGCCAAGAGCATCTAGGATGAGTCTGTGGCCTGGGATACGGATCCTACTCAAGTTTTTGGTCACACATCTCATTATTCATAAGAGTCCTCATCTTAAGGTCTTTTTGTTCAAGAACTGAAAGCCAAGGTTGCAAAACTAGAAGTTGAAATGAAGGAGAGATAGAAGAAATAGAAACTGCTGAATATTATCCTCCAAAGTCTTCAAGGTCAACTTTCTTCTAAATTTGTTGCAATGCAATAAAGGGTAAGTTAGACATTCCTTTGTATTAGCAAATTTTGATTTTCGTACTTCCCAATTCATTACAAATTTTCTATTGTAACTGCATTTTTTTAATCAAATGATGAAGATGACATGACTTAGAATTTTTTTTGATGTACTAAGACTAGTATCTATAACATGATACTTTGTATGTATTTGATGTACTGATAATTGAATTCAAATTAAACTTATTTTTGTATAAATGAAGAAATTATTAGCCAACTTTATTAGCATATTTAATTATAATTATTATTGAGAATAATGGTGTGTAATCTTAATGAATAAATATACATGTCTGTAATATGTTCAATAGGAGAATAGAAAAACATAATAATTAGTGAATGTGTCTAGTGGCGATCCTCTTATTTGCCCACTTAATTGATGTTTTAGTGGCGCCACTGGCTATATTTAGTGGTAGTTATTTTTACAATTTTTGAAAATTGCCACTAAATAGTTTGTGGTGCTTTAAGCTCCACATACCTAGTCCCTCTAGAACACTTCAAGCCCTACATACCTCTGTGAATTGTCCCAAAACGTAATAATTAGTGAAGGTGACTAATGGCGATCCTCTGATTTCCTCACCTAATTGATGTTTTAGTAGCGCCACTAGCTATATTTAGTGGCAGCTATTTTTGCAGTTGTTGAAAACTGCCACTAAATAGCTTATGGCTCTTCAAGCTCCACATACCTAGTCCTTCTAGAACACTTCAAGCCCTATATACCTTTGCGAGTTGTCCTAAAACATAATAACTAGTGAAGTTGTCTAGTGGCGATCCTCTATTTCCTTACCTAATTGATGTTTTATTGGTGCCATGGCTATATTTAGTGGCAGTTATTTTTGCAGTTGTTGAAAATCGCTACTAAATAGCTTGTGGTGCTTCAAGCCCCATATACCTATGAGAGTTGTCCCAAAACCTTCTTGAACTTCCGTTCACATCAAGGAGATAAGACTCTATGCATAAAGGGACACTACATTCTAGTTCTAGTGGTACCTTGCAACCAAACTAAAAAGGAGTAAGACACAATCCTAATAACACTAATAATCATAACACATATTCTCTAGTCTAAAAGGGACCTAATAAACATTTGCTCTGATACTAACTTTGTCACGCCCTAAAGTCTGGGTACATAACCGACACGATACTAGGGATATGTCCTCCCTAGGCCATTAGCCTACTATGCTATATCTAGTGCATCTCTAATCTTTCATTATCTAACAATGCTATGCACTAACACAAACTTCAAGACCTAGGTGATCTATATGACTACAGAGCTTACTAGCACACATATTTGGAAACAGGTAAGAACTTACCAAAGAGAAAAGGCATCTTTGAGCCTCCTTCATTCCTCTCGTGATTACTCTTCTTCTAAGCTACAACTGAAAACATTAACTATGGGATGAGTATAAAAACTCAGTGAGTAGGTAACACTGATACCAAAGTATATGTAACCTTATGCATGGTGACTAACACCGACGGTAACATGCATATATGGAGTACTGTAGACATTGGATAATTGTATCACATAGGCTCAAGCACACTAACCTAGGTTTCTTAACTACATGTTTTCATTTGATAAGTACTACCTATACCAACAAGGTGTATCTTCCTTTTCAGAAGTTTATTTTATAAGTACTCCATAGTAAAGCGTGCTTAGCTTGGGATAATTTTAGAATGGATGACCTCTTGGGAAGTTTTTTCAGAGAGCATGCGAGTGAAGACAAAGCATGTTGTAAGGACCCATGTTGATTTGTGGGGACAATCATTAATTTGAAAAACAACTTGGTCGTTACACTTTCAATATTTGCATGATATGTTGACCGTTGAGTGCAATGCTCCTTGAATTGTGTTGATCACTTTGAATCTTGATTGCTTGAGTCATGAAATGCATATTGCTTCCTTTTTTTTTATCTTGGCATTTGAAATCCTTCCAGGTATAGAGCTTTGACTTGTTAAATTGCTTCCTTCAACTTTGCTTCAATTTGCTTTCATTCCAATTTTGTATCAATCACATTCTCCACTTTATACGATTGAGATCTTTCTAAATCCCGGTCATATTAATTCAAATACTTGCCATAGAAATGTGAGCCACAAATCATAGAACTATATGATATGATATTAAAATGTAATAAAGTTTCCTTTTATGAAAAGATTTGATTATCTTGATTAAGGAAACTTTTCTTTAAGCTCTTAAAACATACGATAAATATGCTTTTGGTCAAAACATCTGATTTCATAATTATAAGAATTTCTTTAAAAATCTTTCTTTTGTTACCATCAGAGGCAATTATTATGCATAAAGCAATTATATATAAAATGCTTTTTGTATCATTTTAATTTTATTGAACGTCCCTAAAGGGGCTATACATAAAAAGCTTGTTAATGTGAGTCCTACACCAGTCAAGCAAAGAAGTATTTGGGGTTATTTATAGAAACGGATCAGTTACAGACACTTTGAAGTTCTAATAAAACTGTGACTAAAATTTACATTTAACTATGATTTTTATTTAGCCATAGTTTTAAAGTACTAGAACTTTCAAGTGTCTGTAGTTGATCCTGATCCGTTATTTATATGGATTTGCAGTCTTCTCCTTATGAGTTAGTTTTTAAAGTGGAGTTAAATAAGTTCATATAAGTTCTTCACATATATAATAAGAAAATGGTAAAGAAATTTACTAAATCACAATGACTTCATAATAATTTAGGCAATATTGAAATTACTAGATTTTTAGTGTTTTCATTGTAGCTTTTGGTACTCGTCCAAACTTAGCTTTTACTAGTATACGTGAAAGATACGTGACCAGTCCCACAAAGGATCAACGAAGAGGTATGAAGAAAGTCATAAGGAATGATATTGTCATACAGACTAATCCGACCCAATTCTTTTATTAAATGGCCTTAGGATATGATGTTTATGACTGCTTGTACTTGGCCCATAAGCAAACAAACTAGATCACGAGTCAAGTATTTTTTTTCATTTTTTTTCAAAAAAAAATTGCCTGAATATTTTAAAATACCTATAAATTTTTTAAATTTTTATATACACAATACTAAAATAAATAGTTACAGTAGCTTTACGTGCTTGAAAATAACTATTTATGCAAACACACGTTTTACTGCTCTATCACCAATTCACTAACAATTTCTTTCCTTATCATCACAATTTTTATTGTTTTTGGCTTGATGATTTATGGAGTACCTCTTCCCCTTTAATTTAATGAACCATTCATATATAAGATATATACTGGAATACTGCCACCCCAAAGTTGAAGTAATATCTATATCTACTTGTTATTAGTTTAAAGTATAAACATTACTATAATTTAATTTCTTATTGAAAAAGATTTTACAGTAGATTAGTAAGATAATTAGTATACACTTTAAAGCCATCCTCTAGTATTATGGAATCTGTGGTTGTGTTTTGCTAAATACTGAATCAGACATGCTTTCATCTTTCAATTGATTTAGTCTATTTATTATTTTGTAAAATATATTAGTTGTTAATAGAGATTAAGATGTAAAAGGATTTTAAAATTAGTTGCTAATAGTATATATAAAATTATTAAACCAACTTTTATAAACTGAAAATAAAAAAAGGTCAACCCATGAGCTTTGCTAATCTAACTGTTTAGTTCGTAAGTTAAATGAGCTACGTGGTTAGTTTGTATATTCCTCGTAAAATTATAGTCACACAAAATCTTTTGATATATGCTCCTGTTTGTTTGAGAAAAGATTAATCGATGAAGCTCCAACTCGAACTATAGATATTCCTTCCAAAACACATTTGCTGGATCGGTTAACCAATGGCATATTTGTCTGAGCTTTTCAAGAACATGTAATTTGTATAGATCTTGTAAAATCTTCTACTAAAACATTAGCATAATGAAAGTCTGAATTATGTCATTGTGAGAAATTTGAGTCTAAATTCTCTGTTTGACTAAATAAAATAGTCTGATCGGTCTAGCAAGTAAAGTTTATATGAATCTCATATATTTAGACCTTGATCAGACGGCCTAAACAACATATTTAGTCAAATACCTTACTTGGCTAAGTAAAAAATCAGCAAACAAGAAATTTTTAGTATACATTGATATTTGTTCATGTAATAAATTTTGTATTTAGTCCATTTCTATTCAATTGTATTTAGTTTTTGAAATTTTGTTGGTATTTATATCATTGTTTTCTTATCGAATTCGATGCTATTGTATTGCTGTTTCACTTTTGAATTTTGAGGTTAAAATGCTTACTAATAATTTAATATGCATGAAATAAGTATAAGCCATTATGTAATTATTAGTTTAAACTATGGTTTTAATCTTTATAATTTTACTCAATTTTTAATTTGGTCTCTAGTTTAAAAATTTGTAATTGA
The DNA here is from genome assembly GCA_037074585.1 of Biancaea sappan. Classification (NCBI taxonomy): domain Eukaryota; kingdom Viridiplantae; phylum Streptophyta; class Magnoliopsida; order Fabales; family Fabaceae; genus Biancaea; species Biancaea sappan. The sequence continues at coordinate 62,082,555 of CM073493.1, read as the reverse complement.
ACCCTTATATTTTCATATTCTTTAATTTAATCCCTATCTATTATTAAATTTTTGTCAATATTCTATTAAATTTTGATAATATGACTAATTATATATATCATCTTAACATTGAGAATATACATGACTTAAATAAATTTGACTTAATTATTTAGTATAAGTTGTATTACATGTCATATATATGTGAGTTAATATCACTTAATTATCCACTTTTGTTTTGTTTTGTTAGTAAAAATATGTATATTTAGATCTTAATATATATATATATATATATATATATAGTTGACCCCATTAGCAAAATTTAATGAAATACTGAAAAAAAATTTAATAGCAAAGACTAAATTAAAAATTTGTGGAATTACAAGAACTTAATTATAAATAACTATAGGAACTAAATTAAAAATTAAATAAAACTATAAGGACCAAAAGAATAATTTAACCTTATTATTATTATTATTATTATTATTATTATTATTATTATTATTATTATTATTATCATCATCATCATCATCTAAGTGGAGGTTGTGGAAATATTTAATTAAATAAATGTGAATTAACATGAATCAATAGCTAGATTAATGTTTATTCAAGTTCAAATTTATATAATTAAAATATTCCAACCCATAGTACAGGCAGGGTTGACAAGGGATTTCAAATATAATTATGACTAATAATGTCAGAGAAACTTATGCTTATCTGCATTATTGTTTTTGTCTAAAAGAAGTGATATAAGAAAGTTGATAAATGTATCGTCAATTGAAAACCAAATTAAAAATTACATACAATTTTTTTATTAAAAATTATTTTATTTACTTTATGAGTGTCATTATATGTAGCTGATTTCATTTAAAATACTTAATATTAAATTGCAGTTGCTATTTGGTGAGCCATTCCTCATAGATAAAAATGCCTTCTTTTATTTTGTTTTTAGTAAAAACTAAGGGTGTGTTTATTTTTAAAAATTTCGAGAGTAAGTTCTATAAAATTGTTATTCAAACTAATTTTGAGAATAAAACACAAAAAAAAACTCATCTCAATATTTTGTTTTAAAAATAATTATAAACTTAAAAATAAAAAAAGTTTAAAATAAGACTTAGACAATAGAATCATTTAATATAAAAATTTCATATATAATTTTGTGATAAGTTTTATATGATAAAATAATTAATAACAAATTTTGTTGAAAAATATAATAAAAAAATTAAATATATTAATTGAAAATGTGATATATTAATATATATATATACATATATATATATATATATATATATATATATATATATATATATGGTGGCACTTGCTCCAGTTGTTAGAAACTTTTTTTATATTTTAGCAGAAACTTGTAAATGTCGCTAGAAATTTTTTTTAATAATTAGCCATATTTACATAGATGTCATTAATAAATTTATATAATTACAATATTGTCACTATATTTTTTCTCCTATTGTCAAAAAATTTGTTTTTGAAAATATATAAAACATGTATTTACTTTTAATTTTAAAAACAGATATTCCGAAATAATTTTCAAAAACATATTTCTAATATATTATACTAATTTTTTTATTTTCAAAACGAAAAATTATTCTTAAATAGAAAACAAACTGTTCCTAAACTTTTTTCAATTTTTTTAAAAAATTTGTGATGAACTCTTTTTTAAGTAAAAATAATTATAAAACCTCTTTATTTACCGACAATAATATTAAATTAAAAAAAAAAAAAGGCGCGCCAAACAAATCTTCGATTACTCAAAAATCAAACTAATAAAAAGGAAAAAGCTTATCAATCTCAAATTTCTCTTTTAAATGCCCCTTTTCTGTTCGTTTCTCTGTTTCTCCCTCGCTTTTTCTTCTCCTCTCTCTCTCTCTCTCTCTAACTTTTCTCTCTCTTTATCTCTGATTTTGCTCTGCTTCCTCTGCGATCTCTTCTTTTTACCGTTTCAATATTCGATTCGATTGATTGAAGGTCCAGAAGATGCAGTGGTCGGAGCTAACTATTCTAGTAACTGGCGGGGCGGGTTTCATCGGATCCCACACGGTGGTTCAGCTCCTCAAAGAGGGGTTTCGTGTTTCCATTATCGACAATTTCGACAATTCCACGATGGAAGCCGTGAATCGGGTTCGGGACTTGGTGGGCCCTTGGCTTTCTCAGAAGCTCGAGTTTAATCAGGTACGAGATTATGGCTCGTCTGAAGTCTGGCGCGAATATTGATCTACTTTTGGGGTTTTAAAAAGTTATTATATATCGGCACATTCATGCTCTTGTAGGGTGATCTCAGGAATAAGGAAGATTTGGAGAAACTTTTCTCTAGAAAGAAGTATGCTCATTTTAGTTCTTTATTTTGTTTCTGTTTCTTATCGGATTTTTCTATTAAATCAAGCTTCCAGAAACAGCTGAGGGTTTTGTTATTAAAATTTTAATTCGGCATAACGATGAGACAGATTTGACGCTGTGATTCACTTTGCCGGTCTCAAAGCTGTTGGAGAAAGTGTTGCAAAGCCTCGAAAATACTATGATAATAATCTGGTCGGCACCATCAATCTCTATGAAGTCATGGCAAAATATAACTGCAAAAAGGTAAGAGCCTTCGTTTCAGTCTCTAGAACATTTAGTTCTGATCTTGCTATCTCAAATTATAGTTTTGTTATTCTCTGGTGGTTGTAACTTTGATTTACAGTTCTGCAACATAACTTCTTTGACATCTGATCGCTCACCCATGATTGCTGAGTTAGGCCCATGACATTTATAGAAAAGAGGACTTCTCATCTGCATTTTCTTGTCTTTACCGTTTCTCTCTCTTTATAAAATTTAATTTTAAATCCTCTCTGTTTAGATGTTATAATTTTTTTTTAACTCTACCACAGCATTTTGATATGTACGATTGTCAATTCAGCCTTTATGCCCAGTTGAAACTTAATCTATATCTCTGGGTTAAACAGATGGTTTTCTCATCATCTGCAACTGTTTATGGCCAACCTGATAAGATACCATGCATTGAAGATTTCAAGTTACAGGCCATGAATCCATATGGCCGGACCAAGGTAAGCAACCCTATGGATAGCTTTTTCTGTGATCAGTTACATTGGCTTCCTTTTTCTTTTGCTTTGTTTTTCTTTGGAGCTATTTCACACATCAACTTTTGATCGTGACAGCTTATCCTTGAAGAAATTTCTCGAGACATCCAGAAGGCTGAGCCAGAATGGAGAATCGTTTTACTGAGATACTTCAATCCAGTTGGGGCTCATGAAAGTGGTAGAATTGGTGAAGATCCTCGGGGCATCCCAAATAATTTAATGCCTTATATACAGCAGGTTGCCGTTGGGAGATTGCCTGTGCTCAATGTATATGGTCATGATTATCCCACAAAAGATGGCAGCGCGGTTTGTAAACCCAAAGAACTGCTTTCTTTCTGCATGACTTATGATGAATAATTCAGTAGTTACATCTTCTTTACACATTCATGAAGGCTTTCCAGTTTTTGTGTGTGTCGTGAATAAGCAACAGTTTCGTGATTTGATAAATGTGATTTTAAGACATGATTTTCTGGGTGTCAATGTGAAATTTAGAAAAAATAAAATAATGGCAGAAATATATTTCTTTCCCCTTTTAAATTGTTAACCTATTTCTTTTTTGGTTCTATGGATCAGATACGAGACTATATCCATGTAATGGACTTAGCAGATGGTCATATTGCCGCCCTGCGAAAGCTTTTCACGACAAAGAACATCGGTGATTAATCCTCTTTTCTGTCTATCTGATTTATCTTTGTATGCGTGTTGAGCATCTCTTGAACTGCAATAGGAGTTTGGAGTTTGGACTTAATTCATTGTGTATTTTTAATCACATTTTCTGTCTATATGATATATCTTTGTATGCCTGTCGAGCATCTCTTGAACTGCAATAGGATTTTGGACTAATTTCTTAATTCATTGTGCATTTTTAGTCATTGTCATTTTTGTATGCCAAAATAAATTGGAAGTTGGGACAATTTGGTGTAGGTTGTACTGCTTACAACTTGGGAACTGGCAAGGGTACATCTGTGCTTGAAATGGTAGCAGCATTTGAAAAAGCTTCTGGCAAGGTGATTATGCATCTTCCTCATAGAGGCGCTTTTTTTTACCTCCAGATATTTGCACATGTATAAGCAAATGATAAAATTTGAATTTTTTTGGATTTTCCCATTTTCCAGAAAATTCCGGTGAAAATGTGTCCAAGGAGACCGGGAGATGCTACAGCTGTTTATGCATCTATAGAGAAGGCTGAGAAAGAACTAGGGTGGAAGTAAGTATTTCATACTGTGTTTTACATATAAAAAGACAGTTTCAATTAATGGATAAGTTATTCATATTTTTTAACAAGGCTTTTCTCGACCAAATAAATGAACTCCAAAATGGTCACTACAATTCTTCACTGTGCTTGCATAGCTGACTAGCGGATTGTGGTAGACCTTTTGTCACGTGTCTTGTGATCTTTCTCATGGAATATGTGCTTTTGCCAGGGCAAAATACGGAATTGAGGAAATTTGCCGGGATCAATGGAATTGGGCAAGCAACAATCCATGGGGATACCAGGGGAAGGCTTGAATTGCCTTTGAGAAATAAAGCACAGTGCTCTTTGATACAGTCTCAGCACAATCACATCTTGCGTTATAGAAGCGTTCTGCCTGTCACTATTTTTTGGGCCTTGCGCCCCATCATTTTGGGAATAAATTTCTGATTTTTTTTTTGTTGTACGATTGATTCTTTAAATTATTATTATTATTATTATTATTATTATTGTTGCCATTCATTTTTTATACTTGTTTTTGGGGACTGTTTATTCTGAATCTTGATAGAATTAATTGTCCGATTGCTGGTTAGTTGTTAATGAGTTGCTACATTGCAAAAGCAACATTTTGTTGAAAAGATATGAAAATTGACGTTGACATAGGGACAATATGTCTTTTTAGAAGTTAATGCATACTAGCTATTCTGAAGTTGACATTTGATTCAGTGAGCCTCAGCCTCCATGTGACATTATAGCCTACAGGAGATGGGAAAGCCAGGTATAGATGGAATTCTGCCATTGGTTTCAAATTTGCATTGTGGCATTGCGGGTTGCTACTTTTTTGTCCAGAGCCTGTTGATGGGGAAGCAGCTGAAATGACAACTTAAATGTCAATAGGCTTGCAACTTGTAATTTGGGAATTATTTAATTTTTAATTTTTTTATTTTTTATTTTTTTGAAAAAAGTTGACATATGTTATCAATGCAGCTGATCCCTCAATTAAGGTTTTAACATTGGTTCATTGGCTGACGAGTCATTTGCAAAAGCTCTGGACGGGGCCACTGTAAGTTCTCTGTCTTCATAATTTTTTTTTTTTGGTTTGATTTGTGACTTTTAGTTCTTTTTTTAACCTTAAATGTGCTGCTGTGCTGTGGAAATATACCTTACGTTGACATTCAAAAAAAATCTTATATATAATAATAAGAAAATATCACTTCTCACTTTTATGGAAAACTACACCATACCCATCTATATCTATCCTAAGAACTTGACAATAAACCATGTTCCAGGATAATGATACTTGCATCATATATTAAAGTAACAAGGAACCGAACAAATCAGGCTTTATATGAGCCAAAGAAATAGGCGTTATATACGATCATATTAGTTGTTTATAGTGTAAAGTGCTACTAGATAATGTGTGGAAGGACACTTGGACAATACTGTTGGCTTCTTGGCGTTCAATAAAAGATATTGCTGTTACCTTCATGTCTATGTGAAACTAAACAACAATATCTTTGTCACTCATCTGTCTATGACAGTAACCGTCAATGTTACATATTATGTAATGGTAACAAAATAAAAATTTGTCAAAACATGTTACATGTCATTAGGGCTATTAATTTCATTAATTGCAAATTGACATAATGGCACTATTGGTATCAGTAAGATTAAATTGAAAAAGTAAAAGTATATTGTACATCTCTAATGTTTACCTTAATTTTTATTCATGCTCTTTAATTTTTTTATGTCAAATATGTTTTACATTTTTTAAATTTTTTCAAATATACTATGGAGATGTTGATATGACACATGATATGAAAAAAAATATTTATCACGTCATGTACCATATGGCACTAACTATGTTGCGACATATGGCACTATGACACGTGGCACCAATAAGGCCATAGCACATGGTACTAAAATAGTGTCTTAGTTTATAATAAGGATTGTGTTTAGCTAGAGGATAAGTGTCTTCTCTCCAATGAAGTTTTAATGTTTTTATTTGGAAGAAACAATGCCATGTGTTGCGATGTGAATGGTGTCACGTGTCGCAGCATAACTAGTGACACGTGTCGCAGCATAACTGGTGACACTTGTCGCAGCATAACTGGTGACAAGTGTCATGACTTAATTAGTCACACATGTTATAGTATCATAATGTGATTGGTGACACGTGTTACAGTACTAAGTGTCACAATGTGATTGGTGGCATGGTATCACGCGTCACGATGTGGTTAGTGCCACATGGTAAATATTTGTCACATCAACATTTTTGTTAACTAACTAACTGTGTTAAAAAAATATATATTTGAAAAAATTTGAAATATGTAGGACATATTTGACACAAAAAAATTGAGAGATATGAATGAAAATCGAGGTAAATGTTAAGAATATGAAGTATATTTTTTGCCAATTGAGAAATACATCACTAAATTAAAAAAGTAATTATACAAAAGACTAAAAAAATAACTTATTTGTAAAATACTAAAATAGTGTCTTAGTCTTCTTATGTTGCATCAAAACTAGAATTAATTCATTGCATCGAAACTATAATTAATTCTCATGTAATAGTGCACTCAACTTGAAGGTTAAATGTTTAAATTAATGCGATATCATCAAAGCAAACTATGTTCAACGTCTCTGTTGGGCACCTTGGAGACTTACAATCAGTTTGGGTGCTTACAATTTTTCTGTCATCATTCCAAGTTTTGTAAATAAAAGGAGTATAAAAGTTAGATCAAAATTGTTCTTTTCTCCTTATAATTTTATTTAATTTTCAATTTAGTTCATATAAACAAAATTTATAATTAGGTCTTTATAATTTTAAAAAATTTTAATTTAGTTCATACTAAATTATTTCTTTTAGTGTACTGTTAAATTTTGTTGATGTATTTAATCATTTGGTTTTTTATGTACTCTGAATATATTTTGAATATATCATTTGTAAAATTTCTTTGCTATTCTAGTCAAATATACTTAATTCTTTTTATATTATATAAGTAATAAATATAAAGGTATTTTGCTCAGAATATGTGTAATTATAACTTATATTTTTGTTGTAACTTGTTAAGGGAGATAAGTATACCGAAGCCTCGGTCTGTGGACTGTATTTCTTTAATAAATGAAGTGTTTTCCATTAAAAAAAATAAAAAAAGGAGATAGGCATACTGCGTCTTTTCGTTTTAAAGTAGAAGAATATTTTTAAAAAAAATACAAGAGACATGTGTAATTTGAATTTTTTTAAAAAAAGAAAATGTAATTGATCCAAAAAAAAATTAAAACTACATTTCTTTTTATTAAGTTTTAATCAATAATTTTTTTTAATTATTCGGATGTTGACCATTTTAATGATATGTATTTCTTGTTCCTTAGTTATTACAGTTAGATATAGTGCGTGTTTGGGGTTGCGTTGGCAGTGAGGGAAACGGGGTTAAGAATGTCTGAACATGGTTTGAAGAAATGTGATGATGTTTGGCATGGCGTTGCACGCGACTATGGTAGATTTCACCCACATTTGCAACTCTGTTACCACGGTGCGGGCACAGCGAACATTTGAAGCATTTTCAACATGTTGAACGTGGTTGGGCAGAGAAATCTGATAGAGTTTTGCACTGCCCTTCTGATTTTCTAATGTTTCTCTCTTATGCACACTATGCTTTCCCTTGGTTATAATCTGTTTCATGCTACCAAAACAGAGAAAACTTTTCAAAACTTTTCATGTGATTCATTTTCATGATTTTGGTCTAAAATAATATAATGAATCTTCAAATAAATTAAAAGGAAATTCTGGGTTGATTTGGAAGCCAAACCCAAGAGAAAAGAAGAGAAAACCAGAAAAATATTACAGTAGGGACTAAAGTGAAATTTTTGAAAAGTTTATTGGTTTCGATTTAATTTGAAAAAATATATATTCTTAAAAAAATTTATGGAGGTTGATTTAAATTAAAAACAAAATATATTCTGAAACTAGGAACTTAAATGAAGTTAAATATGATTTTAAATTAAGTGAGACAAAATAAAAATTTTAATCTAGGACCTAATGAAATAAACTAAAAAGTTTACAGATGTCGATTTAAATTCAAAACAAAATATATTTTGAAACTAAGATCGAAATGAAGTTAAATATGATCTTAAATCAAGCAAAATGGATCATATTTAAGACACTATTAGAGATCAAATAATAGAGTATATGTAGAATAATTAATAGTCATTTATAGAATTAACTATTTTCTTTATTTTGAGAATAAATCTCTTAATTTATTATTATGTAATTATTTTTTTTTTGTTGATTTTCCTAATTTTTTAAATAGTATTGAAAATCATAGTTTAATTTAATTAATTTAATTTGCCAAATTAATGAGAAACTTGTTTTCATTAAATTATTATAAGCTTATTTCATTAATTTTAATTGAGATAAAATTAATTTAATAAAAAAAATTGTATTGAAATTTATTAGAGATAAAATTAATTTAATAAAGAATAAAAATGTTTTGAAATTTAATTAGAGATTTTTAAATTATTGTGAATAATTAGTAATTAATTAAATTTTTAATTCATAATTACAAAATAAAAAATTAATTTATTAATAAAAATAATTCATTAGTGATTAATTTGTAATATTAGACAAATAAATAAAAAATTAAGTTTCTTTTTAAATAAATGACAATAAATAATAATGTTACATCAAAAAATTAAATAAAAAACTCATACCTTTTATGGTAATTATGCATTTCAAGCCACATTTGCACATCAACATCAAATCATCATGTTTTGCACGTTTGTCTATTTCAAACCACGTTTGTCCAAATGTCTTCCAAACATGAATCACGTTTATCCAAATCTAGTTTTCTCTAACTACATTCAATCAAACATAATTTGTCTCAACCACGTTTAATTCACCAAGCTTCCAAACACACCCATAAAGGAATTTCCAATTTCGCTTATGTATTTAATTCTATACCATTTTGGGACCAAATATTGATCCTCCATTCTCTTCTAACTTGATTGATAGTTACCACAATGTAACATTTTTGCTAATATGTATATGTTACATGCTTGCATGAACTTCATCTTTATATGTGCATAGTGCCATATCATAATTTTTAATATTTAGTTTTACTATTTAATGTCACTAAAAAATGTATTTAAAAAATTGCCCGATTTCAACTCAAGGCTTTTAATGGGTTAAGATGAATCAAAAATTCTTAGAGTATCTATAGTGGTGAATTTTATTTGATTTTTCATTGTAGGTCTCACAGTACCACATCAATTTAAACAACTACTTACCACAATAAGCAACTTTTCACTATAATAGTAAACCTCTTAATAACCTACAAATAGGTTCCAATCAACTCTCCACTTCTTTAGTATTTATTACTCTCTACTAATATTTATTATAAGTTTATTATTATTTTTTGTATAAGAACCGTTTTTATGTGTGACAACCAACGTGGTGAACTGTAGTGATAAACCGAAATAAGAATTAATTTTTAAATTTAAGAACCACAATTGTAGATGCTCTTATATCAATATAGATTTGACATATTTCAACTCGTGACATATTTATTACTAGCACGGTAAAACTTTGGGGTTGAGCCGTTAATTATAATAATTAATAAATATCTTATATAGTTTGGTGATCAGTGTTCAAAGAATTGGATCAAATTGGTCGATTCAATCGAAAAACTAGTAAATCAATTAAGAAATTGATTCTGTTTGGATTAATGAACTGGTGAGTGTTTAAACCAATAAAATCAACTTGTTCAACTTATTGAACTGGTTTTTTTTTTAAAATTTTTTAATTTTTTTTTGAATTTTTATTGAATATTATTATATATTTTATAAAAATCTCAAAAAAAAATTAAGTATTAAAAGAATATTTTAATATTATATATTATATATTTTAATATTTTAATATCGGTAACATATGAATTAATTATATATTTTAATATATTTTAAGTACTATCAGTTTAACCGCGGTTCAATCACGACCTAATTATTAATATTTGTATCAGTATTTCAATTAATTAAATGATTAGTCTAATATTTTAATCTTCGACAATGGTATGTCATATTGTTTCTGGAAACTTTTTTTTTATTGTTTAATTATATTATTCGTGAAACTTGAGATAGGTAAGATTCGGCCGCAATACTATCAGGAAATTTATATTTGATTGTCTCAGTCTAATCTAAGATCCATAAACTCAATATTTGAAATTAAAAGTATCAATAAATATATGGACATATGTAATAAAATGTGATTCTCAAATACTTTAATTGTCACCGTTTATTTACTTATGATAAATTTAATAACTGATTATGCGCCAATAATTAAGTTCTTGCACAATTTTTTTTAAAAGTGCACAAATTTATTTGTTTATTTTCTTACTCGTACAATATCAACATTCAGTATTATTGTCATTTGTCATTTGTCATTTGTTTCCGTCATGTGATCTAATTTTTTCTCTTTAAAAAAAATTTACATTGCTTAGAACCAATAGGAAAGACACAGACACAAGAATTCACACTCAAAACATAATGATTATTAATCAATAGAAAAAAAAAATGATAACAAAACAATAGCTAGCATTCACATTTATAAGCATATAAGCTATATTTATTTAGGAATTTGGATAAAACTTTTAATAAAAATATGGTTATTTAAAATATGGATAACCGCCGTTCAATCTATTCAAAATAAAGTTGAAATTATAATTTTTAAGTTAAAATTGATAGCCCATAAATCATCTAAATTTATAATTTTCCTAAATGTTAAATAATATTTATATGATAAAATAATTAATATCTTTATCTTCTCATCTTTATCATGTTATCTATTTATGAAGAGTAAATATGTTATATTCTAAATTCTAAATGAAAATTATTTATTTTTTTAAAAATATAAATAATAGTACTATTGCACTGCTATAAGAACATATAGTAAATATCCTTCCATTATGATGGGCCGTTTAGAAGAATTTATTTTAAATGTATCTAACTTATTTTATAACATAAGTATTTATGTACGTGTTTGAAAAAATTTATACAAATAGCTTATAGCATGTCAATATGTTGTTTTAGTTTTATTTTTATAAACTCTCCAAAATAACTTATAAAAATAAACTGAAAACAACTTATGTGAAGTTTGTCTTTATAAACTTTTCAATTATAAAAATAATTTATATATAAGTGTTTATATAATAAGTGATTATTATATAAGCACTTAAATAAATTGTTTACTTAAACATGATATATGATAACAAGCACAAGCCACTAATTTAAAACAACTTTGGTCAATGAAAAGTGTTTTTTTTTTTTTGAAATTGAACTAGATTTCCTACTCTATTCATTAATAGCATCATTAATGAAAAAGGCATTCCTTTCGAAATATTTTAAGTTACACACAATTAGATTAAAAAAAGTAATTATATTTTTTTGGTCTGGACAAAAAAATAATTATAATCATGACTAAATAATTTAAATTAATTATTGTATATAAATAAAATTGTTAACCTAATGTAGCTAAGATCATCTTGACTTTACATGAGAATAATAATTTCATTCTTCACAAAATTTCGGAATGGAATAATCATTTTTAATACTTTTTTTGTTAAAGATAAAATTATTATTTCAATATAGTATGAGATATTTATATTGAATTAGAACTAAAATAAGTGCAATATAATCTAAAAAAAATCAGTATGATATAAATCAGTGTTCAAAGAATCGGGTTGGACCGGCCAATTCAACCAAAAAATCTATGAATCAATCAAGTTGCTAATCTAATTTGGACTAGCAAATGATTGAGTGTTTAAACCAGAGAAAAATCAGTCAAACCGATTAAACCAGCCAATGAACTGGTTCAACCGGTTCATTTTTTTTGGATTTTTAATATTATTATGTATTTTTAAAAAATTTCTACAAATTTAAACTATTAGGATAACATCAAGGATTGGTATAAATTTATATATGTAACATGCATGAAATATTTTAATATTTTACTATTATATATTATATATTATATATTTTAATATTTTAATGTCTGTAACATATATATTAATTATATATTTTAATATTTTAATATATTTTAAATGTAATACCCGTAAAAAAAAAAAAATCTGTCTGCTTATATTTTATGAAAATTTTATTATCTTGGTTGTATGATATTGAAAATATGAATTTTCACTTATAAATTGAATAAATTGTGAGATATAATGAATGGTACGATATGGAATTTATCCCATTAAGTAAAATACAATTCAAAAGTGGAATCTAGAATGTATAGTGGTAAGTGAGACTGGTAGATGAAATAGTATAGGAGAATGGTAGATGAAAACTGGTAAGTGAAACTAGTAGATGAAATAGTATAGGAGAATGGTAGATGAAAACTGGTAAGTGAAACTGGTAGATGAAATAGTATAGGAGAATGGTAGATGAAAACTGGTAAGTGAAACTGGTGGATGAAATAGTATAGGAGAATGGTAGATGGAATAGTAACAAATAGTACCATAGCTTCTCCTATAAATAGGTCCTTCCATTTCACTTCTAAACTCACACCTTCAGATTCTATTCTCTCCTCTCCTCTAATTCTTCTGATTCTGGTGTTAAGATTCTGAGTCCTCCTTTATAGCTTGGATTCGAGGTGAGGGAATATTCTACTATACTCTTTTAAAATCTTGCAATAATTTAGAGGTTAAATTCTTAGTATGCTCTGTGGTTGCGGCCTTAGCCGATCCTCCACATCAGAAAGGAATTATCCTCAGTTACTTGAAATTATTTCTGATTGTCGCATATATAAATAGTATCATATCGTACATATGTCGTATTCATAAATAGTATCATACGTACATATGAACAGTGACGTATTCATGAATAGTATCGTACCGTATTTGTGAATAGTATTATATCGTACTTATGAACAGTACCGTATTTATGAATAGTATCATACGTACATATGAACAGTGATATATTCATGAATAGTATCATACCGTATTTGTGAATAGTATTATACCGTACTTATGAACAGTACCGTATTTATGAATAGTATCATACGTACATATGAACAGTGACATATTCGTGAATAGTATCGTACCATATTTGTAAATGGTATTGTACGTACATGTGAACAGTGCCATATTTATGAAGAGTGTCATATAATATATATGTGAACAACATCACATACATGGGTAGTATTGTGTGTAAAGTTGAATTATTGTTATGCTTGTGATTGACGGAGAATGTTACGGGGACGGGTCCCTGTGTGGGAGTAAAAAGGGAGGAGCAGGAGATAATAAGGGTGGCAAATCATGTTAAATAAAAATTTGTTCCAATACAAAGAGTATTGAGAATATAGAGGTGAAATAAGGGAGGCAATTATGAAAGCAGAAATAAGGGAGGATGCGGCAGGGGCCGCGGGACAATGACCACCTTATGTGGATTGAACCCGAGAAATGTCTGGGAATTTAATTTGGAACTATATGATATGTTCTGTGATTTTATATGATTGTTCTTTTTGTTAATGTGATAGAATAATATATTTCCTCACTGAGTAAAATATACTCATGCCATTCCTCCCCTCACAGATTTTCAAGAAGAAGTAGAGGCACAACCAGCTAATCGTTCGAGTCCTCAACCCCATTGATCGGGGTAAATATTTGTTATTATGTAAAACTTTATCAAAAGTATTCTAGTAGTAGCTCTGTAATTTGGGTAGGTAAATCTTGGACGAATAATGTTTGTTGAGAATATTATTTAATGAATAAATGGATATATTTGAAATATTTATTGTACTCTCTTTCATGAGATATCATTCTTATATATATCAAATTGGTATGGAATTTGGCTTACGGTGGTGAGGTAAAAGCTCATCTATCGTGCCGGTCACGTGCGTAAGTTGGAGGCGTGACAAAGTTGGTATCAGAGGTTTGGGATTAGGTCTCCTACTAATTACAGAGCAAGGTATCCTTAGTGGAGTCTTTTCTATTACTATAAGCCCGGGTATAGCAATAGTAAAAGACTCCACCAAAGGACCTATAGGGATGTCATGTCACATTTTCTTTCCTAAATTGTTGTTCTTTAGAACGTCGTTAAAAGTCAAAAATTTTATATTGTAGATTCAAAATGCCTTCTTCGCAACACGATATACAAGAAAAAGAACGTGAGACCTCGGAGGAAGCCTCATCTCATCCTCCGATGTTAATTACTCGGGACCAAGGGAAGGATCGAGAAAAGGAAGGAAATCCTGAGCATGACAAAGGCACTCACGATATGCAGAAACCAATAAAAATACCCCATGTAAGGGAAGGAGCATCTTCCCAACCAGATAATGTACAACTTATGGCTTTCATCTCAAGTATGCAAGGCACCATAGAAACAATGGCCACTGGTTTCCAAGATGCCATACAGGCTATAACAGCTGTGGTAGCTAAGCAAAATGTTGAAACGAGTCCTCCGATAATATCGGTCCCTACGGCTGTTCAACCCACAACTAATAAGGTTTCAGAGTTTCTCAAATTACAACCGCCTACTTTTTTAGGGTCAGAGGATGAGGACCCTCAAGAATTCTTATATCATATTGAAAGAATTCAATCTATTTTGGGATGGTCTGCTGATAGTATGGTTGAAATGGCCGCTTTCCGATTTCGAAATGATGCTAGTGATTGGTGGGAAACATGGCTGGCAGGCCGACCCATAGGAGCCTCGGCAGTCACCTGGGGAGAATTTAGGGAAGCTTTTACAGAACGGTTTCTTCCAGAAACCCTTCAGATGGCTCAAGAGCAAGAATTTGAGCGACTAACTCAAGGCCCAGAGATGTCCATTGAAGAATACAATACTAAGTTTGTTCGCCTTGCTCGCTATGCACCCCATATGGTACCGAATGAAAAGCGTCGAATTAGGCGATTTATCCTGGGGCTTCGCCAACCATTTTATAGTTTGATATCCCCACAAATCAATGTTTACCCATCATATGAAGCGGTGGTTGAAGCTGCACGGATGGTCGAATATGGGCATAAAACAAAAAGTAACAATTTTAAGAAAAGAGGGCGAGATCAAGGGAGCATAACTAATAATGGCGGGTCAAGAAGATTTAAGTCCTCTGGTCGAGGTAATTTCTCTTCAGGAACACCTTCAGCATCAGTACAAACTTCAGCAAGTGCCCCGAAAAATAGATCAGAAAGTAAGGTGGAACAATCTACAGTTCAACAAGGTTCTTCCCAGCCTTGGCAAAATAAGCCCAAATGTACAAATTGTGGAAAGCATCACTTTGGAGTATGTAGATTAACAGGCCCTGCATGCTATCAATGTGGCCAAGTAGGTCATTTCATGAGGGACTGCCCTTACTTACTAGAAGGGTCAGGGAAAGAATCTTTACACCCTTCAGCACGACAATCCGAGCCAGCTTTTGGCCCTAGAGCTCCTTCGTCGTCATCAGGAAAAGGCGGTGCAGGTAGAGGACAGGGTCGTGGATCTGGAGGAAGAGGCCAACCAATAGCCGGTAGAGGGCAGGCACGTGTCTATGCTCTTACTCGACAAGATGCACAAGCCTCCAATGCAGTAGTCACAGGTACTCTTTTTATATGTTCTCATAAGGCATGTGTGTTGTTTGACCCTGGTTCTACACACTCGTATGTGTCACCTCTATTTGCCAAGAGGTTCAAGTCTGAACCAGTTATACTGGACGAACCATTTCTGGTAGCTACACCAATAGGGGAAACTCTAGTAGTCAGATCTGGATATCGTTCTTGTAAGGTAACTGTTAAGGACATGGAAACGGAGGTAGATCTCATGCTTCTTAGTATGACAGACTTCGATATAATTTTAGGCATGGACTGGTTATCCTCATGCCATGCTACATTGAATTGTCATGACAAAACTATTTCATTTAGTATACTGGGTGGAAATAATTTCATATTTCAGGGAGACCACAGCAAGGTTCCTTGTAATATAATATCTATGATAACCGCCCGACGTATGTTACGAAAAGGTTGTTATGGATTTCTGGCCTTTGTCAAAGATACCGACAAGGATGAACGAAGTCTTGAACAAATACCAGTGGTTAGTGAATTCCCGGATGTATTTCCGGAAAATCTACCTGGTTTACCACCAGAGAGGGATATTGAATTTAATATTGAATTGGTTCCGGGCACTCGACCGATTTCAATCCCTCCTTACCGTATGGCACCCGCAGAGTTGAAAGAGCTTAAAGAGCAATTACAAGACCTGCTGGATAAGGGGTTTATTCGCCCAAGTTTTTCACCTTGGGGTGCCCCAGTACTCTTTGTAAGAAAGAAAGATGGCTCTTTAAGACTGTGCATAGATTATCGACAGTTAAACAAAGTCACGGTAAAGAATAAATATCCTTTACCAAGAATTGATGACTTGTTTGACCAACTTCAGGGGGCACAATACTTCTCAAAGATAGATTTGAGATCCGGATACCATCAACTAAGGATTAAAGAGGAAGACATACCCAAGACTGCCTTCCGAACACGATACGGGCATTATGAATTTCTCGTAATGTCATTTGGGTTGACTAATGCGCCAGCAGCATTTATGGATCTTATGAACCGCGTGTTCAAACCTTTCCTTGATAGATTTGTGATTGTCTTCATTGATGACATTCTAGTTTATTCTAAAAGTATTGAGGATCATGCTGAACATTTGAGAATAGTACTTCATACTTTGAGGGTACGTCAATTATATGCTAAGTTCTCAAAATGTGAATTTTGGATGAGCCAAGTAACATTTTTAGGGCATGTAATCTCCCAAGAAGGTATTCATGTAGATCCAAGTAAAATCGAGGCAGTAAAGCAGTGGCCTAGACCAACAACTGTATTTGAAGTTCGGAGTTTCCTTGGCTTAGCGGGGTATTACCGTCGCTTTGTCAAGAATTTCTCCAAATTGGCTCTTCCACTGACTAAGTTGACTAGGAAGAATACTAAGTATGTTTGGGATGACGCTTGTGAGCAGAGTTTCTCTGAATTGAAGAAGTGCCTAACTTCAGCACCGGTACTTGTTCTACCATCAGGATCAGGGGGTTATACTGTATATTGTGACGCTTCGAAAGTAGGATTAGGATGTGTATTAATGCAACACGGTAGGGTCATTGCTTATGGTTCTCGACAGCTTAAGAAGCATGAACTCAACTACCCTACTCATGATCTAGAAATGGCAGCTGTAGTATTTGCTCTGAAGATTTGGAGGCATTACTTGTATGGGGAGACATGTGAGATCTTCACGGATCATAAGAGTCTTAAATATATATTTGATCAAAAAGATCTCAACTTAAGGCAACGGAGATGGATGGAACTCCTAAAGGACTATGACTGTACCATTCTCTACCATCCAGGAAAGGCAAATGTGGTAGCGGATGCCCTCAGTCGGAAGTCAATGGGAAGTCTAGCTCACATTACCACAGTAAGAAGGTCTTTGATTCAGGAATTACAAGAGTTGGAGGCTAGTGGGGTATTCTTTGAGATTACTAAGTCAGATGCTTTCTTGGCTCACTTGACAGCTAAATCTTCCCTTGTAGAAAGGGTGAAGACAACATTAGAGAATGATGCTGAAATGGTTAAAACTAGAGACAAGGCGAAGGGAGGTTTAATACCGGGTTTTCAAGTAGACGCGGAAGGTGTATTATGGTTTAACGGAAGATTGTGTATTCCGAACATTGCACCCTTAAAGCGAGAGATTTTACAAGAGGCTCACGGTGCACCATATGTTGTTCATCCTGGTGCCAACAAAATGTATCAAGACTTGAAACAAGTTTATTGGTGGGAGGGCATGAAGCGAGATGTGACTGACTTTGTCGCTCGATGCTTGACATGTCAGCAAGTCAAATCTGAACATCAGAGACCACCTGGGTTGATGCAGAGACTTGAGATTCCTGAGTGGAAATGGGAACGGATTACTATGGACTTTGTGGTGGGTTTGCCCCGATCTTCGCATGGGTACGACTCTATATGGGTTATTGTGGATCGACTTACTAAGTCGGCACATTTCCTTCCTGTTCATACCACCTACAGTGTAGCAAAACTTAGTCGACTATATATAAAGGAGATAGTGAAGCTTCATGGCGTACCAGTATCCATCATATCAGATCGAGGACCCCAGTTCACCTCTCGATTCTGGAGAACTTTTCATAAAGCTCTGGGTACTAGAGTGGATTTGAGCACAGCTTTTCATCCTCAAACTGATGGTCAGTCTGAGAGGACTATTCAGACCTTAGAAGATATGCTAAGAGCATGCGTGATGGATTTTGGTGGAAGATGGGAAGACCACTTGTCACTTATTGAATTTGCTTATAACAATAGTTATCAAGCTAGCATTAAAATGGCTCCTTTTGAGGCATTATATGGGAGGCGATGTCGATCTCCTATTGGTTGGTTTGAACTAAGTGAACCTAAAATGGTGGGACCTGAAATGATACAGGAGGCTGTGGATAAAATTAAATTGATCAGGGAGAGATTATTAGCCGCTCAGAGTAGGCAAAAGTCCTATGCAGACAACCGACGACGTGACTTAGAGTTTTCTGTTGGTGATATGGTTTTCTTACGAATCTCACCGATAAAAGGAGTAATGAGATTCGGAAAGAAAGGGAAGCTCAGCCCAAGATATATTGGTCCTTATGAGATTATGGAAAGAGTGGGTAACGTGGCTTATCGCCTAGCCTTACCCTCGAACCTAGAGGGAGTACACCCAGTATTTCATATATCGATGCTACGTAAGTATCTTCCTGACCCCTCTCATGTCATTCAGCCACAAGACGTACGGTTTGATGAGACTCTTGCTTATGAAGAGGTGCCAGTAGCTATCCTCGATAGGCAGGTCAAGAAACTTCGCACCAAGGAAATTCCCATTGTTAAAGTTCTGTGGAGGAATCATACTCACGAGGAAGCCACATGGGAAACAGAAGACGAAATGTGGACAAAGTATCCATACCTCTTCGAATCATAAAGTAAGTTTTCGAATTCGGGGGACCGAATTCTTTTTAAGGGGGGTAGAATGTAATACCCGTAAAAAAAAAAAAAAATCTGTCTGCTTATATTTTATGAAAATTTTATTATCTTGGTTGTATGATATTGAAAATATGAATTTTCACTTATAAATTGAATAAATTGTGAGATATAATGAATGGTACGATATGGAATTTATCCCATTAAGTAAAATACAATTCAAAAGTGGAATCTAGAATGTATAGTGGTAAGTGAGACTGGTAGATGAAATAGTATAGGAGAATGGTAGATGAAAACTGGTAAGTGAAACTAGTAGATAAAATAGTATAGGAGAATGGTAGATGAAAACTGGTAAGTGAAACTGGTAGATGAAATAGTATAGGAGAATGGTAGATGAAAACTGGTAAGTGAAACTGGTGGATGAAATAGTATAGGAGAATGGTAGATGGAATAGTAACAAATAGTACCATAGCTTCTCCTATAAATAGGTCCTTCCATTTCACTTCTAAACTCACACCTTCAGATTCTATTCTCTCCTCTCCTCTAATTCTTCTGATTCTGGTGTTAAGATTCTGAGTCCTCCTTTATAGCTTGGATTCGAGGTGAGGGAATATTCTACTATACTCTTTTAAAATCTTGCAATAATTTAGAGGTTAAATTCTTAGTATGCTCTGTGGTTGCGGCCTTAGCCGATCCTCCACATTAGAAAGGAATTATCCTCAGTTACTTGAAATTATTTCTGATTGTCGCATATATAAATAGTATCATATCGTACATATGTCGTATTCATAAATAGTATCATACGTACATATGAACAGTGACGTATTCATGAATAGTATCGTACCGTATTTGTGAATAGTATTATATCGTACTTATGAACAGTACCGTATTTATGAATAGTATCATACGTACATATAAACAGTGATATATTCATGAATAGTATCATACCGTATTTGTGAATAGTATTATACCGTACTTATGAACAGTACCGTATTTATGAATAGTATCATACGTACATATGAACAGTGATATATTCATGAATAGTATCATACCGTATTTGTGAATAGTATTATACCGTACTTATGAACAGTACCGTATTTATGAATAGTATCATACGTACATATGAACAGTGACATATTCGTGAATAGTATCATACCGTATTTAGTGTTATACCGTACTTATGAATAGTGTCGTATTTATGAATAGTATCATACCGTACATATAAACAATATCATACGTACATATGAACAGTGACATATTCGTGAATAGTATCGTACCATATTTGTAAATGGTATTGTACGTACATGTGAACAGTGCCATATTTATGAAGAGTGTCATATAATATATATGTGAACAACATCACATACATGGGTAGTATTGTGTGTAAAGTTGAATTATTGTTATGCTTGTGATTGACGGAGAATGTTACGGGGACGGGTCCCTGTGTGGGAGTAAAAAGGGAGGAGCAGGAGATAATAAGGGTGGCAAATCATGTTAAATAAAAATTTGTTCCAATACAAAGAGTATTGAGAATATAGAGGTGAAATAAGGGAGGCAATTATGAAAGCAGAAATAAGGGAGGATGCGGCAGGGGCCGCGGGACAATGACCACCTTATGTGGATTGAACCCGAGAAATGTCTGGGAATTTAATTTGGAACTATATGATATGTTCTGTGATTTTATATGATTGTTCTTTTTGTTAATGTGATAGAATAATATATTTCCTCACTGAGTAAAATATACTCATGCCATTCCTCCCCTCACAGATTTTCAAGAAGAAGTAGAGGCACAACCAGCTAATCGTTCGAGTCCTCAACCCCATTGATCGGGATAAATATTTGTTATTATGTAAAACTTTATCAAAAGTATTCTAGTAGTAGCTCTGTAATTTGGGTAGGTAAATCTTGGACGAATAATGTTTGTTGAGAATATTATTTAATGAATAAATGGATATATTTGAAATATTTATTGTACTCTCTTTCATGAGATATCATTCTTATATATATCAAATTGGTATGGAATTTGGCTTACGGTGGTGAGGTAAAAGCTCATCTATCGTGTCGGTCACGTGCGTAAGTTGGAGGCGTGACATTAAATATTACTACTTTGACCACAGTTCGACTATAATGTAACTATTGATCATTGAATCGGTAGTTCGACCAATTTAATAATCGGTCTAATTTTTTAAACTTTGATACAAACTATCAAATTTTTTAAATTATAAATAAATTCAAATTTTATTCAAATAAAGTCTCCTTCCCAATAGATAATATAAATTATCTGCTCGCAAACAACACATAATTACTCTTTATCTAATAGAGTTCAAATTAAAAAAAAATTGAAGAGTAATTGTTTTTTTGCTCTCACAGAAGCTTCATCCCTATTCCTTGCTTATGCACAATTCCTTTTCTTTTTCTTTTTTTTGGTCTGACTTGTATGATAAAAAAGTAATTGAAGTCTGTTATTGTAGGCATAGGTGTCCAAATTGATTTTAAATTCTTTACAGTAATTGTAGATGCTTTTATTACGACAATTTATTTTAGGTTGTACGGTTAAAATTGAATCTCATGAGATTAAAAAAAATTAATATTAGCATGTGTACTGGAATCAAACGCAAATATACAATTGATGGATTGCACCGATGTTCAACGAAAGGTTGACTAAATTATATTTGGTATCTTTTTAATTTTAAATATTATGCTATATTTGTAAAAATATTTCTTCCAATTTACTTTTTGTTAAATCAGTCAATTTTTTTGTACAATATAAAAATGCAATTTTATTCTTGCCAAAATGCAAAATGTCTCGTTGACTTAAGAATTTTTTGGCAACAAATACCTATAAAATTTTAATATTGTGTAGTATAAGTATTAAAACTACATTTCTTTTTATTAAGTTTAACCAATAATGTTTTTTAATTATTCGGACGTTGACCATTTTAATGATATGTATTACTTGTTCCTTAGTTATCACAGCTAGATATAGAGGAATTTCCAATTTCACTTACCATTTTGGGACCAAATATTGATTCTCCATTCTCTTCTAACTTGATTGATAGTTACCACAATGTAACATTTTTGCTAATATATATGTGTTAGATGCTTGCATGAACTTCATCTTTATATGTGCATAATGCCATATCATAATTTTTAATATTTAGTTTTATTATTTAAAGTCACTAAAAAATGTATTTAAAAAATAAAAAAATTACCCGGTCACAACTTTTAATGGGTTAAGTTGAGTAGTCAAAGATTCATATATCATAATACAAATTTGACCTATTTCAACTCGTGATGCACTTATTACTAGCAAAGTAAAATTTTCGGGTTGAGCCGCTAATTATAATAATTAATAAATATCTTATATAGTATGGTGATCGGTGTTTAGAAAATCAAATCAAACAGGTCAATTTAATTGAAGAAAACTGGTGAACAAATCAAAAAATTGGTTCGGTTTGGATAAATAAACTTGTGAGTGTTTAAATCAATAAAATCGGTTGGTTCAACTGATTCAACCGGTTTAATTTTTTTAATTTTTAATCTTTTTTTAATTTCTAGTAAATATTATTATATATTTTAAAAAATTTCAAAAAAATTAAGTTATTAAGCAAAAATGTTAATATTATATATTATATTTTTAATATTTTAATTTCGATAACATATACATTAATTATACATTTTAATATATTTTAAATATTATCAATTTAACTGTGATTCAATTACAATTTAATTATTCATCTTTAAATTAATATTTCAAAAGTTTAATAACTATTTTAATTTTTTAAACTTCGACGATAATAAATAGGTGGGATATGACAAGAGCATATTGGTTCGTGAAACTTTTTTATTTTTTGTTTAATTATATTGTTCGGGAAACTTGATATAGGTAAGATTCGGCCACAATAGTTTTAGGATATACCTTTCCAAATATAAAACCATGTGGTACCCTCAAATTAGTGATCTAATCTGTGAACTTTAACATGCGCTTGGCCTATTAGACAGGAAATTTAGATTTGATTGACTCAGTCTAATCTAAGATCCAATAAACTCAATATTCGAAATTAAAAGTATCAATAAATATATGGACATATGTAATAAAATGTGATTCTCACATACTTTAATTGTCACCATTTATTTACTTATGATAAATTTAAGAACTGATTATGCGCCAATAATTAAGGTCTTGCACGATTTTTTTTTAAGTTGCACGAAATTTTTTTTTTCTTACTCGTACAATATCAACATTCAGTATTATTGTTGTTTGTTTCTGTCATGTGGTCTAATTTTTTTCTTTTTAAAAAAAAATTACATTGCTTAGAACCAATAGGGAGGACACAAACACAAGAATTCACACTCAAAACATAATGATTATTAATCAATAGAAAAAATGATAACAAAACAATAGCTAGCAGTCATATTTATGAGCATATAAGCTATATTTAATTAGGAATTTGGATAAAACTTTTAATAAAAATATGGTTATTTAAAATATGGATAACCGCAGTTCAAGCTATTCAAAATAAAGTTAAAATTAATAGCCCCTAAATTATCTAAATGACTAATAACGAATTTATATTTATAATTATCTTAAATGTTAAATAATATTTATATGATAAAATAATTATATTTTTTTGGTCTGGACAAAAATATAATTATAATCATGACTAAATAATTTAAATTAATTAGTGTATATAAATAAAATTGTTAACCTAATGTAGCTAAGCTTGCAACCTTGCGTGTATACTGATTACATGAGAATAATGATTTCATTCTTCACAAAATTTCCAAGTGGAATAATCATTTTTAGTACTTTTTTTGTTAAAGATAAAATTATTATTTCTATATAATATGAGATATTTATATTGAATTAGAACTAAAATCAATACAATATAATCTCAAAACAAAAAACAAAAAAAATGATATAAATCAGTGTTCAAAAAATCGGATCGAACTGGCCAATTCAACCGAAAAATTTGAGAATCGATTAAGTTTTCGATTCAATTTGAACTTATGAATCATTGAGTGTTTAAAACAGTGAAAAATTAGTCAAACCGATCAAACAAGCCAATTAAACTGGTTTAAACTTTTCATTTTTTTTGAATTTTTACTTAATATTATTATGTATTTTTAAGAAATCTCAAAAAATTTAAGTTATTAGGAGAACATCAAAGATTGGTAAATATATATATATATATATATATATATATATATATATATATGTAACATGCATGAAATATTTTAATATTATATAATATATATTATATAATTTAATATTTTAATATCTGTAACATATACATTAATTATATATTTTAGTATTTTAATATATTTGAAGTATTACTGTTTCGATTATAGTTTGACTACAATATAATCATTAATCATTGAATCGGTGTTTCAACCAGTTCAATAATTGGTCCTATTTTTTAAACTTTCATATAAACTATCAAATTTTCTAAATTATAAATAATTTCAAATTTTATTCAAATAAAGTCTTCTTCCCAATAGATAATATAAATTATCTCCTCGTAAACAACACATAATTACTCTTTATCTAATAGAGTTCACCTGAAAAAAAAAATTTAAAGATATTGGTTTCTTTTGCTCTCACAGAAGCCCCATTCCTATTCCTTGCTTATGCATAATTCCTTTTCTTATTATTATTATTTTTTGGTCTGACTTGTATGAGAAAAAAGTCATTGAAGTCTGTTATTGTAGGCATAGGTGTCCAAATTGATTTTAAATTCTTTACAGTAATTGTAGATGATAGTTTTTTTATTATAACAATTTATTTTAGATTGTACAGTTAAAATTGAATCTCATGAGATTAAAAAAAAATTAATATTAGCATGTGTACTGGAATCACACAATTGATGGATTGTACCGATGTTTAACGAAAGGTTGACTAAATTATAGTTGGTATCTTTTTTATTTCAAATATTATGCCATATTTGTAAAAGTATTTCTTCCAATTACTTTTTTGCTAAATCAGTCAATTTTTTATACAATATAAAAATTCAATTTTATTCCGGCCAAAATGCAAAATGTCTCGTTGACTGAAGAATTGTTTGGCAACAATTTCCTATAAAATTTTAATATTGTGTAGTATAAGTATTATTTTTTTTAACTTTTTCATCTAAAACTCTTATAATATTTGTTCATATAAACTAAAAAAAGTTAAATTAACGATAAATACATCTAACATATTATTCTATAAAACTTTTTTGTCATAAAAATACAGGGAAAAAAGAGCAAAAAATTCATTGTTTCGTTACTTAAAATAATAAATTGAATGTGTTTTTTTTAATTGGTATTTTTCAACTTACATGAACAAGTTGTGTTATAGTTTTGGACAAAGAAATCAATGAAAGACTAACATTGTATAAAATTGAAAGTTTAAGGGAACTTATTGCTAAATTTTATGGTTAATGGAATATACAGCACAACTCCTTAAGTCGATGGGTGTTTATTACATTTTGGCCTTTTATTTTTAACGTGATAGTTAAATTGATGTTAAAACTTTATTCGTAATATGTCAATTAAAATTGTTTAGTAATTTTTTTATTGGAAGAAATATATATTGTATAAAAAATTAATGTCAATAACCAAAAAAAAAAATAGAAAGGAATCAATGCAATATTTAAAATTAGAAGGTACTAATGTGTAATTTAACCAAATTTTTTAAAAAAATCACTGGCCTTTTCCCAATATAGGACCTAGTATAGGATAGGAGTCAAGTTGTAATCAAATTGCAACAGAATATATATCTATATATATTTACATATATATAAAGTTTTACAGATATATAGTTTTTTTTTTTTTTGAATTTCCTTCACAAGTCTCAACCCATCTTTTTTAATTCTGTATTATGTGTTTCGAATGCTCGTTTCCCCTTTCAATTACCTCTTCTCATAAGCTTCTGTGTGTCAAATTTGGATAGAGAAGGTCCTTTTCCCCAAATCGGTATAGGATTGAGCAAAGGGGAAGAAGAAGGAAGAAACCCTAGGCACCAACTATTCAGAACCTAAGAAGCGCTTTTTGAATCCGTTTGCTTTCTCTGGCTGGTTTGACTATCCTTAGAATTCCGGGTCAGAAGCAGCATTTTGTAGTCGTTATCTGGAATTCGAAGTGGTTTTATTTTACTTTTTTTTTTTGGGTAGATAATATATATTTAAATTTGGAAAATTGCTGAATACTCTGTTTTGAGAGACAATGGAAAGCATACCGCACCCAATACCGAGGACAGTGGAGGAGGTTTTCAGCGACTTTAAGGGAAGAAGAGCTGGATTGATTAAGGCCCTCACTACTGGTTCGCTAATTTATTCTGTATCTTATTTTTTCCTTCGGGAAACAGAAATTTTTTCTATGTATATTTACTGAATTGTTATTGTGGGTTCTCGTTGTTTTTGTTCTTGCAGATGTTGAAAAGTTCTACCAGCAGTGCGATCCTGGTGGGTAACTTCAATATCTCTATCCTTTATCTTATCGGGATCCCCCGCTCTCACTTGTTGTTGATGTTGTTCGAAAACTTTTTCTTTATTAATATTTAATTAACGTTTTGTTTATTTACCCAATGGTAATTGTACCATATTGATTTTTCTTTTTATTGTTGAACTGATGGGCGTCTTCTATTGCCTGTGAATTGTGACTTTTCACTGTATTGAATTTGTGGTTCCCAGAATTGATACTTGATTGTCTCACTGCTAAAACGCTCACAGTAGTCGCTGAGTAATTTTGGGTTACAAGCAGCATCTTGATTTTCCCTTGTGCTTGTTGGATTTCTTTATTGTATGCTTTTGGCATACTTGGTATTTTTGTAATGCTTTTGTTACCTTCAGAACTCTTGCTTGTTTGGAGATCAGAGTTGGAGTGTCATTCTCATTATCTGTATGAAGACTCGCGTACCCATGTTCACTCCATCTTAGTCTTGTCAATATTAAGACTCGAATACTCATGTGCATTGCGTGTTAAGCTTATCTATATGAAGACTCAAGTACTTATGTGCACTGTGTTAGGCTTATGCATATGAAACTTAAGTACTCATGCACCACATGTTTGTCCTTTCGATGAACGCTTCTGTGCTTTTCTTAGTATGATTACTTAAGAATCTTTGTCCACATGGATTTGATGATAATGGAGTGTAACTGTTAGCACTTAGCAGTTAGACTTGAATATAAGGTTTGATGGTGGGCTGTTGCTCACCATTTTATTTTCTCTTCTGCAAATGCTTTGGTTTACTATGTGGTTAGTATGTTTAATTTGGTTTTAATTATCGTTAATACACCTATCTCATCACATTTGATTTCATGTACTTATTATCAGAGTATTGTATAGCTTGAAGAGAAACTATTAATTGATGGATCACAAAATTTACTAGTTTGGATGTCTGTCCCATTATACTTCATTGCTTGTGTGTTTCTAACTTTGGCTTAGAGTTATAGATTGCTGTGAAACTTCAATCTGCCCACCATTGAGTGGTTGTTTATGATTTCCTTGCTCCTGTTTGTTTATTTTCTTAATACATAGTCAGATGAGACTTAATACTCAAAAAGACATAAGAATATCTTATTTTGCACAATGCCCTTTTTCTTTATCTTGAGTTCCATGCACACCTTTTAATGTAAAGTTAAAAGGTTGTTTTTCTGCTAAATTCTTTTACAAAGTAAGTTTTGAAGTGTCAGCATGGAGGTGGATCTCTTGTTGCATATGTTTGTAATTTTGGAGCTGAACTTCAAACCTTGATAATTATCTTTTTTCGAGGATGCATCATTCCATTTCTGTTAATCTGAAATCTGTTAGTTAATAACTTAATATGGTGTAACAAGGTTTATAGATGTGGAAGTTATTGTCATATCACCATTACTTTGATTGCTTTTTTATTCTTGGGTTGAACTTCCGTTGTCTTGGTAATTGAAGCCTCCTTTCTAATTGTTTGTTGCTAGTGCACTTATGGTTTATGCAATTTTGGCAGTTATGAAACTATTTCTTATGATTGTGTGGAGAAGTTGAGGTATGATATTTAGTTTTGAATACAGCTTTTTATAAGTTAAAATAAATCTGTTTTGCATTGTAGAGAAAGAGAACTTGTGTCTATATGGATATCCAAATGAAACATGGGAAGTGAATTTGCCTGTTGAGGAAGTGCCTCCTGAACTTCCTGAGCCAGCATTAGGTATAAACTTTGCCAGGGATGGGATGCAAGAGAAGGATTGGTTGTCACTGGTTGCAGTTCACAGTGACTCATGGCTGCTTGCAGTGTCTTTCTATTTTGGTGCCCGCTTTGGATTTGGTAAGAATGAAAGGTAAGATTTCTTGTTCTTCTGTTACACATATATAATTTATGTTATACTTATAACCCTTATATCATTGTTCTGCTCACTTTTATTTTTCCAATAGATATTTTACTTTGCTTAATCATGGTAGTGTGGACCTCTTTGTCAATTGTGATATCTAAGTTATTTTTAATAATTCATTTTATACAGTGCACAACATTAAGGTTGTTTTGGTTTGCATAGTCCTACAAGTTCTAGACCTCTTTACCCTTATTGTTTGGAATTTTTCATTTCTTGCATTTTCCCTACTTGGATGAAATTTTATCATTTGTTTAGCCTGTTGATTAGTTTTCAAACTCTTCAAGAATTTGCATTTTGTGAATATTTCTAATACACTTGCATCTTTGTGATGATTTATTTAGGTCACTGTCTAATATTGCGATTGATGAAATATCTTAATTATATGCTGACTTATTAATGAATCGCATAGCAATTATTATGCTATCTTTTTACTTGAAGCTAAACCAAGTGTGAAAAAAGTTCTCTGGCTCTCGCTGTCTCTCATATTCTAACACAGTTTGTTTTTAAATTTATTAGTTTTTGGTTTCAAACAAACTCTCAAGCATGGAAGAGCATATTTACATGGAATAGTGTAGTAAATATCAACACCAGATAATCCATTCTTTCCTCGCTAGTAGCAATTATTGGAGCATGTTTGTGCTACTGCAGAGAATATAAAGCTGGGTCATGACTGTAGACAGCATACTCATTTTCATGCCTGCATTGCTATACTTGCGTGCCAGTGGCATGTTCCTTCATGGTTTTTCTCTTAACTTGTCACTTAGA
This sequence comes from Biancaea sappan, assembly GCA_037074585.1. NCBI lineage: Eukaryota > Viridiplantae > Streptophyta > Magnoliopsida > Fabales > Fabaceae > Biancaea > Biancaea sappan. The sequence goes on along the minus strand of CM073493.1, from coordinate 62,053,226 downwards.
TGCTTAATCCATGCCTTTTTGGAATATAAAGGGATCCTCCCTTTATGTGCAGAAACTAGCTGTACTTTGTGCATTCACTTTTTAATTAATTAATTAATTAATTAATTAATTCCTCATACTACTTAGATCCCATAGTTTCTGGATATCCTTTTTTTTATTTTGGTGCTCTCTTCAAAATGTTAATGTTTTGACTCAAAATTTGTCAAGCTGGTTTGCCATTTGCAAGAATAAACTTTTATTTTTTTGTTTTCATTTTTTTCAAAAAAGTATCGAAAAAAGTGCTAATAATTCCCTTATTTTGTATATATTGCTCGTTTGTTTCAATTTTCATCACTCACATAGCTTTGTTTCATTTCATGCACCTCGGAACTTTATGAGGTTTTAAACTTGTTCATGAGGTTAATTCACTTCAGTTTTGGAGGCATAGTCATGATTTAAGCGTTAGAATATTTGTACTGCTCTTTCTCTAGAACTCAGATGTTAAAAGTTCTGTTTTTAGTGTTCTGTAAGGATGGGATGACTTGTTGTATAGTGAATAAAATTTTAAATTCTATAAAATTATTAAAATCTTCATGCGATTGATTTTCTCTTAAATACAATATTTAACTTAGTTTTAACTGGATACCCTGCTTTGCTTATAATATTATAGTCAGTTAGGAAATATATAATAATCCATCTAAATCTTCCTTAATCTAATATCTGATTTGTTGAGCTTAGTTTTGGTTTTATGATTGAGCTTCTTATTAAATCCTTATTGGTTGCACTTATCACTACTCTGAATTCCTCCTTTTTCCTTTTCAACTTCTTCCATTACTTTGTGGTTGAAGTATGTTTTGGAGTGCATTATGGCTTCTTTAGTCGAATAAATCTTGGTTTGGTAAGGTATAGTCAGACTCCTTTTTTTTTTTTTGCGAAGCATATTCGTATTGACTTTCAGTGTTTCACTTGATTCTATACCTGCAAATTGGGATATCTGTAGGAAAATAGTGCCTGGTGTAATTTATCAACTGAGATTTTTCAACAGATATATATATATATATATATTTTTTTTTTTTGTGGAGAATTTGTTGGGTTGTTTAATGTGAATTTGGGTTGAAATTTTTAGTTATGATACTGTAACCTTTTACTGGTGAACTTTAAGATCTTATAATAGTAGTACCAAACCTTAATACCTAGATTACCATAAGTGAGAGGAATTTTTAAAGCTCAAATCAAATGAGTTCATCTTTTGGAATTCATCTTGATGTGTGGACTTGGAAATTATGCAGTCTTGAGTGGTAGGTTCTATTAAATTTCTAATTTCTGGCACAGTTGATGCATATCTAGATAGTGATATTGTTTATTGAATGCTGTTTTCGTATTCACTCTTATTTTGATAGGAATTCTCAAATCTTGATAGGCCTGAAATTAATTGCACTGTCTAGAAGCTATCTAAATTTATGGTCTTAAGCTAGTGCCACTTCACTGCAATATCAATTGTATTGCTGATATTTATATATTTTTGCCTCAAATTGGGCAGAGCAAAGGCAGTTTATGTATCTTCATCCTAGGCATATCTCGGTATGTCATTGATTGAGCCCCTTTCATACAATACAATTGACTAGAAGTCATTTCATTTGACTATCTAAAGAAGAAAAAACTTAGTCAGATCAAATAGAGTACAGAAGATGTGAGTGATGAATGATCTCTCGTTCTTTTTCTTTTTCTTTTTCTTTTTTTTGGCCAAAAAAAAAATTCAATATTCTTTAAGGATCCCAGGAAAAATTAGTCTATTGCTAGAAATCCTTAGAATATTGGGGTTCAAAGCTTGTTTACCAATATTCTAGTTAGAGGATGCTTCTAATTTTGCTTCACGTTGGTATCTGCAGGAAGAGGCTTTTTCAGATGATAAACGATCTCCCAACCATATTTGAAGTTGTGACAGGAAGTGCTAAGCAATCCAAGGATCAATCAGCTGCTCACAACAATGGTAGCAAAAGCAAATCAAGTGGGAAGGGGGTAAGCAATTTCAAACCTAATACATTCTTTTTTAAATTCTTTTGTTTATGTTTTTATTGCTGCCTATTTTGAAAAGTTGCTTCAGTCTTCTTGCTTTTGCTGTTCTGATGCTGCCTCTTTAACAGTCCTCGCAATCTGACCCTCAGGCCAAGGGAGTGAAGATGTCTCTGCCACCCAAGGAAGAGGACGAGAGTGGAGAAGAAGAAGAAGAAGATGATGAACAAGGAGCAACATGCGGAGCCTGTGGTGACAATTATGGCACTGATGAGTTCTGGATCTGTTGTGATGTGTGCGAGAGATGGTTCCATGGCAAATGTGTGAAAATCACTCCTGCTAAGGCTGAGCACATCAAGCAATACAAGTGCCCTAGCTGCAGTAATAAGAGGGCTAGGGTTTAGAATCTCTGAACCTGAGCCCGTGGACCGATCACCAACTAAACAAGACAGACAAGGTTTATAATGTTTGATAACAATTTTAAAATGGAGAACTCTGGTTGCCTGTGTTAGTCAAATGAACTTGAAAGACTATGCAGACATAATTTAAAGTTTTGCTAGTGTTAATGCCTACTGTGTCTAATCTTCCTGGGAATTGTTTTCTTAAGTAGTCACTGGCAACAAAGATATTATATGAATATATTATGCAGTTTCTGATTGTTTTCATCCAATTTTCATGTTTTTCTGCTTCATCATCCTAGTTGGACAACAACCACTTATGGTTTATGATACATCTTTTTTTATGTGAGAACTTTGGTGTGCACCTATGAAGAATGGAATACAGATGCTGACATGGACACTGCGACAGGATGGAATTTGAGCTGTTATGTAATAGAATTGCACGAAGTCTAATACAAGGAAAGTGGATCTTCTTATGTTTGTAATGGGAACATGACTCTCATATTTCTTATCGCAGCCGTTTATTCCAAATAAAAAGGTTCAGATTAGAAGAAAGAGAAAAAAAAATCTCATCAGGCTTAACTTTTTTTTATTCTTTTGATCTGAATCACCAAATTTAAAATGAATGGCTGTGATCCCATTTCAAATGAGCGTCTGATATGTATCTCACAAGGATAAGACTCGTTTTTGAAGTATCCATGCTTTATAGGTGCACACAAATAATAATAGATGAGGATTCTTTTTAGCAGGTGATTGAAGAAATCTTTGGGGTACTGGCTTCAGTTCAGTAAGAGGCTGCACTATTGAGTATGTTTGGATTGGCTAGTATGAAGAAATATGCCCTTAGAGATAGAGTTCCTGAATTTGATTAGTAGAGGTTATTTTCACTATCCCCTTCCCAATTTAAAATGTTTTGATTGTGGCTAACACAACGCTGGAAGTTTGGTTTGGGGTTTTCCCATACTATGCTCGATGATTAAGATTTTGAGTGTTGTGAAATTTGCTTCACACACTGCTTTATTTTGCATTTTGATAGTGATATATGTTGGAATGGCGGCAATGAGCGTGTATTTGATCATATTTTGAATACATGAATTTGTATCTGTTTGAAATATCTAATGCCCGTAACCTATCGTGTTAGCTACCCCTACGATTATTGATGATATAGAAAATATGGGAGGGTTTGCTAAAGAACAACAACAAAATAGCATCATTTCAAATTGTTGCAGTTAGCATTTGTTATTTCTGTGTTTTAGTTTTGTAATTTGTAATTTCAAACTTTGTTTAATTATGTTGTTAATGCTTTAATTATATTTGTAATATGTTTTTATTTGTTTTTGATAGTTTTTATTTTAAATGGCAGTAGTTTTAAGTTAGTTTTCTGCCACTGGGAGAAGTCAATCTAAATTCAAGGGAAAGTTATTCCCTCTTAGATTGTATTTAAATCAATGTTCAGAAAATTAAACCGGTGAATGTACCAATTCAATGGTCAATGGTTGGATCGTTTTGAATCATAAGTAAATTAGTCTACATTAAAATATTAAAAAAAATAATACATATATATATATATATATAAAGTAATCTTTATATATATATATTAAAAAATTTTAAAATATCATTCAATTTTTTCACAGTACAACAGCAACCAATCTCACGTTCTCTCACACCAAATAACTTTATGACTTTCTCCCTTGCTTCCTGACTTTCTTCATTATTGTAAGGAAAGATTTTATTAAATGAGAGCAAATCATAATAATGAAAAAGAAAGTAAATTAACTCTGTGATTCAAAATATATGTGGCGATCTTGTCATCTTCCTCACTGGCAATCTCATCATCATCGAAATCTCTTTTTCTCATCCAAGAAAGAATCGTGGTTCAAACTTTCTCTTTTCTCCCTCTCAAGCCCTTCAGCTTTGTGTCTCTTCTTTGTCTTCACTGGCCAGTTCATCATCGTCATCTCCGAGTTCTTCTTCTTCTTCTCTCTGTTGCCGAAAAAAGAAAAAAAAAAGATTGAACCGGTGGAATCGATGAACCGGCTAGTTTTACCGGTTTGTGATCGATTCGACCGATTCAAATGCTACACAGTTTTAAGGGTTCAACCAGATCAGTGGCAGGTTCACCTTTTTTTTGGTCCGATTTTCTTATTATTGATTTAAATTGGGCATAAAGGAATAAAAATAAAATAAAAAAGATCAGTTGGAGGAGGGGTTTAAACTCGAGCAAATTCTCAATAAATTATCGATTTAGTATACAAAAGATTATATTATAATTTTTTAATTTAATCTTGGAAAAATTAAATTATCTCAATTTAATCCCTCAAATATTACATATATTTCACTGTAAACATTTTTCTGTTAAATTGCCAAATTTCAAATATATTATTACCCATACATCATATTGACAGATAGATAAAATGAATTGAGATAAATATAATTATTTATTGACTAAATTAAAATGTTTAGTCTTTCAAAATTTAATTTGAGAAAATTACTATGAATCGAATTCTCTGCTGTACAGTAAGATGTTGGGCGACCCAACACTATTTGATGTTGGCTATCCAAGGTGAAGCTTATGTGAATTACACCTGCCTGCATCTATCAAACAACGTTAGACCACTCAACACCTCTGTTATACAAATGGGATCAGGTCGCAAGGTTTTAAGAAGTAAATCAATAGTCTACTCTAATATTAGTCATAAATTAAGCACCTCCTTTCACACCAAAAATATATAAATAATTGAATGTCGAATATGTAAGAAAGTGAGATCACTTAGATTGTGTGTTAGAATGTGATTTTCATTAAATGATGATTGACCCACAATTCTGACAAGTGGGATCACCATCTTTATTGGCTTTTCTTCTCGTCCTAAACTCTAACTAGGGTTGCTACTTGCTACCAAATCCAGCTTCATCCATCCACAAATTGTCTTGTCATTCATTTCCTAACCGCAACATTGTACTCATTAAAATAAAGTAGTAAATTACGCTCCCACCCCCTGCCCCCTTTTTTTTTTTTTGTATGGGAATCAAATATTCTTATGTTCCTTAACCTTGACCAAATTTCAATTATAACTCAGAATTTTTTTTATGTCAATTATAGTTCATACCTTTTTAATTAGTTTTAATTATGACATTGAATTTAATATTATTCAAATTGTTAATGGGAAATACTAATGTAAGTGTGGCTACCTTTATTCAAATATGCCCCCTATTAAAGTTATCAAGATCTCGATGTAAAACTTAAGATTTTACGATTTCAATCAATATGAATAATGTCGTTTCTATATACGATCTAAATGCACTAAGATTTTAAGATGATCTCAATTTAAATTTTAAGATTTTATGATTTTATTGGTCATATAACATTTTGGATTTGTTATTTTTTATTTACTGATATGTTTCAAATCTATTAGGTCAACTAGAAAAAAAAATATTAAGCTAACTTAAATTTCTACAATACTACACAATTACAATCTTACCACTCATAATTTGTTTAATTTTTAAATTAGTGAAGGTTGACAGTAGAACAATATAATATTGTAAGTTTTGAAAAAGGAAGTGTTTATTAGATGAGAAAAATAAAGATTTTTAAAGACAAAAAGAAGTGAGGTTTGCTATCTTTTTTATTTTTCACTAATTAAATATTTTCAAATCTTATATAACAATATTTTTTTTATTGTTAGTGCAAAGTGTCTTCTTTATTATTATGTTTTGGATCTTATTTATTAAAATTGTATATTGATTAATTATTTTTAATATAAAATTATATTTATTTGTGGTTTATATATACATAGGTATATTTTTAATTGTTACATTTCTTTAAAGATAAAATATTTCGATCATCAATTTTATTTGTTTTGTCATTTAATTAATCTTAAATAAGATATCGATTTTGATAACTATGTTGCCCATGTTTATTATAGGTGTAAAAAATATCACTAATGTTCCTTAAAAGTTTCACACATGACCCTAAAGTTTTTTCAATGTTTCAAATATGCCCCCTTATCTATAAATGTGAATGACTATGTCAATGTTTGCCATTAATAATTTGAATGAAGTTAAAATTACAGACATAGTTAAAACTAATTAAAAATATGTGATATATAATTGATAGAAAATAAAATTTTGAGTTATAATAAAGGGCGTAAAAGGTATTTTTGCCAAAGATGTTAAAATTGTTCTATCCTTTCTTTTAATTTTTTTACAAAGACATGGGAAAATGTTATTAAAAAAAATCTTCAACTTTAAGTTACTTAAAAGTAGCCTTCTAGCTTTTTAATTTGAAAAACTAGATCTTTAAACTTTAAACCTTCCCCAAAAAAAAAGACCTTCTACCAAATTTTTTTCCTAATAAACGTATGTTTTTTAATAAACTAGATTCTTTGTATGCATAAATTTTTTAAACACCTACAGATTTGATATATGGAAGTTTTTATGTAACCAAAAAACAAATCACTACTAAAAAAATTAGTCCGAAAGATCTCATTTTTTCTAAAAGTTGAAGTTTAGGAATCCAATTTTTGAGATTGAAAGTTGAAAAATGTACTTCAAACTTTAAAGCATAGATATTGGACTTGAGCATGCTTTTGGATCATTGAGTCATTTGTTCAACCATCGAGTCATTAGGTTAACTATTAACTCAGATAAAAAATTTAAAAATTATATATACTTATATTTTTTTACAAATAAATTTAAAACTAAGTAAAATAAATAATTTATATATAAATTTCACACTTTAAAAATCTTAAAATTATAGCCATTAGTCATAAATAATTAAAATATAAATTATCTATTAAAATTTTTATCATAAAATTACAAATAATTTTTTTAAAAATATATTATTGTTATTTTTAAATTAAATGATTATATAAAAATTTTTTGTTTATGCTCTTCAATTTTTTTGATTTAATTTTTGTATATCAAATAATTATATAAATATAATTATTTTTTTCTTATCTCCTAATTCATTAGTAATAATATACCTATTTTTTGTTAAATTAAATGTCTTTTCCATTTTAGTTTTTATCATCTTGCCACATGCACATTTAGTTTTTAGGTTAGAATAATTTTAGCACCTTATGTATATAACTTAAAAAGAAATTGATAACACACACAACCTGTAAGTGAGGGATGGAATTTGATTGGTAAGTGTTTATTTTTCTAAATTTTCATACAAATTTGAATATTAAAAAAAAAGAGATTTGGGTCAACCTTGGGTCGATTATGCAGCAATTCAAATTATTGACCCCGACCGATTTCGATCTTGGGTCTTTAAGTCTCGGGTCAACCCGTCAGGCTGATCCGGGTCCTATAACTATGCTTTAAAATGATTTAAAGTTTAAAGAGTTTTATGACATTTTTACTAGAAATATATACCCTCTTCTTCTAAATTAAAATATACACTCCTACAAAAAAATAATAAAAGATACAATTACTCCTATTTTGACTAAATTACCCTTATATAAATTATTTATATAATATAACAAATATTAATATATATTTGATTAACATAAAATAATAATCAATTCTTAAAATTTATAATAAATTAAATTTACATTTTTAAACAACAAATTAACATTAAATTGAAATTTTTTAAAATATATTTTTAAAAAACAGACTAAATTTGGAAATCTTTCATGAGAATAGAATGTAATTTGTTCAAAATAAAATCATGAATGTACGAACAAATACGATATATATATATATATATATCATAAAACCCAAATAGAAATGCAATGGTGGGTTCATCTCTCACCCACCCAGATGGACCTACTAATTAGTTATTTGTGATATGTCATAAAAAGAAAAAAAAACTTTTACATTATTAAGTCAAATTCATTTCAAATGTGATATGTCATATAAAAACTTTCCCATTATTGAGTCAAATTGATTTCAATATGGATAAGCACAAGCTCATTGTGGTTCAGTCACATTCTCATAGAATCAACATTCATCGCCAAAATTTTTTTATTATCTAACAAATGAAAACAAACAGACACAACAAGAATGAATGCCCTAATTCATTGGGTGGATAAATCCTACAACTAACATAAATAATAATAAGTTTAAATATACTTGAGTTATCTGTAGTTTTATTAAAAAATAATTTTAGTCCATATAGTTTGAAAACAATGAATTTAGTCCCTATAGTTTTCAAAATTATGAAATTAATACTCAAAGTTAGTTTTTGGTTAGTCAACCATTAGTTAATACTAACTGGGATACTGATGTCAGTATTAAAATTCATGTCAGTACTAACTATGTACCACTTGTACTGATGTGACTAACCAAAAAAAAGTTTCAATTTATTCACTGAGGTCCTTGGTCAAAATTTTCCCTTTGTCTAATTTTTTATTTAAATTCGTCTTCTAATTCGTCTACGTCTTAGTTTAAGAATATATTTTTTTTATTTGTCAAAATCATTCCCTACAAAATTTTTAGTTTGTTCACTTTAATCTCTGTTGTTCACTTTCATACATTTTTCTCACGGTCTGGTCATCCAAATCAGCCCATAATTTCATTTTTAGTCATGATATGATTTAATCTATCATTTCTACCAAAAAATAATATAAGAAATGAATTAAAATTTAAGTTTCAAAGCTTATCTTTTATTCATTAGGTCCTTGGTCAAAATTTTTTTGTCCCATTTTTTATATAAATTCATTTTCAACTTCATCTAGGTCCCTAGTTTAAGAATATATTTTTTTAGTTGTCAAAATCATCCCCTACAAACTTTTTATTTTGATCACTTTAGTCATCATTCTTCACTTTCATACTTTTTTCTCACGATTTGTTCCTCCAAATCAGTCTATAATTTTATTTTTAATTATAATATGATTAAATCTATCATTTCTATCTAAAAACAATACAATCTATCATTTATACCTAACTGAATAAAAGGTAAATTTTGAAACTTGAATTTTAATTCATTTCTCGTATTGTTCTTAAGTATGAATGATATATTGAATCATATTATGACTAAAAATGAAATTATGGACTGATTTGGATGGCTAAACCATGATAAAAAAAGTATGAAAGTAAAGAACAGAGACTAAAGTAAACAAACTAAAATGTTTATAAGGGATATTTTGAAAAATAAAAAATATATTCTTAAATTAGGGATCTAGACGAAGTAAAATATGGGTTTATATCAAAAATTGGACAAAAAGAAAATTTTGACCAAGGATCTAAGTAAGTAAATTAAAACTTTTTTTTTTGCTAGTCCGTATCAGTATAAGTGGTACACAGATAGTGCTGACATGAATTTTAATACTAACTTCAGTATCTCAATCAACATTAATTAACAATTGACTAACAAAAAACTAACTCTAGGAACATATTTCATGGTTTTGAAAATTACATGAACTAAATTCATTGTTTTCAAATTATAGGACTAAAATCTAACACTGGCAAAACGGGCTTGAGCTCGCGGGCCAACCCCAGTCCGCTCGCATTTGGGCGGGCTTGGAGATTAAAAAATAGACCAATTTAAAAACAGGCCTAAATGGGAAAAAAATTTAGGATAAATTCATAGTTTCATATTGTACAATTTTAGAATTTATCCTTAATTTTTTTGTTTATCCTACCATTTTGGAATTTATCCATCCATTCTTAACTTTTTTTTTTTTGCTTAACTCATCAATTCATTTTGGAATTTATCCTAAATAATTAATTTGGATGAGTTAACATATAATTTTGGAATGGATAAATTCTAAAATTCTAAAAACATACAATTTTGGAATATATTAACTTATTTTTTTATTTTCTGCTTAATATATTTTCTATTTTTTATCCAAAAAAATCAACTAAATTAATTTTATATTATATTATTAAATTTTTTTAAAAAAAAAAAATTTAGCCCGCAGATTAGCATGCTCATGTCCAAGCCCGCCTAAAAACGGGCTGGTCTAGCCAGACCTGTTTTTGGCCAAGCCCGTTATGGGCTGGGCAATCCGTTTTGACAGTGCTACTAAAATCATTCTTCAATGAAGTTATAGGTACCTCAAGTATATTTAAATAATAATAATAATGCCCACTTCAAAATGTTTGAAATCACCATCAATCAAATTTTATCCTGCAAAAATTTCATGTTGATCCTTTGTAGATGAGTTATTTTTCACTTTCGCCGCCCATAGCGTTGTCTTTTTATTTTACTTATTACAGGTATAGGATATTTTTCAATTTGATCCCTCATAAAATTGCCTTCTCAATTAATCAAATTCCTCACAAATAGAGTATTTCTCAATTTAATATTTCACAAATAAAATGGTTACCAATAATGCGCTTTTTATTAATTTGCTAGTAATAAAACAAATTGTTAATCTACATATTATAATAGTGACTAAGAAGTAACTTGCCGAAAATATGTTAGATATAATCAGTGTTGTCAGAATCAGACCGAATCGATCAGTTAGACTGGTTGGACTGAGAACTAGCCAAGAAACTAGTCCGGAATAACCATTAAAATCAGTGAGTAATCGAGCCAGCAAAAAACTGGACGAATTGAGTAAGAACCAGTGCTAATAAATTGATTGAACTGGTTCACTTAAATTTTTTTATTTTTAAATTTTTAAATTTTGCTTATTCTATAATCAGGTAATGAAGAAATTAATATTAGATATCTGTCAATTTTAATAGAGATGTCAATGATATGAATAAATATTATATTGACAATAATATTTTCTTGTTATTTGGTTAGTTTTTACTATAAACTTTTGATTGTGGATATAATTTTGTGTAATTTAATATCAAATCTTATTTTTAATTGAATTTATAAATTTATATTTATAATCTTTAATTAATTAATTAATTAATTATATATATTATTTTTTAAATATTTTAAAATAGATCAATTTGACTGCATTTGACCATTATACCTTAAATTAGTATTTTTATCAGTTTAATGATTAGTTCGATTTACATAATCTTAAATATAATCACATTTGTCAATTGTATCAATGACATATTGATGTGAGAATGTTATTGATTATTGATAATATTTATTTGTGTATAACGAAATTGATAAATATTTTATCTATAAAGAACCAAATTGAAAACACAATTATAAAAAAAAATGAAGGACACAACAAATGAAAATAGACAAAAGAATGTCCTAATTACTGAGTGGACAAATTTTACCACACACAATAATGCCCATTTCAAAAAGTTTGAAACCTAACATCACCAAAGTTTGAGTTGTTAATCCCCTTTCGACAGCGAAACATGATGACAAAGTAGCCATACATATTAAGTTTTATTCTCTATTTCACAAATTAAAAATTTAATTCTCAAGTATTCGTGCTATTTGAACTCAAGAATGATTTTGTCGAGATGTCATTTTAAAGAAAACTTTACCTTTTGTGCTTAATAAATTTGAAAGTAATTAGTCTTTCATCCTATTGAGTAAGTGATATCATTGATAAATTTAAATTAAAAAAAACACTAACATGTGTGTTGCATCTTGAATAACATAAAAAATTATATTTTTTTAATATATTATATTTTTTTTATAAATGAATTTTTAAATACTTAAAAAAATAAATTACCCATATATAGTACTCAACTTTCATTTTTTAGATATGAATCATCAATATAATAGACTAAAACAATTTCATTCTAAGACATTAACTATCGGTAGGTCATTAAATTATTATAATAGAATAAATTTAAATGAATAAATCTGATAACTTAATCACATCACATCAAATGAATTTGAAAAAATTATGGTATATTACTATGTAATTGTTATAATTGCTATATAATTGATTTATAATTGATAAAATTGCTATATAATTGGTATGTAATTATTATAATTGCTATATAGTTGATAAATTAGGTAAACTTTTCAATTAAAATATAATATGTTGTTATTTGATAAATTAACATTTATTATATACTAATAATCAAATAATTAATTGTTATATAAAAACTAACATACAAATATTCATATTATTTATTTCTCTTCTTAAATAATTATAATAAAATTTAAAATTACCTCTATCAAATCAAATTATAATAATGAATTATCACTTATTTTTCTTTTTTTTTTCTATACAAGCATACTAAACTTCTTTATTGCACCATTATCAATAACCAATCTCCTACTTTTATGGAAAGATTTTTAAAAATCGACCATCATTTTTGGCTAATTTGTAGGCTTTTTCGTGTTTCAAAATTAAAATTTTAAAATTTAAAATTAATGTAGATATTTATATATTTCTTTTGAATATCTCATTTATATTTGCATATCTCTTTTTCTCACACAATTTTCTTTATTTTTTCTCTTTGATTTTGCTTCTTCTTCCATTACATGGATGAAGGACAATAATAACGATTTATCATCAAAGGTTTAAAGTAATGTTTCTTTCACATCATTTGGTATCATAGCTCAGTTTTCTTTTTATTTGTTTTTTTTGGTCTATGCAGTTCACGTATTGTTTACATTCGCGATTACTGTTCATTCGATTGTGATTTTTGATTTTCTGTTTCTCTTTCGTTCTTTGCTTCTTCTTTTTTCTACTTTTTTCATTTATGTATTCGTTATATGTTGTTGTGTTTCATGTTTCTGGTTCGTTTAAGTTTCTTTTTGATCTTCTGGTTTTTTATTCCTGTCTGTTGTATTTCATTTTTGCATTATTCTGGTTTTCTAATTCCTATTTCACTTTGTTGTTTCTGTCATTATATTTTCTTGAGGAAAGCAGGTCATGAGAAAGATCAAAGGCTCAAAGAAAAAAATGATGCTATTGAGGTAATTACTTGTATTTAAACAATATAATTTGACTATTTTTAAATTAATTTTTTCTTGATTTTCTCATCTAATAAGATTAATGAATAATCCCTTTTATGCTTACTTGAGCAAAGCGTAGAACCCTCCCTATGAAGAGAAACTTCAGGCAATGCTGAGATTACATGTGTGTGGATTGATTGAATGCTAATTTAGGATTTAAAGTATTAAATTTTAAAATTGGGATGTGATGTATATTTTCATTGATTATCTTCTTTTGTTGTTTTAAAATTTTGTGAATATGTAAGTTATGTTTGAAATTTCAATAAACCTATAGTTGTTATCATTGTTGTTAATCTAAATATATATATTTGTAGAAATAGAATAAGAAACAATCAAAGGAAGACAAGTATTTTGATCATAGCAGACTTATTAAGTTAGTAACTTTTATTTTAACTCATTTTTATTATTAATTAATATATTTATCTAAATTAATTCATGTAATATTTTTTTCATTTGACGTAATTCACATTCAATATTCAAGGTATTTGTATCTAATGAATCATCTTATATGTGTTTTAATATAGCTTAAATGTCTTCTTATTTTTGTACATGTATTCTTTTATATATTTTTTAATTATTTTTATTTATTTAATAAATAAAAATTATGACATTTGTATTAATCCGTGCATCGCATGGGTCACAACATTAGTTCTACTTAATAATATAGCTCTACTTGATGCGAATTGCACCTATATATTTGACTCATTTGGACATATTTGATTCATTAGTTCAGGGAATATCGGATTTAGGTGTATGACAATTCTAAATTTTTAAAATTTTTTATTAGAGATTTGAAAAAAATAAAAACTATATTCTATGTGTATCTAAAATAACATGAAATGCTACTTCTAGATATTTTATACTTTAATTTGTATATAATTTTTCGAAAGTTTGAAAAAAAAAATATTACATATCAAATCTAATGCCCCTTTAAATAAATGTGTTATATGACATGTCAATATATAGCAAGTAGATATCCACAACATTAGATATGATCTGTCATTGGCTTTTGATGAGTTGATTCTAAATTTTATGTAATTTTAATTTGTGTATAACAATGATTTATTTATTAAACTATAAATAATAATATAATTTTTAAAAAAACTATATAGTTTTAAAAAAATTTCATAAGATTAAAGCCTTAAGGCCACTCTCTTTGTGCCAATGATATAGTAATTTTTTTACAATAAGTAAATGCACAAATAAAAGTCCTTATCTAATCACCTCGAGTTCGAGACCTAATGCTTGAAGTTGAGACACTTTGTGAATCACATTATTAGACCGTTTGATATTTATAATCGGAGAGAGAGAGAAATAAAAAAAATAGTGATAAATTGTCTAAATTACCTTTATAAAAAATACTAATTTTTTTTAAAGTTAAAGTATTTTAATAAAATATTTCATTCATATTTCCTTTTTTTTCTCTTTACTACATTATTAATAATTAAAAATAAAATTTCTATTCAAATAATTTAATCTGAATGTTGAGCTGGCTTTTTGACTTAACAAACGAGGCCCCACCTCAAGTCAACAAATGCAGACTCGACATTGAGGTGAGCCTTATGTTTGCTGAGCCAAAAGTTACTTCAATATCCAATTAGGACAATTTAAATATATAAATTTTGTTTTTTAAGTTATTAAGGATGTAAGATAAAAACTAATTATTCTCTAAATATTGGACGTTAAATTTGAATAAATTACATTAATTTATTCTAAACTTTAGTCAAATTATACTTTATATTTATTTTATTATATATAGTTGACTTGTTGTACCATGTATCTTTTTTTTTAAAAAAAAAGCCTTATTTTAATTGTCTTTCATATTATAATAAAAATAACAAATAATTTTATGTTAAAATATAACATCAACTTAATTGTCATATTGAATATAAAATAACTATCACAAATTAATTTCAATAACAAAAATTAAATTATGAAATATGTTTTTTACAATATATATTATAATTATATCAAATAAATATTAAATATTGAAAGAACAAGATAGTATCCTTAAAATAATAAAAAAATTAATGTAATTTTATGTTTGATTTATCATAAAGCTGTCTTTGGTTGGAATTATTAAAAAAAATTGAGAAAAAAAATTAACAGATATGAGTCAGAGAGATGGCTTTTGTGGTCAAAATATCAGCAAGAAGATACCTCCATCACATGCTGATTTTTCAAACCACACAAAAAGACACAGAGAAAAAAAGAGATTAATAAATTACTAATTTCTTTGTGCTTAATACTTCACTATCAACTTGACATAGCAACTGTTACGCCTAGCTTTTTTTGGACTAAGGAAGCATAAGAACTTAATGTGTTTTTTTTTTTTAACAACCATCCAGTATTTAAACACTAGACGAGTATTAACTAATTCAAATTCGAGCTTATTATAGCTATAATGGGCGGTAAAGCTCTCTTTACCAAATTTTAACGTAACTGAATTTTTAGGAAATCGAACTCTATACCTATAATTAAACTAGAACAACCCTTTATTAATTGATCTACGCACTTGATGATATAATAACCTAATGTGTTACATAGTGTTGTATAACTATAAAAGAATAAAAAAGTGGTAGGCATATGTATATTGTCAAGTAGCTAAAAATGAATTTAATTATGATTTCCCTTTTGTTATAATAATTGCACAGTGCCTTATTTAAGAGGACAGGAAAATACACCACAAATGTTATGATGTGAGAATTCCAGGTTATTGTTAATGTTAGGCTGATTCATTCTTTTGAAATTTAGGGACAATTTATTTGTAGAGAGTTTGGATTGTTTAATTTTTAGGGAAATTTTTAGAGGGTAAATTACACAAAACTTTAATTAATTAAAATTTTTAAATAATTTCAATTATTATTTTTTATTAAAATACATTCAATACATGTAAAATATGATCTTTTAATAATGTTTATTAAATTAATAAATTACTATATTCATTTAATTTTATTAACAATATTATTTATTATTATTACATGTATAACTTAGAAATTTATATTTTCATTTAAAAGTTACAAATTTTTTCATATCTAAAAACTAAATTTACTATATTTATTGAATATAATGTTATAAAATATTAAATAGAATAAAATAAAATTTTGTATATAACATAAATTTAAATTTTACAAAAAAAAAACACGAGCCCGGTTAAACAGGTTGATCTATTTATACCTGTTTAAAATTTGACTTGAATTGATGAATTTAAGCTCACCCATTAATGAATCAATCCATATGTCACCGGCTAATTTGACACTACCAACTATAATTTGATTTTTAACATGATGGTAGATACAATTAAATTAATAGTAACATTTAATATGAAATTATGCATTTATTTTTAATATGACAATAAAAATTATAAGTTAGGTAATTTAATTACTGAAAGGATTGAATATTGTGCAAAAAATTAATTTTAGTGACAAAAAATGAGTTAAAAATTTGAGTTTGATATTTAAAGTTAGACGAGTACTATACGTAATTTATAGAAACTCAAAAGAAATAATAACTGTAAGATGCCTTATTTGAGAGCAAGAAAATACATCAAAAGTCCAAAAGTGTCATGAGATATGAGAATCCCACATTATTAGGTTAAATAAATTCACATTTAAGAAATGGATTGTATTCTTTTTTATAAGAAAGTAAGAGTTGACTTCATGATTTGGGTCATTAGTTTTCATTTGTTTGATAATAGACAATTTAGATTGAATGAGGGAAAATATTAGGCAAATTAATATGAACTGTTCATTATAAAATAAAGAAAAATTGAAAATTGAAATCGCCAAAATGCCTCTCAATTTTTTAGAGAAAGAGACTTTACTTTTTCTGACATTTAGGGACAATTTATTTGCCAAGTGTTTGGATTGTTAAACTTTTAGAAAACAAGATAATTTTTTAAATTATAGTTTAATTAGAAATTTAGTCATAAAATTTTAAAATACAGTATTTTATTTTTGAAATTATTATAAAAGTAAAAATGTCTCATATGGGTTAATATTAATATTTGAAAATTACATAATTCATCACATGATATTCTATGCCTTTATTTTCTTCCTTAATTTTCTCCCTTTCATCATATCTTTTTTACGTCTCTCACAAAATAATGCAGCTTTTTACTTAATAGATGTTAACTTCGCTTGGTATGTAATATTTTCATTTTTTATAATATTTTATGAATAAAGTGTTACATTTTAGAGTTCAAAGATTAAACTTCTAATTAAGCTATAGTTCAAAAAATAATTTATAGTTTTTAAAATATTTTTTAACACTATATTTTATTCTTATATATAAATTTTGAAAATAATCAACGATAAAAAAATATTAATTGGGGCCAATTCTGTCTTGGCTAAGCCTATGAATTTAGAGAAGTATATGATCTATTTACCTCTATAAGATCTTATAACTCTACCAGTTGCTAAAAGATTCTTTTTTGACCAAACCATCCACATACCTCGATGATAGATTAATCCATATCGACGTGTTATTTTGAGAATTTAGATCTAATGGTTGGTTCATAGAACTATTTATTGAGAAGTTAGAAACTGTTTTTGCCATGAGCAGAACTTCAAGTCAGTCTTGATTTTGTAGTATTGTCTATTGCTGTCATTACTTCAGATAAACAATATTCAAATTCAAATTTTAAGATAAATAAGTTATATATCTATTGGCTCAACTCTTTTGAAACATGGTAAATTGCTTATGCTTTTATGGTTATTATAAGACTTCATGATTATTTTTACTACATGAGATTTTGAAATGATTCATATTTAAACAATAAAAAAATCCAGGCATGTGTGTAATTACTGTATAGTATATAGATATAAAATCATTGACTTGAAAAAATGTCTATATACTTGTGCAAAAAATTAAAAAAAAAATGTACACAAACAGATTTTGGATTATGAATTGCATATTCTTTAGATTCTCTTGATTGTTAAACAATGACAACTAAAAAATAAAAGAAAATTTAAAAAGGTACATTTCATTCTTTTATTTCATTAAAGTTTTATTTGACAAATATTATTGCTTTCTAGTTTTATAGCAATCCATTTTTTATAACATAATTAGTCAAAATCTAAACTTAAAAATTAAGGAGTCCTTGAATTATGAACTAATTATAATTTGAGTCTCCAAAATTTAAATTGCAATAATTTACCCTAAACTATCATAAAAAAACAAAATTGCCATACAAAAACCATGCGATTTGTTCCATGATATTTTATGTCTCTCTTCAATTTGATCAATTTTGTTTTTTTTAACAATCTTTTACCTGCATGTGTCCTTAAAAGTAAAAACATACACAAAAATCACGTACAAAATAAAAGAGGTAATCACCACAATCAAGAGTTCAAGTCTCAATGGTGTAATAACAGGACAAGAAAGTCAAAAACTTTAAAGCAACAAAAGCATAAAATCGATATCAATGGCGATAAAAAAGGCATTTTCGGAAGAAGAATCTTGGGGTGTCCGCGTTTGGAGGGAGGAATTATTTTACCCTTTTTTAAATGGATGCATTTTCGATGAATTCAATTTCATCACCGAGATTAACAAGCACAGGAATCTCGCTCTCTCTCACAGTCACAACACACAGTGTCGCTGTCACGGATTCAAGATTTCAATTGGGGCGCCAAATAGAACCCTAAGAAACAAACAAAGAGAAAGAGACAGAGACACAGAGGTTCGCCTTGCAGATCTGCTTTCACAAGTCCCCAAAAGCCATTAGCTCTTCCATCACCTTCCATCCACCGCTTTTTCTTTCTTCTCATACAAACTTTCAATTTTTTCCTTCTTACACAAATGTTTGATCGGTAATGTGCAAGTGAGAGACTGCATTTTATTGTAAATAGATGTAAATGTGCCTCGTTCACTGTCTCTGGGGCTTTTTATGCTGAAGGATTAGTAGTTTCAAATTTTTAGTTAGCTGAAAATGTCAGAAATGCGGGTTTCTGATCCGAGCAAACTCCACCTGAAGAAGGAGCTCACTCAAATTCGTAAAGCTGCTCGTGTACTGAGGGATCCTGGTACGACGTCGTCCTGGAAGTCACCTCTTGGTTCCTCAAGATCTATGGCTGCTCCTTCTGCGTCTGGTTCTGCATGGAAGAGCAACTTGGAGAATGGAAGTAGAAGATTCAGTGGCAATGGGAAAGAGAAGAGCGTGTTCTTGTACAATTGGAAGAATCACAAATCGTCAAGCGAGAAGAGTGGGGTGGCAAAAAACGACAGCGTAGAAGTAGAAGAAGATGAAGTAGAAGAAGATGAAGAAGAAGAAGAAGAAGATGATGATGCTGGTGGCAATGACGCTTCTTCTTCATCTCTTCTGGGAAGTTTCGAGGATAGCTTGAGCGATGCTCGAAACGGTTGCGATTCGAAGAGCGATTCTTACTTGGGAGGTGCGACGCGTTCGTCTATTTTCCGTTGTGGAGATGCAAAGCTTGTTTCGTCGGCGAGAAGAACAATGGGGATTAAGAAAAAAAGTCGGAAAATCAAGCCTCATTTGGATAAACTAGCAAAATTTCAGCCACGAGAGACCAATCTAAGTAGCAAGTTAGTGAATTCCAAGACATTCCTTGAGGGGCATCCTTCAATGGCTTATAATAGGGAGGACGACTCAATAGAACAGTCTGATGATAACACTGAAGATTACTGTAATTCTGAAGATTTAAGGCGAATGTCAGGGGCATCTCCTTTGTTGTTTAAACTCAAGCATAAGAATTGGTCTCGTTCTTCCTCTAAATTACTGAGAAGTAGCCTAAAAGAGGATTCTTCTTATTCTTATAGTACCCCTGCATTATCAACCAGTTCTTATAATAGGCACGGACACCATAATCCTAGTACTGTTGCATCCTGGGATGCCGCGACAACCTCAGTGAATGATGGTGATGATGAGGTAGATGATCACTTGGATTTGCCTGGCCGGCGGGGATGTGGGATTCCCTGTTATTGGTCAAAGAGGACCCCAAAACATAGAGGGATTTGTGGGAGTTGTTATTCTCCTTCACTTTCTGAAACTTTGAGGAGGAAAGGAAGTAGCATATTCTGCGGAAGTCAAACTGTCTATCCAAGACACCGTAGATCCTTGTCAACCTCTAACAAGTGGAGAGTTTCTTCAAGGAGGGCTCAAAGTGTTCTTCCATTGCTCACTAGCAGTGGTGATCTTAGAGGAGGGTCATCGATTGGAACTGGAAGGAGTGATGATGAACTTTCTACAAACTTTGGGGAACTTTATCTTGAGGGTTTAAGCCGGTTAGATGGAAGGAGATGGTCATCAAGTTGTAGGAGTCAAGATGGATTAGAGATTGTGGCTGTAGATGGGGAAGGGGATGAGGAAGGCACACCAGAAAACGCTAGGAGTTTCAGTCAGAAGTATAAGCCTACTTCCTTTGATGAATTGATTGGCCAGAATATAGTGGTTCAGTCACTTATGAATGCTGTCTTAAGGAATCGAATTGCTCCCATTTATCTTTTCCAAGGACCCCGCGGTACTGGCAAAACATCAACATCCAGAATTTTTGCTGCTGCCTTGAATTGTATGGCTCCTGATGCAAGTAAGCCTTGTGGATACTGCAGGGAATGCACTGATTTCATTTCCTGCAAGAACAGGGATCTTTTGGAAGTTGATGGAACCAATAAGAAAGGGATTGATAGAGTTAGATATGTGCTGAAAAGACTATCAGTGGAATCATCATCAGCCTCCTCACGGTACACCGTATTTGTGATCGATGAGTGTCACTTGCTTCCTTCTAAGACATGGCTGACATTTCTCAGGTTTCTTGAAGAACCACCTAAGCAAGTTGTGTTCATATTTATAACAACTGATCTTGACAATGTGCCACGAACAATACTATCTCGATGCCAGAAGTACCTTTTCAACAAAATTAAAGACGGAGATATTGTGGCCAGATTGAGGAAAATATCTGCTAAGGAGAATCTGGATGTTGAAATGGATGCGCTGGACCTTATTGCTATGAATGCAGATGGTTCACTTCGAGATGCAGAAACTATGTTAGAACAGCTGAGTTTGCTGGGGAAAAGAATCACCACTTCTCTTGTTAATGAACTTGTGAGTGTGCTGTGACTATTATTTTATGACATGATCTACAAACGGAAGCATTCTGCTTTAATTTAATGAAATTTTGTTTGTTCACAAGGATATAATTCAAGCTTAATGCTGTTGTTTATTACCTGCAACAGCTGGGCGTTGTTTCAGATGAAAAATTACTGGAGCTTTTGGAATTAGCAATGTCATCAGACACTGCAGAAACAGTGAAAAGAGCTAGAGAAGTGATGGACTCCGTTGTTGATCCAATGATTTTGATGTCTCAAATGGCTAGCCTCATTATGGACATCATTGCTGGATCATATACTGTTATTGATGCCAAACCTGGTGATTTGTGTTTTGGTGGACGAAGTTGTGAGTGCAATC
The DNA here is from genome assembly GCA_037074585.1 of Biancaea sappan. Lineage (NCBI taxonomy): Eukaryota > Viridiplantae > Streptophyta > Magnoliopsida > Fabales > Fabaceae > Biancaea > Biancaea sappan. The sequence continues at coordinate 62,031,625 of CM073493.1, read as the reverse complement.
TTTTTTCAAATCTTGATATGATGTTGATCTTCTTTCCTTACCTTAATTTTGGTATTGATAATTTTGCGACATGGTACTTTGAAGTCATGAGCTCATCTAATGCATGTTTGGCCCTGTTAAATACACTATCAGTAGTTTAGTGTGATGCTACTTGCCTTTATTGTTACTTTTTTTATTTTATCGATTTATTGTCTAGGTTGAATGATGCATGCCCACCTTCTCATTTGTATATTTTACTGGCGTTTCTTATATTTTTGATGAAAATTCACACTTGTCAGCTAGATTTTTTTTCCCCAATAATTGAAAATATAAGAAAAGAAGTCCTGTGGTTGAATGAATTTCAGTAATGCTATCCAAGTCTGCTTCCTTGCTCTTGCTTTTTTTCTAGTGACCTTAAGCTTTGGTAGACATTATCAATGCATTAATTTATTAGGGATAGTGATATCTGCTCTTGATGTTTCTGGTTCCTTGTCTTCGTATAGAGGGTTCTCTGCATCCCTTATGTTTGTCACTATATTATAATCATGAAGGCCCTAGAATACTTGACTGATTATTGAGATGCACACTTGGGTTTTGTTCTCAGTGAATGAATCAGAGTTGGAAAGGTTAAAGCATGCTTTGATGCTTCTCTCAGAGGCTGAGAAACACTTGAGGACTTCTAGTGAACGCTCCACATGGTTCACAGCAACTCTATTACAGCTTGGTTCAATACCTTCTATAGATCTTTCTCAGTCAAGCAGCAGCAGGAGGCAGAGCAGCAAGACTTTCGAAGATGATCCATCAAGTGCTTCAAGAGAATTTACTGCTCGCAAGCATAATTCAGATGTTCAATATATGCCTCAAAAATCAACATCCCCTTCATCCCAGCAGAAAACTGTAATCGGCAATTCCAAACATAAAAAAGATATATTGTCAAAGTTAGATCATCTGATCTTGAGCTCAAAGCCATCAACAAGCCCAGCCATAAATGATGGCACGGTGCCTGCCTCAACTGATGATCCTGTTGTTGGGAATATGATGGTAAGATGCGTAAATTCAGGGAAGTTATATGATATCTGGGCATGTTGTATAGGGAGGTGTCACTCTAAGACACTGAGGCAGCTGCTACACAATCATGGACAACTTGTCTCCATTTGTGAAGTTGAAGGTAAGCTAAGATTTTTCAACACCACTGAATAATTTGTTTCTTAAAATGTATTTACTATTTTGATGGATATCTGACAAACACTAGTAGCGACTGGTGAGCCATTTATTTTTTATCAACTAGGTACCATCTGCTTTTAGCCTCAGTATTTAAACTCTTAAGCAGCCAATAACCAGGCACTCACTTTTTCATTGTTATTATTGATGACTCTCATTGTTTGTTAGCTAATGGATTGCACCTGCTAAATCAAATTAAAATTTTCGTGGTGATCTGCATATATGGTTTACTGAGTTTTCATACTTTTCATTTCAGTTGTTATTTCTAGTTCGAATATTAGAGGAAGAATGCTGTAAGTTGGGATGCATAACATGGTAAAAGAATTTCAAATTGATTTTTTTTTTTTGATTTATCAACTCGATTTATACTTTTGTTGTCCAGTTAATTATCACATCACTGGTGGTGGGCTGGGACATATATTAATGATTGATCACTTAAAATTGAGGTTTAAAAGATGATTTTACCTTTATACCAATATGCTTTTATCTCATCTCGCAATCTTCATTCCTTGTTTCATTGTGGCTCCTAGTGCAGATCTTCTTTCTTTCCTTTTTTTTCCCCAACTTGCCGCTACTCTTTTGCACTAATTACATACAAGTCAACCTTTGTCCTGTCTGATTTCTCCCTATATCTATAGGAACTCTCTCTCTCTTAATATAATTCTTCTTGCAGGTGTTCTGGTTGCATATGTTGCATTCAGGGATGAAGATATTAAAATTAGGGCTGAAAGGTTTTTGAGTAGTATTACAAATTCGATGGAAATGGTACTTAGGCGCAATGTGGAGGTCAGGATTATCCACTTGCCAGGTGGTGAAGGTGAAAATCTGCGAGGTCTAAAGCAGGTGGAGTCAACTATGGCAAATGAGAAGGAAAAAAGAGGTGGCCATGCAAATGGAACAGATGGTTATTCTAGTTTTTCTCCTTTGCTGGATGGAAACTTGCAAGCTACCGCTGATTCATCTGATCTTATGGCTGAGGGAAATGCTGTGAGAGAGAATGGACAGGAAATTCCAACGCAGAGAATTGAATCTATTATTCGCGAGCAGAGACTGGAAACTGCCTGGCTACAGACTGTAGAAAAAGGCTCCCCAGGATCACTGACTCGTGTGAGACCCGAGAAGAATCAGGTCCTGCCTCAGGAAAATATCTACTGTAAAGACCCAATGGAGTCAATAGACTCAACGAAGTTTTCCTCTCAGCATTGGGAAGATGACCTCAATCGTGAAGTCAAAGTTTCGAATGGTAAAAGTGGAAGGGTCCTACAGAAGGGTCAGATTAGTAGAAGGGTAGACCGATGTCCCATGTCCCCAAGTTTATTGCACAATAGCAGTTTAACCACAAGTTCCAACAAAGACAACCTGTAAGTCTTTAACTTCTTCAATTTCTTAATCTGTCTCTCCTGTAAATACAATTAGAAATATAGGTTGTGAATTGCAATCTCTCTCTCATATTTAAACAATGCGTTTCAAAAGCTGGAACTAAATTTTTAGACCACGGAAAATTATTGCTGTCCCCAACAAATTACATGCAAATGCTTGTAAAAGATGGCATTTCAAGGGTTAAACTACTGGGTTTCTTTACTGTCATTCAAAAAATTGCATGAAGTTTAAATTTATTGTTTAGTCCATTCTATGATGTTGTATATACTTAGTTCAAAGTTATAATCTTTGAGATTTTGGGTATTTTGAATAGTTGCTTTAATATTTGTATCTTGATGTACATCGGCAACTCAATAACCACTGTCAATGATTTTATTCTTTCAAACTATCTCATTCAACTCTGGAAATAGTTGCAGTCATGGTTGAAACCACTATCCAGATCATAGATTATGTATTTTAAACTTTGATGTTAGGATCAGAAGCCCCTTGGAAATAAGTTGACTACAGACTACTGTTGTGATATTCTGAGGAATCACATGCTTGAGCTCTATTATACTTTGTTTAAAATAATTATAAGCCACTAGGTGTGTGGCCATGGGATCTACTGATGAGAGCTTTGAATAGTTTGCAAAAGATTTTAGGTTTAAACTTCTGCTCTTAAATAATATAATAAAATCTCTCTCAAACTTCTTAAGCTTGATAATCTGTTATATGGTTTCTGCAGCTTGGTAATCACAATTAATTAATTGCATTTTTATTATAACTATAACCATGAAGAACTCTTATAAACTATGATCCAAGCTCAATATTCTGATACAAGTTTCTTGCAGCTTGGTTCATATTTGATTCATGCAATGACTTCTTCACTAGGGAATGTGTCTAAAGGGATTCTTGCACTCTCTTTTGCTCCTTTGACTTAATAATAGGACAAAAAAGTGATAGGTGCAAATGATAGTTAGAAAAAGTGGAAAACCAATTATAAATTGACATTTAAGTAGAATGAGAAATAGGTACATAGGTTCAGTGTACGTGATGCAGTTGTATGTCTATTTATGATTGGCTTAATCTAGCTAACCTTTGATAGACCTGGGTTTACCTAGGAATTTTTCTAGTGATAGAATGTACCTGAAAGGTGGTGTGAGTGGTCAGAAAAAGGAATGTTTGAATGCGAATAGCGTTGCTTGTGCCAAAATTCATCTGTTCTGTCTGTTGCTTACTACTTTGTTCCTGTAGGGGATATGAATCAGGCGCAGGAGCTGGAGGTTGCAGTGGATTCTTATGTTGGAATAACACCAAGCAAAGAAGGGTAATGTAGCTTTTTGTTCTACTTTTATCCCTAAAAGGTTTTCTTTTTTGATTAAAACTTGAATAAGTAGATCCAATTTATTGAAGGACAAAGCTTTAGTGCATTTCTTAAAATGTTTGTTATCAGGTTCTTCATAAGAAAAGTATACGTATTATAGTTTAACATCACATGATTGATTATCTAACGATTCTCCATATGTTATAGTTTTATTAGAGGATTTGATAACAAACACCCAACAAAATGTAGCTAGCTTTGTTCTTTATGAAAGATGGATAGATTAAGTCAATGATATATTGCCATATTAGGCATTCTTTATTTATTTAATTTTATTTTTCTTTTAACATTCACCTCTCAAAGATTAAGTGTCTTAATTTTGGACTTTAAAAGATTATATTTATTTCAATGTAATCATTTTTGTTATTAAATTGCCTAACTTTTCTTATTAAATTTTAGATTTTTCGTTATCAAAAGTCACTTTGAAAAATGAAATGACAAAATAGAATCAAATCAAACACAATCTTTCAAGCATTGAATTGAAACACTTGGGATCTATTTAGTTTGTGAAAATATTTTTTATTTTCATTTTTAGTTTTCATTTCCTGAAATACATTTTTTGAAACACTGAAAACCTACTTTTGGAGTTTTCAGATTTAGATTTATTTTAAGAAATATTTTCAAATTTATTTTCTAGTTTCAACAGGAACTGTTCAAATCAAACAAACCTTTAGTATTTCAGGGACCAAATTAAGATAACTATAATTTTTTTAAGACTAAAGCTATACTTTACTCTTTAGTTTATTTGCATTAAGTTAGAAAGAAGTTTTTGTTTGGTTCTGAGCAAAACTAGCAAATTCTTATGTGAGCAGGTAAAAGGTGCCCCAGTTGCAGCACATAAAGTTGGACCATTTTCATTATTCGGTGAGTGTGGTAAGCCAAAGAAAAGGGAGATCAAAAGATGAGGAGATTCATCAACCATTAATTCTTGAGACACTCTTCAAAATTTTGTCCCTTTTTTTCTTTAATCTTCATTTGAGCGATTCTTGAAGAATGTAGGTGAGAAGTGTAAAGGTTATCTGGTTCAGGTTCTGTGTTCCATTTTATCTATAATTTATTTAAGGAATAAATAAAGAGGGACATTAAGAGCCTTTCCTTTGCCTTCTCCTGATCTAAATTATTGTTTTGATTTTATTTAGTCATTTCAAATCAGTCTTTTGTACTAATGGAGGTTGGTTCTAATTAGGAGTGTTTTAAACCAAATCAAATCGATTAAATTGGACTAAATTAAATTAAAATTAAAAAAAGAAGGTCTAAATGAAATACAAATTTTAATTAATTTGATTTGGTTTAGTTAAAATTGAACAGAATCAATTTTATATATAAAAAAATTATATTATATATATAAAATATTATATTTATATATTTTTATGTTAACAAAATTATTTATATATATATATTAATTAATTTGACCTCTTTTTTTTAATCAATTTCGTCTTTTTTTTTATATTTATATATATTTTACTAAAATAAAAAATTACAAATTATTACAAATAAAATTGTCTAAAATTGAATTAAACTGTTCAAAAATTAAAATTGAATAAATTTATAATTTTTAAAATCGATGAACTCGGTTCGGTTTAATTAAGACTTAAAATCAAACCAAATCAATCTTATGAATACCCTTAGGGTATGTTTGGTATGCATTCATTTTGATAGAAAGAGATTCTCATTCCCTTGCATTCTTTTATTTTTGTGATTGGTATACATTAATTATGATGGAAAGAGATTCCATGTAGGCTAAATTTAAGGGAATGAGATTACATTGGATATGTGATGTAATGGGATTTCATTGCTTTGGTTTCCACCAAATTATACTAAACATGCCCTTAGTTCTAAAGGAAGATGTTAGTTATTTATAAGGTGAAAAATCAAAATTTAGATTCCTATCGAAAAAGATACCCATAAATAATATTCAACAATTTTTTAATGGCAACGTTTTTAATGAAAGATATTTATAGAAAAAAGAAAAAAAATCAAAGGTTAAACTTTCAAATTTGTAGGTTAGACCAATAATTAAAAAATCAAATTGACAAAAGTAGAATTGGTATGGAACCAATAAAATCGATTGATCAACCGATTGAAAACAAAAAAGAAGAGATTCAAAATCTTAAGCGACAGCAAAGAACAAAAAAAAGGAAAAACAACGATGACGACAACCGATACAACAAGAGAAGATGAGCTAAGTGATTCTCTAAGTCCTCTTTCTTTACGTGATTTCTAGCTAAAAGTGACAAGAGGTTCACGACGCTTGGTCTTCACGGAGGAGAAGGTGCTGTGCAGAGAGAGGACGAGGGTAAGATAGAGAAAAAAACAATATGAAGCATCAAACTTTTGGGTTGGGCATTGAAAAGAAAAGAGACGCAAGGATAGGACTAATTAGACTTGCAGCTGAGCAACTGAGTAAAAAAAAAAAAATGCCTGTCAGTCTTAGAATAATGTGTATGATTAGATTCATTTGGAATTTTGAATTATAAAAGAAAATAAGTCTGCCTTGAACGTTATATGACGTGTCTCGGATGTTGTTTGTTTTATTTATATTTCTTTGCTCTATTTTTTCATAATCCTTATAAAAAATTGCTATTATTTTTACCTTGCACCACGCATGATTCAAAATAGCTATGGGATCCTCACTTCTACTCTCCCGCATTCATTCACTTCCCTTGCTTCTCTCTCCTTCACTTAGTTGCACATTTTTCTTACAAATTTTGTGATTATAGAACATTTTTTATCATAATCTAACTATTAAACATTAAATTGATAATATTATTAATTCAATAATCAGTCTAATTTTTAAAATATGAATTATAACATTATCACTTTGTAGATAGAAAAGTTCTCAAGTGATATTACTATATGTGTGTGTACGTGCGTGTATTTTGTAGAATTGTGGAAGGAGCTAATGTAATAATAATAATAATAATAATAATAATAACAATTAAAATCATTTTCATTTTTTAACGGATAAGGAGGGGTCTGGTTAGAGTTAGTTTTATATTTATTTTTTCCTACATTAATAAATTTTTAATAATTGATTATCATTTCTTTTTTCATGATTTCTTTTGGTACTTTTTACGAGGTCAGTATGTTTTAATATTAGACTGAAACTTTTATTTGTTATTATTTGATATGTTAACTCTCAAGACATTTAAACAAATATATGATTTGTTTTTCTTATAGATGATTTAGATAGTTGAATTTTTACTGGTTAAAGTCTTGAAGACAAATGCATATTTGTATATAATTATGTTGAATATTTTGAGAATAAGTTAAATTCTGAAGTAACAGAAGAAAAATCTTGGCCCCCATTCCTGATAACGCTAATTTAAGCTAAAAAATTTCAGTCCATATTTAAGTAGAGTTTGCTCAATCCAATTGTAAAAAAATGATAGAGCCTGCTAAAGTTAGAGTCAGGTTGATTTTAATTGACAGTTCTATTTTAATATGACAATAGAAGAGGCAGTGATATTAATAATAAGTTGTAACATAAGACTTTAATTTTATTTTTAATATAATAAATGGTAAGGCTATTGTTATGAGGCTACTTCTTTTTTTATTCTATGGACATGGGCATACGTTTGGGCCGGCCCATTTTGCAAGCCCAAGTTCAGTCCAAACAAAAAGGTTCCGAGGTAATCTGAGGAGGAAGAACCTTCTCGAGAGGACGACGACGACGAGAGAAGTAGTGAAACAGCGGAAATGGCGAAGGGGCACACCGGTGAGTTTTTTAGGAGGAGGGACGGGTGGAGGAAGCATCCGATGCTTTCGAATCAACTCCGACACGCCACCCCTGGACTCGGCATCGCCCTTGTCGCCTTCGGCATCTACCTCGTCGGCGAACAAGTCTACAATCGGATCAATACTCCTTCGTCTCATCACTCTCAATCTTCTTCTTCTCATGCTTCTCACTGACGTTGAGTTTCATCGAATGACACTTATCTAAGGTCAGGTGGGTTGAATTGAATCCAGATCTCACCAAAGCGTGGTGTGTGTGGTTTTTTTTTTTTTTTGGTTTGCTTTACTATTGTATTGAAAGGTAAAAGTTATGAAACTTTGGTTCTGATTGTCGAGATGTGGATTTGTAAATTGTAATTGTCTATTTATGGCGATTTAACACGCAGTTGAAAATGAATTGGGGTTCAGTTTGTCTTGAGTGGGGATATTGTTAATTTACTTGCATTAATGCTGAAAGTTTGAACAGGTAATTGAGCCCTTTTTGGGGCTTTCCTATTAGATTGATTGAGGATTTGAGCAATATGTATGCCTTCCTATTCTTTTTCAATAGTAATTTCTGTCTTCGTATAAAATGGGGCATTCATATCGTAAAGCTTATGAGCTTGGCAGTTTAAGGCTTTCTTTCCCCCTTTCCTTTTGTAAATTCCCATGTGAATTATGACTTGGGAATTTTTTGGGGGGATATTTCCAAGCGGATTGTTTAAATGTGTTTTTTTAATGCCAAACGGAGATAGATAGAATTGTTGTTAGAGTGCATCAACTGATCATTTCCTTCTTTTTTATGAGCTCTTTACTTGGTTTAAGACCTTTGAAAATCTTCTTGGATGAAAACCTTTTTTTTTTTTTTTCAAATAATTTTCCAAAAACAAAACCAACAGTTGTCTTCTGAAAGCAAAGGTTTGCTCCTTCATGGTTTGTAAACTAAACTAATAAGTTCATTAAAATACAACCTCAAATCATCTTCAATATTCACGGTCCTAGAGATCAATAGTGCAGTTATGCTTCTAGAGAGATGATATAGTAATTGTCAGCTGTTAATCCCTCGGACATTCCTTTAGCAAGCACAGTTCCAGAGCATTATTGATCTACAGTGTCACTCTAGGTCAAAGTGCAAGAATTTCACTGACTGTTAACCCAGTACACAACTAAAAATGCCTCGATCTCCCATTCCAGTGACTCCTAAGGAGCTGACTCCTCTCACCCCTAGCATTAAGTATCTTTTCTCTTTCTTTTATTTTTAACACCCCCGCCCCCCCCCCCCCCCCAAAAAAAAAAGGAAAATGGCGAGTCCAATAGGGGAGCAACTTCATTTGGCTTGAAATAGTTCATGGCTTTCTTTAGTTCTTGGAAAAGCCATCTGATTCGTTTGTATTCATTAAAATTGAAGTGTTTGCACATTTGGGGTCAATAAGGCATGATAGATCTTTTCATACAATGCATTGATGAGCAAGAATAAATGATGAAAGAATTTATAGTGTGCCATTGTAATTATTATTATTATTATTGTACACTAAGGTTATACAGGAATTTGGTTTAGTTTAAATGGGAATTAGATTATGGATAGAGTAGAGGCATGTGGAGGATCTGTTTTTTACATTATAAAAAATAAAAAGGTGGTGCTTAGTTCAAAGTGTATTTCATTTTTGCATATTGCTTACAAGTATATAACATTTGCAGGTGCAGGCTTGGGAGAACTAAGAAGCCTGGGAAAACGGCATCACTCTTTGTTTCCCCTTTTTCTTAAGGTGTTGAATAATAAGCTTTTAGTTGACTTGAACTAGCAGCTTTGAATGTAAAAATTGTTACCAGTAATATTTATTAGTGCCTTTGTGTATGGCTTGATTGTATGGCTCCTAGTCTTACCTGCATTGAGGTACTTAGTTGTTCTTGTTTTGATTGCTTTGCCTGCCCTACTGTAAAATGACTCTCTCTCTCTCTCTCTCTCTCTCTCTCTCTCTCTCTATATATATATATATATAATGATCTAGACTTGGAGATGCTGATAATTTAACACCGGAAGATGGTTTCTCTTTACTTCCTAGTACCTATAGTACTGACATGTTGAAATGGGGGTTCCATGAACTCATCTTGGCATAGTTTAGTGGGTGATGAGTGATAGCCATCGAATGCTTTAGTAAATTCGGCAAATTAAGACACAGAAAGTGTCATTCATGGCTTAGTTGCTTCTAGAAGTTTTTGGCGTAAGATTTAGTCATGCCCCCTAAATATTTGAAAGAGATTATGATTCAAGCTCTGACGCAAAACACTAAAGCAACGTCTTCTGGAAGAATCACCATCCAGGCTGAGCAAGACGCTGAAGTGCTAAGGCATCACCAGACCATCAGAAAGCCATCATTGTCTGAACATGGCTTGTTATTTGTTCCTCAATTTATCTTATTTAAGTTCAGGTGTAGTCTTAATAGTTTGCCATCAATATTTCGCATAAAGCTTTGGCACGTGAATACGTTTTAGAGCACAACGCCATAGATTGATTATTTAAGAAAAAGACAAAAGGTACGGTATGAATTTAAGGTTTACATTAAATTTTACTTATGTCCTTATATTTTTATTTGTTTTATCTATTTATACTCTTTTTTTATAACATCATTAGTGTATTTAATGGTAATGTTAACTGGTAGTTACGTGGATTGTCAATTTTTTTTACAGTCCACGTTATAGTACACGTTGACTACCAAAATTTAAAATTATTTTTTTAAAAAAATTTTAACTTATTTGCTTTAGTTTTTTGTCAAAATTTTTCTTTTGTCTAATTTTTGATATAAATTTATATTTTACTTCATCTAGATCTCTAATTTGAGAATCTATTTTTTAATTTGTCAAAATCATTCCTTATAAATTTTTTAGTTTGTTTATTGTAGTCTTTATTTTTCACTTTTATGTCTTTTTCTTACTATTTGGTCCTCCAAATTAATCCATAATTTTATTTTAGTCATAATATGATTAAATATATTATTTTTACTTGAGAATAATACAAGAAATGAGTTAAAATTTAAAGTTTTAAAGATTGTATATCTTTCTCTTTCATAAAAAGGTAAAATTTTAAACTTAAATTTTAATTCATTTTTTGTATTTTTTTGGTAGAAATGATATATTTAATCATATTATGACTAAAAATGAAATTATGAATTGATTTAGAGAACCAAATCGTGAGAAAAAAAATGAAAGTGAAGAATAGGGATTAAAGTGAACAAATTGAAAAGTTTATAGGGGATGATTTTGACAAATAAAAAAATAGATTCTTAAACTAGAGACTTAGATGAAGTAGAATACGAGTTTATATCAAAAATTAAATAAGAGAAAAATTTTGACCAAGGATCAAAGTAAATAAATTTAAACTTTTTTTAAAAAATAATTTTAAACAAATTTTTTGAAAAAAATTGAAAATTTTTAAAAATATTTTGACAGTCTACATGGATTACAAAAAAAAAATTTTTTTTTACAGTTCACGTGACAGCCCAATTTGTATTGTCGTCAAGTGTACTAATAGTGTCATAAAAAAAAGACATAAATGACAAAAATTGCAAGACATAGGACGTAAGTGGACTAAAAAAAAGTTTAAAAACATAAGTAAAATTTGGTATAAATCTTATGAACATATAACACTTTTTAACCTAAGAAAAATTGTTCAAGTTTTATACTTTTATTGGAGAACAAAATCCTAGGTGGCATTTGTGTAGGCTTAATAAGATTTTGAATCTTATTGATTCATATTTCAGTTTGATAAATGTTTTTTTAATTTATTAAGTGTTTAATTGCCCTTTATTTGATCAAATCTCATAAAAAATTTAAAAAAGCTTTTAGATATTAGTTATGTTAGATTTTTTTATAATTGAGTATAGAAAAATATACCGCAACGACTAGTTGGATTAAAAAATCAACGAACTGATCAATCGTCTTGTCCAAATTAAATAAAAAAATTGGAGAGCTATCAAATCAGACTTAAACCCATTAAATTGGCCTTAAATCGGCCAAACCGGTAAAAATCTATCGGTTGGCTAGTTTCACCAATTGATAAAAAAAAAAAAAAAGAGGATGCCAATGGTTTGCGTCATCGTAGAAGAAGAAGAAGATGACGACGACGACGATGACGACGATGACGACGACGACGGGACAATGAAGACTACCGGAGTCGTCCAAATCTAGATGGCAGCGACAATTGTGTGAGGCTTTTGCTCGGCGATGAGGGGCGGGAAGTATCGTAACAGAGAAGAAGAGAAAATAGAAGGCGAGAAGGAAGAGGAACATTAATATCACTGAAGATGGAAGAGAAGCAGATGAACTTCGGGACTCAAAATATGAAGCATGTGGAATGAAGAGACTTGGAAATAAGTTACGTGTAAATGTGGGTTTGGAAAAGACTTAAAAGTTATTGACTGTGATTGATTTAAAATTTTAAATTAAAAAATAATTTTTTAATTTTCATATTTAATATATATATATTAATATTTTTTTAAAAAAATTAATATATATATATATATTTAATTACTTTCAGTTCGATCACAGTTTAACTACGATATGATCATTAACTTTTAAATTAATATTTTAACTAGTTTAATAACTAATTCGATTTTCTAAACTTTTACTAAAATTTAAAAGTCGGTATAAAGTTAGATACTGTAGCAAGTGTCGAGGGAGTATCATTCTCCTGGTCAGTTTATTTTTATTTTTTAATTCAGCAATTTTTTTAAAAAATGTTTTATGCTCTTTATTTTGGTGAAACATGTGGGGTAGCCTCAGCGATTCTATTCACTAGTTAAATTAAGCATAGAGAAGAGAGGGCCTCAAGTATTTATCTACAAAGTTATGTTAGAAAAAGGTGTATTGTGTTTTATACGTTTATATATTTATGAATGATTGAGTTGATTGGTATTTAATTAAGAATCGTTCCTAACAAACCAAAGAATTGAAAGACTGCTATTTCTGGCCGTACAGTTGTCATAAGAAGAAAGCAAAAAGATGAGAAAATTCTTCTTAAATACTTATTTAGTCACACATTTTGTTTTTTCCAAAGTCTACTCCTCTGCTTAGTGGATGCCACCATTTTATGTGTGATTCTGAATCTGAAGTATTATTAATTGCTTTATCATTTTAAATTACAATCTTTACTAATTGAGGTTACGTGCAAATGCATGTTCATTAACTCAAAAAAAAAAAAAAGAATTTGAGGATGAGAAGATGAAGCTACATGTAAACGAAACTCAATGAATTTATAACTCATTGTACCAATTTTATTTTATTTTTTTTTAAATTTGGTGTGATTATATTGTTAGGGATTTAATTCTTATTTTGTCGTTTTCTTCATTTTGAACTTCAACAAAGTTGTGTTTCTTTTGTTTTAGGAAATATCAAATGAGGTAATTACTAGGAGGAATGATGGGTCCGTTTATTTAAAGATAGCGAGAAAAAAAAAGTGCGAACAAAAGTAAAGATAAAAAATGGATTTGGAAAAAAAAATACACTTTTTATATTTGTTATTAAGTAATTCAATCAAAATACGAGAATGTAGCCTTAAGAGTATTTATAGTGATGATTTTTAATAGGTTTTTAAATTTAAGAATCGGTTTTTATTTCAGTTCATCTCTATAGTTTGTCACGTTGGCTGCTACGTGTAATAACGGTTCTTATATAAAAACTGGTTCTAATACAAAAAAATTATAATAAAATAATTAATTTACAATAAATATTAATGGAGTTAGTGAAGAGTAATAAATGTTAAAGTAGTGGATAGTTAATTATGAGATCCATTTATAAGTTCTTAAAATGTTCATTACTGGAGTAGAGAGTTGCTTAAAGTAGTGGGAAATTACTTAAGTTGATGTGTCACGGTGGAACTCACAATAAAAACCAAATTGAGGTTCATCACTGTAGATGCTCCCAATAACTATACTTTTTTTTTAACAATTGAACACTGTATATTTGGTTCTCTTAATTTTTTTTACATATTTTATATTTTTAGTAAATAACTTGATAACAAATATATAAAAAAATATATAAACTTAATTCAATGAAATTACTTTCTACACTATATGCAAAAGAGTAAATTAAACTTGCTTGCTTTTTAAATTACATTTATACTCCTATTATTTTAAATATGACATTTGATCTTTAATTTTTTTTTCATTAGAATTTAATATACGCATTCTTTCTAATAATTAAATTACATAATATTTTTTTAATATCATCTTAAGAATTAAATAATAGTTTCAAATTAAAGTTTAACATCAATTTAATTGTTTTTTATTACTGTATTGAAAATAAAATTATAATTTTATATTATGTAAAAAATTAACTTATTTTCTGGAGAATAAATTAAAAAATAATTTTAATAATATTTAATATAAAAAATATCAAATATAATTTAATTAAACTTCAAAAGAGATTAACTTATTCTAGGCAAAATATAAAAATAACCCTTCTCTTCTACTTCAAAAAGAAAATTACCAATTGGCGTCCCAAGCTACTTATTAACAATTTTTATACTAATTAAACCTAATAATTTTTATTTGTATAAACAACCTCACACTTCTGACACAGATTATCCATTCAAACTTTACAAATAAATTAATTAAAAAAACTAATTTTACGTCACATTGTGATGTTCTATAAATAGATAAACTAAATGACAAAAAATAAATATTTAAATAAATAGATGCAAGTGCCATTTAATAATATATTTTTCATAATAAGGAGACCTCAAATGGAATAAAATCTTACGAAACAGGAAGCTTCCTCACTCTTATCTTTACATGAAATAAGACAATCTTGTTCTGTACAAAAATAGAAGAGAATCTCAAACACTGATTTTTAATCCATAATACCTCAATTTCTGCAAGTTGAACTATGATTTCAATTATTACGGCAAATAATGTTAGCAAGAAATAAATTATTATGTCAAATATCTTATTCATAGTGGCTGTTGCTAGAGGTGTTCAAAATAGAAGAAATTTTTTACTTTTAAGAATCTTTACTTTTTTTTTTTTAAACATAAGTCATTGATGTTGGATGCTGCTCACCATACTCAATCTAACGGCTATAGAGAAAATATGATTTTCAAAAGTAGATAATTTCTTTTCATTTAAAATCAAACCAAATCAAAACCAACAACAATAGTAAAGTCTCATCTCACTAGGTAAAATCGGCTATATGAATTACACGATGTCATTGAGTTCTATCAATAACTAACTCTTTAGATATTTCATTAACCAAAAGATCTCGTTTAATAACTTCACTAAATGTCATTCTTGGTCTTTATCGACCTTTTTTCAAATGACAATCAAACCAAAACCAAAGATCGAAAATAAAAGATTCGAATCAATTTTTAAAAAATAACAATTAAACGGTTTGGTTAGGTTGCCGATTTAGTTCAGTTAAAACTGAATCTTATATATTATATTATATATATTAAAAAATTATACACTAATATATTAATTTTATTTCTTTATCATCATTAGATGTCTATTGAGATATATTATTACAAATTTATATACTAACAATAATGAATTAAATTATGAGATGAATTATTATTAGTCTAAGAAGGGAATTATGAAATTATAAAAAAGTTAAAAATAAAGTGTTTATAAAATAATATGTTATAAAAAATATTTTAAATGTAATAATAAAATACTTTAAATATTAAAAAAAATTTATAATACTTTTTTATTCATCTAAAACTGCTTAAAAAATAAAATTAAATAAATTTATATTTTTTAAAATTAATTAATTTGATTTGATTGAGACCCGTAAATGTTTTCAAAACCGGACCGGTCATTGAACTGGTGAAGCCATTGGTTTAAGGTTCAGTGGTCGGACCGTGGTCGAACCGGTGGTAATTAAAAAATATTAAAAATATATATAATTTAAAATATTAAAAATATATATAATTTAAAATATTAAAATACTTAATATAATTGATAATTCATAACAACAAGTGAAGGAAATAAAAAAAATTAATTCATAATTGATAATTCATCACAAGTCATAATATCTACAATTTTAAACTAAGTTTTAGTTGTGAAAAAAAACATTGTAAAAGAGTTAGTAAGTCCCACATTGCTTAGAACAAGGAGGGAAAAAAGTTTTATATACTAATATATGTTAATGGGCTTATAAGAGGTTAAGGGAAGTAATGGGTTCACGCGCTAATACAATGCAAATCATTCAATTTGTCCTCTGTGAGCGTGTGATAAAGTGGACTTAACTTGTTTTTGTTTTTCTCTCCTTCGATTTTTTTTTCTTATCTGAGTAGTGACATATTTGACAGTTACAAAATTAACTTGGGTTACTATATGCTTTTTGTCTACTTCCCTCTACATTTTTTTTACACACCTCCATAACAAAAAAAATTGTCAAAAGAACAAAAAAAAAACCGGTCGAACTAGCTGACTGGCCGGTTCTGACCAATTTTCCCGGTTTGCCACCAGTTCGACACCGAGCGAACCACTGGTTGGTCAAATAGTCAAACCAGACTAGTAACCTTTTCAGTTCTTGGTCGGACCAGTTTGACCAACTGGTCCGGTCCTATTTTGGCATCAATGCCCGTAATAGAGTCAAAACGAAGCTTTTAACAACTAGTGGCCATTGTGGGAGAAAAGGGACCATAAGAGCATGACTTTAGCTTTACAATGTGGGCCCCATCACCTAGTTGCTTTCAAATCTTTTATTTGTTGCTTTTCTTTTAACCAAAAAGAATATTCTTGGATTTATATGTATACTAAATCGATCAAATTACACGGGTATCAAATAATAATAATAATAATAATAATAATCAATCAGATACAGATATGAGAAAAATAGAAATACCCATGGAACGGCCCTGCTTTCCTATTTTCACCCGTTTTTGCTTTTAACTTTTATAAATACAAAATACATGATTGGATATAAGTATACTAATTTATTAGTTAGCCAAAATTTGATCTTGATCCTCATATTTCTCTTTATTTCACTGATCATGTTAAACTAAAAAACTTAAACAAGATAATTGTCTAATTTTGAGCAAATGAATAATTTAATTTTAAAAAAATTATAGTTGTCTCAATTTAATTTTTAAATGATCAATATTTAAATTTAATCTCTTAAAAATTTTATATATTTTAATTTGATACATTTATTTGTCAAAGTAATAATTGCCAATAAAAATGTTAAAATTTAATAATGGTAAATTTTATAATTTAATAATAAAAAATATTAAATTTATATGACAAGCCCAAATACCAAATCAAGAGGCAATATATGCCTAAAACTCCATACGTTCAATAAATATATAAATAACTTATTTTTTTTGTTCGTGATCTTTGAGCCTTTCAATTGGGTAAATTGAGTCATTGAATTGGGAATAGGAAATTTGTGGTCTTTGTTAAATAAATTATATCTACTTGTTATTAAAATAATAATAATAAATCGTTTTATTAATAAAAAAAAATATATATATATATATACACACACATTTAGGCACAGAAACATTCCTGGTTTCTCTTTGGCTCATTACTCTGCAACTTCTATGTGAGAAGTTGAACTTGTCAATTTGCAGAGAGAGAGAGAGAGAGAGAGAGAGAGAAGCGAAGAAAGAAAATGGCAGAGAAGAGTATGTATGGTTCGGTGGACGAGTTTCTGAAGCAGTGCTCGCAATCCGGCGACGCCGCGTACGGGGTGCTCCGGTCGGTGCTGGAGCGCCTGGAGGATCCGAAAACCCGGGTACAGACTCGGATCTTCCTTTCCGACGTGCAGAAGCGTTTTGGCACCAAGGAGGAGCGCGATCAATGCTTTCAGAAATACCATTTCCTGATCGAAGACATTGTCTTGGATCAGTACGAAGGTAATTGACATTGCCTCTTCTGCTCCTCTCGGTATGTATCGTACTTGAGTTTCTATATACGTAGTTTGAATCTACGCTTGAGTAGTATAATTCTTCGTTTTTACAGTTTTGCCTGTTTGGTTGCTCGGAAAATAGAATACGACAATACGAGTGAAAGAGGTGAATCTCTGCATGTTAATAGAAAGTTTGTCCCGCGCTAAGAGTGTTAAGGACACAGAGAAGGCTAAATCTAGTGTACTTTTTTTTTTTTTTCCTTTTTGGTTCCTTTCCCGGAATTTGATTGATTATATTAACAATTCTCTGGTATTCTTTTAGCAACCAAGCGGGGTTCCTTAAGCTTCCGCTACGTGTCGTTTTTTGTGGATCTTCCATGTAAAGGTGAAACGCATTTACTGGAATAATAAATGAAAACGATTTGTTACAACAAGAAAGTGGTGAAAAGGGGATTTGCGTTTGGTTGTCTTTATCCGTTTTGTTTTTTTTATAAACATAAATGGTGAAAACTGAAAAGTAACTCTATATTATTATGGTCGCTTCTATCTGTTTTCACACCCTCCTACCCCTTCTCGTAATTCGAACAGAAGGGATTTTAAACAGCGCACCAGTTGCGCTTTTGCTTCCTTATTTTTGACCCATGGATTGGATTATACTTGATTGGCTATCACATACTGTCGAATACCGACAAAAAGGGAAAATCAGAATGGATGAGGAAAAGAATGACATTTTTTTGGGGACAAAAAAGACAAGTTTTGTTTTCAGGGTTGAAGTAGACTGAAGTCTTGTTGCTGTCTGTTGTGTATAAACAGAGGAACCTGCATGCAATGAATTATATCATTAAAGATGTTTAAGTTCCTTCTTCGGCTTTCTGCTTGCGTTTATTTATAGAGCAGACAGAAAAAAACCTCCTTCAACACATTACGATGTTGGCGCCCTTTTTTGTCAGTTCTTCTGCTGCATCTAAGATTATTCCACTTAAGAGTATACGCTTCCGAGTTCTGTTTTTCAGTCCGTCTAGTGAGAGAAAGTTACATACTGATACGGTCTTTTCCTGTTTAATATCTTCCTAACTCATCTGAACAACACTTTTCTTTTTTTGGCTTCGCTTTGCTTATTCTTAGTTTCTTTCAGTTTATCGATATTCTTCTGCACCCAGTTCATGTAGAAGAAAATGCAACAAAATTATGACAGATATGTTGGAATTTGAATGTAAAGAGAATATAAACATATCACAAGAAGTATTCCTCTGATTTTTGTGGCCATATGCAGGATACAAAGGAAGAAACAAATTGACATCAATGGTGATCCCTAGCATTTTTCTCCCAGAAGACTGGTCCTTTACTTTTTTTGAGGGAATTAATAGACATCCAGGCTCCATTTTCAAGGAAAGGACTGTTGCTGAGTTAGGATGTGGAAATGGGTGGATATCTATTGCCATAGCTGACAAGTGGCTGCCTTCGAAGGTTTGCTTTGAAGCGCTCATACACAACTTTTTCTTTTATTGTCAAAGCTTTATGTTTTATTTCTTTTTGGAAGTACTCCCACAGTTCACAGACTGATGCCAAAACGTATTTCTGCAGGTGTATGGTCTTGATATCAATCCCAGAGCCATAAAGGTTTCTTGGATAAATTTATACTTAAATGCTCTAGATGAGAAAGGCCAGCCTATCTATGATGAGGAGAAGAAAACCTTGCTGGACAGGGTAGAGTTCTATGAATCTGATCTTCTATCATACTGCAGAGATCATGAAATTAAACTTGAAAGAATTGTGGGATGCATACCTCAGGTACTTCTACGCCATTACATGACAAAATTATCTAGGTTGTTACAGGCATAGTTGTTATACCCGTGGCTTGTGCAAGTTACTTCCATATGTTGTGCCACTTATGCAAGGTACCTGCAAAATTCTTTTGCCTTGGGAACCTTTTGACAAACCTTTTCCATTTACTTAGGCAGTTAGAGTTGGAGATTTTGATTGATTATTTTGAAGCGGTATCAGAAACATAAATTTTCTTTGTATTAGCCTTGGGCAGCCCTTTCACAAGGCCTTATTATTTATTAGTTTAAAGCTATAGGAAGGGATGTATGATGACTTACGGATACCAAATTTCTTGGTTCACATAAACATGCACCTTGATTAGATTTCATTCTTGTAGGTTTTGTCACCTAGGTCCAAGCTGCTCTCTAACAACCCCGAGATTTGATAAATTTAGTTTATCTAGTGGCGTTTTGAAATTATCATTTTACTAAGACATTGACCATTCTTGTTCTATGGCTTTTTGAAGATTCTGAATCCAAATCCAGATGCAATGACTAAGATGATTACAGAAAATGCAAGTGAGGAATTCCTTCATTCATTGAGTAATTATTGTGCACTTCAGGTAAGGAGATCCTGATTTATTTGATTAGTAATCTGCATTTTACTTGGAAGTTAGCATATACTTACTCTTTATGTTCACATACCAAATACCTAAACAGTGAACACCCACCTGTCCCAAAAAGAGAGGGTGCAAGAAGCAAAACAAGAAATATTTTGTTGAAACTATGTTTTTCATATTTTCTGTATGCTTAGCTTTGTTTGTTTTTTGCTAGAGCTGGTCTTAAATGGAGAAATAGGTTTTTTTGTGGTGGCCAAAGCTTAAGTTTCACTTAATATTGTCCTTCAATGATTCCATATATGCCGAGCCATGAGAATGGCCTTATTTTTAAGATTATCAATTTTACCTGCACAAGTTGTCCCTTGTTCTCCCAGTTGTGGAGATTTTTTAGCATATAGAAATGTTTTGCTCGTACTAATCACTAGCTATTTATATAAAGTGGCCACATTATCATGTTTATTTCATTTTTTTTTTTTTGCCTATCTAGGGTTTTGTTGAGGATCAGTTTGGCTTAGGTTTAATTGCTAGAGCAGTTGAAGAAGGGATAGAAGTAATCAAACCAAATGGAATTATGATCTTTAATATGGGAGGACGCCCAGGCCAACGTGTTTGCACTCGCTTGTTTGAGCGTCGTGGTTTCCACATTACAAAGCTTTGGCAGACTAAAATTTGTCAGGCAAGTAAACAGATCTTCTACTGCATCTCATTTCTGCCATGGACAAAAACTTATTGAGATCTTTTGGTGCAGGCTGCTGACACAGATATTACAGCCTTAGTTGAGATTGAGAAGAACAGTCATCATCGTTTTGAGTTCTTTATGGGGCTTTCTGGAGATCAGCCTATTTGTGCACGGACAGCATGGGCCTATGGAAAGGCCGGTGGCAGAATTTCTCATGCTTTGTCAGTTTACAGCTGTCAACTTCGCCAACCTACTCAGGTGTGTACTTCACAAAAGGTTGTTAATTCACAGAGAGTATCTGTTGAAGAAGATTTACAGGACAATGTTCATTATTACAGGTTAAGATAATCTTCGATTTTCTCAAAAATGGATTCCAAGAGATAAGCAGTTCTTTAGATTTGTCTTTTGAGGACGAATCTGTTGCTGATGAGAAGATTCCTTTCCTTGCTCATCTTGCACGTAGTCTTAAAGAGAATGCGTTTACTCCATATGAGCCACCAGCTGGAAATAAGGGGTTTCGCAGTCTCATTGCAGGATTTATGAAAACTTATCATCATATTCCGCTGACTGCTGATGTAAGAAGAAAGCAGTACTTTATTAATTTTTTTTGCCATGTGTTAGGAAAAACATACATAGATGCATAAATCTTAAACTGATATGTCCCTTCAATTATTATTTTTTTCCCTAGATGGTAGTTACCAAGTTTTGCTTTAGATATATCTATGTTGGTATGACTTTGTGCAATACCATTCTTCATTGCATTGTATGCCAGTAGGGTCAGAAACTAGTTAAATCCTAGTGTATATTAGCATGTAATCTATAAAATCCGGCTAGTGCTCTTCTGACTCTCTATCTGGTGTAAGCACTAAAATCTACAATGATCTTTTGGTACAAATTCCTTTGAAATTGCAAAAAATTATACATATTTCACAAAGTGAAGAATAACAAAGATGAGAAACTAGAGGATAGATGGTTTGTTATCTAAATTGGTACGAGTATATATGTCAAGTTGTCAACCACTTGGGGACTTCTTTTACTCTGCCTATCTCTTTGTCCAAACACTTGTAGCTGATAAACACATCAGGTTGCAAGGAGGTTCCATTATTTATAAAGCTTAGTTAGTACATATCCTATAAACTTCTTATAATATCTTGTACTTATTGATCATATTTGACAGTCCTGGTTTGTTTCAAGTAATTATATAACAATCAATAAATTGTTAAAGATGTTAATAAAAGCAATTACAGGCTATCTTCTAACAACTTAAGCCTTCAGTATAAAATGGTTCCTAGTATACGGTATTAAAGCTTCTATGACTTCTATAATCAAATAGTTAAGATTCAGTAGTTGGACCTTGCCACTCCCGTTCTCCTAATTAAACTAAATTGCAGCCCAAGGTATGATGGGTTTGCCTTTGGTGCATGCTTCAAGTCCAAGGGGCTTTCATGAGGATGTTAAAAAAACCAATTATAGGTCCTTTATTGGGATGAAATGATCATTGAAATTTCAGTGCATTTTTGTATGGAGTAACAATAATTCTTTTCAACATTCATTTGAAGTAGAATTCTTGGCAGCAGACTTAATCATATTGGTGAATGAATTAGAAGTTTGGCTGCATTTGTTGTCACTTAGGTCCGTACCTGCTGTTACTAATGAACATAAATGCTTCCAATGGAACAAAGCTAATATTTATGCATATCAAAATTGAAAAGTAATTTAATCATTAGTACTTTCCCTATTTCTTTATTTTCAATTATGTGTGTGTTAAATCTCACGCTAGTATGTGGGGACTATATATCCTGTGGTATATTTGAATAGTTTGTATTATAACACCATATTGACATCCTCTTTTAAAATCTTGTGCAAGAATGTTGTCATCTTTCCTTCAAGAAATGTGGCAATTGAGAATGCTCTTCGGTTGTTCTCACCTCACCTTGCAGTTGTTGATGAACATCTGACTCGACACCTTCCTCGGCAGTGGTTAACATCTTTGGCAGTTGAGGTATCGAATAGAAATGAATTGCATTTTTGTGCTCTCAATTTTTTTTAAAATGTCATATGCCATTCTTTAGAACTTGATCATGCTTGTACTTTATAACAAGGAAATATATGGATGTTTGATTTTATCAGGATCTTTTTTTTTTTTTTTGCCAGGGGTTGGGAGGGGCTGGATAGTAATTTGGCCAGTTTTTGCTTTTCTGTTTCTGCTCTCATCAGAATCTCCAAATATCTACTCTTCCATGGCAGATAAATATATTTTTTTAATAAAAAACCATTTCTACTTTCTGGTTAAATATTACATCCCTCTGTTTACAAAAAAACTGAAAAAGTTTGATTTTGGTCCCTTAATTCCAATACAATGGCATTGCCACAAATTGATGTAAATTACATTCCTCCATCAGTTCACATTAGCCAATTTTGCTGCTGCGGCTCAATCTTTACTTATTTGGAGGATGACATGGATTTACTGCAATTTTAAATTCATGAGGATATTACTGAAAGTTGAAACTGGA
This sequence comes from Biancaea sappan, assembly GCA_037074585.1. Classification (NCBI taxonomy): domain Eukaryota; kingdom Viridiplantae; phylum Streptophyta; class Magnoliopsida; order Fabales; family Fabaceae; genus Biancaea; species Biancaea sappan. Next base: position 62,008,550 of record CM073493.1, on the reverse strand, counting down.
ACTTAGGGGACTAAAATTGAACATTTGTGACATTAGAGGGACCAAAAATGTAACTTAGCCTTCTTGAGAAAATAGGGAGAGCAAAAGCTAGCAGGAAAAGAAAGGAAACCAGGAAAAAAAAAATGCTATTGGAAGGCAAGCAATTAGTATTGCCCTGATACTGTCATCAGATACAAATAGAACCTAGAATTCTTTGACCTATTTCTCATGAACAACTCCCTTGACATTCTCCCACCACTCCTCAGCCACATCATCTAGCACAAAGACAGCTCCTAGATGTTCAACCTATTTATTAACAAGGCTAAATTACTTGAATGTACTTTTAGCTTTATATCAGAACAGCCAAGAAGGGAGAGCTGTGGATCACTCACTTTTTGGAAATAGATTGAGATTAGTAGAAGTCCTTAGCATTATAATGTAATGGTGCTGCCACCCTCCCCCTTTTGTAGTACAACTTTTCTGACAAATTATCTTGGCTAGATATTATTCACTTAATGGATTGACAGGTTGGATTTAGAATATTGTAATGTGAATCTTCAGACATTAATTAAATTGTCCTGAATATTAGCTGAATGTATCTGAGAAACCCATTTTGTCTCTTATTAAATACCACTAGTGACCCTCAGTAGCTGGATTGTATTTGCTATTCTTGTAGCATTAAATGATGAATGCAATGATATGAATCTTGAAACCTTAACTAAAGTCAATTCATCTTGTGAAAAGAAAATGACTGAATGATCCTATTAATCTAGGAGAATTGAGAATGCTGTATTGGAAACAATCAGTTAATTGTTGGATTAATTTCCTATACCTTTTTTTTTTTTTTTTTAAATTGGTAGGATACTGGAACTGGTCATTCATCAGAGGATACACTTATGGTAATCGAAGCACCTAGACAATCAGACTTAATGATAGAACTGATTAAGCGGTTGAAGCCACAAGTGGTGGTGACGGGGATTGCTCATTTCGAGTCTGTTACTAGTTCTGCTTTTGTACAACTTTTACGTACAACCCAAGAGATTAAATCTCGTCTGTTCATAGACATATCAGATGACTTTGAGCTATCCAGCCTGCCAAGATCCAGTGGTGTCCTAAAATATCTTGCTGGAACTCGCCTGCCCTCTCATGTGGCAATTATATGTGGATTGGTGAAAAATAAGGTATAATTTTGTGTTGATTGCTCGACTGGAGTAGCCTTAACAGGTGATCTTCATTTTATCTTGCTTTATCACAATATCTTGACATTCTTGTGTTCCAGGTCTATCCAGATTTAGAAGTCGCTTTTGCCATTTCAGAAGAGGAATCCCTCTTTAATGCCTTATCTAAAACTGTAGAACTACTAGAAGGCAATACTGCAGTAATTAGTCAACAGTACTATGGTTGTATATTCCATGAGCTTACTGCTTTCCAGCTTGCAGACCGACATCCACCTGCTCAGGTTTGTCACTCCTTAATTTTAAATCATTGCTAACATTTTAGTTGCTGTAAGAACTAAGAATGTGAAATATGTATTTGCTATCCATCAGTCCATCAATTGTAGCATGTTTGGATCACAAGAGGACAAAGAAGAAAAATGATGTAATAAAGTTTGACTTAGGAAAGGGAGCAAGTATAACATGTGATATAATAAACACATAATCAAAACAAAATTTCTCTTTAGTACACATATTTAAAACATAAGTGAAGCTGTTACTTGTTCTTAAGTATTATTGGCCTATCAGGCTTTCTGACCACATTAATTCCTGTCATTCAGAGGAACTGTGAAAATGTCAAATCAGGTGATATGATAGGATTTGCTAGTTCAGCCTTATCAGTCCTAAATAATGCTGAGCTGTCAATTGATGAGGTAGAGAATGGGTCTATAATCCACATGGATGTTGATCAAAGCTACTTGCCTGTACCATCTGCTGTCAAGGCTGCTGTTTTTGAAAGTTTTGCAAGACAAAACATGGCTGAATCTGAAATTGATGTCACTCCCAGCATCAAACGGTTTGTTAAAAGGAACTATGGTTTCCCAACAGATAGCAACACAGATATTATTTATACTGACAATTCAAAAGCTCTCTTTATTAAGCTGGTTCTATGCTGCATCAAAGAAGGCGGCACCCTCTGTTTTCCAGCTGGATCAAATGGGAACTATGTTTCAGCTGCCAGATTTTTGAAAGCTAAAATAGAAACAGTCCCTACCGATGTCAATGGAGGTTTTAAGCTCAAAGCAGATGCACTCAATGGTGTCTTTGAGACTGCCAAAAACCCATGGTTGTATATTTCTGGTCCAACAATCAATCCAACTGGCTTACTTTATACCAACAGTGAGATAGGAGAGATTTTAAGCACTTGTGCTAAATTTGGGGCTAGGGTTATGATTGATACCTCCTTCTCAGGTTTAGAATTTGACTATGAAGGCTGGGGTGGCTGGGATTTGGAGCAGTGTTTGTCAAAGCTGAGTTCTTCATGCAAACCATCATTTTCTGTGTCTCTTATCGGAGGATTGTCTCTGAAGTTGCTGAATAGTGCTCCCAGATTTGGGTTTCTGATTTTAAACCAGTCAGCTTTGGTTGAAACATTTTATAGTTTTCCAGGATTAAGCAGACCTCATGATACAGTTAGATATGCCATAAAGAAATTGCTTGGTCTTAGTGAACAGAAAGCAAAGGACTTAGCAGATCCTACTGTTGAACAATCAGAGAAATTGAAAAGTAGATCCAAGATCTTGAAAGAGGTACTCTTTGCTCTGCTAAACATTTGTGTTTGACTTATTGTTTTTACTTTGTGGTTTTAATTCTTGAAGCTAAATTACTCTGCCAAATTTTGTGACATAATAAGGAATATATAAATGTCAAGTAGTCATTTACTTAAAATTGCATGGGAATACACATAACAGGCCAGTGTATATTAAATTTATAAAGGTTTTTTATGTGTAACTGGATAAAACAGCTACCAAATGACAACTCTCTTCTATTTCCATAGCTTCTAAGTTTGGAGTTTCTTTTTCCCTCCTTTTGGATCAACTAGCATATAAGAGAGAGAGAGAGAGAGGGGGGGGGGGGAGGATGTTGATGTAGATACTAAACCTTTTACTTAGGGATATATTTGCCTAGTGAGAAAACGATTTATGAGCTAGAAAGGCTTGTACTTTAGTGTGCATAATTAACAGCAAAGCATTCATTTGAAATGCAATCATGAGACTTGTTTCCTTGCCAGATTTTCACACGAAGAATAGACATACTGGTAAATTAACTAATTGTCCCAAAATTGATAAGCTTTTTATCTCAATCTATTGGTTTGTAAATCAAATCTCAGTTTATTCGGTAAGCTAAATCATATCTAATGAACTGCACTGCATCCTGACAGTACCATGAGATAATAATTCTGGGAAATTTCTCTCTCACAAGAGTTATCTATATTATTAAATTGTTTGTTTTCATTATATATTGATATTTTCCACTTTGTTGCTTCCACAGGCACTCGAGAAAAATGGATGGGATGTGCTTGAATCCTGTGCTGGCGTTTCTCTTGTGGCCAAGCCATCATCCTATCTCAACAAGACAATTACGATTGATGTTGCAGGAAAGGGTCCTACTGAAATTAAGTTGGATGACACTAACATTAGAAATGCCATTCTCAAAGCCACTGGTTTATGCATCAACAGTAGCTCTTGGACCAGACTCCCCGGCTACTGTCGGTTCAATATTGCATTGGAAGAAAATGAGTTCACAAAAGCACTGGATTGCATTACAAAGTTTAAGGAGGTCGTACTAAAATGAAGTTTTCTACCTTTTTCGGTATTATTATAACTATCTCTACTCAATAGGATGGAAGACTAATCTTTTTCGGATTTACTTGTCTTTGCTAAACATCTTAAGTGGTGTTTGGTACATGGGGTTTCAAATTCTATTCATAACATATCTAAGCATGTAAACATGAAAAGAAGAAAATTTGAGTGCTGTATGCTCTAAAAAGCACTCTGGAAACAGTACAACGATCGTTGCTTTCCCCTTTTGTTGCTGTGGGGTGCGATATTTGCATCACTACAGGTGCTTCACCATCTGGACGTTCTCAGGTCAAGCTAAATTAAACAGGTTTTTCTCTATGATGGTTCCTTTATATGTGTGCTGTTTCATACAGAAATAAATTGTCTCATTTTCTGGCCAAAAAAATGAGTGTATTTTATGATTTGGGTCCTTTTTTTCCAAAAAAAAAATCATAACAGACAGTTTAAATTAAACCTTCAGTTATAAAATAAAAGAAAATGAATAACTCATTGTGAAATGAATTTTTATTTTTTATTTTATCAAAAAATGAGAATCTATTTTCATTTCATACAGATGTAGGTGCCTTATCTCTCGTTCAACTTTGTGTACAATGAATGAAAAAATTTAATTTCCTGATGGACAAAATTCATGTACAGTAGTTAAGGTGATTGTTACAAACTTTTTTTTGATAAAAATAAGTTTATCATGTCGTGTTGTAAAATGTAATTATATGTCATGATTCATCGAAGAGTCTGATCGAAATCTCTTCCAAATAATCTGTTGGGAAAGATATTTTCTGTTTTTTTTTTGGGGTGTGTGCGAAACGAAGCCGTAGTCTTCCACTAGGTCTTAATCCATCCATTTGATAAAGGTTAAAATGTATAGTACTTCACTTTCTCTAAATTTACTAATTTAGGGCCAATGTGTTATACTTTTTTGACCTTTTAAATTCACCAAATATTTCCTCAAATTTTTGGTTTTGTGCAAAGAACTCCCTCCATTAGCATGATTGCTTGGGAGGAAAGGAATCATTCCATTGACATTGTTTTCCTCCCTAACGCGGACGGCATTTTCCTCTTCATAATCTATGGAAAGCGATGGTCTCCCGATGGAAAAAACTAGGAAATGACAAGGTTGCCTCATTTTCCAATCATCCTAATCCTCAACTATCTTTTGCTACTCAAAAGGAAAGGAGAAAACCACAAAGAACATACCCAAAACTACTTTGATCGAATCCTAAGAGAATGACATGTGATGTCGAATCAGATGGAGGAGTGGAAGGCAAGAAAAAAAGGAAGATGAGAACGAGATTGATTGCGAGAGAGACAAGTGCAACGACGAGAACAGAGGGAGGAGCGAAAGAGGACAACGAGAACAGAGGAAGACAAGAACAAGATCGGCTACGAGAGAGACGAGTGCAACAGTGAAAACAAAGGGAGGAGCAGGCGAGTGCTACGGCAAGAGAGACGAGTGTGACAACTAGAATTCAAGATACCTGGTGCAAATAAATCTGAGTTTATCTGATACCCCTCAAACCATGATGAAGAAAGCTGGACAGAAAGCAATGAAGAATTGAGGGATAATTGAGTAAAATTGCCCCTCAAAATTATTTTATTTTTATTCTAAAAATACATAATTAATAATCTTATTTTCTCTCTTCTTTTCTTTTTTTTTTTTTATTTCATACCAAACATGTAATACCCGTTAATTTTGGAATATAATTCGTCTAAGAGTATTTTAGAATTTTACAACGTTACTTTAGTTATTTATTTTGGTCATTTTTAATTTTCATATTTAATTGTTCTCTTTGAATATTATTTATGAAAATTGAGTTAAATGACTGGACTAAGTATTTGCACCATGTGGGATATATTCTAAGAATGGTGAAATTCATGGAAAAGTGGTTTAATAATGGTCAATTAGTCCATTTATTGTAAATTGACTGGATGGGTTTGTATGTTGGGTTATGGATACTCATGGGTTATTCAATAACCCATTAAAAATATTTAATATAAAGCTTCAATAGTACCTCCCTCATTTTCTCACGCAACCGAAGCAGGCTGAAAGGGTTTTCTCTCGTTTCTTCACCCTCTTCTCAAATCCTTTCCTTGATCTTCAGAATTTTGATTATTTGTTCGGTTCAAAAGCTTTGTAAGGATCAAAGGTAAGCTTTAATCTCATTATTTTTCTTAAATCTAAGTTTATATGGAAGATTAGAGAAGGTTTTGTTCTTGAAGATTTTGATGATAATTCATGAATCTCAGTTGTTTTAGAGGTTATATTTGAGTTATAATCGGTTAAAAGAGTTGAAATTCTAGTTTTGAAACAAGAAAGGAAAGGATGAATTTGTGAGAAATTTCTGCAAAAACTCGAGTTACTGTAGCGACCAGAAATTTCGGGAAAATCTGGAAATTTTTCTTCGAGTTACTGTAGCAGTACTGTAGTGTCGGCAGTCAACGGTATTGTAGCAGTCAACGTTACTGTAACGAACCGTCACTGTAGCGAACAATCACTGTAGCGAACCGTTACTGTAGCAAACCTTTACTGTAGCAACCAGAAAATTTTACGTATTTTCGTGATTTTGTTTCCTTTCTTATGTTTCCTTGTAATATATTTTACTAGGAAATTTTCCTACACAAATTCTAGTGTGGAACAAGGTAAACTTGGACAAACATCAAGGTGAGTGAATAACCTTGCTAAGCTAATTTGATATTACTAGTCAAAGTACAATATAAGTCCCATTTACAATATTATTTGGATAATAAGCAATCAATTTTTCATATGGGAGTATATGATGATCGGTAGAAATAAGAGTATGTAGAAATTATTTTATTTCATGGCAATTGTACTATGTGATAAATTCTCACTATCTTATTAATGAGTAAAGATCTACGGGATCTAATACACGAGTTGAAAGGGTTAGAGTCCCATACTACTCAGTGCATATCTATGAAACCTATACACGAGTTGAAAGGGTTAGAGTCCCATACTACTCGGTGTATACCTATGAAACCTATACATGAGTTGAAAGGGTTAAAGTCCCATACTACTCGGTGTATACCTAAGAAATCTTATTCACGAGTTTGAAAGGGTTAGAGTCCCATACTACTCGGTGTATAGCTATGAAATCTTATTCACGAGTTTGAAAGGGTTAGAGTCCCATACTACTCGGTGTATACTTATGAAATCTTATTCACGAGTTTGAAAGGGTTAGAGTCCCATACTACTCGGTGTATATCTATGAAATCTTATTCATGAGTTTGAAAGGGTTAGAGTCTCATACTACTCGATGTATAAGACAATTAATTATATGAGTAAATATGGTATTTGTACTTTTGATATTTTATATAGTACAGTTATTTACTTACTGAGTTTTTAAATAAACTCACACTCCCTATGATTATTTTTTTTCAGATACAGAAAACAAAGAACAAGAGTATCCGTTTGAAGATTAGAAGCCCCTTGGGATTATTCTCTATTTCTGTATGGTGGGATACCAGTACTTATTAATGTGGATACTAGAAACGCTCTGTACTTTCTATAGGTCTCCTAGGCTTGCGATGAGATAGAAATATCAGACTATGTATGTCTATATTTGCTTATCAGATGAATATAATTCTGTAGTGTGGAATGAATGATTAAGGTTGAATGTAAAACCTTACAGAATATATGTAAATAACGTATGTTTGAGAATTTTATCAAATGAGTAGTATCTTTTCACATGTTCAATTTTTGGGATGTGACAAAACAATTTTTTTCTCTTTTCTTTTTTCCTTTTCCATTCTCTTTTCCTTTCTATTCTTTTTTTCCTTTCCATTCTTACCATGTAATACGAACCAAACAAGTCCTTAAATTTGAGAGTGAAAAGAATGTTGATGCGATATTATAGCATGAGCATTTTCTATCACTAGAGCTGTCAAAACGGGCTAGCGGGTCAGGTTCGGGCTAGCCCACGATGGGTTGAATATTTTACGGGCCGGGCCAGGCCAACCCGTTTATAAATGGGCTGATAAATTGACAATTCAGCCCATCTAAGCACGGGCTGGCGGGCTCAACAGGCCAGCCCACCAGACCGTGCCCTTCTTTTTTGTCAAATCAGTCCCTAATTTTTTTTTTTGCTCTTTTTCATTCAAATATTTATTCATTCAATTTTTTTTGTTGTTGCTTCATTCAAATCGTTTTTCCTTCTTCCAAAGATCATTCATTTGTATATTTCCACCTTTTTTTAACTTCTCTTGTGTATATTATAATTTATAATTTATTTATCTATGTGCCAATATATATTTTATTTTCACCTTTTAAGCGAAATTGACTAGTATTAGGAATGAAAATGGCATTGAAGCACCAATTTATTTTGACATTTGACAATTTGTTAAGGTTCCAATCTTCCTATACCATAACAAATGATAACACACACATTTCTATGATTATAACAGAAAAATAGTATCCAGTTCCACTTCCAAATGGTAATAAAATAAGTGCCATTAAAATATAAAAAATGCAACAATATAACAGCTTATAACTCCAAGAGTCAAGACGAACGTAGCTATAAATTTTAACCTAATTCAACATCACAAAGTAAAAATAATTAAATAAATAAACAGAAGCACCTATACTCCATTCTGTAAGGCACCAATACCATAATAAAATCCAAGAAACCTAACAATTAACATAACTATAGTCTATATAATATAAATACATAACCAATAAACTATAATCAATCAACAAAAGTACTTAATAACATAATAAATCCAGTTCTGAGTAAGCAACATTAAACATCAAAGTACTGAAGAAACCCATCAACTTATAATCTTAAGTCCTTAACACCTTAACAAGTAACATCAACATTCAACATCCAAGTTCAAATTTAAGAAGCATAAGAAACAAACATTCTATTGTTCACAAATGATAACTTAAGTACTTAACATTGACAATCAACATAATAATAAATCTAGTAACGAGTGGGACGACCATCACACTCCAAAAGAGACAATCATGTTTAATTAAACTGCAAAGTAAAAAATGAAAAGAATATTAATAATTAAATCAAACAAACCACCAAAAATTTCAACTAAATCATCAAGTAAAATTAAAACTAAAATCATTACCATGAACATTAATATCCACAGTAGTATTTGAACCATTGTCATCATCACCTTTAGAATTAACATCTTCATCTACATCTCATAATAAGAATAATAAGGAAAATTAAAATCAAATCATTAAAATTAATACTATAAACAAATTTCAGTATATTAATAAATTATTACCTTCACCTTCAAAATTGAATCCATGTAACCAATTTCGAGCACATATAATTGCCTGAACATTGTCTGGAAGAAGTAAACATCTATACTTGCTAAGAACTGAAGATCCAATACTAAAAGTTGATTCGCTGGCTACTATAGTGATTGGAATACTTAGAACATCATATGCCATTCTAGAAAGGCATAGATATTTAACATGATAGCTTTTCCAAAAGTCTAAAATATCCAATGATCTATGAAATTTAGCTTCAAGTTTCGGTTCCTTTAAATATTGATCTAATTTAGATTTCCCATTGTTATTAGGACCTTGATTCACATAATCAAAAAAATCCTGTACATTCAAAATAATAAAACAAAATTAAAAGAAAGCACAAGTTTTGATATAATTTAAAAATATAATTGAATACTTAGTCACTTACAGCAAGTCCAAAGACATCAAAGCTTGAATTTGATTGGGAAGAATCACTTACTATTGCATTGTATTGGGAGGACCCAATTACTGAAGATTCTCTTAGGTCACTATCTGAAGATTCTTTCTTTTCATAGTGAGAAAAAAGATCATACATCTCCTTTTTAATACGATTGATCTTTTCATTCACATAAAAAACATCAAGCCTCCTGTAGCAATATTGTAAGAAGTCAAATTTACATCTCGGATCAAACACATATGCCATGGAAAGGATGACACTATATTTACTCCAATATTTGTCAAATTTGCCCATCCTTCTGAAAGCCATGTCTCAAATTATTAAATCATCACTATTTATGCTATCCCTCAACAAACATTCAATTTTCCAAATTTACATAAAATACACATTGGAAGTGGAATAAGAAGAGCTATAAAACAAGTTAGTGATGACATAAAAAGGATTCAAAAAATCACGAATCAATTCTCCTATTCTCCACTCCTCTTGTAATGGGCAAGTCACAAAATTTTTATCATACAAAGCCAAGCTTCTAAAAGCACGTTGATATTTTAGTGAACTATCTAACATCATAAATGTTGAATTCCACCTATTGGGGACATTTAACCTTAAACCTACACTAGTATCAATACTACCAACTTGTTCAACACAATCATTAAACATTATTTTCCTTGCCTCAGAAGTTCTAACATACTTAATACTTTCTCTTATTTTCTGTAAAGCCTCATTAGTAACTTTCAACCCCTCATTAACAATTAGATTCAAAATGTGAGCATAGCACCTAATATGAAAGAACCTTCCATCACACAACAAACTATTTTGCAAAGACAAATGCTCTTTTAATATGTTTTGCATACTATCATTAGTAGAAGCATTGTCCAAAGTAAGAGAAATTTTTTTTTTGTCAATTCGCCATTCCTTAAGACATGCTAAAATCTTCCTAGCCAACTCTTGGCGAGTATGTGATGGCACCATTTTACAAAATAAAAGAATCTTACTATTTAGCTTCCAAGTGTTATCGACAAAATGGGCTGTTAAACAAATATGACCTTTAACAGTATATGCAGTCTAACAGTCAGAAGTCAAACAAATTCTAATTGGACTGTTCATAATACTATGTTTCAGCTTTTCCTTCTGCTCTAGATAAAAGTTCTAAACATCAGAGACTGCGGTATTCCTACTGATATGCTTCACTTCGGGATTCAAGTTCTCATGTGTCTCCCTAACCCATCTATACTCAACATAAGAATATGGGAGATCATGCTCAATTATAGACTTTGCCATACAATCCCTATGGCGTTTGTAGTCATATCACATAGCCCTCAATCTTCCTTGTTGATCTAACATCATTACCCCAATATTGTGGTACCTGGGAAGAGCTACACACTTTGGAATATGATGCAACAATTTTGAAGTACCATATTTATTACTCCCTATGATATACTCTTTCCCACAACCATTACATTTTGCCTTTTCTTTACCATCAACAATCCTTAATTTCGCAAAAGACTTCCATACATCAGAAGTAGAAGTTCTTGCCCTTTTAGGTAATGGTGGTTTCTTAGAAGTACAACAAGCATCAGTATTGGCAGTGGAAGGGGTTTCATTCAATTCGTCAGTATTGGTATTGGAAGGGGTTTCAACCTCAATATCATTACCAACACTGCTTTCATTTAAAAATGCCATATAAATTATTGCTGCATTTAGTGATTAAATAAAAAAATTAATACTCTTATTATCAATCTAACAGAGTAATAGTTCACAGTCAAGCTTCAAGAAGACATACAAAAAATAAGCAAATTAAGGAAATTATGCTCATTGCTCATTGCAAATATTTAGTATAACGACTAATGTCTGAACAGCAGCTAGGCAAAGGAGATTTGATTACAAATACAATTGTTCAGTATACTAATATATTTTACGTTCTTTCCTACATATCTTTAACCCAACTCAAAATTCCATCCTACCAACATAACAATAGACAATGTGAAATCAACACAAAAAGTAAGATGTATGCAACTTAACTATATCTTGAGGTCTAAGTAATTAATGAACAATTAACTCATAAGCAATGGGAAAACAACATACAACCAAAACATGACAGTAAAAATATTTCTCAATTAAAATTTTAAATAAGTTTATAGATCAAAAATTACAATAGCTAAAATAAACAGCCACCAACCTGTCGTCCTGTCCAAGTAGCAGCTCACCCAAAACGCAACCAGCTGACCAAATGTCAATAGTTGTACTATACTCAGTTACTCCAAAAATAAGCTCAGGGGGTCTATAATATCTAGAACATATGTATGATATATTTGGTTCCCCTTTTACCTGTCAAAGGTCAGATGAAATACGATAAAGATAATCTCTTATCCAATCTAAAACAGGACAAATATAGGTCTAGGAGGGAATAATTGTGAAAAGGAAGACAGAAATACATGAATGATGAATCAACACAATGTGCACAAGGATCTTTTTGGCAAGTCTGCTTTAACAAATCTTTTTGGTAAATTATTGAACTTTGAGAATGGAAGCAACAAATAAAATTAAGGAAAAAAACATTTACCTGATTCACACCTTCACGATCACGATCCTCAGTCCTCACGAAGCAAGATGAAGATTTAGACTCAAGACTAGAGACTATTGAGTGAATAGATTTGCAGAGTAGAGTATTAGATTCGAACACAAAGAGGCAATCAGGCAAAAGAAGAATCATGAAATAAAAGAAGACAAGAACTGATGTACCTATTAGATTTAGAGCTTCAAAGATGACGCAGAGGCAACCTAAGAAGGTAGACGAAGGCTGGGCGTCAACAGCCAAAATTGAAGTCGACGACCGAAGTGTAGATCGGCCGCTGCAGCAGAGACGAAAGGAGCTAGCGCTCGGCTCAGTGGCTCACAGTCACAGCCTCACAGTGCTTGTGATTTGGGAAAGAACTGAAGAGTAAAGTATCTGAATGAAATCTAAATAAAATAAGTGAATATTGTATTACGTATTAACTCTATTATATTAAGTATAAATTTTAAAAAAATATTTATGTGGGTTAAACGAGTACCCGAGGGTTAGCGGGCCGGGCCATATAGGCCCGGATTTATATGGGTTGATATTTTCCAAACCCAACCCTCCCTCTTAGTGGGTTAAAATCGAGTCCGTTTTGACAGCTCTATCTATCATATCTAAATCTATATAATGGGAGATAAAGTAATACTTCTAAATCAAAGATAGCCTTTGTTAGGCCTTGGTTCTAAACTTTTTATTTTTAAATAGCACAAACACCTTTTACTCTCAAATCTAAGAAATGTGAAACTTTTTTAGCATTTCTCAATTCTCACTTTTCACACAATGTGTAAGTAAATTATTATTATTATTTTTTTAACATGGTACTTTCTATTTATTTCTTCTTATATTTTATAATAATATTATTTTCACAAAGAAAAGAAGGGAGACAAGAAAAACGAGAGAAAACGGTGTGTGTGTATATATATATATATTAAGATTAAGTATGAAAATATTTATTAATTTATTATTTATGTAAAGTAGAAAATACATATCTAATTACTACTAATTCAACCTTGATTCAACCATAATCTAGCCAATGATTTTTGAATTAGTATATCTAAATTTAGTGCATTTTAACATTTAATAAATGATCTTACTTTATAAATTTATACTTGTCAAAGTTTACTTGCAAATTAAATGAGCTAATTTATAAAATTTATAAAATATATATAATCAAATAAATAATTAAATGTTAATATTTTTATATAAAAATATTAACTATTTTGTGTCAGAAGACCACTTATGCTTATAGAATTCTGTTTAAAAAAAAAGTACGCATATAAATTAGCGAAAGTTGGAAGTATAATATTACTTTTCTATTGCTTTCCTTAAATCTTTCTCATTGTCCGCAACATGTGTTGGAAAAATGGAAACCAAACCCCAAAAGATTAGACTGGTGACCTAATGAACCAAAACCTAGACCGTTCAATTTATTGGACCATTGTTTTTTTTTTTTTGTTGATAAAATGATATTATATGTCTCTAAGGTTTACATTAAATTTCACTTATACTCCAAAGTTGTTTTTTAGCTCACTTATGTCCCTCATGTTTAAAATTTTGTCATATATATATATATATATATATATATATATATATATATATTTGGGTAATACCGTCAATCAACTTAATGAAAATGTTGATTGGACTATCACGTGGCAAAAAAATTTGCCATGAAATCCATGTAGACTTTTTAAAAATTTTGACTATCCACGTGGCAGTCAGCCAAAAAAAGTTAAAAAATTTTTTCTTTAAAAAAAGTTTCTTTAGTCCTTGCTCAAAATTTTTCTCTCGTTTAATTTTTTATATAAACTCATTTTTTACTTCATTAAGTCCCTAGTTTAAGAACCTATTTTTTGTCAAAATCATCCCCTATAAACTTTTTAATTTGTTTACTTTAGTCCTTATTCTTCACTTTCATGCTTTTTTCTCATGGTTTGGTCCTCCAAATCAGTCCATAATGTCATTTTTAGTCATAGTATAATTAAATCTATCATTTCTATCCAAGCACAATACAAAAAAAAAATTAAAATTCAAGTTTCAAATTTTAACTTTTATGAGAGGAAGAGATGTGCAATCTTTGAAAGTTTGAATTTTAATTCATTTCTTGTATTGTTCTTGGGTAGAAATGATATATTTAATCATACTATGACTAAAAATGAAATTATGGACTGATTTAGAGGATCAAACCGTGAGAAAAAAAATATAAAAGTGAAGAATAGGGACTAAAGTGAACAAACTAAAAAGTTTATAGGAGTAATTTTGATAAATAAAAAATAGAATCTTAAACTATGAATCTAGATAAATTAGAAGACGAACTTATATTAAAAATTGGACAAGAGAAAAATTTTGACCAATGACCAAAGTGAATAAACTGAAATTTTTTTAAAAGTCCACGTGGCTGCAACATGGTTGATATTTTTTGTCACGTGGTAGCTTAATCAACATTTCCATTAAATTGACTGACAATGTTATATAAAAAAAGGGTATAGATGACAAAATTTGAAACATGAGGGACATAAGTGGGTCAAAAAAAACTTTTGGGGCAGAAGTGAAACTTGATGTAAGCCTTGGAGACGTAAAATATCCTTTTTCCTTTTTTTTAACTGTAATTTGTAAAAGTTTTTTTTAATTACGTGTTGGGTTAAAAAAGACAGTTTCTAAGGGTTCATTTGTTTACACTTAATGAATATTTGAATATAATTCATTTAAACTACCATTAAGTGTGTGTGTGTGTGTGTTTTTTTTTTTTTAAGTGCTTATAAGTTTGAATACATCTTAATAAATTAGATCTTATGACAAATCATAATACCATTTTAGGTAAAAATGCACTTTACTTAACAAATTTTGCCTTATGTGTACTTTATATCTCCTAAGCTTTAAAATTTGATAAATAACTCCCTCAAACTTTATAAATTGTGCAAAACAACCTTTTTTGTTAAATATTATGTTAACTAGATTAATAATTAAAGCATATTTTTTAAGTTTTAAATTTTTCCATTCAATATATAATTCTATTTTTAATTTTGATTTCATCAATTTTTAATTATATATGATTAATTACTAATTTATTTGAATTTTTCACCTCTTGCTCTAAACAGGCGATTTTGTCCTCCGAGCTATGGCCTGTGCTAATCTCCTTAGCTTCCTCATTCTTCTTCATCTTCTTCTCCTTTTGATTCTCTTGAGGTCCCTCGAGAGGTCTTTTGCCGTTGTCCCTGCATAAACTTAAGTTTAAGTCAAGTTCTTCTTCCTTAGCCTCTACTGTGAGATCAATGTACTTTCTTGTGGCCATGATTTGGAAAATTTAGAAATTTTTGTAAGAGTATGAGGCGAGAGGAATGCTGGGAGATTGTAGGCTCAGAGATGATTACTCTTTGTGGTGTGGTAACTGAGAACGCTGAGAAGATTTTTATAGAGAAAAATTAGGACTTAGAGACAAAGAAGATATCTCTTCATCGCACCCCTACACGATCAACCTATGGATTTCTGCAAGCTGGAAGCCAGAAGTCTAGGGTAGGCATGCACACCGATAGCGCGTTGCATTAATGCCAAAACTATGAAAGTCAATATTCGGTGGATTTGCGGCCGATTTTACTTGGTTTTCCCATTTCTCTCTTTGGCATTTTCCGAAATTCAAAGAAGTTGACGATGTAGCCATTAAAGATTGCCTTGGATACTTTTATGATGAACTAAAATGCATTTCTCTGTTTTATTGTGTTGTTCTTAAGAGCCTTCAGTTGAGTATAATATACATAATTGATTGAATCATGTTGTAATTACATGTATGTATATTATTCATGCATAATGAGTGAAGGTTACGATCAAGGAGAATATGTGATGATCCTACATATACTCATAGAGAATGAGAAATCAAAATGACTTGAATAGAATGAAATGTGTAGAGGATAATATATCTTCATGGTTACATTATAATGCTCTCGTGGGCAAATGAAAGGCAATGATTTTCTTGCATCATGATAATGCTTATTGCATGCGACCGTAAGTAGTTAACTTTATTTTAAAATATATATATTTACATATATATTATGTGTAAATCCAGAATAAAGACACCGATTAGAATATAAGATAAGGCTAATATGAGACTACCTGATCATAGAGTGATATCGTGATCTGAGATTACACTGTAAGACAAGTATAGAGTGAGGAAATCATAGATTGAAACGGCGATTAGTCGAAAATTTTGAGAAAGGTCATGATTAGCCGAAAATCTTTCAGAAAATCTTTGACTTATGTTAATTGTATTAAATTATATTTACTATTTATCTGCATGTCTGACATTAATTGCTGGCATTGCGACGTATGTGATCTGTAAACCTCCTAGCAAGCGGCGTATAGGTTGTGGTGGCTTTAAGGGGCTTCGGGTTGTCTATAAATCTTGTATGCCCGTTACCTTACTCATCGCACCAAGCAAACCTACTTCTTTCATTACATACCTATTTCTCAATTTTCATTCCTTTCTCATTCGAAGTTATTTCTTAGATCCTTAGAGCAATGGCTGATAATAAGTCTTTCAACTTGAATTTTGAGACTGGCAACGTAGAGCTTGATTTAAATCTAAGTCATGGAGACAACAAAGGGAAGAGACCTGTAGACAGGTCACCAGAAATAAAGAAGAGAAAGAGGGATGTAATAGAGTTGGAGGAGGACAACACTGCAACATCCTCAGAAAATAAGCTTGCGTTCCTAGAGCGTAAGATCGAAAATCTAGAGCGTAAGATAGAAAGCTTGGAATACAAGACAGAAGACCAGAAGCGACTAATAAATCGTCTCTTTGAAAACTAAGAGAAACTGATAAACCGTCGTTTCGGAGAACTAGCTAATCGAGTTGATAGACATTCAATGTTTGCAACTCAAAATTTTCGTGACCAACAAGCAAGGTGTATTGACTGTATGAACGGAGTGACTTATGCTCTTCGTCAAATTTCTCAGGCGCTTCCTCCAAAAACCCTTTCTAGGCTGCAACGATTAGCTTCCTCCTTAAGGTCTGAAGCACCTTCCTCTTCTAGACCTGGAGCACCTTTTACATTTCAAAAACCTCATCGTCCTTAATTTATTTTTTCTTTTGTTTGTACCTAAAGCTACATTTGGTGTAAGCTTCACGTATTAAAATTATCTATGTACTAGAAATAAAATTTAAGTTAGTATCTAGATCTTCTTTGTTGAAGTGATTCATTTTACTGAAAGAACTTGAGGAATGAGAAGATGTTGACTTGTTATATTTCATACTTGATTCTAAAGCAGAGTATGGTAATATCTTTTTGACTGAGCAGAGTTACTAAAATGATATTTTATTGCACTTCTGAGCTATGGAGGAATGCTGAATAAGTATTTTATGAACCTATATATAGAGAACTATGGGTTTGCCCTAATCATTGAAGGGATACGACTCTATATGAGTCATTGAGGTGAGAGGAATTTCTATATATATATTTTATAATTATGCGTGAGGAGTATGTTATTTACTTAACACATTTTCTTGGATTGTTCTTCCTAGAGATTCATGTAATAATTTCATGTGATTTTTCCTTTTATATGACGCCTTCAGCTGAGAGTATCGCCTTAAGGTAGAAGGATTGCCTTTGGGCAAGAGTATTACCTATGGCCAAAATGACGCCTTCGGGTAAGGTACTTGTATTCGTAAAAGTTATAAGCTATGTGTGTGGAAACATGTGTTCTGATATTCAGTATGAACTAGAAAGACCACGTGCCACTCTTGAAGACGACATCTATTTGAGGTTTTACATAGAGACAAAGTTCGTCTTTGATTAGGTGGTTTAAGTTTGGTAAATGTTATGAGGATGAGACACTTTATGGTACAAAAGATTGTGGAGAAAATCAAACTGATGAGGAAGAGAATGTTTGCTGTTCAGAAAAGGCAAAAGTCCTATGCAAATTATTGATAATGCAGTTTAGAGTTCACAGTCAATGGTATAATGTTCTTGTAAATCTCACCAAGGGTGTGATGAGGTTTTGGAAGAAAGAGATGCGAAGGATGAGATATGGACGAAGTAATCACATTTATTTCAGTCTTGAGATGAGTTTTGAATTCGGGGGATCGAATTCTTTTAAGGGGGTGATAATGTAATACCCATGAAAAATAAAATATAAATATTTGTTTACAAACTACTGTTACTATTTCAGTATACGGTACTATTCACCCGTATAATACTATTTACGTATACGATACTGTTTACTTATACAATCGAAATGTCAAGTACTAGATGTGGTTTGGTCATAAGAGACAACTAGAAAGAAGTTCGTAGGAGGAAATGACGTTTTATGTGTAAAAATACCCTCAGGGACTAAAGTGAAAGGACTGAATTGAAAAAAAACTTAAAGGTTTAAGGTGAAAGGATAGTTTTTCCTTTAAGTTTTGAATAGTAACAAAACAATTCTAAACCGTCTGCGTTTTGCACAGTAAATTGCATTATTAGAAATGTCATTTTCATGAATAGTAAGTTGAATATTTTATTAGCGCATAGTATCAAATAGTACCTTTGACTTTTCCTATAAATAGGCCCTTTCATTTCACTTCTAAATTCACACCTTCAACTTCTCTTCTTCTCTCCTTAAGTTTCTCTTACTCCAATGCTAGGCCTTTGAGATTTTGGGCCTTTCTTTTTCAGCTTAGGTAAGGATACTATGCCCTTTCTATGTCTTTCAAATTTTAGAAGTTATTTTCTTAAGTATGCTCTGTGGTTGCGGCTTTGGCTAATCTTCCACATCAGAAAAACTGTCTTTAGCTGCTTACATATTATTTTGATTCTCTGATTACCGAAATAGGATTGTAAACTGTGAAGAATACATGTCTAGAAAAGTTCTGGCTAAGGAAAGACCTGGTTTTTAAGTGTGTCCATTGTGACCCTCAACTCTTTCCTGGGAACTTACCTGGTGTACTCTTTTACAGATTGTATTCTCTATTTCTGGTATAAACAGTCTCTGTATATATGAATAGTGACTGTATGTACGAATAGTATTCGTATGTATAAATAGTAAACATACGTGTGAATAGTGACCGTATATATGAATATTGACTGTACATATGAACAGTGACCGTATGTATGAACAGTATCTGTACGAAAACAATCCTAACATATTTTCTCTAATCTTTCATGAAAATCTCCGTAGCGGAACACTGAAATTCACCTGAGTACTCTTGTCTGTAACGACTTAGAGAAGCGATGCTCGTACGGAATCCAGGTGAGTGAAACGACCCCGTTTTAATAGAGTTTTAGCATTACTGGTGTTAAAAAGTATGTCGTAGGACACTCCCAAGATTCATAGGGGGAAATTGGATTCAGAATGACGAATTTAATGAGATAATTAATCCAGAAGTATGGATAAGACGAAACAAGTATTTCATGATGATGTGAAGTTTGAATCTTTTCAAAAACAGATTAATTGTTATCCTGATTTGTGGTTCATAAATCTATAATATAGTTATATACTATACCTGTTATATGAATGAATATTATATTGTGCTTCTGATTATGATATGAAATACTGTACTATTGATTGTGATTGAGCGGGACAGTACCCCCTCTCACGGCAAGGCAGAAAACCCAGTTGAAAGGGTGTCTTGACCAATGAGTGTGGAGACAACGATTCCCTCAGTAGGGATATAGCCCGGATTGGTGATAAATCCGTGAGGCGCCCTAGCTAAGAGGATGAGATTGTGTGTCATGGCAGAAATATACATAATTGGTGAGCCGGCCTGTGTGCGCTCTCCGGAATATATTGCCATTGACGAGTACTAGTAACGTTTGTTGAATTGGATGAATTTTTATCTTCTTGTATGTAAGAGGATGATGTTGTGCGTCATGGCGGAAATATACATAATTGGTGAGCTGGCCTGTGTGCGCTCTCCGGGATATATTGTCATTGACGAGTACTAGTAACGTTTGTTGAATTGGATGAATTTTTATCTTCTGTCTATTGGTTGAGTATGAGCCTTCGGATATGCTTGCATGACTGGTAATGTATTTGAATTTTATTAACGCGAGGCCGATTCGCTCACGGAGCTTAAAAGCTCACACTCTCTGTACAACCTTTTTGTTCAGATCAGGTTGCCGATGAAGAATATCCGCTAGAAGAGTAGATCACTTTGGACATTCCCGCTGTCGGGTAGGCCCCTCTATTGTTGTAGATTATGTTGCTCTGTAATCGTCTAGGACATCTAGATCAGGGGTTTGGCATTTGGCTTGTATGTCAGTATAATAATGTATTTTAAATTGATAATCTATTATTATATGCAAATCATCTCTATGATTTTATAACAAGAAAATTTGATATATTTATCGGAAGGCTTACAGTGATGAGAGATTCATCATTGTGCCGGTCATGTGCCCAGAAAACGGGTCGTGACACAACTTATGGCACCTCCACCCAAGGTGAATATCCAACCAGATGTGAATTTATTATCATTAACACTTGTGATCTAACTTGCATAAGAATAACCTTCTAATACAGTAGGAAAACCACTATAACAAATTCCCAAGTGCTTTGTTCTTTTCAAATAATTGCTTTCCAATGTTCATTACTTGGATTACTTGTAAACCTTGAGAGTTTACAAACAGCAAATGCAATATCTGGCCTAGTACACTATGCATTGCATACATCATACTACCTATTGCACTTGTATATTCTAATTGTGCTATCATTCTCCCTGAATTTTCAGTCAATTTTATACTGAAATCATAAGGAGTATTAAACTCCTTTATTCCTAAATGTTTGAATTTATCAAGCATCTTATCTATATAGTGTGACTGTAACAAAGTCACTCCTTTGTTATCTCTTTGAACTTTAATACCTAAAATAGTATCCACTTCATTCATATCTTTCATTTTAAAGACTGAAGTCAAATACTTCTTAGTTTCAGAGATACTAAACATTTTTGTTCCAAATATTAACATGTCATCAACATACAAACATATAATAATACCATATTCTACAAAAACACTTTTAATGCCCCTAGGTCCTAATTTAGTTCTTTGATGATCAGGAACCCTATAGTATGAAATACACCCCCACACTTTAAAATAATTTAAATTTGGTTTTCTATTATTCCAAAGTTCATAAGGTGATGTTTTCAAACTCTTTGAAGGCACTCTATTAAGTGTATAACATGCAGTTAAAAGTGCTTCACCCTATAAATTATGTGGCAAACGAGCATTCAATAACATAGTATTAACCATTTCTACCAAGGTTCTATTTTTTCTTTTTGCCAACCCATTTTGTTGTGGAGTATAAGGTGCACTACTTTGATATATTAAACCATGCTCTTCACAGAATTTATTAAACTCAATAGGAAAATATTCTCCACCTCTATCACTACGAAGGATTTTTATTTTCTTATTCTTTTGATTTTCTACTATTGATTTATATTCTTTAAATTTTTTTTGAAAAGCTTCATCTTTGGTTCTTAGTAAATAGACAAATGTGAATCTAGAGAAATCATCGATAAATGTGATAAAATATCTTTTACCACCTCTTGTTATTTCTCCATTTAATTCACAAATATCTGAATGCACCAAGTCTAATAAATCTGTATTTCTTTCAACTTTATGAAAATATTTTTTAATCATTTTTGCTTGTATACAAATTTCACATTTTCCATTATTTTTGAAATTGCAATTGATGTAACCATTTTTGGACATAAATTTCAAAGAACCAAAATTCAGATGTCCTAATTTAGCATATCATAAAGTATAGTCAGAGTCAACAATATAAGTAGAATCAACATTTATTGCATTAGTACTAAGTTTGAACATGCCATTAGAATTATAACCCTTTCCTACAAATGTTCCACTCTTAGACACTATAACATTGTCAGACTCAATTACAATTTTGAAACCTTTTTTAGATAGCAAACTAGCAGACACTAAATTCTTTCGAATTTATGGTACATGAAATACATTTAACAATGTCAATTTCTGTCCAGATGTGAAGTTGATCTCTACAGATCCCTTTCCAAGTACTTCCGCAGTAACATGATTTCCCATAAGCACCTTTTCAGAATCTTTGACTTCTGTGTAGGTCTTGAAGAAATCGCTATTGTTACAAATATGGATGGTTGCACTCGAATCACGCCACCAGTCTTGGCTTTTCATTATTTCATTAGCCATGTTCACTTCGGTAATCATACCAATGTGAAGTGTAGACACCATGGCCACCATTTCTGATATTGTGCTTTCTATCAAGTTTGCTTTCTCAGTCTTTTCATTCTTTCCATTATTGAAGTTAACTCCAGCCTTTCTATATCTACACTCACGAATAACATGGCCCTTTTTGCCACAATGGAAACAAATAATATTATTTTTCTTTTTCTTAAAGGATTTCTTATTTGCTTTTAAATTCTTGTTTCCCTTGTGAATATTCTTTTCATTGACAAAATTAACAGTAGAACTTGAAGCCATAATTAGTGCTTCTCTTGCACGAGTTTCATATTCAATTTGAATATGAGTAAGAAATTGTTCTAATGTTAATTTGTCAGTGGAGTGCAGAATTTTCTTTCTATAATTATTCCAAGAAGAAGGCAATTTAGAAAGAATTGCACCAATTTGCAAACATCTGGAATTTTGACTTCAACATCCCTTAGTTTTGAAACTAGGATTTGGAGTTCATGGATTTGATCCATGATTGGTTTAGTGTCAACCATGTTAAATTCAAAATATTGTAGGGCTAGAAATTTGTTAGTACCTCGTTTTTCTGTCTGGTAGGCAGTTTCTAAAGCAGACCAAATTGCTTTTGGTGTCTTCAAGTTTGAGTACATATCATATAAACGATCAGTCAGGGTATTCAGAATTTGTCCTCGACATATGAGTTCATCCTCTTCACGTTTCTTTCTTTTTGCTTTGAGTTGATCAAATTCTTCAGGATTAGGATCTAGAAGCACAGGCAGATGAGAGTCTAAAACATAGTGAATCTTGAGGGCAGTGAGCAAGAAAATCATCTTGTCTTTCCAGCGAGTGAAATTAGTGCCATCAAAGCGATCCAGTTTGATGAATTCTTTTGGATTCTCCATAGCACCGAATGACAGGAATTTAAACTCTTTAAAATTGTTAGAAAAAAAAAATAAGGCTTTGAGGCGTGATAAATCACTTTCTTTAAAGAGTTTATGTCTGTGAATTGGGGAATCACAGGCAAACCCTTCCAGGATACAACAAAGCCCTCTTGGAACCAAGATCTCACCGTAGAATTCTAATATGATATATATATATATATATATATATAGTTTGAACAGTTATGTCTGATCAATTTGAATAGATGTGTCTTTCTATTTCTAACAGTCATGTCTATTCTATTTTGAATAGTCATGTCTATTCAATTTTCAAAATTCATGTCTTTTTTTTTATTTTGAATAGATGTGTCTATTTAATTTTTGTCTTATTGAATTTTAAAATAAGTTTAAAATTCAATTTCAAATAAAAGATACATCCTTTCAAATAAAGACATATCTCTTTAATTTAAAAGACACATCTTTCTTTTTAAATAAAAAGACATATCCCTTCAATTTAAAAAGAGACATCTCTTTAATTAAGAGACACTTCTTCTTAAATAAAAAACATATCTTTTAAATAAAAGACACATCTTTTCAATTTAAAAGATACATCTTTTCAATTTAAAAGATACATCTTTTCAATTTAAAAAATACATGTTTTCAAATAAAAAATACACATTTTCAAATAAAAGGAACAACAATTAAATTCTTTTTTTTAAATATCATATTTTATCCAATACAAGACTTTTAATTCTACTCAATATTACAAACTATATAACACAATTACTATTGAAATACAAAATTTAAAACCGTAAACATAGCTTTGCAGTAAAAAAAGTGAAAAAACTCTTAATCATTACTCATTCTAAGTTTAACACATAATTTTAAGTTCTTTTTTACATCTCTCTGACAATATAAATTGGTCTAATATTTTAATTCTTCTTCCAATTACATTACTCCAACATAAATTATTCAAACTTCTTCTTTTACTATATATAAAGCAAAGGAAGTTGAATTAAAATTATTCAGACTTCTTCTTGTTAGAATTATTTTACATAATCACAAACCAAACAGATAGATTCATAGAAAACTCAAATGTGAAAAATTTCTTAAATCTATAATCTACTGTTTGTAAATCGTGATAAGTAATAAGAATATAAAAGAAACAATATAAAGAGTATATTTTGGTCTATCGTTAACCCGAACACGAATCAAATGAGGGTAGGCTATTCTAGGAAGATATGATATTGGCTTTCTCTCTTACTTTTCTCTGATGGAAAAATACAAATGAACTGTATGTTCTAAAAGTGAGACCAACCCATATAACTTAGGGAACCACTACTCATATCCATCTATGTGTGGGTCGACCCGCAGGTCGACCCATAGATTGACCCCTTTTATAATAACACCTCATCATTTTTATTATTTAGGATCGGACATCCACACATTTAATATTTTTACTAACATGCCAGACCAAATAAAATATATATCAAATAGGTCTCTGAACACAAATTAATGACGATTTTATAATTGACCTAATTAAGATAGCATTAATATATATGCCCTAAAAATATGTTGACATATACAATAATTAATATGTTAGTCCACACAAATATTTATTAGCGTTAATAGTTATTTATAAAATAAATAATAAATATATATAATATATTTATAATAAAAATAACGCCAACAAATTTCTCACTTGGACGACATATGATTCTGAAATTGTATTTTCACATATCATACATATATATAAACTCAAAGTGTGCACATTTTGCTATCTAACATATACATCACAAACAATCTTGTCCACTAACTGTATCAGCACATAATCGAAGAGGCTTTCGTAACCAGTTGAATTGAAACTAAACCCAATAATGATCACAGTACTAATATAGCTAACGACATAGATCAAGCCTAGATGTGTGGCATGAAAATTATATGTCTAGGATCTTTATGCATGCCTATTTCCAACTGGTTCCTATACTTTCTCTATTTTGTGCTAAATAATAGTTGCTAAACTGTATTGAGAAAGCACAATACATATGTCCAGAGTTCACATACACACAGACACAAAATTATATATGAATAAATACACAATCATATATATATATAACTCAAGTGTCACAAAATAAATACACTGACCAAGTACAAAGGAAATGGAGAACACATACTTAGATATCTAAAGGTCTGACTACACCCATATGAGCCATATGCTTATAAAAAACTCTAGGTGGTAAACCTTTAGTCAATGGATCAGTAATCATATGATCAGTACTAATGTGCTCTACAGACACAATATGACTTTGAACCGTCTCTCTAACAACTAGAAATTTAATATCTATGTGCTTCGACCTAGACAAACTCCAGTTGTTCTTAATGAACAATTCAGCGGCTCTATTGTCAAAGTACAATCTCAAAGGCCTCTCAACGCCCTCGACTATCTGTAAATTTGTGGTGAAGTTCCTCAACCAAACCGCCTGGTTGGATGCCTGATAGCAGGCTATGAACTCAGCCTCCATGGTTAAAGAAGCTACAAGTATCTATTTGACACTTCTCCAGGAAATAGCTCCTTCAGCTAACATGAAGACGTAGCCTGATGTAGATCTCCTCGAATCCATTCATCTAACCAAATCATCATCAAAGTATCCTATAACCTGGTGCGTATATTTTATAGCACATAAAATATTCCAGCAAGTATACTGGGTCGCAACAAGTAATAAAGTGATAAGTAGAGTATCGTCCCACAGAGATTGAGGTATCAAATGAAATTCAATTAGGCCAAGTGAAATGCTATTAAGACTTATGAAGGAAATTGTAGAAATTACACAAAAAGGGGGGGGGGATGATTGAAACAACAAAATATAAATAACTGAAATTTAAATAACTAAACAGAAAACAAAACAGACAAAAGATGTGCAACTGGTCACAAATTCCATGGAATTGTACATCATCATCCTTTCCTTTGAATATTCTTGGCTAATTCTATTATGTAATCTTCAATCTAAAATTCTTAGAAAGTCTTCTAAGACTGAATTATATTAAAATTATAGTTAGGAAGATCTTCACTAATCTATAACTCAAATATAATCCGATCAAGTCCTAATCACATCAATGCCCCGCAATCGCATATGACATGTTATCTCTTGTCCTCCTCATTACAAATACGTAGCAATCGCATGCAGGTATAAATAACAAGCTTCATAGGACAATAAATAAAATAGAACTTTGGCGAAGAAAATACTCATTGGTCCAAATGAATTAAAGTACAATTTTCATTTCATCAAATGACCGACTACACAAGAAAATGAGATTGATTTCGTTGGTCTAATCCGATTAATTCATAGACAAATTAATCTTTGAATCATTGAAGAACAATTCAATTAAATTACAATCCATTCAATATCGGCCAATTTTCTAAAATATGATTGAATCCAAAAGCTTTGAAATTACAATCTAACTTATCCAAAACAATTGACTAAAATCTTAGATCAACCATTCAATTAAGTCATGAAGCTCAAGAAAATTATTCAAGCCACATAAATAAAACTATCCATATCTAGATAATCTAATTTATGGTGGAAATTACAAGGTCAAGCTCAATATCTAGCTAACTCTAGCATAGACATAAAAATCCCAAACTCATTGAAGGTTCATCAAACATTCAAGAGGAAGAATAATCAGTAAAATCCATTCCATTAAACGAAAATGCATTAAAACTGAATATGTTCAACAATAAAGCTTCATAAAACCGAACTACATCAATCCTTAAACTCAGAAATTTACATGGAAGATAAGGAAAAACATGACAGAAAATAGAAAATACAACAGAAATCTAAGAAACTATGAAGGAAAATGCAAGAAAAAGGAAGGAAAATGGGAGAAGGAGAGCCATTCCCAAGTGGGAAGGCTTCCTTTCCCTCAAACCAAGCTAGAGAGTTGCCTCTATGTTGCTCCCAGCCACTGCTGCCCAAGGAAGGCAGAAAAATGGTGCTAGGACTTCACATCAGAAAAATGACTTAGCCTCCTTAATAAATTTCGATTTTCCAAATATAAAACTGATCTAACACATGCCTAAAGGGATATTCTGCCCTAGATGCCTCCTTGGATGCCTCTTCCATGATATGGCAGCACTTTGACAGCAAAACAGCAGCAAAATTAATATTTCTGCAGCAGCAGAAAAGTATGGCAGCAGCAGAATGGTATGGCAGCAGCAGCATAATTAATATTTCTGCAGCAGAAAGTGACAAACAGCAGCAGAACAGCAGCAGAATATCATGGCAAAATTAATATTTCAGCCATGCTTTTCTTGACCTACGAAAATTAATATTTCTGCCCAAAAATTCTGACTACATGGCATTGAATAAGAGTTCAAGTGGGCCCCACATCTAGCATATCCTAGTAAGCATCTACATCACCCAAAAAGTGCCACATTAGCATCCAAATCATCATCTTTGTCCATGTCAACACTTTTCTCTCCAAAATTAAAATTTGTAGGAATTAAATTGAGCATTTTACAATTCAAGTTCTAAAAATAATAAAATTGAGACACATTCAATCCATAAATAGTTTATACCCAATAAATTCCAAAACATAATAAAATTAGAGAATTGACAAAATTAAAGAGGCAAAAAGGACTAAAATAGGGACTAAAATAAATGGAAAAAGTATGTTATCAAATCCCCCACACTAGGCCTTTTGCACTCCTGGGCAAAATCAATTAAATACAACAAAGAATCCCAATAAGCACAGCAAGAAAAAGTGTAGAAAATATACAACAATGAAATAATTAAAATTTAGAAAGATTTACATTAGGAGAAATAAATCTTAAATTTCTAAAAAGTTCAAGCTCCATGACAATTATTTCGAAAAGAATGAATTCAAGTAACAATCTCCTCACAAGGTAAGGTGTTTATCCTCTACTCTCTCAAGTGTTTAAGAGGGAATCACTCAAAGTCGTCCTATCACAAATTTCACTACCATAAGCTTGTCAAGAATCTAAATCTCCACTACTTGAATCTAATACATACTTGAATCAAAAGGACTTTACAAGGTTGTAACGTGGGTAAGAAAAATAGTGGGAAACAAAGGGAAAGATTGAACAATGAAACAAAATATGGTAACAACTCAAGAAAATGAAGAGCATTTACAAGTGAAATATAAGAGACTGAGTATAAATAAATTTGGGTCTCAATGTTCTATCTGCTCCTCTTTTTCATTATCTTTTTCTCTTCTTTTTTTTATTCTTTCTTTCTTTCTCCTTTTTTTTTTCTTCTTCTTGACTGGCCAGTCTTTTTCTTTTGCTTGAGAGGAAGTAGAAGAAATATAGTTCAAAACACCCCAAAATTCACAAAATTTTTCAGCATATCAATCCCTTAAAAGAATTTAAAATACTTCTCACATCTTAAGTTGAAAGAGAAAAATATTGTTGTAGGCAGAAAAAGTGGTGGAAGAACACAAGAAAGAAAATGGATAAGGCACAAAATGGCATACAATGGAAACAATGATAATGGATGGCTATTTGGCTAAAAGTGGTTACAAGAAACAAATGCCTAAATCATTTTCAAGTATGTACAAGATATGTAGCCTCAATCAAAGATTCAAGACAAGTTCTAGAGTGACAATCCATGATAGAGAACACACAACAAGAAGAATAGCATTTTTCACTTAGGCTCAAATCCTCACAGCTAAAAGACTATTACTACAAATTCATTAAAGTCAACGTCATTGCCATTTAACTTGAATTCCTTAGAGAAATAAGACTAAATTCTCTTCATGCTAAGTCAATCTACACTTTAGCTATTTCATCATGCATAATTCCACACCAAAACTCCATCAAAAATTTAAAAAGTGAGCATCAAATTCGGACAAAACAGAGTAGCAAAATTCTGCAGTGCAGAATTTCTGGCGACACGGCTTTACCGACATAGTACGACCCCAAAACGGATGCGAATCACTCCAAATAAAATTCTACAACTAGAAGACATATAAAGGTTTAAAAACATGTAAAGAAAGTGGCAAAAACCATAGCCAAGCAGTACAGAATATTCATGCAAGATGACAAAATTTCTGCCAAAACAGAGAAAACAGAGAAAAAAAATGGGCAACAGAAAAAGACTAAAACAAAATTAAAATTACGAAAGAAATACAACAACAAAATTAAAAAGAGAAAGATTAGAAAAACTTGGGTTGCCTCCCAAAAGCGCTTGGTTTAAAGTCCTTAGCTAGACTTTATTTGGTGTCTATGCTGAGCGTCGCTTCTTCTTTGTTTTCCTTACTTTCTCTTTGATTTTTTTTATTTCCTTCGTCAAGGAAAATGATCAAGTACCTCACATGCAACAAAGAGAAATAACATGAGAGATATATCAAATAAGCAAGGTAACAAGAAGAAATGAAACTAATAAAGACACTTGAAAAGCTAAAAACACTTGAAATTGTAAAAACTAAAACAAGAAAAGACAATGTCTAAAATAACATCACTTTGGCTTAAAAGAAAAATCAATTTGACAACCATCAATCCCCGGCAACGGCGCCAAAAACTTGGTGCGTATATTTTATAGCACATAAAATATTCCAGCAAGTATACTGGGTCGCAACAAGTAATAAAGTGATAAGTAGAGTATCGTCCCACAGAGATTGAGGTATCAAATGAAATTCAATTAGGCCAAGTGAAATGCTATTAAGACTTATGAAGGAAATTGTAGAAATTACACAAAAAGGGGGGGGGATGATTGAAACAACAAAATATAAATAACTGAAATTTAAATAACTAAACAGAAAACAAAACAGACAAAAGATGTGCAACTGGTCACAAATTCCATGGAATTGTACATCATCATCCTTTCCTTTGAATATTCTTGGCTAATTCTATTATGTAATCTTCAATCTAAAATTCTTAGAAAGTCTTCTAAGACTGAATTATATTAAAATTATAGTTAGGAAGATCTTCACTAATCTATAACTCAAATATAATCCGATCAAGTCCTAATCACATCAATGCCCCGCAATCGCATATGACATGTTATCTCTTGTCCTCCTCATTACAAATACGTAGCAATCGCATGCAGGTATAAATAACAAGCTTCATAGGACAATAAATAAAATAGAACTTTGGCGAAGAAAATACTCATTGGTCCAAATGAATTAAAGTACAATTTTCATTTCATCAAATGACCGACTACACAAGAAAATGAGATTGATTTCGTTGGTCTAATCCGATTAATTCATAGACAAATTAATCTTTGAATCATTGAAGAACAATTCAATTAAATTACAATCCATTCAATATCGGCCAATTTTCTAAAATATGATTGAATCCAAAAGCTTTGAAATTACAATCTAACTTATCCAAAACAATTGACTAAAATCTTAGATCAACCATTCAATTAAGTCATGAAGCTCAAGAAAATTATTCAAGCCACATAAATAAAACTATCCATATCTAGATAATCTAATTTATGGTGGAAATTACAAGGTCAAGCTCAATATCTAGCTAACTCTAGCATAGACATAAAAATCCCAAACTCATTGAAGGTTCATCAAACATTCAAGAGGAAGAATAATCAGTAAAATCCATTCCATTAAACGAAAATGCATTAAAACTGAATATGTTCAACAATAAAGCTTCATAAAACCGAACTACATCAATCCTTAAACTCAGAAATTTACATGGAAGATAAGGAAAAACATGACAGAAAATAGAAAATACAACAGAAATCTAAGA
The DNA here is from genome assembly GCA_037074585.1 of Biancaea sappan. Lineage (NCBI taxonomy): Eukaryota > Viridiplantae > Streptophyta > Magnoliopsida > Fabales > Fabaceae > Biancaea > Biancaea sappan. The sequence goes on along the minus strand of CM073493.1, from coordinate 61,977,800 downwards.
AACTATGAAGGAAAATGCAAGAAAAAGGAAGGAAAATGGGAGAAGGAGAGCCATTCCCAAGTGGGAAGGCTTCCTTTCCCTCAAACCAAGCTAGAGAGTTGCCTCTATGTTGCTCCCAGCCACTGCTGCCCAAGGAAGGCAGAAAAATGGTGCTAGGACTTCACATCAGAAAAATGACTTAGCCTCCTTAATAAATTTCGATTTTCCAAATATAAAACTGATCTAACACATGCCTAAAGGGATATTCTGCCCTAGATGCCTCCTTGGATGCCTCTTCCATGATATGGCAGCACTTTGACAGCAAAACAGCAGCAAAATTAATATTTCTGCAGCAGCAGAAAAGTATGGCAGCAGCAGAATGGTATGGCAGCAGCAGCATAATTAATATTTCTGCAGCAGAAAGTGACAAACAGCAGCAGAACAGCAGCAGAATATCATGGCAAAATTAATATTTCAGCCATGCTTTTCTTGACCTACGAAAATTAATATTTCTGCTCAAAAATTCTGACTACATGGCATTGAATAAGAGTTCAAGTGGGCCCCACATCCAGCATATCCTAGTAAGCATCTACATCACCCAAAAAGTGCCACATTAGCATCCAAATCATCATCTTTGTCCATGTCAACACTTTTCTCTCCAAAATTAAAATTTGTAGGAATTAAATTGAGCATTTTACAATTCAAGTTCTAAAAATAATAAAATTGAGACACATTCAATCCATGAATAGTTTATACCCAATAAATTCCAAAACATAATAAAATTAGAGAATTGACAAAATTAAAGAGGCAAAAAGGACTAAAATAGGGACTAAAATAAATGGAAAAAGTATGTTATCATAACCTCAAGTCGATCTGACCTCCGATGAGTGAGCATATAGTCCTTTGCCTTCTGAAAGAACTTCATAATCCTTTTTGTTGCCTTCCAGTGAGCCATACCGGGGTTACTCTGATATCTTCTCAACATTCCTACAATGTATGCCTCTGGAAGCGTACACAATTGTGCATACATGAGACTATCCACAGCCAAAGCATATGGGATTTTCTCCATTTCCTTCATCTCAATGTCCAATTTAGGACATTGAAGTAAGCTAAATTTGTCACCTCTGGCTATAGGTGTATCACCCGATGCACAATTATTCATGCCAAAACAGCTCAAGACTTTCTCAATATATATCTTTTGAGATAAACCCAAAGTCTGTCTGGTACGATTCCTATAGATTTGAATCCCTAGAACAAAAGACGCCTCACCAAGATCCTGCATCTCAAATTTGCTAGAAAAAAAGGGTTTTGTTTCATACAACAAAAACATATCATTACTAGCTAATAGTATGTCATCGACATACAAAACTACTATTACAAACTTACTCCCACTTATCTTGAGGTATATACACTGATCAATAGAATTCTCATTGAACCTAAAAGATGAAATCACCTCATCAAATTTCTGGTACCACTGCTGGGATGCTTGTTTAAGATCATAAATGGACCTTTTCAGCTTACATACAAGGTGCTTTGAATCTTTCGATTTAAAATTCTCCGGCTGCACCATGTATATTGTTTCTTCAATGTCACCATTGAGAAACCTTGTTTTCACGTCCATTTGATGTAGCTCTAAATCATAATGAGCTATAAGTGCCATAATGACTCTAAAGGAATCCTTCATAGAAACTGGAGAGAAAGTTTCCTTAAAGTCAATGCCTTCTTTTTGGGTGAAACCCTTGGCTACAAGATGAGTTTTATATCTTTCGATATTACCACTCGAGTCCCTTTTGGTTTTAAATATCTATTTACAACCAATCGGTCTCGCACCATGTGGTAATTCTACTAAATCCCACACCACGTTGTCAGCCATGGATTTCATCTCATCCCTCATGGCATCTATCCACTTTTGAGAATTACTACATGCCATAACCTCCTTGCAAGTGACTAGATCATCTTACATGCCTATGTCAAAATCATGCTCTTGTAAGAAAATGACATAGTCGCTTGATATAACACTCTTCTTTTCTTTAGTGGATCTCTTCAAAGACACTTCTACTTGGGGTTGTGGCAATTCTTCAAGTTCACGAAAATGAATCTCTTGATCATGAATAGGAGTGATATCTATATCAACTGTGTTCTCTATGGGTTCCTCATTCACGGGTACAACCACATGAGATAATGTTACCTGATCAGATGTTCCTGTGACCATAGTAAGAATACTAGTGTATTCATCTTCAAACTCAATTTCTCTAAGTTGATCACTTCCATTATGACCAACATCCTCAATAAATTTGGCATTCCTGGTCTCAAAGAAGGACTTGGTTGAAGGATTATAAAACTTGAAACCCTTCGATCTCTCAGGATAACCCATAAAGAAGTAGCTAACAGTACTTGAGTTTAGTTTTTTCTCATTAGGCTTGTACGACCTAGCTTTAGCTGGACAACCCCAGACATACAAGTGCCTAACACTAGGCTTCTTGCCTATTCATAACTCATATAGGGTCTTTAGTACTGCTTTACTCGGTACCCTGTCAAGGATATACACCGCAGTCTTAAGAGCCTTACCCTAAAGTGACTCTGGTAGAGGAGAATGACTTATCATACTTCTCACCATGTCCTTAAGTGTACGATTGTGCCGTTCAGCTACACTATTTTAACTTGGAGTCCTCAACATGGTGTACTGTGGCACAATACTAGAATCAACCAAGAATTTGGCAAAAGGCCCTAGATGTTGTTCCCCTGATCCGTCATATCTGCCATAGAACTTACCTCCATGATCAGATTTGACTGCCTTAATTTTCTTGCCTAATTGATTTTCAACTTCAGCTTTAAAAATTTTAAACACGTCCAATGACTGAGATTTCTCATGTAACAGGTACATATACCCATATCTAGAATAGTCATGTATAAAGTTGATATTCTGTTGTCCATTCCAAGAAGGTATGGGGAATAGATCACATATATCAGGATGAATCAACTCTAGAGTCTCACTAGCTCTAGCAGCACTTGCTAACTTAACTTTCATCATTTTGCTCTTAATGCATTCAATACAAATATCCATATCTTCGATATTGGATACTTGTAAAATTCCATCTGACATAAGTATTTGCATTCTTTATTTAGAGATATGCCCCAAACACTTATGCCATAGACTAGCAAAACTTTCATCAGTTAACCTACGTTTAGTACCAATATTCACATAATGTATATTTTCAAAGCTATCAGATTTAACTCAATTTAAACAATATAGATTATCAATCAATGAACCAGAAGCAATTAATTGAAAATTTAAGAACACACTGAATATTCCATTACCAAATGAACAAGTGTACACAAATTTGTCCATATAGGAAACAAAAATTAAATTACATCTAAAAGATGATACAACAAAAGTGTTCTGTAATTATAAATAATGTTCATTCCCTAATGAAAATCTAAATACACCAATAGCTTCCACAGTAGTTCAATTGCCATTGTCCACATAGATGTATCTTTCACCATCAATTTGCCTTCGGTTAGTTACACAATCTTGCAAAGAAATACTAATGTAAGTAGTAGCACTTGAATCTACCCACCAAATATCATGGGGTACTAAAGCTAAATTAACTTCAGAACTGACAAAGTTAAAGTGCATAGCTCTTTTGTCCAACCATGTAGTAAACTTGGTGCAATCTTTTTTAAGATGTCTAGCCTTCTTGCAGAAGAAACAAGTCACACCCACATCTTGTTTCTTCTTGCCCTTTTACTGAGACGCCTCAGGTACTGCATTGTCCTTTTCATTCGACGTCTTCCTTTTAGAAGAAGAAATCTTATTATTAGAAGAGATTGCTAAGTGAGCACTCTCAACCTTGTCATGCTTAAGTCTTCCCTCCTCTTGCACACATTGAGCAATAAGCTCATTCAGTGTCCATTTTTCCTTTTGAGTATTATAGGAAATTTTGAATTGACTGAACTAAGGATGTAGAGAAATCAAAATCAAGTACACAAGTATATCATCAGACAACTCTAACTTAAGTGCCCTTAGCTTCGTGACAAGGTGAGACATCTCCATGATGTACTCCCTAATGTTTTCTTTTCCCTTATATCTCATTGAAACCAATTTAGTCAAGATAATGCTGGTTTCGACCTTTTCGGTTGGTGCGAATCGGTCTGAGATCTCTTTAAGGAAACTTTTAGTATCCTTCTCTTCCTGAATCCCACCATGAATGGACTCAAGAATGGTGTGCTGCATAATCTGTAAACTCATGTGATTTGAACGTTCCCAATTCTCAAATGCAGCCTTCTGATCAGCAGTACTACTGCTAGTCAAGTCTACTGGGAGTTCAACCATGAATGCATGGTCAAGATCCATACAACTGAACACAATCATAACATGCTCATTCCATCTTTTAAAATTAATCCCATTCAGCATAGGGATATTTTACATGTTGGCAGAAATAGCAGATACTACATACAACAGAAAACAACCAAACCAATAACATGCTCAGAATAATACTCATGTATACATCATACACAATGTATATATAGTCTTAAACATGTGAAACACAACATAACTCTATTTAATAAATTAGAGATATAATACAAAATTCACATGTTCACATAAGGTTTTAATCATTTTAGAGATGCTTAGTACATCACCACCTATTAGTTTTTGGACAGAATAAATGTATGTTGGTGGCACACTCTACACAAATATAGTTAATCAATGTAGAATTCTCACACTTACTTAACACATCCCTTCAATCAATGTAGAACTCTCACACTTACTTAACACATCCCTTCCTTTAGGCCGACACATATGAAGTAAGTTTCTTAAATAAGTCATACAATGATTAACTGACTTAAGATTGGCCAACTAAATTTCTTTGGTATATTTAACATGCACAAACTTTTACATAGTTTTCTTGTCAAAACTAAGCCAACTTTACCTAAATTAGTTACTTTGGTAACCATATAGTTTACATCAACTTAATTCTAACAAGAAAACATAAATTAAATTGATTAGAATTCATGAGAAAAATCATATGATGTGATATGCAATTTAAATTTTTTTTTTTAAATTTCAGTCAACGGTCAATGGTCAACATTTAGTTATCGCGATCCAAAATGACGGATAAACAGTAACGTCTCCCAAAATTTTTGAATTCTGGTGGTTACTGTATGGTTTCAAAATATTTTTTTTGAACAGTAACTGCACAAAAATTTCTAGAAAAACTAATGTATGAAGTTTCTTTCAAAGATTTTTCAAAAATTGCTAAATGTTTTTCAATGTTCTTGATCCAAAAAATTCCAAAATCACATCCCAAAATTATTTTCATGAATTTTGACTCAAATTTATTAAAAGGATTGATTAAAACCATTAAATTAAAGGTGAAAATCACCAAAAAAAATCCAAAATGAGATTTAATTAAGAAATCCCAATTTTTAGGGTTCATCTAAAAAAAATCTCTAATTTTCACAAATTTTCAAAATCTGATTTATTCCTTTCAAAATTTATAAAATAATATGCGAAAATAAAGTTTAATTAGGGAATTAACACAAAAGAACCTTAAAACTTACTAATTTTAACAAAATTGAAATTTTACACATATAGGGTTCTTCACAAAAATTTCAATTTATGAATCAAAATTCGACTTTGAAACAAAAAATGGTCCTTATTACTTATCAAAACCAGGCTTTAATATCAATTGTTATGATTATTTTATATAATTACAAACCAAACAGATAGATTCATATAAAACTCAAATGCAAAAAATTTCTTAAATTTGTAATCTACTATTTGTAGATCGTGATAAGTCAATTCCCTACCCGTTGTGTTATGGCGTATTTCTTCGTTTGGTGTTTAGTTAATTCCTTGTCGTTAGTTTAGTTTACTTTCAGTTAAATCTTTACATTTTCCTCTGTACAAATATAATTTGATCTAGTAAAATTGATAATTGTTGAGAGTCAATCCCTGAGAACAATAACTCTTTCTCATTACTTTACTACTTGTGCGACCCGATACACTTGTCGGGAAATAATGTATCAAGTTTTTAGCGTCGTTGCCCGGGATTGACGGTGTTTAACAATATTAAGAGTAGCTAGTAGGGTTGTAGTTTGGACTTTACTTTTTCTATGCATACTTATACTGTAAATTTTACTCTTATACTTGTTCATACTTTTGTTTTTGTTTAGATTCTCTTTCTTACACATTTCATTGGTTTATGCGAGGTATCACCGACTCAAGCTCATTAGTATTCTACTCGAATATTGAAAGGTCGGTTGGCAGAAGCCAATTACAAACTTGACACGCTAGACGAGCTTAATAAGCTTAACCTGTAACCAAGGCAGAAAACAATCAAAGCCCACCTATTCCTCGACCTATGAGAACTCTCATGGATTACAAAATCTCTTCTGTGGAGGGATGTGGTACCGGCATAGCTGAACAAACCAGGTAAAGTCTAGTTAAGGGCTATAAACTTAGCTCTCTTGGGAGGCAACCCAAGTTTCTTGCTCTTTTATCTTTTTAATTTCGCTTTTAGTTTTATTTGCAGTTTTAATTATTATTCTGTTTAGTTCTTTGTATTTATTTTCTACATTTTAATTCTGATTGCCTTTGTTGATGGTTTGTTTTTGTGCATAACTTTCCTTTTTGAACCTCGCCCCATATTGGTTTAGCTTTGAGGATAATATGTTGTTTAGGTTTGGGGGAGAAGATTTTATTGTATTAATTCCTCTTGGATGCTTAGCTACCATCTTCAATGATCTAGGGTTTGTATTAATGCTTGTCTTAGACTTAATATAGACATGCCTCTGTAATCTCTTCTGTAATTTGGGTTAAGAAGAATGTTTTTAGGTTAATACCTTTAAACTTTCTTTATATTCATAAGGAATGTCTCTGTTTTTGTTGACCATCACATGTTTGGGGATTATTCTTGATAAATTGGAATGTGCTTTACAGATTTTATGTTATTCCATTTTCAATTAAATCTTTACATGGTCATCTTGTTTAAAATTTACCTTAAATTTGATTTTTCAGAATTTCTAGATTTATTTGAGAAATTTCAAGCTTTTTAATTAAAGGTTGTCAACCCTCTCAACCTTCTTAAAACACTCTTTCAAAATCTTGAAAATTTCTATCTCTTTTTATGGCAACTTTTTGCTCAATAAGGGATTTCATTCTCTCAAAAAAAAAAGCAAAACAATTTTAATTGCATAAAATAGAAGTGTGATTTAAGTTGAGGCAGTGTAGTGTGGATTAGGCGCACAACACTTGTTCTAACCAATGAATTACATTTTCTTAACAAATAAAGGTGATGGTCAAGGTGTTGTTATGTGGTTTAGGCGCACGGGCAACTCTTTGTTCCTTAACATCATTATCTTTTCTTCTTGCATAGGTTGAAGGGAAGATGTGTGGATTAGGTGCACTATCTTCACTTCGATCACTTTTCTTAAAAGTTCTCTTGTTTGAGAAGTTTTCCTTGAAAGCCGAGTTCGTTATGAAAAAGATATTTTCTTTTAAGTTTGCGGAGAGTAATTTGAGAAAGTGAGGGTGTTTGCAATTTTTCTTTAAAAATTCTTGGAAAAGTATCATGTTCAATCTTTGGATTCTCAATTACCCAATGCCAAGTTTGGTTTTATAAAGATGACTGTGTGAAATTGATTTGATTTGGTTTAATGTTTCATATTGTTAAGCACTTCTGCTCTATCTTGAAAAATCCGTAGGCTTAGTTTAACGTAGTTTTTAGATTTATGTTTTGCTTGAGGACAAGCAGAAGTTTTGGTTTGGGGGAGTTGATGAGTCCTTTATTTTGGTTAATTTAGGGTACTTCTTTAGGGCTTTTTCCTCTCCTTGTTCCCATTTTTGTTATCCTTTTGCTTGCTTTGTCCTTTGTTTTTGGCTTACCTCTTTGTACATAGTAGTTGCTTTGTTTTATCTTGTTTTAATCTCTTTTCCCTTGCCTTTTAATGCTTTCTGTTGTATAGTCTTGTAGGCATTCTTTTCCGGTCTGCTGCAAGCTGGTGTACTGATATGATTCAGAGGCAAAGTATTGATATGATCAAGTCTGGTGGCTGGCGCTAGAAGCTTAACTCTCGGCACCTTAACTTTATGTCCAAAGCTTCAGAACGTGGCGCCTCAGGCGCCATCCCACGCTTTTCCCTTTGTTTTTGCTTGGCGCCCAGGTGCCATGCATGGCTCCTAGGCGCCCTGACTCAGACCTGCGAGTCTTCTGCTATATATAGCTCTTTTGTAGAAGTTTTTAGGATCTTTTGGCTGGAGGTGAAGAGAGCTCTATTAGGGCAAAAATGGAGGAAATGAGAGACCTCTTCTCTACTGAGTTTAAAACTTTTCTTCCTTTTTCTCCTTTCTCTAGATCATGTTTTGTTGTGTATTTGTTATGTATTTCTTCTCCTTGTTAATGTGTAACTAAACTCTAGGGTTTAGGGGATTGATGTATATTGACTTCTTTTGAAGCTTTGTTGTTGAATGCTTAAGTATAATTGCCTTTCTGATTATTGGAGTAGTTGTTATTGGTTTATTTCCTTTTACATGATTTGAAATCATTTAACTTAAATGTATTTGGGATTTGTATTAATGCTAGACATAGCTTGATATAAACATGCCCTTGTAACTTCTACAGTGAATCGGGTTAGTCTAGACATAGATAATCTTGTTTGCATGGTCTTATGAGTTCTTAAACTTAAAACTTTGAACCAAATCATTGGACTAAGACATTAGCTAATTATTTTGGCTAGGAAGATTTGCTCGCCAAGACATTGGGTTCAAATATTTTCGTGAACTCGACCAACATTAAAAAGAATTAGCGAATGTATCTAAGAATTCTTTAACAATTCAAAGATTAGTTTGTCTATGAATTAATCTGATTAAGAGTTAAGAAAGTCAATCCTCTACCCGTTGTGTTATGGTGTATTTCTTCGTTTGGTGTTTAGTTAATTCCTTGTCGTTAGTTTAGTTTACTTTCAGTTAAATCTTTACATTTTCCTCTGTCCAAATATAATTTGATCTAGTGAAATTGGTAATTGTTGAAAGTCAATCCCTAAGGACGATAACTCTTTCGCATTACTTTACTACTTGTGCAACCCGATACACTTGTCGGGAAATAACGCATCACTTTCTTCCTTACTTTTCTCTAATGGAAAAACACAAATGAACCGTATGTTCTAAAAGTGAGATCAACCCATATAACCCAGAAAACTACTACCCATATCCATCTATCCATAGGTCGACCCACTAGTCGACTCATATATTGTCCCCTTTTATAATAATACTCCATCACTGTTGTTATTTAGGGTCGAACATCTACACATTTAATATTTTTACTAACACGCCAGACCAAATAAAATATATATCAAATAGGTCCCTAAACACAAATTAATGAAGATTTTATAATGGACCTAATTAAGATAGAATTAATATATATGCCCCAAAAATATGTTGACATATATAATAATTAATATGTCAGTCCACACAAATATTTATTAGTGTTAATAGTTATTTATAAAATAAATAATAAATATATATAATATATTTATAATAAAAATAATGCCAACACTTCTTCTACTGTATAACCAAAAGAAAGGAGGAGGCAAGTTGACGAGTTGGTTCCAATTGAACAAGTTGAAAAATTTGAGACCCTTTACTCAAACTAATTAGTGGCGTGTTGGGAAAAAAGAAACCAAATCAACGCACCAATCTAACCCAACCCAATTTGTAGGTTGATTTGGGTTGAACAGGTTGGCTAATTGATTCGACCCAATGCATACTCCTAATGGCAGGAATATCAATGGCGTCTCATAGCATTAGCGTTATATAATATTTGGAGTATTCATAACAATAGAAGGATAAAGTAGGGGCCCCTTAGTTTGATTTTGTTTTGGGATGAGGTTAAGAGTTACTAGTAAGAATTCAAAGAAACCCAAATGTGTAATAATTATGTCCTTTTTGATGGGGCATGCACTAGATGGGTGAAACTTTGACCCACGTTTCAATTATAACTCTGAACTTAATTTTATGTCAATTATAACCTATATGTTTCTAATTACTTTTAATTATTCCCTTAAACTTAGCATCGTCTAAAATTTTAATGCCAGATGCTGATGTGACGTCTAATCTTGCACATGTTGGTGCTAAATCATTAACCCTAGATGTGCTAAACATCATATGTCAATTTAAAATGAACAAAATATAGTATAATTTTTTTAAACCCAAAATATGTTTTTAAAAATTATACTATATTATCTGACATTGGCACATCCAAGATAGATGACTAAATGTTGACTATGCAAGATCATATGCAACAATAGCCACTGACATTAAATAGGCATAATTGAAACTAATTAGTAATATATGGATTATAAGTGATACGAAATAAAGTTCAGAACTATACTTGAAACAAGAATCAAAGTTCATGCGTAATAGCACTTTTGCCTGCAAGTTAAAAGGATTAAAGGCATTGAAAGTCCTGTTATGCTCGAATCTATAGTTGGCCACGAATGTGTGAAGTTTTTTGCATCTAGAAATTGTCTTGAGATTATTTTACTTTGATCCATTGCTTAAAGAGTAGTTTGAGGGTTCTTCACCTTTTTTTTCCTATCTTGGATGACATATTTGTTGAGAGCTTATGACTTGAGTAGGATTGGGATCCTCTCCAATACCTAAAAGTATTAGAGAGTTTCATACTTTCACTTGGGCCGTTCGATTGAAGCCACATAAAGCCCAGATCATGCAAGAAAGCTTTTGTATTAGAAAGTCCCAATAAATAGTTTATTCATCTAAGTCCCTATCTAAGATTTTTCTTTTTATCTTTTGTTTGATCTAAAATCATATTTAACTTCATCTAGATCCCTTGTTCCAGAATATATTTTGTTTTGAATTTAAATTAACCTATGTAAACTTTTGAGTTTATTTAGTTTAGTTCTTGCTCCAATACAAAAACCCTCTTACGGGATCGGGCAGTTTGTCGCTTCAATCGAACGGCTTAGGTAAAAGTATGAGACTCTCAAATACTTTTGAAGTGTTGGAGAAGACCCCAATTCAACTTGAGTATGTTTGGTAGGTAGAAAAGTAACGAGAGAGAGAGAGAGAGAGAGAGAGAGAGAGAGAGAATGAAGTAACAAGAGAAATAATAAGAAATTGTCTAAATTACCTCCCTAAAAGACACTAACATTGTGTTTGGTACACCCTCCCTTTTGGCTTTCTGTGAAAAAAGGCACTAGGAAAGAAGGAATGCATTTTATTGACCATTTTGCTCCTATGAGTGCCTACCGTACTACCCTAATTGATCCCGTCGTAGCTTTGTGAGTTCTCTACTCGTTGCACACCGTGGTTTGCCTTGCCAGTCGCTGTCCTCCATGCTGCTTGTTGTCTATAACACCTAAGGTATTAGATAATTGGATTAAGGCTAAGTTTCACATATGTGTGCTTACGTGGATGCTTGTGTAGGATAAGAAGAGCTAAAAAGACTGGAGTGAAAAGAAGAAAAGTGATAAGTAATTCCATGAGATTGGCATAAGAGGATATCCTTGTGTAAAAAGGGGTTTAGAGAGGATAAGTTAAGGGGTGTCATGAGGATGGCGGGAGTGGAGACACAACAGTGTATAGGACACTAAGAGGGACCAAAATGAACATATATATATATATATATATATATATAGTTTTGAATTCTTAATAAAATTTGTTGTGAAATGGAAACTTGGTGTGTTACTGAGGTGTGGTTTACTGATGATTGTTTTAAAAGGAATTCCCAAAATTCTCCTGTGCCCTTAGATGAAACTTATTTCATTAAGGGACTAATTAAAAGAAATGTGGGTCCCACACCTCTTTAAGAGACACGCACATATCAACTTTTCCATTTTTTTTCTTTATTTCCTCTTGATACGTCACATGGTCCCTCTTTCTCTCGACTCTATTTTCTCTTCCTCTCCCCAGCCCTTCCTCCTCCATGGCTGAGAGCTTCATGGGTGCTTTCACCTCCTTTTCTGGCGAGCTCACCACCGAAAGTTCTCCTCCCTCACCGAATTCCCCCATCAAGGTAAGAATTAAACAATCTCCTCTCTTCTTCTTGGATTTTGCAAGAAACCCTATGTTGAAGATTTAGAGAAATCTTAAAATTAAGGCCTGAGTATTGAATGAGATTGTTGTATCTTGCCTTTAATGAGTTATAACCTAGAAACTTAATGAGATCATGGTCGAAAGCCTTGATAGAGGAAGAACAATGATTGAAATTTACTAAGGAAGAACATAGTTGAATCTTGGGTGATTTGTTTTAATCTTGAATCAATGCTTGAAATTGATCTTCTAGGAAGTTTTTGGGTGGTAGAAACAAGTAAAAGTGATCCAAAATGGTTTGGGTGAACTTTGGGAGGACTTGGGAGGCAAGAGGTTGGATTTGGGGTGCCAAATCATGCTTTGTTCAAACTTGCCCAATTCGGGGTGCCAGCCCCAAGCTGCAGGTTTGAGCATGATTAAAATTGTCATATCTCTCTCGTTTGAGCTTTGATTTTTGCAAACTTTATACCGTTGGAAAGATAATTGAGTCTAGTTTCTGATAGAGCAAGTTTCATTCAAGAATTATTTATCAATTTAAGTTTTATGATTAAAAGGGTGACTAAAGGTCAGAAATGTTTGGAAGCATGTGTGCTAGTAATTACTATTGATGAGGTTTTGAGTTGATTTTAGTATGAAATGAGCTCTTATGATCTTGAGATTTTTATGAGATGTTCCTTGGAATATGTAGATATGATCTGGAAATTTTCGTAATGTTTGGGAACCATTGCTGGGTCAAGTGTTAGAGAGATAGAACCTATCTCAAAATTTGTACTAATCTGACCAAGTTTACTTAACGCTATGTTGGATAGATTAAATGGTCGATTTTGACCTTGAAATTTTTATGGGAGAATCTCATAACATTAAAGTACATGTCCACCAAATTTCGTGAGTTTTAAAGTTGATTAAGTGGGTTAACAGCTTGTAAAACTAATACCTTTATGCTGCTAAGGCAGTCTAGGAAGCAGTAGCAAATCAACGATTTTGAAGGGATAAATGTTGTTATTCTTTCTGAAATTTTTACCTAATATTCTAGACATGTTAGGATATTGTTTACTAAAATTCATAAATTTTGGAGTTATGGATTTTACCTAGAAAATCCTGAAAGGTGAGAGTCTGAAATTTAGTCCTAACAAGATAACGTTGTCTCTTTTAAGGGATTTAAATGGAATTAAGAGGGATCACCTCTAAAGTAAATACTTTATACTTTTATGAACCTAATCATGACCTAAAACATAGTCTTCATATATTGTGTTCATTGATTCCTATCTAATGAAAATAGGGACCAAGGTTGGAATGTGGGAAAATTTCCTTTTTATATTTCTTGAAGAATTACCCTAGATCCTCTTGGAACGCCTTCTTCCCAACTTACCTTAAGGAAACAGTAGCTATAGCTTATCATTGAAGTAAACAATTAATGTGGAAGAATATTGGAGTAACCATGGAAATGATGTGTGGTTACACTAAGACTTAGCTGAGTTGTAATGAGATACATAATGTGGATGAATAGCTCTTCCTCCCTTAAGATATTGTTGATGCCAAGTGTTTAATGATTAGTCTTAAAAAGTCACTTTTCTTTTTCCAAATCCTTTTCTAGTAGTATTTTGCTAAGTTGAGAATACTACGATATGTGTGGACTAAGGGTGGCTGTATGGAACATTGACACAAGTCTAGGATATGCCATACAAGAGGGTGTTGAACCTACCTAGCTCGACTTTACTAGCTTCATACAGAGATACGTTCCTTTATGAAATGAAGAGGAACAACCTATTAATCAATAAATCACTCTATGTGTGAAGTTAAGAAGTGTTGCCATTGTATATACTTGTGATAACCACATGCAATAATACATGAATGTATGCACTTATTCGAAATTGTAAATGATTATTGTTGCTTGTTGATGAATTATCATTATTTATTATGAGTGTTTGATCCCTTTATGGGATTTTGGTCAAAGTTGTGGTTGACTGAATAGTGTGATAACTGATTATGATTTGGTCTCCTAAATTGTATGTATTTATATTTGAAAGAAACTGAGATTTCAGACACTTAGATGCCTACGGGCGGAAATATTGCCTACGGGCAGAATACACCTTTAGGATGGGGGCCAAAATACGCCTTCAGGCGGGAACATTACCTACGGGCGGGATGACGCCTTCGGGCAGGGTGCATATGAAGTCTATGAATCCCCATGGGATGTTTGCTTTGAAAAAATCCAATAGGCCCGGTGGCACATGGTCCATGAGACCTATAGGTCAGTGGAATCATATTCTTGCCCATGAGACCCGGTGGCATGTAGTCCATGAGACCTATGAACTTCCCTTAATATTTTAGCCTCAGAAGAACCATCAGAACCGGTGGCACGTGGTTCAAGAGACTTATAGGGGTTGGTGGGACAAGATTCTTGCCCATGAGGTCTGGTAACACGTGGTCCATGAAGTCTATGGTGATCCACGGTTGGCTTGAACTTGATGGTGATATTATGAATAAACACACACACACACACACACACACACACACACACACATACATAGGTGGATCATAAGGTAAAGGTTGTCATAACTGTGTGTTATGTGATGTATATATGATATTTTATAAGGGTAAATGTATACTTGTATAAATCTAATGTGAACCTTGTATAGTGATTCGTATGATTTGAGATGTTTGCTTATGTTCAGTTTATGAGTCTTGTGAAGAGATCACTTAACTATAGTAAAAGGGATTTTCAGTTAGGTAATGACCAGGTTGGAAGTCTTATCCCCCAAGACATCTTTGAAATGATGAGATCTATAGATTTGGGTGACTCGAAAGTAATATCTAGGTGAGTCTGGTTCTAAGTGAAACCTTGGGTTAGTGATCCTTTTCTTTTTCTAGGTTGATTTCTGTAGTTACATGGGGCACCTAGATCCCGCTTGTTCTGTTGTGAATGTTTTTGGCGCAGTGTTTTGGTTGAGATTTAGTAATAATCTCTAAAAGGCTTATGGTATAGGGATGGCATATCCCTAGTTACCGTTCCAATTATGTGCCTGGAAATTTGGGTCGTTACATTGTCCTTTTGTGGTCTACTTTGCTGGTGAGTGGCTGATGCCATTTTCTTGTGGATGTCTTTTTACCTTTTGCACCTTCCTTTGTGAAAGAAGTGTTTGTAAATTTTGATTTTGAAAACTGATTCAAAGGAGTTCCTGTAAATTAGTTTTACAAACTGATTCAGAGAAGTTCCTTTGAACCCTTCCAGCAAGCCTTCGTAAACCAAGTAATTAACAAGGTAAGGTGGATGGTCATGACAGTAAATTATTCCAATGACTTTTTCTATTGCTAGCCCCTAATTTTTAATTTAAATTATGAGTTTGTCTTATTTTCAATTTAAACTCTCAATATACCCCAATTTTATTGTAGTAGCATAAGGTGCACCTCATAGGGGCACCCTACATACACACTTGCGTCACGTGACACGCATCCTAGAGGTGGACATTGTGTGCTCCCATGGTGCCGGGTAGAATGACAAAGTACGAGTTAATTTTTTTTTTTTACCGTTACAAATTTACTATATATATCCATCTTGCCATCAGTAATGCACACCAAATTTGCTACTGCAACACATTCATAAACTACTTCAAGCCATTCTGGTATTTTTTTCAATCCAACTTTTATTCCTCTTCAATTTGTTGAATTTTTGTGTTAAGGAAATTAAAAAAAGGAATATTTTTATATTAATTTAATTTCTGAATTTTTTTGGTCATATTGTTATTTCTTAGATTTAAATTTTTTATTTTATGAATTTTTATTTTTTCCTAGTAATTTTATTTTATTAATTTTTATTTTTTAATTATTATATTATTGTTGTTTATTTTTCTTTTGACTTTTTCTTTTTATTTTTCTTAGTTTAAAAATTAATTTATGAATTTTTATTTTTCTTAAAAAAATATTTATGAATTTTTTATTTAGTATTATTATTTTTCTTATATATTGTTTTTTCTTAGTAATTTTATTTCATGATTTTTTATTTTTATTAATTATATATTGTTGTTTCTTATGAATTTTTTAGCTTATTTTTTAAAATTTTTCTTAGTTTCAATTTTATTTTATGAATTTTTATTTTTCTGAAAATATTTATGAATTTTTGTCTTAGTATTGTTAGTTTTCTTAGATTTATATTGTTTATTTTTCTTAATAATTTTATTTTATGAATTTTTATTTTTATTAGTTATATATTGTTGTTTCTTATGAATTTTTAATTTATTTTTTATTTTTCTTAGTTTCAAAATTAATTTATGAAATTTAATTTTTCTTAAAATATTTATGAATTTTTTTTGTCTTAGTTGTTAGCTTTCTTAGATTTATGTTGTTTATTTTTTTTAGTAATTTTATTTTATGAATTTTTATTTTTTTAGTTATATATTGTTGTTTCTTATGATTTTTTTACTTTTTTATTTTTCTTAGTTTCAAAAGTAATTTATGAATTTTTTTCTTAAAATATTTATGAAATTTTTTTTTGCTTTAGTATTGTTATTTTTATTATATATTGTGTATTTTTTTAGTAATTTAATTTTTTGAATATTTATTTTTATTAGTTATATATTTTTGTTTCTTATGATTTTTTTATTTTTCATTTTTCTATGTTTCAAAATTAATTTATGAATTTTTATTTTTCTTAAAACTCGATGATGTCGATGAATCAATTTCATTTGTGGACTAATTATCTTTTTCTCTTATATATTAGGATGAGTTGAAGAGGAGCACTCCTAATTCGTGTTTACTCGAATGAGACAATATTGAGTGACAGTTTTAATGGTGTATCATTTGAAGCCAATAACACAGTCGTGATAAAAATTAAGCGAAACATTTCTTTAGATGTTTTGAGGCAATTAATTCACCAGAAGTTGAGGCTAAGACAACATGAGAAGATATCGTAGTTTATCTTGTAGGTACAAAATTGATGGATCCTTAAGATTGGGATTTGGCATCAATTTTCTGACATTTTGTGCTATTTTACTTTTACTATGCAAAACATAAATAATTAATTTCTCAATGCATTATTACAAATCATATCAAGTAATTATTATAGTAAATAAAGATTCAACAAACAAACATAACTATTTATGTTTTCTCATTATGCATAAAAAATGCATATAAACAAATAATTATTTATGTTTTGTCTTATATATAGAATTAATTCTATCCTAATTAATTATCCAATAATAAACCTAGAACTCTTAAAATGTAATCTAATTAAAAATAATTATTTCAATCTAATAACACTTAAAATTTAATCTAATTAAAAACAACCTAATTATTTTAAAATTAATTATTTCATTCTAATAACTCTTTTAAAAATTTTAAAATTACTCTAAAAAAACAATTACTACAAGTTATACAAAATACATAACAAATTAAAAAAATTTCATATCTAAATCTATACTTAGAATTAATTTTATACTAATTAAATAATTAATTTTTCAAAAATAACCTAGAACTCAAAATAACAAATTATAAAAAAAACAACAAAAAAATAAAACAAATAATACATATCTAAAATTTAGCCTAAAGAGACCAATAATTAAAAATCACAAATTATAAACAAATAATTAAACACATATTAAAATTTAACCTACATTTAAATATCCACAAGAAAAGGGGAATCAGAAAAAAAAAAGTTTAACCTAATTATTTTAAAACTAATTATTTCAAAATATAAACATTTCAATCTACACTTTCAAAAGTTTTCAAATTACTCTAACAAAATTATTACTAAAATTTATATAAAATACACAACAAGTTAAAAAAAAATTACAGTGTTGGTCTAAAAAAAAAATCAAAGCAAAAGAAAAAATACTCGTGGGGTTGAAAATACTCATGTGCGGACTTACCTTAAGTGGCAAATGAAAGGGAAAGGAGTAACAAAAATGGAAGTCTTGGCCGAATCTATTTGCAGCAAGCGACACGACTCAGGGAAGAAGAAAAAATGCAAATTGGTGAAAATGAGATTTGGGACCATGATTTCAAGACAAAGGGAAGAAGGGATAAGCGGGGACACAAGTTGACCTGTAATTGGTCATTTAAGATTATGGTATGTGTCTCGCTATTGTGGAGGCCGTGCAAGCACAGAATGCGCACCCCATAGATGCGCATTGTGTGCATGTAAAACACACCTCTGAAAGGTGTATTACGTGTATCAAAAGTGCGTTTTGTGGTGCTACAGGAAAAATGGGGTAAATGCGAAATTTAAATTGAAAATGGGACAGGTGCAAAATTTGAATTAAAAACAAGGTTATTATAGGAAAAAAGTCTTATTCCAATTCTTTCAAGTATATTCAAATTATGATTTTAAAAGTAATTTAATAAATTTATACCCACATATATCTTACTTTCTTTTATTCTCTCTCATCCTATACTATATACATTTTTTTCTTTCCAAATTTTTTTCATTTCTTCCAAATCAAACACGCTCTAAATTTTTTTTAAAAAAAAAAGTTAAAATATTTTATTCTCATTCCCTTTCTCTTTCATTTTTTTCCTCCGTTAAACACACCATTAATATTTGGATTTATGACTGGGTCCATAGAGAAGACAACAGTGCAGCTCATGCTCTGGCTCATTTTGGTAAGAGTGAATAGGTTTGATATGTGCTGCCATAATTCCTTCGTGCGTTGTAAATGCTTTGTACATTGATTTAAATCAACAAGAGCAGTTTGTGTTTAGCAAGAAAAAAAAAAGTAGAAGAGATTTGTAATAAAAAAAGGTATAAAAATATTTATTAATTTATTATATTATATTTTTTAATTATAAATTATATGTTTTAATTATAAAATTAAAAAATATATTCTTAATTACTTTCTTTCAACCTAACCCTAATTCAATTACAGTCAGTCAGGCTAATAAATTTTAACCAATATCTCCATTAGTTTAATAATTGGTTTAGTCTTAAAAACATTGGCCTTAAACCCTTATCCGCACATAGCTTAATACTTAAAATAAGAATGGCAATGAGTCACTACTCGTTCATTTTTTTCACTATCCGTATATGCATGTGTCCAAAATAACCAACACCTGCACCTTGTACTAATCCAAAAAAATTGCTTTTTATTCATACTTAAAATATTCCATATGCAAAACATTCAAAGTACACTGTTAAAATGAATTTTGGCTCACAAACTTAGATTTTAAAATTTAAATTTGTTTAAAAATAGGCTAACTCACTTTTTAAAAAAATTTTAAAATTTTAATATAATAATATTATATTATTTAGTATATGAATTACTTTATTTTATCATATTTTTATATTTTATAATATTATATTCAATAATTATAATAAATTTAGATATAGAAACTTTTGTCATTTTTACAAATAAATATAAATTTTTAAATTTAAATATAATATAATTAATTAAAAAAATATATTATGTTTGAATTTAGAGTTTAAGATTTAAAAAGTAAATATAGAAATTTGACCCTTTCTTAACGACAGACCGTATTGTTTTCATTTATGTCATATTTATATTTGGGTGTATTTCCTTTTGTCCTTGCGTCATCTTCAATTTGCTGGAGATTGCTGAAAGCCTCCAAGCAAACAGCTCCTACATTGTGGTGTATCAAACTATGTCTATTATTTTCTAATCTATCTACTTCCCTCTTTTATCAAAAAAAATATAAAGTTATTAATTATATAAAAATATTAAAGAAGTAATATTTTACATGTATAAATTATATTTTAATATAAAATTATTAAATTTTTTACTAAATAATTTTAATATTATATAATCTAAATATAAAAAAAAGCTTGGCCGCAAGCTAACATAAATAAGCTTGAACATGAGATTCTAGGTCCGTCTAAAAACGAACAGAACTCTTTTTCGACCAGCCTATTTTAACAATGCTATTTCAAAGTATTTGAAATGTCTATAAAAAAAAGTGCTATATTGAATAGTCTAAATTAGTTATTAAATAGCCACGTACTTAAATGGGTTAATTCGTGAGCCATTCTTATTTATTATTTATTCTTTAATATTAAAATAATATAAATTTAAATTTTTTAATAAAAAGTTTAACATTTTTTATTAGAATAATATTTATATATGTTAAATATTATTTCTTTAATATTTTTAAATAATCGATAGTTTTAATTTTTTATATATATGTTTTAAATTAACTATATTATACTTAAATTTAAAAATTCTATTTTATTTATAAAAAAATTACAAATATTTTTACATCAAAATTTACTATATTCATTGAATACAAAATTTATAAAATATAAAAATATGATAAAATAAAATTATTTATATTAAATAATGTATGTTTCTAAAAAATAAAAAAAATTTTAAGAAAAGAGTCTAGCCTTTTTATGTTTTTTTTAAATAAATTTAAACTACTTAACTTAAGATTGTCTATTATAAATAGTTTCAGTCTGATTTGCAAGCTTTCTTCGTCAATACTATATCTATCAAACAAAATTTTTAAATTTATTATATATATATATATATATGTTATATAAATAATATATTATATATTAAATAAATAATTTTCAGTGTCCTATTCATTCATTTATATTGAAACGATATACAATATTTGATGCAAACATTCGAATTTGCTTAATATTGGATGAGTATTTAGTTTTTACTACCTTTTTCCATAGTTTTTTTTTTTGATGAATACTACGTGATATTTCAAATATCTATAACTATTGACTCAAAACTTTTGAGGTAAGAATATTTTACGTCATCATCGGATGAGATCAGAATCGTTTATTACACGTGACCAAGTAGTATATTTTTAAGGCTATTTTTTTTTTCATAAACTTACACCGTCCAATCACATAAAACAATCTCACATTATGAGTTTAGAATCAGAAGATCCGGCCCATAACTATTGTGAATTTGTGACTTAACTTCCAAATTCCAATCCACCCATTTACCCGACCCGTTTACCATTTGAAGTGAAGTTCCATTTCCATGACCATCGTCTTGCAGTTCGCTGATGGCTACACAGACATAAGCTACGTTGAGAAAACAACCATTCCCAACACACTGCTCGTTCACGCCCCAAAATCCCTAAGCAGAGAGCCCATTCGTTGTCATTCCCATGGACGAAACCCTAACCCTAGCACCACCAGAGTCTTCCGAAGCACCAGCTTCTGCTGCTATAGCTGATGCTGAAGACGAAGGGAATATGAACAGCAAGGACGAATCCATGCGTGATGTAGCTGAAAACCCCACTAGTTCCGATTCTGATTCTGACGACGACGCTTCTGATTCTCAGTCCGATTCCGATGACGAAGCTCAGCAGAATCTCCAACTCCAAGCCCTCGAGAGTGAGCTGGCTGCTAACCCCTCTAACTACGATGCTCATGTGCAAGTAAGCTCTTCTGTTCATACTTCTGATACATTCCATTAGGCTGCTGAGTAAACGAGTTGAATATGATGTACAAAGGGAAAATCAATGCTGGGTTACATTTATCGATTCTCGTTCTGGCACTTGGGCTGTTGCTGCTGAGAAATTGTTTATTCTTGTGTTTTTATCAATGTTGGAGCAGTGAATTCATCCGTAGCGAAGGGTAGAACTAGTATGCATGCAATTCAAATTTTTGATGCTTAGTTGCTTTGAGTATTGAAAAGATAGTGGCATTTGAATTTTGAATGCGTCCATGTAAAACCTATTAGAGGGTAATTGTAAGTTAGAGATAGATTGCCTTTCTCTACATGATATCCTGTCTGCTGTGAGTTGTGGGCTTAGCATGAGTGCTTGACTGAAAGTTGCAAAATTTTATTTTTTTCTCCCTTTCCGCCTCTCTTTGATTGATTTACGAGTTTTAATCTTATTTTATTTTGTAACGTCTTGTTTTTTTTTTCCCATTTTAAGAGAAAAGGTTCTAAGTTTGTTTTTAAGCTTTTACAGCTCATGTTTATTGCCTTGGGTTGTTAATGGTGCTTTTCAGTATATAAAACTACTGAGGAGAATGGGCGACATTGAAAAGCTGAGAAAAGCAAGGGAAACTATGAGTGAACTGTTTCCATTGAGCCCCGCAATGTGGCAGGAGTGGACCAAAGATGAAGCTTCTCTTGATACTGGGTATTTTTCTTAGCTGGTGGTTGACAGAGTTTTTTGCTGTTGTTTTTTTTTTGGGGGGAGGGGGGGATTTTTTTGTTTCCCCCTGATTTTCTCCAATCTAGGGTTGTATAATTAGTATACTGTCTGATGCTACTAAAATAATTTGTTCTTGTGCTAATTCTTTACTATTCTTTTCTCTTGCTCCATGCAGACCTGATGCTTTCTCCAGAATTCTGAAGCTTTACGACTGTGGGGTGTCTGATTATCTGGTTGGTTACATATTTTAATTTATGCTAATTATAATTTGTGTATGAGTATTTTGCTTGTTTTTTCTCCATTTGTTACATGAAAAGAGTGTATATCTCAAGTGTCCCTTTTCATTGTTCCTTTTCTTCACTAGTTAAGCTGTCACAGAAATTAATTCTCTCACTTTGACATGAAAAAATTTCAGTTTCTTAATTAGATGAAGTGTAGCAGCTAGACCTGGCATCTTAATTTATTGACTCAGAATGTTTATAAAAATAAAGCAGAAGCCTCCTTTTTAAAGTGTAACTCTTTACTATAATACTTATGAGTGAATTTTTATTTTCACATTTGTGATAAAAGAAAACTATTACTTCAAAAATTGACACAATGTGCATTACTCTTTACTGCAGTCTGTCTCTCTCTGGTGCAATTACATTAATTATGTCCAAGAGTTTGATCCATTAGTACGCCAATGTTCACCTACTGGTATTTCCAAGGCAAGGGACCTCTTTGAGCGTGCTCTTACTGCAGCTGGTTTACATGTTTCAGAAGGCAATAAAATATGGGAAGCATATAGGGAATTCGAGCAGGCTATACTTCTTACCATTGATGAGGCTGATATACAGGTTGGGACATTTTCTTTAATTTTATTAGTATTTTTTTTTTTTGGATAGTGAAAGAAGAAAATTTATTAGAGAAGAAAGGGAAGTACGGAAGGATAAGAAAAAACAAAATAAAGATGAGGATAAGAGATCCTCCTAGGGGGGAACAAAACTCAGACAAAAAGCAACCCAAAAGCCCAACAAAGGGGCTAATATAACAAACTAACAATGCCCTCCAATCGCTGTGAACATCTACAATGGGCACTCCCTAAAAAAACCCATTAGCTGAGACGCAAAGTGAAGCGAAAAAACATGTCCTATCAAAGCATTTGAGAAGTGAGGAAACATTGCTTAAACACTCTGGCATTCCTTTCAATCTAACGACACCACGCAACTGCGAACGTAGCTCGCTTTCCAAAAAACCTTATTCTCCTTCCTTCTTCTAAACCCCTAAAATTTGTGGAAAAGAGACCTCTAAGATCAACCAGACACACCCAACTCTCCTGAAAGAGCTCAAATAACCTATTCTACGTAGCCCAGGCCACTTCACAATGTTGAAAAGATGGTTGTTTGTCTCCGAATTCCTAAAACACAATACACAAATATTAGGGGATAGAACCTTAGTAGGACGCCTAGTTTGAAGCTAATTGTTTGTATTAATTCTATTGAGTACCACTGTTCAAACAAAAACCTTTACTTTTGAAAGCCTTCACCGTCACTTTTTAATTTTATTAGTATATATATAGTCTATCCTGATGGTGTTATCCAACTTGACAATTTTAGTTGCCCTTATTAGTTTTATTAGTTTCATGGGCCAATATAAAGGATTTATCATGTAATAGCCATGCATACACACGTTTTTAAGTATTTACCTATTGACATCATCTACCTAAGGTTGTATGTTGAATTCATGGCAGGTGGTGTAAATTTCCTTTGCAATATTACTTTCATGTGAATCCTACCAATTGCTTTTAGAATTAGGCTAAAGTGGAGAATATCCTTAGATTGATTCTTCAAAGACAGACAAAAGAAAAAAAAAATATTGAAGATGATACGTATGGGTAGGTCTACTAGTAGAATTGGATATATATTTTACATGTTTGGTCCTAGTTCATTGTGGTAATTGGAGAATATTTTTGGCATTTCCCAAAAATAGTTTAGCGTAGCTGGTTAAATGTAGCATGTTCAATCACAGTGTGCTTCACATCTACATGTAAGAGTTACTTCTCACGTTGCAGGCAAAAGAAAAACAGGTACAACGAATTCGAAGTTTATTCCATCGGCAATTGTCTATTCCCCTTGCTGGTATGAGTTCAACATTTATGGCCTACAAGGCTTGGGAGGTGGAGCAAGGTAATCTTGATGATGTTGAATCTAGTGATTTAGGGGGGATTTATCCCCATGTTGCCTCAGCATACCAGAAGGCATTGGACATGTACAATGCTCGTGTTCATCTTGAAGAACAAATTTCTAGCCAGGAAATTTCTGATACAGAAAGACTACAAAACTACATTGTATGTCCAATATTACTATAGTAATATTATTTTTTGTGTAGGCTGGGAGCTTATCTAGTTATTATTCTTCAGCATGTGTAACTTCTTTTAATTCAAAGTTTTATTGTATGGCAGAACTATGTGAAATTTGAACAGTCATCTGGGACACCAGCCAGAGTTCAAGTTCTATATGAGCGAGCTATTACGGACTTCCCTATATCATCTGATCTCTGGCTTGATTATACTCGCTACTTGGACAAAACCTTAAAGGTTTTACCTCTTCGTTTGTTCTTGCATTTGTCATTGAGGTCATATGTGCAATCCCACCTCATACTGTATTTTCCCCCTTTTTCCCCCCTTTCTCCAGGTTGGTAATATTGTAATTGACGTTTATTCCAGAGCCACTAAGAACTGTCCTTGGGTTGGAGAACTTTGGGTTCGGTATCTGCTTTCCTTAGAGCGTGGTCGTGCTTATGAGAAAGACATAGCTGCAGTAAGTGTTGGACATTCCTCACATTTAGAGCATTAATTTTTCTATCGGAGTGAAGATTGAGTATTCAAAAATTCAATTAATGTGTGTTGATTAATGAGTTATTGTCACTTTTGGTTTAAAGACAAGCAAGTTCTTGGTGAGAAAAGTCACTTTTCTGTCTGATACTTCCACAGTGATTTGGCTATTAGTTATTTTATCACAAAAGAAAGAAAAGTAAATTAGTGTTCTAGTCCCTAATTGATCATTTTTTGTTCAGTTTGGTCTTTCAAAATAAGGTCTCTCAATTTAATTATGATTATAATTGCTCTCTTTTCAATTTGGCTCTCCAAAGATAAAGCATCTCAATTAGTACTCACGTTTTATTCCTAATTATTATGGTCCCTTCCAAAAGGACTTTTTGGGCTTCTAAATACAAAAATGATGTTTTTTTTTTGGGAGTTGAAGACATTTGAGTAAGGCCATATTTTAATTAGCAGTTTTGTGAAATCCCCTTTTTGCCTAAAGAAAGGACCACTTTGATTGGAGAAAAATGTTTGGGGGACTAGAATAAGAGGCTTTATCTTTAACGGACCAAACTAAGAGGAGTGATCTTTCAAGGACTAAATTGCGAGACTTTATCTTTGGAGGACCAAATTGAGAAGAGTAATCTTTTAGGGACTAAATTATCAATTGCTTAAGAAAGAAATATTCTAAGGTAGATTATAGGTCAAAACACAATCATGGGCTTTTGTTATAAAATAATTACTTGACATGGTGGGCAGTTAGAATAAGTAATAATGGCAATTGCTGTTTGAGTTGGCATAGACCTATGTGAATATTCTCAGAATCTCAGTTGTGCCTCAAAAGCTTTTAACAAGAAAAAGCAAGATGATGTGTTAGAATAGCACTTTTCTGGATATCTTGTATCATCATTTTACAAGGCTTTCTAGTCTTGAGTGTAGGGTATGCATCTTGGATTCCTATTTGCGCATTAGACAGTTAAATTTTTTTTTTTCAAATCAATCAGTGGAGAACAACATTGGTGCTTGGGAGAACAATAGAAGTTATTTTTCTGGGAAATGTTTAGTTTATTAATTTGTATGAGCCCCTTTTTGTCTGCACATTATTAGTGTGTGCATAATGCCTTGTGCTACACACTCTAAGTGTGTATGTAATGGAATCTTATTCTAGCACAATACTCATCCTGTTATATATGAACAAAAATATGCCCTAGTAATATGATTTTTCTTCCTTAGGTGTGGCAAAGTTTCCATCCTTTCTTAGAACAGTGATCTGAGATGTACTAAAAAAAAAAACTTCTTGGGTATAAGCTTTACTATTAATTGAGTTGAACTTACTTTACATCTGAATTGGATTATGCTTTTTGTGAAGGTTGATAGGATACTAGTGTTGGTTATAGTTTGGTTATAGTTTGTTATACGGTTAAAGGGTAATTAGGATATTATTAGAGGGTGAGTCTCTTATAAATGGGAGAGTTGGAGTGTGAAAAGGGAGGAGAAAAGGATAATAGTTGATTGTGTGTAGGAGCTTTACTCTGTGGGGTGTCTTTGACTCTAGGAGACTTAGTCTTTGTGTAATTTTTTCTTTTTCTTGCTGCCTTTCTTTCTATTCATCTTTTATTGTGAATAAAATCTTAGTCTTTTCTTTAATTTAAGTCTTGGGTTCTCATCAAAGGTGGAGTTTTTCATATTTTGAGTTATTAAGGAAAAATTGTCATTGATTTCAGGTCTTTGAGAAATCCCTGCAATGTACCTTTTCAACCCTTGATGAGGTATGAACAACATTCTGTTTAGTTTGTCTTCAGTCTGCATCATTCTCTATATTCCTTGTAATGTTATCATGATTTTACCACCTTTTACCTCTTAAATTTCACAATTCTCTTGTTATGAATATTTAAACAGTTTAATATACTTGTTTCAGTATCTTGATTTATTTCTCACTCGGGTAGATGGCTTAAGGCGAAGAATGGCATCCTCTAGTGAAGAGGATTTGTTAGAATACAAAACAATAAGGGATACCTTTCAGGTTTGTCATTTTGGCTTTTTCCTTTATATATATATATATATGTATAATTTTCATATCCATAGTTCAAATCATGTACATGATCTGATTCTGTATTCTTACACAATGGGAATTTGGTTGCTGCTTTAAAAATATTTAAATAAAGCTGAGATAACATGTAAGGTAAAAGTGTTATATTGGTTGCTAAGTTATTGATTATCGTCCTTTTAACCCATGTAACATTGTCATTAGCCGACTTTCTTGCCCATCAAAGTCAATAACTGCAGAAATGGATTTGAAATGAGAATAATCCTAACATTATTATTATTAATATTGTTGTTGTTGTTGTTTTATTCTCGAATTATTGTTACATGTCTTGCATTTTTATTAAAACAATTTTGAAAACAAAGAGTGAACACAACACAGATTGCTAAGAATAGGGTCTGGCTTTAAGGTGTAGAAGAATTGTATCTTTGGAAAATGAATGTTTACAGACTTTAGTAATTTGCAATTATCACCAGCTCAGTACCCATTCTGGTGTAAACAGTGTTTTTATTTATTTATTTTTTTTAAAAAACTTGATGCCTCAAGTCATGATGGAGGCATTGCTAGTTTCAAGTATTGTTAAATGGGCCTGAATGGCTGGCCCGTTTAGGCCCATTGGCTTCTTCCTGAAGATCAAGAGCGCTCTTGGTCCGCGGGCTACTCTTTTTTTTTTTGAATTTTATATTAAAATAATACAATTTTAAAAAAAAATTTAGTATAAAAAATAGAATTTATAATTACTTTAATATTTTTAAATAACCAATAACTTTAATTTTTCATATTTTCTTTCAAAATTAAATATATTATATTTAAATTAGAAATTTTATATTTATTTTAAAAAAATTACAAAAGTTTTTATAGCCAAATTCACTATATTTATTGAATATAAGGTTATAAAATATAGAAATGTGATAAAGTAGAATTATTTATACTAAATAATATATGTTCTCTAAAAAAAAAACTTGAAAAAAAAGAGGGTCATCTTGCGGGCTTAGCCCATTTAGGCCCATTTAAATGGGCATATTTTTCTCAGCTCAAGACCGCTTATTTACGGCGTCTCGGGCTGGCTTGCAGGCCAGTACTACTAGTTTCTGAACAAATGAGATTCTTTTGGAGACCAAATTACTAAGACCCAGAGCCCCTTCTTTTTTTGGTTGAGACCTGAGCTTTCTAAAATTCTACTTAAATGTAGTCCTCTGTTCCTTCAGGAAAGCGATCTTCTAAAATTTTGCTACGTCACGTTCTTTCATGAGGTAGGAGATCGCTTTCCTGAAGGAACATGAGCAATCAAGATTTAATTGCTACTATTATAAACTCATTGATATTCTTCCTTTTGTCTCTAGAGCCATCTCCCACTCAAAATACGTACAGAAAATAGTAACTTGATGTAAGAACTTAAGAGCATATTCACTGGTTATTTTAATAATCTATTCCCATTATTTCTTGGATGACATTCATTCATACTCATCTTGCTTTAAAGCTCAATACTCATGTTACAGTTGCATTCCTCAAGGAAGTGAGAATAGGGTTTTTCACCAGCTAATAAACTCATGTACTGTTGTGAATTAAATAGAATTTGTTCTTGAGTATTATATGGTAAGGGAATCTTGTTTTTACAAGGCCTATATCTGAACTATATGTCGCTTTCAGCATGCCTCGGATTACCTGTCACCACAGTTGAAGAATACAGAGGGTTTGCTGCGTTTACATGCCTATTGGGCCCATTTAGAGATGAAACTTGGACAAGATATAACTGCAGCTCGTGGAGTATGGGAGAGTTTTCTTAAGATCTGGTTTGATTACATCTATTTAAACCATTTGCCTTAAATCTGTTTAATTTATCAATTTTTTTAATGGCCTTATGACTAAGTTGTGATTTTCTCTCTTTTGTGAAGTGGTTCAATGTTGGAGGCCTGGAATGGTTATGTCGCAATGGAAATTCAATATGATCACGTAAATGAAGCTAGGTCCATATATAAGAGATGCTATAGTAAAAGGTTTCCTGGGACTGGCTCAGAGGTATAATAAATTTTCTCATTTTCTCAAACACATTTTAACACTTAAATTTTGATTGGTATAATTAGTTGTTTTCAAGATGCATTTGTAGAGGTTAAAGTAATCATTGACCTCAGCTAAAAGCTTACCTGGATGGGCTTTACTATGTGAAGAATGTAGAAAATAGAAGATACAAATTAGTTGCATCAGACAACTCATAAAGCTTCTCACCAGCTAAATTTTTCAGGCACATATTTCCTCTCAAAGTGAAAAAAAATTATCCTTAAAATAGGCTTTTGTTGATATTGTCCAATTTGACTTTCATTTGGCCTTCTGAAGATCATAATGAAGCCTGGTTAAATGGGGAAAACAATAAGACCCAGTTGGTCTCAATATGGAAGTCTTAGTAATTTCCTTTTTCCTTAAAGTTCACGACAAAAACTACTGAAATTAAATCATTCATTTCCTGTGCCAAGAGATGTAAAACTCAGTAAACCTAGCCAGTCTTCAAGGCTTTTTCTATCCCCCCTTTTTTTTGGGGGTTTAAATGATGATAGGTGTGCTTGATGTTCTACTTCTATGTAGACATTATGTTGGGGCTCTATTACTCGCTATGTAATACTGTTTGGATTAGATGATACCTTCCCTTCCTAAAAAACAGAATCATTCAGGACATATGCCGTTCATGGTTACGCTTTGAGAGGGAATTTGGCACCTTGGAAGATTATGATCATGCCTTACAAAAGGTACGTTCTTTCTTCAGCTTCAGTGTCCCTGTTATTGATCAGTCCGTACAAAATTGTTATGGGCTTTCTTATTACAAGTGTTATTCATTGTTCAAAGCTAAAGTGGATATATAAATACCGCAATGAAAAAGTCATTGAGTTAGCCACAGTCGTGGAATGTTCTAGGTGATTGTGAATCATTCGACAGACTGGTGGCCCTCTCAGTAATATTACCCTCTTGGGGTCTCATTACCATAGTTTTCTTCATTTGAAATGTTTAATGTTACTCATGCCAGATACCATCCTTATGTTGCCATTCAAAGTGGTTTAAAATGTACTGGTTGCCCTACTGTATAAAATTGTTTATAGTTGGATTGGCAGACTGGTGGCCCTATCAGTAATATTACCCTCTTGGGGTCTCGTTACCATACAACAACAACAACAACAAAGCCTTATTCCAGTAGATGGGGTCGGCTACATGAATTGCACGACGTCATTGAACTCTATCAATGACCAACTCTTTAGGTATCTTGTTTACCAGAAGATTAGTCTTCTTCATTTTTTTTTTTTTCACCGGATTCCAAATCATCTACTCAACTTTCCTTACTAGCGCTTTCAACGGTCTTCTTTGAACATGTCCAAATCACCTTAAACGGTTTTCAACCATTTTTTCTTCAATGTCCAACTCTACTTCGTATATGATCGTTACGGATCATATCTCTTCTTGTATATCTACACATCCATCATAACATCCTCATCTCCGTTACCCTAATTTTTTGTTCTTGTTGTCCTTTCATTTCCCAACATTCACTCTTGTATAAAATTGCAGGTCTTATAGTAGTAAGATAAAACTTTCCTTTGAGCTTATCAAGTACTTTTCGATCACAAACAACTCCTGATGCCAATCACCATTTCAACCACCCAGGTTGTATTCTATGTGCCACATCTCCAATAATTTCACCATCATCTTGTATAACTGATCCCAGATACCTAAACTTTGACACTTGTGATACAACCTGATCATCAATTTTAACCTCCAACTCGTTTCTAGCCTGTCGCTTGTTAAACTTACAATACGTATATTCTGTTTTACTCATACTCAGATGAAAACCCTTTGATTTCAAAGTAGCTCTCCATAACTCGAATTTAAAATTTATCTCTTTCCTTGATTCTTCCATGAGAACAATATTATCTACAAAAAGCATGCATTTGGGGATTTTTCCTTGGATGTGTCTTGTCAGAACGTCTAAAACCAAGTCAAACAAATAAGGGTTCAAAGATGATCCCTGATGCAGGCCAATCTTAATAGGAAAGTCTCTTGTCTCCTCTCCAGACGTTATTACACTAGTTGTAACCCCCTCATACATATCCTTTATAGCTCTAATATACGCAACTCATATACCTTTCTTTTCCAAGGTTTTCCATAGCACCTCTTTTGGTACACGATTATAAGCTTTTTCCAAATCAATAAATGCTATGTGCAAATCTTTTTGTTTACTCCGATACCTTTCCATCAATCCTCTTAGTAGATAAATAGCTTTTATAGTAGATCGTCTTGGCATGAATCTAAATTGATTTTCAAAAATACTCGTCTCAATTCTTAACCTACATTCAATCACTTTTCCTATAATTTCAGAGTGTGGCTTATAAGCTTAATCCCTCGGTAGTTTTTGCAGTTCTGGATGTCTCCTTTATTTTTGTATATAGGCACTAAAGTGTTTCTTCTCCATTTCTCAGGCATTTTCTTGGACCTTAAAATCTCATTAACGAGTTTAGTTAGCCAGATAGTACCCTCCTCCCCTAAACACTTCCAAACTTCAATAGGAATACTATCAGGACCAACAGCTTTACCATTATCTATTTTTCTAAGAGCTTCCTTGATCTTATCAATCTTAATCCTGTGATAATATGCCAAATTTTGTTCTCTCTCCAGGGTAGTTAAATCTTTCATAGCACTAGCCGACCCTGCTCCGTCATTAAAGAGTTTGTAAAAGTGACATTGCCATTTGTTTTTAATATCTCCATCTGTAACCAAAACTTTTCCTTCTTCATCCTTAACACATCTTACTTCATCTAGATCTCTAGATTTTCTTTTTCTAGCTTTTGCAATCTTGTAAATATTTTGTTTCCCATTTTTCGTTCCTAAGTCCTTGTAAAACTCTTAAAACGCATTAGATCGTGCTTCACTTACTGCTTTTTTAGTCTCCTTATTAGCCTTCCGATACCTTTCTCAATTTTCTGTGTTATTGCATAGTTTTCTATTTTGGGGTCTCGTTACCATAGTTTTCTTAATTTGACATGCTTAATGTTACTCATTGCCAGATACCATCCTTATGTTGCCATTCAAAGTGGTTTAAAATGTACTGGTTGCCCTACTGTATAAAATTGTTAATAGTTGGATTGGCAGACTGGTGGCCTTATTAGTAATATTACCCTCTTGGGGTCTCGTTACCATAGTTTTCTTAATTTGACATGCTTAATGTTAGTCATCGCTGGATACCATCCTTATGTTGCCATTCAAAGCGGTTTAAAATGTACTGGTTGCCCTACTGTATAAAATTGTTTATAGTTGGATTGGCAGAATAGCTATTAGCACTAACATTTTTGGTTGGGACTGCCATTCTTTAGATTAGCCCTCGATTGGAAGAGCTGCAGTTATATAGGATACAACAAGAATCCAAGTCAACAGAGGAGAAAGAAAATTATCCTAAAAGAAGTGCTCGTGACAAGAGAAAGCTGGAGTCAGACATAAATGATGATCAGTCTCCAGCAAAGCGATGGAGAGAAGCTGGTAGAAACCCTAAGAAAGTTCCCGAGGAAAAAAAAGATCAAGCACAGAAATTGCCGCAGGTGACAAAAGTGGAAGAGGTCAAAAATGAGGAGATTAACAAATCTGATAACATAACTAAACAATCTACATCTGGAAAAAGCAGAGTCTACACTGACCAGTGCACTGTCTTTATATCAAACCTTAACCCTACGGTAGATTATACTCCACCTCCCTGCCCTCTTTGGTTTTGTGTGTCACAAACTGATGAGTGGTGCTATTGCAGGCAAATTATGAGCACATTCGTAATTTCTTTAATGATGTCGGTGGAGTTGTTGCTATTCGTATTCTACATGACAAGTTCACTGGAAAATCAAGGGTATCACTGACTTACTCTTTTATTTTATGCATAAATATATTGAAAGTCAAAACCATTCCGCGGCTAAAACTATTAACAGTTAGTCTTGGGGTGAAATGATTTATGACAAATATAAACTAGTTGGTTGACTGAAAAATTTAACGCCTGAAGTTTGACATCAAAACCTTGTATGGGTCATTGCCTTTGCGGAGGAAAGTACATACAGGCACTTGTCAGTGTCTTAGGCAGTTCTAAGAGTACATTGTCATACATTTAAAATTAACGATAAACCATACTGCATAAATGTTTATGTAAGCAAGGGAACAGACCTTGTTACATTATGGCAGTGATTGTTTTACATTCTTCCACTCTCCAGCTTTGAGCATTAAAGTATAAAGGTTTCATATTGGTAAAGGGACTGGCATATGTGGATTTTTCGGATGAAGAGCATCTTGCTGCAGCAGTTGCTAAGAACAAGCAAAGGTTACTTGGGAAGAATCTGAGTATTGCTCGGTCTGATCCAAAGCGAGGCAGAAAGGAACCTTCTGGTCAGAGAAACTTGAAAGACAATAGTAAGTGGACTTATCTAGTATCTTGTTCAAATTATATATATATGTATATATATAGGCAGTTGCTGTTGAGTAATTTCAGTTATGTGATTAATTATGGTGCCAGAGAAAATGTGTAGCTTTGAAATATGAAAGTTGAAACGTTCTACTTGGACTGTAATTAGTTTGGGTTGAGTCTTTATGATCAAGCTTATTATTTTATGCTATATTCCCCAGCTATAATTACTTATCTGGTTTATTCAATTACAGTCTTAATATCTGCCCCCTTATTAATGTGTACTTAGGTTCCATAATTCTTCCTCAATTTTGCAGCACTTGCCACTGATCGGTCTGATCAAAGAGATTCTGTATCCAAAGAACTCGACGATAACTCAAAGGGAGGTACGAAAGAAACCAAGTCTTCTACTAGAAGGCCTGGAGGTGACAACATCCAGATCAAGGGGAAGAACACTTTTGCAGTGCCCAGAAATGTCAGACCACTTGGTTGGACTTCGAATAAGCCAAAAACTGAAGAGGATGAAAGGCCCAAATCCAACGATGAATTCAGAAATATGTTCATTAAAAAGGAATAGGTTTTTGTTCCCTGAATATGCCAGTTATGTTATAAATGCTTTTGGGAAATATGAGTTGTCTTTCTTGATGTATATTTTCAGCGTTGTTCCATTGTAAACTAGTCTAATTGGTCTTCATGATTTACCTTTTGGGACGTTTGTATCTGTAATTGATTTCTGGAATGTTATTACGGCTCTGTAAAATACGTTTTGAAAATTTTACACTACGCCCACTGTGTCTAAGGGAGTTTTATGGGAGGGATGTGAACTATTTGAATTAAGTTATTTGGTGTGAAGCTGGGGCAATACGTCAAAAAAGAGAAATAACTGCCATTCTTTGCCTTCTCAAAATTAAATAATTATCTTCTTTTTTTCCACCTTGGTGTGTATGGATGGAGTTTGTGCAAAAGCAAGTCAATGTTTTACAAACAAGTTTAAAAAAATATATATATGTAAAAATATACTTAAGTCTTCTATAGTTACACAATAATAATTTTAGTTCTTATATTTTAAAAACAATGAATTTAGTCATTTTAATTTTTAAAATTATAAAAAGTGATCTTTGGGGCTAGTCAACAGCTTATTATGTTTACTAATTGTTATGCTTTTGTCATTATTTAAAGCCACATCAGCACCATGTGTCAAATTAATATACTGATGTTGTGTCATGTGGTCTTATTATTTTTTCCTCTCTTTTCTTCATTTCCAGTTGTCTTCTCATCAGTATGTGTGGTTGGTCTTTGTCTTCGTTGGTGTCCAAGCTAAAATTGAACATATTCGAGCCTAGGCAATTTCATCTAATTGTTGAACATCTTGATGAAAGCTTCTACTTTCTTGTTCAATTCTTCTAGACTCATCGATTTTTCCCTCCTCAACGACATCGTATTGTTGAAAGTTTCAAACTTTCTCAATTCCCTCGTGGCCAATGCCACTAGATCGTTATCGTTATTCGTCATCGTCATTAACGTTACCATCTTCACCACTATCGAATGACAACAATGGTTCTACGTTTCTAATTCCTGCACTCTTCTTCAACTTCATGATTGCCTCCCTTAGAGGGTGTCATTGGCATCGGGCGAGGAGTTGTTGCCGGCGGCCTTTTTCGGTGATGGGTTGACCAAGGACAAAATAGAGTTTTTAACCTTTATTTCCACGTCTTCTTCTCCTTCCTTGGGTTTATTGCTTTGGTTTTTTGGCTCAAATTAGTGGGTAGTATCAGAAACTTTGGTTCGTCACGGAGGTGGAGATCAATATGTGTTTGGGATCATTGGTTGGTGAATCGAAAAAAGGTAAGGTTTTGTGGTGGAAGTTGGAGGAAGCAGCAATGGTGGTGATGATGGAGTTGACAATGACGTAGACAATAGGTGGAGAAAGCAAGGTTCTTGCAGAGACCCAAAGACAAGGAAAAGTAGAGAGGACGAGATCGAATGCGAAGGGGATTATAGCCACTTTCAACAAAAAACATAGTGGATAGAACCCCTATGGACATCGACATGAGCTTTGAAACCCATACAATTGTCTCAAAAATCTGTTTGATTTTAGCACAAAGACCAATGAAAACGAACATCTACCACACATATTGATGGATAGACACACGGAAAGGAAGAAAAGAGAAAGGGAAAAAATATAAAATCACATGGCGCCATGTCAGCATATTATTTTGACACGAGGCACTGACGTGGCTCTAAATGCTTATGGAACCATCACAGCTAGCAAACATGTGATAAGTTAAGACCAAATTATTGACTAATCTCAGGGACCACTTTTTATAATTTTGAAAACTACATGAATTATATTCATTGTTTTTAAAATATAAGGAATAAAATTATTGTTGAATGAAATTATAGGGACCTTAAGTATATGTTTATAAAAAAATAGAGAAATAAACAATAAATTAAACAACTAAAATTTTGCCTAACATTACATTTTAGAGTCCAAATCAGCTTTTAAAGAGTTCAAATGCATAAATAAACAAAGCTTAAGTCTCCCCCTATCCTTAAGGTCAAATGAAATCCTGCTTCTCATGAATTCTACAAATTGAACACTTGGCAATACACAAATTGGTTCTTAAACTACATATATATTTTTAAAAAACTTCAAATAAATTAATTACCATAAATTAAAAAGGAAATGGAAGCGTTGCATTATTTTGGCATTTGCGCTGCCAAAATTTTGCGAAGTTTTTTAATGTTGGATTATTATAAAATTGATGTGTATAATAATTAAAAAATATTGTAGACAAATTTCACAATAAATAAAACTGTTAAGAATTTGAATTCTCTGTAAACACTCAACCTTAAGTCGTGCAATAGCACCTCAATGACATCACACAGAGTCACCCTCAGTTTTTATATTTGTTATCTGTATAAAATATATTTTTAGTTAAGTTTTTCTTTTGGTCTACATAATTTTCTTCAATTTTTAATTTAATTATAATTTTATATTTTATATTTGAGTCTTTAAAATTTTACAAATTTTTAATTTAGTCCATGTAACTAAACTTTCATCAATGTTCCATGTAAATTGTAAAGATTCAATTACAAATTTATAAAGTATAAGAACTCAATTAAAAGTGAAAAAAATTATATAAGGATTGAAAATAATTGAACCTAATATTTTTCTTATTATATATACAAATTTCAAGATTATCTAATAATAAAAAGACTCAATTCCTCTAAAAATCCAACTCAACTACAATTTTCCTATTTTTTGTCAATTCATGAAACTGTTTGACTTTTGTTCTTTTTTAAAAAAATAAAATAAAAGACACGTGACTTCCTTCAACTTAAGGTCTCGTATAAGACACATCCTCAACTTTAAAATATAACAATTAATCCTCTAAATTTTTAATTTTGAGCAAATAACACATTTTGTTAATAACTCTATTAAATCAAACCCATATTAATATGCTTCTACAAATAAGCTCTTCTCTATCCTAAGTGGCATTTAACCTATCAAATAGCAAATAACGAATGGAAAAAAAAAAACTTGGCTCGAGTTTTTTCTACATTTGTTATTAAGTTTTTCAATAAGAACATGATAAATGAATATTTTTTAATCAAAATATGACAAGTGTATAATCTTTAAAAAATAATTTTTTTAACTGTTGATCAACCATACATAATTGGTCTTTTGAAAGAGTTTTTACATTTTTTATTTTCAATGGAAAACCTGATAGTAAAGATATAAAGAACTATAATAAATAGCACTTAGATTAGAATTATATACATTTTTTTATATCTTGTTTTTCACTAAAAATAATATATATATATATATATATATAAAGTTCCTTAAAATATTAATCATGCAATATTAAATTCTAAAAAACATACAATTTTTATACACTTTCATATTATAACTAGAGAATTTAATAGTAAAAATTAGGGGTATTCAAAATTAATCAAAACTAATGTTTCTAAACTAAACCAAACCAAATTGTCAAACCAATCATATTATATATTTATATGTATACATATCTATATTATAAATAAATACTCTATATAACACACACACACACACACACACACACACACACACACACACATATATATATATATATATATATATATATATATATGTTATAAATAAATAAACACTCTAATAATACACTTAAACAAGTATATTTGGGTTTGACTTTAAAATTAGGTTGACATTTTTTTTATAAATTATTTGATTGGACAAGCGTATTGTAATTTATGAGTTATTTGTCTTGTAAGCAAGACGTTATTGTTTTTATAATTTATCTAAATGAACAATTATATTGTCATTTATGAATTATTTGAATTTGAGTAAGGTATTGTTGTGTTTATGAATTATTTGACAGAATAATTGTAAAAAGGTCGCCAAGATAAATTTGGCCAAAAAATAAAATAAAAACTACAATATAGATCCAAATTGCTTAAATCAACCACATTATGGTTTGTAAGGTTGTTAAAATCATGATCTAAATATTAAAATCTTATAATCTTACGATTTTAAATAAACGATTTTGATCTTATGTAAAATTTAAATTTGTTAAAATCTCGATTTAAATATTAAAATCTTACAATTTTATCGATCATATAACATTTTGATTTTTGATATTTTTTATTTGTTGATATATTTCTAATTTATAAGGTCAATTGTGATGAAAAAAATAATTAAACTAACTTAAATCTCTACTAATATTACACAATTATAGTTTTATCACTCTTAATTTATTCAATTTTTAATTTAGTATAATAAAAAATGACAATGAGATATTATATTATTGTAAGTTTTGAAGAATGAAATATCTATTTAGTGAAAAAAATGTTTTTAAATGCAATAGAAAATATGGGTTGTTCACTTTTTCTTTATTAATTGAATATTATAACAATGTATTTTTGTTGTTATTGAAAAGTATTTTTTGATTATTATGTTTTAGGTCTTATTTATAAAATTATATATTGATTGATTATTTTTAATATAATATCATATTTATTTATGATTTATATATATACTTAATTATATTTCTTTAAAAATAAAAAAATTTCAATTATTAACCTAATATTCAATTTATTTTATTCTTTAATTAATTTTGTATAAAATCTCAATCTTAACTACTCTCATGATTTGGATTTAGGGTCTAACAAATCGAATAATTTGACATTTTAATTTTTTCAAACTGAACTTAACGATTTGGTTTGATTTAGTGTCCAAACTCCAAAGTCATACAAATCGGTGAAACACGTAAAGTAAATACATAATAAAGTACACCTAAATTTCAGACATTTATCTCATTAGAAAAAAATAATTTTTCTTTTTTTTTTAAATAAAAAAGACAAATAGCAAATAGTGAGTAGCAGGCGTGCGTGTCTCTTTTCTCGTAAAAATCCTCTCTTTAATCATAACCTGCTCTGCCTGTTTCTGCAACTAAACTCAACTAACCACAACTCCTTTTTACACATTATTTAATACATCACTAAATCTTTATACTCATGACTTCATTTTATTTAATTTTCTGTCAATTAGCATTAATTAATTGATTCGTCTAATTATAAATTTAATTAAGTAATTAGTTTTTTGTCTAACACTAAACCCAAAGTAGATTGGGTCCTAATTAATTGTCCGTAATCTATAGAAGATTATATTACTCACAAACTCATTTTGGATAAAAACTTCAAATGTCAGCTAATTTTGTAGTCAGTTAGTTTCTTATCACATTTCTAACTAAATTAATTAAATAAGAGAGTTATTACTTGATTAATTTAATAAATACATTATGGATTGGTTTTAACCAAAGTTAACAAAATAACAGGTAAAGAAAGAGAGGGAATTATTAGGGTTTTCTAGATGACTCATTATATATATATATATATATATATATATACCTATTCTAATCACTCCAAAAAATTCTAATATGTAATAACTCTCTTTTTCACTTGATTAAATATTACAAATTAAATGTATGGCTTCTTTGAAATCATAAAAAAGTATCCATATTTGTTGTTAATTTTTTATTGTGATGATAATCTCTCCCAATTTCAAGCAAAAAATTGCCATCATATACATAATAGGAGAAAATACAAAGAATTTCTTCAATTGCAAATTTGTGTAATTTTTTTAACTTTAAAAAATTGACAATAAACTTATTTGAATTTTTTAATTTTATACAATATAATTTATTTATTAACATCTTTCAAAATTAACTATAACATCACTTATTCATATACGTCGATGGACGTTAATTCAGTAAAATATTCATCTGACATATCATATTAAATGGCGAACTATGATTTTTTTTTCTTCGTTTTTCTATATTTTAACAACAACAAAAAAATAATCTAATAGTAATAGGTTTTTTATTTTGACAAATTTGACTCTTTTCTGACTTATATGAAACAATAGTACAAATATTTTGGACAAAAAAAAAGTTAAAAAATTATATTGCACAAAGTTAAAATTTTAAAATGATCTACCGCCTCGAGATAAATAAATTTGCATAACCCCAAAAAAATTAAAGGAGATCCTCTTCATTTTAGCCATAATAATAAATAGGTTAAAATGTACTTTATCTACCTAAATTTTGCTTTATGTATAAAAAATCTCTTTAAACTTTTAAACTCAATAAAAAAATTCCATCAATTTTTATTTTGTGCCAAAAATTCCCTACAGTTAGTTGATCGTTAACTAATGCCACGTCATCAGTATATTAGACACCTCAAATGCCACGTCAAACATTTTTTACACCTCAAATACTGATAGTGACAATTTGGCAGGGCTGACATGACAAGTAAACTGTAAAAAATATCTAACATGACATTTGAGGTGTCTAGTATACTGATAACGTGTCATTTAGTTAACGGTCAACTAATTATAAAGAGTTTTTGGCACAAAATAAAAGTTAATAAGTATTTTTTGTTGAGTTTAAAAGTTTAAGAGAATTTTTTACACATACAATAAAGTTTATAAGATAAAGTGTATGTTAGCCTAATAAATATAATATCTCTTAATTTTTTGTTTTTTCAAATGTCCTAAAAACGTCAAAAGCAACTAACAAGTGAGTTAAATCGGGACACTTGCTGTATTGCACAATGTTAAATTTTTTAACTAAATTTTTTAATACTCTCTGATAAATTATGAGACTGTTAAAATCATTAGTTGATTATGGAAAGTTTAGCAAAAGATTTTGACTCCTAACAAATTGCGTATATCTATTAATTTCAAGAATTAAAATTAAATAATCTTAACAAATTCATGATCAAAAATTTAGTTTAATCTCATTTTAGTCCTCAAAACAAGCATATAGGACAAAAATCCCTCGAACTTTGGGCTCAAAGTGATATGTAAGAATCAAAGTTGTGCGTTTTACGCAACAAATAGTGATGACGTTTTGAAAATATAAAAGGAACAAGAAATTGCGTGGGAAGCCCAACAATCAAATTTTGTGTCAGCAATTTTAGATTCTCTTTTACTAAAATTGTTTGCAAATGACCAGACACAGAATCTTTTAATTTGTACATCCTTTATAATGCATCTATTCATTTTCAACAAACAAAACAAAATATCACACAAATTATCCTTTAATTATTGCTTCTTTGTAAATAATTCTCAAATTATAGAAATTAGTAAAATACTCTGCTTTAACTATCATTCATTTGCAAAATCACCTTGCGTTTAAATCATTTTGTTCACTTTGGAGTTGACAAAAGTTTTTATCTGAGAAAAATTATTATTTATGTCCCATAATTTTGAATGATATTTCAATTATATATAACATAAAATTTTATTTCATATCAATGATATAACTATTTTTAATTAGTTTTGATTATATCATTGAGTCGAATGTCATTTGAATATTTTACAACAGATGTTGGCGTAATATCTCATCACATATTAATTCACCATAGCTTTGCCAAGTGATATTGAAAATGATAATGGCTAAAATAATTAGATGCAATTAATATGAAGTAAAATAATTATATATAAAGTAAAATAATGATTATCTTGGTCATTATCAAGTCCAATTTCAAATAATAAAGTCATGATAGATTAGTAGGTGTTGAGGTATGCATGATAAGATATTAAGTTAGCGTTTGTCGTTAAATATATGGATGACGTTAAGTTCAAGATTTTAATGTATAATTGAAATTAATTGAAAACATATATGTTATAATTGACATGAAATATAATTATATGTTGTAATTAAAGCACGAGTTAATGTACTACTTTTATCTTTTAATTTAGGCAAAAAAGCACTATATGCCCCTAATATTTATTCTGATTTTTATTTATGTCCCTTAGGTTTTTTTTGTCTGATTATGTCTCTAACGTTTCAATTTTTATCATATATACTCCAAAATGATGAAAATACCCCTCTTCCTTCTCTTGTTTTTCTCTCTCCTCACTCAAACACAGACCTTGCCGAAGAAGATGTCAGAGAAGCAAAAAACATAAGATCTCACCACAATTCGCTCTCTTTTCTCCACCATTGCGTCCCTCTTCAATTCCCTCCAACATTCTTTTCCCCCTCTTTCTCTCTGGTTCACTCTTTCTCTCTTTCTAAAACTCAAAAAATTTTCAAAACCCTAAACTCAAAAATTTATGAGTTTCAGAGAGAGAGAGAGAGTGTGAACCAGAGAGAAAGAGGGAGAAAGAATGTTGGAGGGAAGAGAGAAGCGATGGTGGAGGAAAGAGAGCGAATGGTAGTGAGATCTGATGTTTTTGGCTTCTTAGACGAGGATTTGGGTTTGAGTGAGGAGAGAGAAAAAAAAGAGAAGGATGTGAGGTATTTTCGTTATTTTAAAATATATATGATAAAAAGTGAAATATTAGAAGTATAATCGAGCAAAAAAAAATTCAAAAACATAAATAGAAATCAAGATAAATGTGATGGGCATATAACACTATTTTGTCTTTAATCTATTTCAAAGTCACCTTATGACATAATACAATATTATGTTAGCTTAAAATTAACATCTGACCTAAAGTTGATTCATCATAAAAGTAATTGTTATATAGATCTTAGAAGTGGCAATAGTTCAATTCTTGGAATACACTTTAAGGTAAGCTTTAGAATTCAGTAAGTTCGTTTGAGATTATTCTGTGATATAGTTTATAATATTAAAATAGAATTGAAATCTCATCGGATAGAATAAGATATTTGTAAGGGTATTAATGTCCCTTTTATCAAGTCTAAATTAATTTAATACAGTACATACAAGTAATAATATATATATATATATTAATTAATATAATAATTTTTAAATTATGTTAATAAATTTGGAATAATGTGTTGGTTGAATTTTATATTCATTTTAAAATTTGAAAAGACATGTTAGTTAAATTTAAATAGACATGTCTTGTAGAAATTGAATAGACACAATTGTTCAGACCTTTATATATATCCTATTGAAATTCTACAGTAGGTAGCTGGGATAGAAAATATTGAGATAAAAGTTTCAAAATAATTTTGTTGTATTTTGGAAGAGTCTATTTGTGATTTTCAATACATAGACATAAACTCTTCAAAGATAGTGTCTGTCATGCCTCAAAGTCATTTTATTCTCTATATTTTTAACATATTCTTCTATTTTATTAGATTATATACTCTTGAAAATTGCTTTTCTTTAAAGAAAGCCTAAAAAGAAATCATATTTCCCTTATGAATAATAATTTCGACTTTTATCCCAACCAACATGATTACAAAAACATGTAATAGTGCAAGAATTATTTGCTAAATTTTATAGTTTAGGAAGAAATTAGCAAATTAATGAGTCTAGTAAAAATGAGTTATTTTCCAAGTTAATTTGTAGTTAAAAAAGTGTTTATAAATGGGTCACAGTTAAAGAATGTTAATATTTTTTTTCAAGAAGGTAAATTACATTAACCTCTCTAAAATTTGGCTAAATATAATACTTAGCGCCCTTTTATTTTTGAATATTACATTTGATTCTCTTGATATTTTATGTGTTGCATTATTTTCCATCGAGTTTGCTTTCTAACATATCAACTAATTTTCTACACTATAAGAGTGTAATTTTAATTATTTCTAACATGTGACATAAAAGACAATTTAATTGCTATTAACATTCAACATCAAATTGTGGTTTTATTTTTAATATGATAGTAAAAATTATTAGAATAATTCACGTACACTCGTCCCATGATCACTTTCCTCTATTTTCAAAATAAATACACTCATCTCCTATAATTATAAAATATACTACATTTTAGTCTAATTATATATTTTAAGAGATAGGTTACAATATCTTTTTTAAGGTTCAGTAACCTAATTCCATTTATTTTTGTTTGAAATATCTTCTATTTACCAAAGAACATCAATTTTTACCTATTGTGATAACAAATTTTGCTGTTAATCTACCAAATAAGATGTCAAGTATTCTATTATCTCTAAAAAAGAAAGCTCTAAATATGTACTAATTACGTTAATGGATAATATTTTAATTGAAAAAAATGTGATATTAGGTTATTAAAAAAAACAGATTGGAACAAACTTTTCTATACAGAAAATATAAAATTAGGCTAAATTAAGTATAACAATTTCATAGTTACAAAGGAGA
This sequence comes from Biancaea sappan, assembly GCA_037074585.1. Taxonomy (NCBI): domain Eukaryota; kingdom Viridiplantae; phylum Streptophyta; class Magnoliopsida; order Fabales; family Fabaceae; genus Biancaea; species Biancaea sappan. The sequence goes on along the minus strand of CM073493.1, from coordinate 61,933,840 downwards.
GTATATATTTTAAAAGTATAGGGGAGGAATGTACAATTTTGAAAACTTGAAGGGGAAGGGAGTATAATTTACTCTAAAAAATTCAGTATTAATTAACAAAAATTTTTATTTCTGCCAAAAATGTGCACAATATATATAATTGATTTCGTCGAAGCGAATAGTACACATGACCAACCCATTACGTGATTAAATTAAATAAAAAACTTATTACGAAAAAAAAGGATAAAATAAAAAAGGACAGGTAATAAATTATTGTCTTCCAATCTTTAATATGAATTTTGTGGCGCAATCCGTGCATGCCAGCGTATGGGCGAAGAAAGAGAATGAAAATTATACAACAGACAGTAATTAATATATATATATATATATATATATATATATATGTAATTTGATTATTAAAAGAATAAATTTATTTAATATTTCAATATTTGAAATTTGGATTTATCCTTCTATAAGAGTAAATTTTTTTAAAGCTCATAATTCATCACATTGTTTAAAATGAAAAAGTATATATATAATCTTATAATATATCGAGAGTTAAATTTTTCTTCTCTTTATATTGTATGACTTTTTAAAATTATATAATAAAATATCAAATAATATAATATTAAAATTTTTAGTAGTACTATATATATTTATATCAATAATGAGATCACGTAAAGAAAGTGTATTAGGTTCCCCTAACAATCAATGAATTCACAAGTATATTGAGAGAATAATTAAAACTGAACATGCATATATATAATGCTATATTTTTATGTGCATTAATATACTATACACACATACACACACATATATAGAGTAAATTACTGGTTTTGGTATCTAAAAGATTAAATATCTTAATTTAATCTAATTTTTATCAATTTCATCATTCAATTTATCAAAATGATTTTTGGAATGAAAAAAAAAATTAACAACAAGAATAACTAAATTGAGATGATTAAATTGAAATAAAAGTAATCTTTCAAGGATTAAATCAGATATTTACTCTCTCTCTCTCTCTCTTTCTCTCTCTCTCTCTCTATATATATATATATATATATATGTTTGACCAAGAATATTTTCCACCCAATTAGATGAGAGACTAATTCCTTTAAGACCATGGTAGAATTTTTTTTTCAAATTAGCTTATATATATAAAGTGTTGTTGAAGGTTGAAATTAAAGTATTGGATTGTGAGCTGTATATGGTCCCCCTCATCACCCAACAGTGTCATTGCTCAGTCTCTCATGCATATCCAATTAATGTCCATGCATCTCTCTTCATTGCTTATATATCGATCATTAAATATATATACATAACTTCATTCCATCCACCTTTTCCTTCACCATATGTATTATATATGCATGCATTCAATTGAGTAAATACTAGAAGAAAAAAATTTATAGATGTAACTTTTGATGCATTCATAATTAATTATCATATTTTAAAATTAAATATAATATTATGAACTCTTTTAAAATTAATTAGTGATATATATTTCTCCTGTCACCTCTTTAAGAAGTAAATTTTGTTGAAAACCAGTATCATTATTTCAGATTAACAATTAAGAATGAATCAAACTTTCTAAGAAAGTACCAAAGTTTGCATATATATAATATATACATGGAATATCCATGAGCAAATTAAATATAAACGTTAACATGGATTCAAACCTCTCCTCTTTTTTTCTTTTTTGAAAAGAAAACAGAAAAAGAAGAAGAAATTCTTCTTCCTTCAACTCACTGACCACACCAGTTTCTGATATATATATATATATATATATATATATATATATAATGATGGCATGGGACACTTAGAAGTCTGAAAAAAAAAAGTTGGAATAGATACTCACAAGCAAGTTGTGTATAAGGAAAGCTATGGTCACTTTTTGAATATATATATATATATATATATAAATATATGTATGTATGTATATTAGGGTTACTTTGAATCTCATGCGTGGGCATAATTATATGGTGATAGAGAAATAATGTTGTTGGGGTTGGTGGGCCTTTATCTGTAACTTGAGACAAAAACCAAAAGCACTAAGAATGTTCCCAACGGCTTCTCCTTTCCTTGCTTTTTAATTTGTTCTTGTTTTAGGGGGAAAAACTTGAAACAAACATTTTCTCTCTCTCTCTCTCTCTCTCTATATATATATATATATATATGAGGAGTGGTCAAATATGACCTACGAGAGGAGAAAATAGTGATCATTATTGATACATAATTTGTTAATATAAAATAATAATATTTTTATTGATTTTCGCATGAATTGATTTTTCATATATGTATATGAACTATTGATTTATGATTTAACAACGGCTATTTTTTCCTTTCATTCTCATATCAAGCTACTCATCTCACTAATGTCTCATACTATATATATATATATCAACATTAGGTGATTTTAATGATTCGACACTTGTTCATTTTAAATAATTAGGTTTTGAATTTGAGTATCGTAAATGTAGCTAGAAGTGTTATATGAGAGTTTTATACTTTTGTGGTCCAACTAGAGTACTCATAAGTTTCTGGATAATAGTAAATTTTAATGTGTATGTGGGGCTCCCAATATATGAAACAGTGGTTTTTAATGTGTGTGTGGGGCTCCCAATATATAAAACACAAAAATCTAAGTCATATATATTTACATGGGAAATAGAAATGTATGAAAGAACTTGAAAAGAGATAATAACACTCAAATTTTTGAATAATTTTATTATTTAAAGACCATATTAATGTTAATTATTTTTAATACATTTGCTTTTCACATGTCAATTTAATTTTTGTAATTAATAATTTTAAAAGACAAAATTTATTCAAGATATAATGAATGTATTTTTTAACAATGAAACTGTAACTAACTGAACCCTAGCTAAACCCTAATTTAATTTTAATAAAAACATATTTTTCTAAAATTAATTAAATTAGAAATTCTATGAAGTCCTTAAAAAAAAAAGATCCTATGAACATCAAATTTTCTTGAAATTTTAACTAACAAGTTAAAGGGAGAAAAGAGAGAAAAAAGAAAAGAAAAGACAAGTTGATCCTAAGATGGAGTAGTATAATAAAAGTACTTAAGAACATGAATATATATATATATATAAGTAAAATGATAGAAAACAGTAGTGTGGCTTTTATGGAATATACTAACAGTGAAAGCAAAGAAAATGGCTATTTAATTTTTGTGATGATTTTAGTTTAGTTGCTTATGCTTTTCACACAAATAAAAATGATCTCTTCCTCTCCAGAGATGCATACCAAAGAGAAAAAGGTACCCCCATGTGTGTGTGTGTGTGTATATATATATATATATATATATGAGTGTATATGAAGTTAGCTGCAATATATATATGTACTAATCTGATGCTTCTATATATATATATATATATATATATATATATAGAAGCATCAGATTAGTACTATTCTGCATTTGACATATGAGTTTGCAGACACATGTTGTTGAGTGCTTTGGATATAAAGCCCTAAAGGTTTCAGTTTGCCACTAGCTTTGTTAACATGCACGTTTCCCCATAAATAAATAAATAAATAAGGATTTGATGATACAGTTTGTTTGATAAAATTACATTTAATTGTTTGTTGACTCTAGCATACATCTTAAGGATGCATAATAACCAAACTATTCATGAATTCAGCTTTATTTAGAAGTTAGAATTTATTCTGAATAAATAAATAAACTTGATTGATATACTGAACTTTAAAAAATTTAGACAAAAATATTTTTTATATCTCTAACATTTACACTAAGTTTCACTTTTATTTTTAATTTTTTTTACGTCAGTTATATTTTACATGTTTTATTTTTTTTTTCAAATTTATCAATTTTATTAACGGTGTCTATTCCACTGACAGACTATGTTGACTGAGCTGTTAATAAAAATGGTATTTTTGAAACAAAAATAAAACATATGAATATAACTGACACAAAAAAAAAGTTAGGAAAGTAAAAATGGTAAGGTTGAGTCTTACATATTTCATTTTTCTATCAAATCTACTATTTTCACTAACTACTCAATCAACATTTTTCTTCAATAGAATAGACGATATTAGTAAAAAAGATATATTTGAAATAAAAATAAAACATATAGATAACTAACGTAGTTAATAATGAAATTGAAATTTAATATAAATATTATAGATGTAAAAAATTTAATGATGAATTTGTTAAATTTACGAACAACTCATTGATTCACACACACACGGACACATAATAATACATAATACAAATATATTATAAAATATTTTATATAATGTTCCATATATTCACACATAAATTTGATATATTTTTATTATTTTAATTTATATATATTCATCATAGTATATATATTATACTTATAATAACAAACATGATATTATATAGGCAATTCATGAGCTGTCAAACAGTTAGATTGATGATCAATTCTATATGAGCTGCACAAATATCAGATGAATATGGATAGAAAACTTGAGTGTTCAAACAATATATCTTTCAATTAATATATAAAATTTCTATATATATATATATATATATATATATACATATTATTTTCTAAACTACTCTGACTTGGCTCTTTCATCAAACAACATCACATTTAATTTTGGCTTCATTGAAGGTCACCAGCTCAAATTTGAACTTAGACTAAGTTTAAATAATAATAAAGAGCTAACAATATTTATCTTATATATGTATATGACTTTGGAACTTCCTTTGGAACTTAGACTAAGTAATTTGATTGGTTAATACAAAATTAAATGATCAATTGGAATAATAAAGTTACGTGTTAATTAGTGTTTGCTAAGACAAGGCATGAAGCAATGAATAAAAAGGGGTTTTTGGTGACACATTTTTATTTTAGAAGAAAGTTGCATGAAGTTTCTTATAAAGCAAAATGCAAACAACATCTAATACACACACACACACACACACATGTACATTGGATATTATTATGAGAGGATCAAATCTAGCTAGATATAAATATTGTTGACCAAGAATAATAAGTGCTTTTCAATGACAAGAGCTGTAGAGAGAGAGAGAGAGAGAGAGAGAGAGAGAGAATTGTTTGCTTTTTATTTATTGAATTATTTATTTATTTGGTAATTGAATGAATAATTTGCTTTTGAATATAATCTGATAAAGAGAAAAAAGTCTGAAATTTTATTCATTGGGAACATATTCTCATTCATATTCATATTTAGGTTATGTTGAGGTAAATAACTTATTTAAGTGCTTATATAGAAGAAGATTTTATGTGAAAAATTTTTATATTATAAATTCCTAAATTAAGTTATTTAGTATTTGGATACATAGTTAAAAAAATACTTTTAAATTATGATTGAGGAAGAAAAGAGACGAAGAGTTTGATTTTTATAGAATTTCAAATTATAATTGAGAATATATTTGTCTTGTAAAAGTGTAAAATAACTTCCCAATTATGGAAATTATATTTGAGTTTTTGCACAAGACTTTTTTAATAAGCTTAAAAAATTGGCTTTACAAAATGAGTTAAAAACAACTTTTGGAAAGTAATAAGTTACTCATTTAAACTTATTCAAACACTAATTTTTTTTACATATATAAAAACAATTAAACTAATAGAAAAGCTCTAATAAGCTATAAATTATGATATCTAAATGGGACCTTAATATTCTTCTAATCTCCTTGTCCTCTTGCTATTAATTACAATACATATCAACACTAAACCTTTGAATCTTGAATATATGATGTAACAATTAAAGTGCATGTAGTTTTGCATTGATATATATATATATATATATATATTCTTTATATATGCTTAAAATTAACCAATATAATTCAATCGATTTTAATCAAGGATGGGTAATTTTTTTTCCCTTTTATAATTAAGTACCCGCTTATAAAATGATATATTAGACACAAATTGATTAACTAATATACAAAAAAACTCAAAACTATCTATATATCAGCCATTCATACTTTAACATATCTATGGATATGGGATGTATATGTATACATTGAATCTAGATTTCTTGTTTAGCCAAATAAAATTATTTGATTGGCTCTGACAAGAAGAGCACATGGGCTCTACTTTATTAGACGATCTTGTTTGACCAAACAAAATATCAATCAAATAGGAGATTTGTGGACCTGTATATTGGGCATGATTTAGTTAAATGACGAGCTTTAATTGAGTGCATCATGCATGTATAGATTTAGAAAAGCTTTGAACAAATTGAAAAAGAAAAGAAAGAAAAGGTTATACAAAGAAAAAGAGAATAATTGAGAGTAAGACAAAAGGGAGAGAGAAAAAGCGAGAAAAAGTAAAAAGCAAGAATACTGGCACTGGGCATGCAATTGCAGATCCAGAATTACCACAACAACACAGCGTACATCAAAAACAAAACAAGTAAAGATGCATACATATAAAGCTTTTAAATGCCTCGAATATGATAAAGCCAACAAAAGATAATAACAGAATAAAGTGATTTTATATATTAAAGCATTATTATATCATATATATATATATATATATATATATAATTTAAAGGGAAACCTTTAAACAGCATGGATGCATGATCCTGGTAATATTATTCTAAGGTAATTTTAAAAGCCATTTTTTACTTTAGTGTTTCAAAAATTATGATATTTAAATATAATAATACGCTCGACATGATAATAAAAATTATTAAAAAATTTAAAGTTTGGTTTTGTAAAGGTGAAAAAATATTAAATATTTTAGCATATGGAAATTTGATTGTTTTTCTATTATAAATACTCTGATATAAATATTAAAGATATTTATTAAGGAATACTATTTTAAAAATCTTATATTTGATATATAAATAAGGATTATTTAAAAAAAAAAAGACAACACAGTAGCTATTTTATAAATGATGTAAAATTCATTGGCCATTTCATGGTATGAGATGAATCATCGAAAAGAGTAGCATCTTAATTATGCATTCAAATATTTTGATATTAACACATTAAACACAATATCTTAAATTAGATGTTTTCTATTATCTAAGAATGGATATATATGACAATATATCAAATAGTCTAAAAAGGAATTTTCATGTTTTAATTATATGCAAATAGTAACGAGACTATAAGCATCTATACATGTTTCTCTATATAAACGCAATATTTCTAATTATAATAAATTTTTTAATCTAATTACCATAGAACTTCTCTCTAATCAAAGGACCCACACTACGAATTTAATTTCTCCAACAAAATAAAACATGCCAAAAAGTTATTCTTTTAAAAGATCACGAAGTCTGAGAGTCCTATAATCATTATACTACGATTGGCTAAGAATTGAAGTTAATTATATCACTGAACATTCATTATCAAACATTAATTGAAGGAAAAAGTTGAAACACCCTTAATTAACTATTCTCTATTTCTCACGTGACATGATAAATTAATATACTTTTTTTCATGAGTCATGACACAGCACCACGAACAAATATATATATATATATATATATATATATATATATATATATGATAGAGTAAACTAACTTTAATTTATAGACTTAATTAGTTTGTCTTTAAATTTTTCACACACACTTTAGTGGCATGTCTGTTGTTGGTTTTTCTGTCACATGGGCATCTCCATCAACACGCTAAGCTTGAAGCTATTCGCCAAGATCTATTGATTGTTATAGAATTGAGTGACATGAAGTTTGAGTTTGAGTCTGTATTTGAAAATTACATTATTTTTTGGTTATTTTAAAGTGTATTTGACATAAACGTGAATGATTTAATGTTAACGTTGTTCAAGACAAGATGACTTATTAGTATCTATTATTAAATAATTAGATACTATTAGACTTAGAGATATAATCTAAACTAATTAAAAATATATATATTATAATTAACTCGAAATAAGGTTTAAAATATGAGTCAAAGTTGTATGACATAAAATATATTTTATCATTTTTAATATGGATAGTTTCAACTAAAAAAACATTTTTTGAAAACTTGTATTCCATACAGAAATTCTTATATATATATATATATATATATATGTCTGTTAAAAGTAATGCTGGGGCGTGAAGGAAGAAACCAGTAATGAAGAAGGCATGTAAATGGAGGTAAGGACGTAATTATGATTACCTGCCTTGTACGTAGTTTTACTTTCTGAATTCCCATCACTTCCTTTCATTACTTCTCTTTCTTCTTTTTTCATTTATTGCAACACTTTCTGGATGTTTTAAAGATCATGATTCATGACTACCACAAAATAGTACCATACAAATCCTCACCTTAATTACCTACCTCTCTTCATGATTAATTATTGTAAAGGCATGCATAGGAAGAAAGAAATTGGACACAGCAATTGTATTAGTCTTTCAAATTAATTGAGCGTGGAAGTTAGATCTCCCCCAGAATTAACAACTCCTAAAATTGAATTATTTTGGTATCTAGACATTAAATAATCATTATTGCGACTAGTATACGTTGAATTAAACACAAACAATTTAATTGAAAAACAGTACACCTGACCAAATATATTTACAAAGCTCAAACCTTTGGAGACGAAGAATGAGAGTTGTGTGGGATTTTAGGTTAAATGAATAGCAGTATGTGTGTGTGTGTGTGTTTGTATAACAGATAGAGGTCGATACAAAAAGTCTAAGCAATTTCTTTTTGGTCTTATTTTTCTTCATTTAATTTGTTGGATATACATATGTAGATGAGAATGCTTTGCTATACATATGAACTTAATTAGTAACTTTAGTTTTTGGAGATAAATAGTTATTTTTTAAAAAAAAATTCTTGTAGTTAATTTTCTTAGTTTTTTTCTAATTTACTCTGATTAGCACTTTAACAATATAAATTGAATGCTAATATGTATTTTTACCTCTAACTTTCTCCCATTTTGTCAATGTGTTGAACATAAATGTATAGACTATCTAGGGTTTGCATAATAAATGCCATTTTTCTATAATAATGGAATGATAAATGTTTTGAACTACTATATAATGCATTGATGTAATAATTAATATTAATTTAAAAATTTGAAACTAGCAATTATTATTTATATTATCAATATGACAAGATTAGTTTTCAAATCATGAAACCTAAATTTTAAAATTTTACTAAAACCATAAAATGTCAATTTCCTAAGAAATTAAACCCTAAAAACATAAACTTCAAAATTTTAACTAAAACCCTAATAAACCCAAAACTCTTTTGTTTAAAAAAAATCAGTTAAAACCTTTTATGAAAATAAAAAAATTTCAAAAGTTAAAATAACAAATATTTTAAATTTAATTCTTTTAGAAGTTAAAATGAAAAAAATTATTAATTTAAAAAAATTAAATTTTATGATCCCGGAGATTATATTTGTCATATTTGATCAATAATAAAAATAATTACTAGTAATTATATTACATTAAGAACCCTGTTTTTTTAAAATATTTGAATTACTCTTTATGTCAAAACTTCATGCAGATCTAGTTACTTCAAAACAATCCACAAATGAAAGAGAGGTTTATATATATATATATATATATGGTTATGAAGAAAATCATTTCTTTTTGTTGAATTTATCTTAGAGGAATGACTCACCTTCTGTCTCTCTGTCTCCCTGCCATTTCTCCACTCTCTGACACACTGCATGCTTCTCTCTATATGGCGTAAGCTTCATGCCTCTCACTGCAAGCAAACCAAACCAAATCATATATATATATATATATATATATATATATATATATAACGTTATGAGTATGGTTAATTTTTCTTTTTGCATAAATTTTATATTGAGTATATCTTTCAGAAGAGCTGAAATGAGTTGATAATAAAAGATATTATTTATCCTTACCAAGTTGAAACAATACCTTTTATGAATCAATATCATGTGATTAGCTTATTTAATAAATTTTTATGCAGGTTATAATTTTTTTTGAGTAAATTATTGGTTAATTTTTAAAAGATGAAGTGTTTTAATTTAATCTTTTAAAGATTATATTTGTTGTTTATCAAAACAAAAAAAATTGATATTTAATTTGGTAATGGTAGATTTTGAAACTAAACAACAAAAAGGACAAAAATGAAAAAGATACAATCTTTTCTAAACTAAATTAAAATATTTAATTTTTTAAAAAATTAATTAAAATAATTATAATTTTTTAAGATGAAAGTAGTAATTTACTCTAATTTTGTTTTTTCCTTGGATATCTTCTCCTCCTAAAACTCACTGTGCTTTGCTCTTTGTCAGTAAAAATGATCTGCTTTCTCTCTTTGCTTCTTTTTTTTTTAGTTTTTTTACTTTCTCATTTTTTTTCGCCCCACACCACCTCTATAAGCTGTGTTTTAGTGCTTCACTAGCAAAACCCACCTCCAAAATCCCACTTCTCTCTCACTCTCTCTCTCTTTCTCTCTCTCTCTATCTATCTATTCTTCAACTCCATACTTACCCTAATTCTGCTCTCTATCTTCTATTCTGCCTCAAAAATCAACTTGGTCGACTTTGCTTACACATCTTAAGACTCTAACCATATCTTTTCCTCCAATATTTGAAGCGGTTTCTTTAAGCTTATCTTCTCAACACTACACTGTCTACCTTTTCCCTCTATCCAACACAACTTCCTGCGGGTATGTTCTTAAATGTTCTTCATATATATATAGATATGCCATTTTTCTTCTTTGATCTCTTTTTCTCTCCATTTCGTTTTATCTGCATCTGTAGTTGAAGTTCTAAACAAGAACCGTCTCTCTCTCTCTCTCTCTCTCTCTCTCTCTCTCTCTCTCTCTCTCTCTCTCTCTCTCTCTCTCTGTGTGTTGTTTTCAATAGATATCATAGAAGTGTCTTTAGCAGTTTTCTTCTCTGAGTTTAATTTGCTTCTTTTTCTGTGTCCGAATTCACTAGGAGTTCAAGATAATATGGACACTTAGAGAACTAGGGGTAGTTGGAAACCACTTTCTTAGCATTTTCTTTTGATGGAAATTTTGGCAACCTGTAGTCTTTTCAGGTTCAATTGTACCTCATCGATCACTGCTAAGAGCAAGAAATTAAGTGAAGCCCTGGCTAGGTTTTGTTGCGTCCATTCGTCATCATTACATGTCTCCTCTCTTTTGCTCCTTTCTTGAAAACTACTGATTAAGATGATTAGTCATTAATCATAGTGTTTGTTTCCATTTTCTCTCAGTGTTACTAAAAGAGTTGACAAATTGTGATTGAAGACAAGTCCTAGAAATTGGTCTCTATTTTATCTCTTGTCTTGCAATTTCCTTTCCTGGTCCCCAAACAGGAAAATTGACAAGACCCAAAGGGAAATAACAATCCCAGAAAGAAAGAGAAAGAGAAAGAGAAAAAGAGAGAAAGAGAAATATCAATAGGAATGGAACTTTCTAGTCATCAAGAAGGAGAAATCCCAATCCCAATAAACAGTGCCACTTATGGTGGAGATCATGGTAATGGGCATGATGGACATGGAAACTTGACCCATCATCATCATCATCATGACCCATCCAATGGATCCTCCATTACACAGCAGGACCACCATCCCCAAGGGACCTATATGAACACCAAGAAATTGGTGGTGAAGTACAGAGAGTGTCTGAAGAATCATGCAGCATCCATGGGAGGGAATGCCATTGATGGTTGTGGAGAGTTCATGCCAAGTGGAGAAGAAGGCACCATTGAAGCCCTAACCTGCTCAGCCTGCCATTGCCACAGAAACTTTCACAGAAAGGAGGTTGAAGGAGAAGAGCCTTCTCATCACTACAATAAATTTGGAAGAAAATTCATCTTGGGACACTCTCTGGCCTACCCTACAGGTAATTACATTCTGCCTTCAAAACAGTACGATACTAATTATAACCACCATCACTACCAGATGATAATGTCAGTAGAGAAAATTATTGATTTAGTACTGAAAGATTATAATCATTTTATAAAAAATTATATTTATTTTATTTTGATTATTTTTGTTATTAGATCGTAAAATTTATAATTATTAAATTTCAAATTTTTTAATACTAAAAGTTAAATTAACAGAGAGATAAAATTGAACCAAACATAATATCTTTGGGGTTAAATTGAGTTATTTATACTTTTTAAGGACTAAATCAAAAACTTACTTAATTATATTCAAATTTGAGAAAATCCAATAGTTTACATCTCAATAAATTAAAATTGAGTAATATAACAATTTGGTCTCTAAAATATTACAGTCGTCTCAATTTAATCCATAAAAATTAACTATCTTAATTTAGTCCTTAAAATGTTGTATTTATTTCAATTTGGTCCTTCTTTTTGTCAAAGTGACTTTCACAACAAAAAATTTTGAGATTTAACCATAGAAGATTGTAATTTATGATACTTGGTAATGAAAAAGACCAAATTGAAACAAATGCACATATTTCAGACTAAATTAAAACATTTAATTTTTTAAAGATCAAATTAATAAAATCGTAATTTTTGAAAGTAATAAAATCGACAATTTACTTGATCAAAACTTTAATAAACTTATCTTTATTTTTTAATTACAAAAAATATAAAATTAGATACTTGAAAGAAATTAAAATTCAACATTCTACCTTCAAGAACCGCCACCAATTTAAGGGCTTTCATATATACATATTTTCTCTTCCATAATTTGTTCTCAATAAATTCATTTCAATTTAGTCCTTGTAAGAATATTGTATATATTTATTTCAATTTCAACATTCTTATCGCTAAATCACAAAATTTACCCTTGTGAAATCTCAGGTAACATTATGCCTTCAAGATCAGTCCCGCCACCGCTGCCGCCACACCACCACCACCACCACCACCAGATGATTCTGCCCTACAATGTAATGTCTCTAGCTTCAGAGTCTGACGAACAAGAAGAGGGAGGAGGAGGAGGAGGAATGGTGATGAAGAAGAGGTTCAGGACAAAGTTCACACAGGAGCAGAAGGAGAAGATGCTGAGTTTTGCAGAGAAAGTTGGGTGGAAGATTCAGAAGCAGGAGGAATCTGTTGTGCAACAGTTTTGCCAAGAGATTGGAGTGAAGAGAAGAGTCCTCAAGGTTTGGATGCACAACAACAAACACAACCTTGCCAAAAAGATTCACAATCCAACAACAACAACAACAACAACCACCACTGATGCTTAGTTAGCTGAAACCCTTAGTTAATTAAACTGCATGTTCATTGTATATATATATATATATATATATATATCATCTATCTATGACATCATTATTGACTCTATTGTTTTAGCTTAGAAGTGTTGATGACTCTCTACTTTTGTATCTCTCTATAATCATTGGTTCTGTTTAAGGATATATATTATCATAATGTATCAGTTAGATGTATAACAAATTAATCAATATATATATATATATATATATATATATATATATATATCAACATGTGTGTTTCAAACGATGTATTCCTTGGGTAGGCAAGTGATGCAAGAAATCAATAGAAACTCTTCAAAGCAGGAAAAGGTGTCAGTAAATTTTACCATCTTAAACACATATACTTTTATGAATTTTCATTAACTTATTCTATAGTACATGTCATATATATATATATATATAGAGAGAGAGAGAGAGAGAGTAAATTGTTGACTTAGTCTCTGAAAGATTATTAATTTTTAATTTAGTTTCTAAAAAATTTAGTGTCACAAATTAGTAATTAAAAGATTACACTTATTTCAAATGAGTCTTTTTTTAATTTGTTGCTAAGTAAAAATATCTATCATTGATAAATCTCTAAATTTTTACTTACTCAAAGTTACTTTGACAAAAAGATGTACCAAATTGAAATAAACATAACTTTTTAGAGAACAAATTAAAACACTTAATCTTTTGAAGAATAAATTGAAATAATAAAATTTTGGCACCAAATTTGTAGTCTACTCTATATATATGTATATATTATTGGCTTCTTAATAATTTTCCTTGATTGAGTTTTCTTTATGTAAAATCATGTTTTCAATAAATCCACAGACAACATAAACAAAGAAATAAATAAAAAAGGATGAGATAGGATACTCTGAAATTCAGAAAATGTTAAACAAGAATTGGGGGTTGGATTTTGTCCTTTTTACCAATAACTTTGGATTCTTTTTCTGTGACAATGTATGTACTTGTCATTGTTTAACTGTGATAACTGTTGCAGAAAGAATGCTATATATATTAATTTTTTTAAAAAAGGCGATAATTAATTTAAGGGTGTAAATTACACTAACCTATTTTCACAGTATATTTAGCACTTTCTAATTCTAAATATTACCTCCCTCCCCTCTAATCTAGTTATTGTTGTTGAAATTAACTTTACACAACCTGTTAAAACACAGTTTCAATTTTATATTATATATTAATATAAATTTAACTACCTTTTATGTCATGTTAAAAATAAAATTATTGTCTTATATTGTGTGAAAAATTAATTAATTAAATTAAAAGTAAACTAGATGGGTGATTTGTACAAAATATATATATATATATATATATATATATAAACTATCAAGAGAGTTGATTATAATACATGAAAAAAAGGTGGCAAGTGGAATTTAATCAAATCTTAGAGAAAATTATTGTAATTTATTCTAGTTTTAAACTATTTGATATTATTTGATGAATCTATTTTAATTTTTCATATTTACAAAAAAATGTGAAGTGACATTGATTTGAATTATTAGTTCCAGTGCTTCAACCAAGGATACTGTAATCACGTCTTATTATAATTTTTTTTGCTGATTATTAAATGTACTTTTAACTTGTGATTATATTAATTAAACCGAATATATGTGCCTAAACTTGGAAAAACTCACATTAAAAACTTGTATTATTTTTAAATTGTAATATTATATTTCATTGTAATTTAATAACTAAAAAATACAAATTAAATCAAAATATTAATACACTTTGAAGATATCAAAAAAGATAAAATTGGTATTCTAGTCCTTTATCTTTATTTCAAATTATGTTTTAAAATGTTTGATATTGACTTTTATGTTGCAAATTCATATTGTTTCAATCTTTTTTCTTCAAAATTATTAGTTACTTTAACATAAATGACACTATATTATCGTAATGATGATATATTCTATCTATTTGGATGTTGACACTATGAAAAATAAAGTGATATAAGATGTCAATTTTGTTAAAATAACTAATATTTTTGGCAAAAAATGATTAAAATAGTGTGAATTTAAAATATAAAGGATTAATATAAAATATCTGAAATATAGAAGACATAAAGCCTGAATTAATTTTTTTTTAAGAAAAAAGACATAAAGCCTGAAACTTTTTTTTCCCCAGAGATATGTACATTGTCCCATGCAGAATGTTCTTTATATCAAGGAAAAGCAACAGAACTACAGAAACGACGAAAATTTTACTTAAAGAAGTAACTTCAAAAATTATTAATCTACAATCCCAAATCTTAGTGTAGAAGTTTTTCATGGAAAAGTTAATTACTATAAAATACAACAATAATTTTTATTTTGTGTTTTTTTTGTGGGGATATTTGGTAGAAATTATTTTTTTTAAAAAAATATTATTTTTTTAAAAAAAATATTATTTTTTTATTCATAAAATAAGAAAGTACTAAAACTACCTTAAGAAATACAGTGTACTTTAAATTGATGTAGCATTACTTATATTATGTTGAGGACCAAGAGCTACTCAAATTTCAGTATCTTGAAAAAACTATTATCCAGGCTTTTTCTAACCAAATTGTATAAATAAATGAAATAGAAAAATATTTATTGTAACTCTAAAGCAGATTTTCCAATGAAAAAAAAATATATGAACAAGAATAAACTCAAAATATCTTGATTAATTCATGTTAGTTTTGTGAATTGAACCAATTTTTATTATATAAAAATAATTCCACTTTTTACCATGTTCATCGATGCACTAAAAAACACAATGAAAATTAACTACTCGTTGGACCCTCCTTTTGTTGTTATAATTTATGACTTGCACAATCCATGAAATCAAGGTTTTTATTATTAAATTATCTTGAAATATATTTATATAATAATAATAGTTTTATATAAATCTCAAAAAAATAACAATAAAAAACTCATCAAAATTTATATAATCGTATTCCTAACAAATCATAAATACCGTCAATTGATAGTTTGAACTACCCTCTGTAACCAGAAAGGGGGGAGGGGGGTCCAGATCCTTTGCTTAGATTTTTTATGCTTGGAGTTTTAGCAACGGTTTTAACTGTTGCTAAAATTGAATGTTGCTGAAAGTTTTAGCAACAGTTAAAACCATTGCTAAAACTCCAAGCATTATTCTACAATTTTGTTTTTTCAAACAGAGGATCTACTAGGGGGGACTTAATCCAAATTCTTTGTTTAGATTTTTACCTGCTCAGTTTTTAGCAACAATTTTTACTGTTGTTAAAAACTTTCAGCAACAGTTTAACTGTTGCTAAACTGTTGCTAAAAGTTTTTAACAACAGTAAAAATTATTATTAAAAACTAAGCAAGTCTCTGTCGATTTTTTCTCCAAGTAGAGGATCCACGCACAGGGGACCCTAAAACATTTAACATTTTCTTTCATCTTTTGCTTTGGATTCAGAAAAGGATGTTTCTTAACATATAATTAAAAAAAGAAATGATAAATCACCCTAATAATTTGATTAATTTATACCAAAATATTAATTAGTTTTTAATATAACACTCGACTCTTCTAATACTTTCACAGAAGTTGTAATTATTTTTATTTTATTTATTTTTTAACAAATCAATTATTTTTTACACAATATAAGACTCTAATTTTATTTTTAGCATAACAATAAAAAACAATCACTTAAATTAATATTAATATCTACTGTAAAATTGTAATTTATTTTAAATATGAAAATAAAAATATTAAGTAATTTTTTACTTAAAAGAGCAAATATTATAAAATAATAATTTTAATAATAAAAAATAAATTAAAAGAGGGTTGAGTGTAAATTTTTTAAAAAAAAAATTGGTGTATTTTTTTGAAAAGTTGTCCCAATTAAGAAAAAGAGAAAATAGAAAATGAAACATTTAAGAGGGGTCATAAATTTTGGAAGCATAATCTTCTGAACCATATTTAATATGCTTAAGGAAATATTTAATGTGATGCAACTGCTGACACTGAAATGACATCTTATGATCTGCAGAGTCTCACTTGTCGTGGACCATGATGAAAAGTGCAAGACAATCATGGTCATTTTATAATACAGCTGTTGAGTATGAACAATGCGACAAAAAAAATTTGAACTTCATCAAATAAAATTTTCATTTTGATACATTATAAATGATTCTTTTAATTTATTCTGTCATAAAATTATTTTTAAATTTAATTATCCCATAAATTATTCTTTAATTAATTTCTCATAAAATTATTTTCTCAATCCTATTTTGCATAAATTAGTATTTTTCAATTGGCTAAAATGCACAAAAACTTTCGTGAATATAAGAGTTAGTGCACATTTTATCTCTTTTTCAATTTTTAAATTCAATAATGAACTTCCTTCAACTATTGGGCAAAAATCTTCTAGATGTTATTAATTTATTATTGTCAGTGGTTGACTATTAGTCAATGTTTACATTAACAAAAAAAAAAGCTTAATAAACAAAATTTGTCCTCGTGTAAGGTGTCAGGGAGATTTTGTGTATTTTAACAAAAGAAAATAAAAAAATTATTTAAATGAATAAAAGCAAAAAAAAACTTTTTTAAAAATATTTAGTAACTTTTCTCTTAATTACTGATTATTAATAGTAAAGTTAAAAGATGATTAACATTTTCATGTATTAATACTATATAATTAGATGATTGTCCAAAAGGTCAAAATAAAACTTCCCTTAGAATTAGTCTTTTTTTATTTGTCCAAATGAAATATCATTCATTTACATAGAAGTCAGGAAAACAAAGGATATTACAAGGTATAGAGAGAAATACTCTTATAAGTCATACATCAACTTTGAAAAAAAGATACAAAAAATCGTGACAACACATCTTGTAAAAATAGTTTTCTAAGACACGACATCTCTTCTTCTATTCTTTGGAGGATCATGAGAGCCATGGTCTTCATAGCATGACCAGGAAAAAATTGTACAATATTTAGAGATATGAGTTGTAAATGTTCAAAAGCCTCAAACAAAAAAGCAATCATCTTTTATAAAAGAATTCTTTCACACAAGAAAGAGAAAAAAATTTCTAAAGAAGAGGAGAAAAAGACCTATGAAGAGAGAAGACTTGCAGAGAATCGAACATTTAAAAAAAAAAAAAGAAGTAGATGAGGAAGAAAATGAAGAGCCACTACTCCTCCACATCTGAGTTGCTGAATGATACTATCCTCTTTTGTTCGTGTATGGAATAGGAAGGTTATGTTCCACTTAGTTCGTCGATATTGATAGAACTTCTTTTTTTTTTTTTCTTTTCAGCAAGAATGAAATAAAAAAAAGATTAAAAAATAAAAAACCATGAACTTAGACGCGACATTGACGATTCAGGATTTAGGAAACCCCAACTTAAGCCAACATACTTGGAAGATGAATTAAGGGAGCCCAAGACTGGATATGGGAGGTGTTACTCCAAATGTAACAAGGGAGACTAGGGGCTTTTCTTTATCCACTACATCGATCAAGATTCAAGCCACCAACACGTAGTACAACTACCAGACAAGGTCTTGCCATGGCCCATGGGTCAGGTTTTGGGAACGTCACCTGCATAATTGGGAATTTGGGATTTGCATTTAAAAGCTCAGATCTAAATCCGTTTGGATTATAAAACATGATTTGGGATACAACACATGTTTTAGTATGCACCGCATCCTATATGTGACATTGTTTTGGCCCTACTAGCTTTTTTGGTCAACTATGTTAATTATGATCGAAGTTCGCTTTTTCCATTTTGTGTTTTCTTTGTTCTTTTTCACCTAAAAGAAAAGTAATTCTAATTTAATATGAAGCTTTAACAACGCACCTCTGGTGCTGATATTGCATTGCTTCATTATTAACTATATATGTGCAAGCATAAGTAAAGCACCTCGCTTAAGAATAAGACCTAATATTGACGCAAACATCCACAAAATGTACCAGCAAACTTGAATATGAGACAAGCCCGAACTATTTATTAAGTACATCAATGGTAATTTTATGCCTCCATCCTTATACCCGACACAGAGACATCTATAATGGATACAAACAGCCAAAGCCCAAATTTCCTATTCTTGTTGCCCGTGCATTCATTTCTGCCAGAATAAATGACAGAAAAAACAGAGATTTGAAAAAGATCAAGGAACCAAAAAGACGCAGAAAAGGAGGGGATGAAAAAGCTTGCATTGAAAATTCTAGGGGTCTCCTTCACTGCTACCAAGAATCAACTAATATGATGACCATGAATTATACATGTTAGCTACAAAATGCCTCACTGCAGCACTGTTAGCTGCCATAAATAAAAAAGCAGTTACTTCGATTTCCTTTGCTCAGAAACCCTTTGACCCATAATTTTACAAACCGGTTCCTCTTTTGGCTTAAGAAGTTTTAATGCAGGATGAACCTTGAGATCTCCCATAACCACCTTCTGTCCCACATCTAGCTCACTCAAGTCCACATCGATATATGGAGGGATAATGTCTGCAGGGCATAGGAACTTAACAGTCCTTCTGATGGTATTCAAAGAAGCACCTGCAAATTTGTGAAATGGTGTTTCATCCTCAACCAAGTAAAAGATGAAATAATAATAATAATAGATTAGCATAAAAATTGATTTGGGCAAAACTTATAAGTTTGGGGAATCTGATTACTAAATAATATCCAGATGTCAAAGCAGCAGTCATATTATTGGTTAGAGAAGTAGCTACCACAATACCATATAGAAAAGTAATAACCACAAACCATCAATCACGACCATTTACTGCTTGAATTATGCACCATAAATCCTACACATCTATCTCATAACAAGCAACTCCATGATAAGACAACAATGCTTACATGCTTGAATTACGCACTGTATTTTCTCACTTTATTATGCCATGACCTCCAAATATTTCTCGCAGATTGTGACAATAAACGCACACTTCAGGTACTATAATGAGACAACGCAATGACATTTTTTTAATCTTCAAGTTCCTATCCATTTGGCTGGCATAAATAGTATTGTGCTCTATTACGGACCTTTTCAATCCCTTATTTCTTTGAAGCATGGTCATGGGTGTTTTATCAGATTTTGGGAGGATATGGGGGTAGGTAATATTCCTTTTTTGTACGCTTTCCCGAATCTTAATCATCTTTCCTCTTTGCATAAAGCTCCAGTAAATAATTTCTATTTAAGTAAGGGGAATATGATTTCTTTGAATTTTCAATTTTCATGGGAATGAAATAGTAAGTCACTTGCCTCTTATTGACAGTGTTAAGGATATCAGTCTAAGGGAAGGAGAAATTGAAATTCAGATTCTTCTGGAGTGTATCCTTGTAGGCCTTGCTTCCAATTCCTTACCTCTTCTCCCACAAAGGAGGTGTTCCTTCTTGAAAATCCTATTTGAAATTCTAAAGCTCCTCTAATGGTCAAATCTTTTATTTAGACAAAGGTTACCCAATAGAATTAACCAATGACATGTCACAAATTTGAAGACCTAATACAGCTTAGTCTCCTAACACTTACATTATATGCAAGCACACTGCAAAAACTGGAGCTCAATTATTTCGAAATAGTCAAACAGCTGTTTTCTTGTGGATTAAGTTGTTTGGGGTTCTTCAGTGAGAATTAGGTTTGTCTGCAGGATTTAGAACAGTTTCTCCTTAAAAAGGTCAAGAATTTTGGCCACAGGAAAGATGAAAGATCTTGGTGGCAATGTGCAGTTTATACAGTATTTTGGAACATACGGCTAGAGCAGAATGTTTGTATTTTGGGGGTTGTTTCATTTTCTCTATTGACCTATTGGGTAAGCATTTTGTTTGTAGCTTTTGTGGTGTTCGGCTCATGAACTTTTAAAGGGAATGTCTCTTTTGGATATCCAGAGGCACTGGGTAGCACTGCTGCATGTTTAAGTTCCTGTTCCTTTCATTTTTGCCTTCTTGTTCTGTAATTTTGCTAATCCTAATCCTCCACATTTGCGTCATACTTCTATCTTAATAAAACTATCCTTTTATCAAAATAATAGATAAATGTTAAAAAGAATTGACTTTGCTTTAGAAAATAATAATGAAATTATTAGGTTGAGAGTACCCAAAAAAAAAAAAAAGTTTGTCACAGTTCATAACGAAAGGGAACTAGAAGAACAGTTGAGAAGTTTTACGGAAGAGATATACTAGAATGTAACTAAGATCAAACTTGATCATACTCAAAACAAAATCTCATAAAAAAAATAGAAAGTACGTGTAGAGGGTACTAGTTCTTAAAGTCACCTCTTTGAAGCATATCAAAAGCCACTATATTATCATGGAAACTAAGATATCTTGTAATACCTATTGTTAGGTTTGTTATAATCAATTCGCATATATACAACTGAAGCATTGACCACAAAGGGTTAATGAAATAAAGGAGGACAGCATAAACAAATGTTTTAATATAAGTAGAACATGACGGTTTCAAATCTACTTTATATGCATGTTACAAAATAAATTTTCATAGCTGATCCATTAGTACATTTTAATGAATTCTTACAAGTTCAGTTCTGGGTTAATATCTAGTGGCCCGTTGCTATTCAAGTGTGGCCTGGATATTGCAGGCATAAGGCTTCTAGAGGCTACAATCAGTATGAAAATAAGAGTTCAAGATCATAACACTGAGCATAATCCCATCATGAAATGTCCTATTATTCCAGTTTTGACTCTGATTGCTACTATTATGATGACAATTATGATACTCATTTTTGTGACTCACATCACAATTTCCAAAGTTGGGCAGAGCTTTAATAAATAGAGAATAGATTATAGTCAATTTTCACCTAAATGCAACCAAGGAGAAATTGTTGGACCAAGGAAGGGGTTTTGCCAAAGTTCTGATTATTTTTCTTAAGTATTTGAACAACTCAAACAGCAGCATGAACTTAATGTTGAATAAAGCGTAAGAAGAATCAGAGAAAGTATTTGGAAGAGGTGTCCTCAATGAGCTGAATGTAGAGAGGGGATGCACTTTACACAAGTTGAATAGAGCCTTAAGCATAAACCAAAAAAAAAAAAAAACTTCTAAGGAATTTTTTTTTTCTTCTTTTTGAGGGTTCTCCCATAATTGTGAAACCATTTGAGGAGCATATGAGCATTGGTGTCTGACGAAGGAACTGCCAAAGTTGAGACAATTAAAGAAAGCTGTCCAGGGGGAGCCCAATTATGTTACGATGGTACAGTGCCTAGATCATCCTTTTAATTTTGATGAGGAGTGTATGTTATAGGGGCTTTATACTATCATCTTATCGAGCATATGACGACCAGTTACAAGAATACAGACCTTGAAAAAGGATACATTCATCTTGTAAGTCAAAAAAACTGATATTGAAATTGCTTTAATAGTTAAAGAAGGTAAAATTGAAGCCAAGTCAATTAAAGAGATACATTTTGTGTCGATAGGTTTTGGAGGTTAAATCAGCTTTAGACTTATACATCCTTTCTTTCTTGGCTCGAAGAGTTAAACACATGAGAAAAGAATTTAAAAACTTATAAGAATATCACACCAAAAAGTCCATTAAAATGGAGACAAGGTAGTCATGAAGTAATACCATGATATTACATTGGAAATAAATGCATAATTACAAGACGAATTCCATTGGGGGGTGGGCTTACCTTTCTTCAGTCCAGGGGACACATCTTCTCCTCTGAATACGATAGGGACGTCAACCTTCAATAAAGCATGAGATGGAGCCCTTATGAACGTTACATTTAATGGAGCATCTGTACCTGAATTTAGATGAAGCTGAAAATTTTTTGACAGATGAGATTCAGAACAAGTCATTAAGGTGATGTAACTAAATTTTGTTAAATCCACACGAGTTGGATAGCATCTTCTCAATATTTTACCGCACCCAACTTAGAGATTGAGAAGGTTCAGTTATTTTTTCATACTATGAAAGTAAAACCAAAGAACTAGCCGGTATTATCTAACTAGGGAAAGCCTGCTCCAAGAGTGATTTCAGAGCAAAGGTTAGTGAAATCCATCTCTAACTTAAGTGTATCTATCATCACAGATACAATTAAATACTTATGAGATTGCAATGACTCAAAAGCTGCCATACTGTTAAGAATATGACGCTATCAACATATTTATATTACTTACTACTCAGGAAAATTATACGGCTGAAATCACCTGTGATTCAATAATCGTTCACTTTCTACCATCCTACTCAAGAAAGCCAAGTCCATCATTTCAATATGTTTCCCTTAAAATTTTAAAGTCTTTTTGCACAAACATATAGCTAGCTAATGACTGACTCTAAACCATTACCAGCCTGGGCAAAACGCGGATCTTCTCGACAATCTCTTCGGACTCGAACTCCGCCCGAACCTCAAGGTCAAACAGTCTGGACAAAAAGAAAGACTGACCGAGATGGTTGACGAGCTTCCGGATCTGATTGGCACGGACGGAAATGAGGCGCTTGTTGCCGCCATGCTGGCCGCCCTCTTGCTCGAAGACGATGCCAGGGACGCGGCCAGCCTTCCGCTCTTTGCCAGAAGTGATCCTCCCTGAGGCGGCGCGAGGTATTGCGAGGATCGTCTCGTCGTATTTAGGGTCGGGTCTCGGAAAACCTTCAAGGTACGTGAATGGCGGGAGATCAAAAGGCTCCTGGTGGACTGCGGCGGTGGCGGCGGTGGCGGCGGCGGCCTGAGAGAAGTGGCGGCAGTGCAAGGCTTTGGTGAATATTTGCCGGTAAAGATACATAGTTTGGTGCACTGCACTGTACGACGACGAAGGCAAGTGGGTTTAGAGGGGTTTTGGCAAGGGAGGTGAGGGTTAACGCAAATAAGGAGGAAGATAAACTGGGAAATAAGCACGTGATGTGCATGTGATCCTGAGTTTTTTTTCTTTTATTTTTTTAAAATAAATTACACTTTTAGTCCCTATTAGTTTTTAAAATTATATATCCTTTTTCTTTTCTGTTTTTGAAATATATACTTTTTTTTTAACTATAAAATACACCACACTTTAGTCCAATTATATATTTTTTGTCCAAAGAAATTTGTTACAATGTTTTTTGATGTTTAGTAACTTAAATGTCAGGTAACTTTTTGATTAAAATACCTTTTATTAGTTTAAAAATATCAATTTTTATATATTAAAAATTTATCTATAATGAAATTTCACAAATATCCTATTTCTTGTAAAAAAAGATTCTCAGTATATACTTAATTTAATAGATAATATTTTAATTAAAAATATTATATTAGCTTAACAAACAATTAAAAATAGACTTTAACAATTTTATTTTAAACAACAACATATAAAATTGGACAAAAAGTATAGCAATTTTATAATTAACTAGATAGATGTGTAATTTCGGGTCTGGATTTTGACTTTTTGTTGGGTCAAACACTGCAGATTCATTCCAAACAAGAAAAAGGAGGCCCAAAGCCTACAAAGAAGAAGATTAAGATGATGTGAAAACATTTTTTATTTTTATGTTCAGTTTTTATTTTTTAAAATATCAAAAACATATTTTTAATGCTTTTACTTTGAGCCTATTTAAAAAATATTTTTAATTAAATATTTTCACTAAATTTAACGAGATTTTAAACTCATTTTTTATTTTCAATAAAAATAAAAACAAAAAATGTTCAAAACAAATATAGGCCAGATTTTGAGTTAAGAACTTAAAACACTGAAAGGAAATCAAAATGGGCCAGATTACCTTAACGATTCCAATATAACCCAATACGTACATCACAATTGGTTAAGTTATTTTTTTTTAAAAAAAAAGAAATAATATTTATTTAAAGAAAAATCCTGGAACCTTATTTTGGTCCCTTTAGATAGATCATTTTTTAGTTTAGTTCTATATAGAATTGTCTTAAGTAAATTGAAGAAAAAAAAAATTACTTTTGGCCCCATAAGATAATAAAATTGCATAATAATTCCAAAATGCAATTTTTTTTCTCAAAAATGCAAAATTAGTGATTATTAATTGGAACAAGACAAATGACTGTTCTAATAGCTGGTCATTAGTGTAAAACTTAGAATTTCAGCTTAAACAAACCACAGGAATGCAAAACTTTGAATCTCAGCTTAACAAACTACAGGAATGCAAAAAAGATATTTGCATCGATCCTCAAGGTTTCAACATGTGTATCAAATTTATCAACCCGAATGAAAAATAGAAGCTACAAAATTAATACAGAACAAACTTATAAAAGAGCTACCCCACATCAAAAAACAAATAGAACCTCCTCCCAAAAAAAAAAACAATAAACGCAAAAGAGGATCAATATCTAAGTGATAATTTCCTTACATACAGTTATGCTCTAACTAAATTCTGCAATAGGCCACCATCCATAAGTCCAGTGAAAAAAATTCGCTAATGCATGAATATCCCATGATTTCTCTTGAGCTTCACACTTCTCGTTGCACAACAGTGATTTAGTACATTGGGATTGAGGAAATGGAAGAGAAGGGAAGGGAAGGAAAAGTTTGATTTAAATAGAAATGAAACCTTTCCTTCCCTTCCATTCTCCGTTCTCTTCAATTCAAACATACCCTCAATTGCTTGACTCATACCACATCCAGAGCAATCCAAGACTTGGCACTCAAAAACCAACAATGGCGGTGAGAATGTGAAAATATCATCTGTATGATCAAGTTAACACAGCCTGGCTCGACCTGGATTAAGAAGTGAATCTGACATGGTCCAACCCTGCAAGAAAAATGGATTATATGCAATTTACAGCTGCAATGATTTAATACACAGTAACAGAATAGATTTTTAAAAAGGACAAAATTTATATTCAGGTATTTATACTTTTGCTCTCAAGATTTTCACCAAAAATAGGAGGTGTAAAAGTTTCTTAAAAGATTAATTATGCAATGCTTAGTTGTAAAAGATGTACAGCTATTTTTAAAGACAACATATTTGTTATGTTCCAATTGGAAAATCATATACTTGTCATATTCTAATTAAAGAACCTGATAGTATATATTAAAAACTGAGTTTTTTCCTCTAAAAAACTTCATGTTGACCATGGAAATAAGCCCTTGGGTGTCCATTATTTACAATTTGAATGGGTAAATTACTTTGTGCATATTCCTCTACGGAAGGAAATGTCACAGCTGCGATCCCAAAGCAAAAAACCTCTCGGCCAATCAGTGATTCAAGATCTAATTTCCATTGTTACTAACTACTTTACAACCAAAGCAATAAACCAATAAGGCAGATCTGAGTAAACCAATAACGCCCAAGGTATAACCAAGCATCACAGTGCAACATGTAACAAGCAAAGGACACTGAAGCCTGAGCTCAATATTTGGGACTAACACAAGCATGAGAATTTCCATTGGCGATTCTCCCTTCATCCTTCCACCCCCTTTCCCAACCATCAATTCAAGACCTCACAGGAAATCAATACATTTCAAAGCTTAAATGTTAAAAAAGGCCAAAATCTGACACCTCTGCAGAAACTTGATGCAGACTCAAGAAATGAATACATAAACTGGCTCCACTTACTTGCTCCTTAGCTTTACTTTTGAAAAGGCCATATGAATTAGCCACCATCTTGCATGAATTGGCAATATCAGCCTCAAAATCAGCAACCGAGCGCATCTCATTTGAGCTACGATTATCCCTTTGCTTATGAGAAGAAAACTTACTTTCATTTGAAAAATTGATGAAATGCAAAAGGGCGTGAGCCTGCAAAATAAGGTGATTTACTCAACGTACTTTCAGACCAAAAGTTGCTAGGTACCCTCACAAATACTTAAGATAGCCATATCTCTCACATGAAATGCTGCTTTTAAAATGTCATCTGACTTTGCCTCATCCTTGAGCAGTGCATACACCTTACCCTTTGAAGGGTTATATGTCACCATATACCTCTCTTTCTGTTACCAATCAAAAGCATATAGATATGTACAAGAATTACAAAGTCAAGTAATAAATATAAGAGAGTTCAAAACTAGTAATCACTCTAAAAGCACATACCTCAAACAGAGGTTCTATGGCAACATATACACCGGGGTCTTGGAATGCATCCTTGAATCTTGATCCTGAAAAACAATATTAAAAAAACACTTCAGTTCCAAATTCAGGAAAAAAGTCTTCAATTAGGAAGTGGAGGTCTTTCAGTCCATTAATATGTATACCAAGGACAACAGGCCCATCTTTCCATGGAAATCTGAATATGTTCTCATTCATATTACCCTCCTGCAAAGTGGGTACTCGCCCTGAAAGATATTAGCTTTATTAAAATATGGATAAAGCATACAATGGAATAATATATCAGAGAAAACCATTGGTGCCTGTATACATGAAAATGACAATGTGAGAGAGAAGTAGAAAACTGCACCACTAAGAAAAACATGCAATGACTATGAAAATGTCAGAAGGATAAACAGTGTTCATTTCTTTCCTTTCATTTTCCTTTTTATTTGGAAAAGTGGTTGTTGAGATGCTAGGCATCTACAGTAATCCTTTTTTTTTTTGGGAGGGTGGTTTAAAAAAGGAGGCTCAAAGCCTGCATCTATATTTAATTCTATGATACCTGTCTTGATGAAGGACTCCGCTGCCACACTGAATCTTGCCCGGTTCAGCGTATGCAAAACTACAGATTTTACCTATAAATGCATGTGTTAGAGACAACTACTAGAATGAGAATATGGAAAGAAAATAAGCATCACTTTTAAAGATATTCAAACAAACCTCATTATAAGAGCTAAGGACATATCCACATGAAAGGAGAGCAAACGTAGTCAGCAGTGATGGATCCTTTTTGGAAATTAAAATACTCAGACCAGTTCCTAACTGTGAATTGGAAAAGAAAAAGACCATTTGATTTCATAAACAGGAGCTGAAAATTCAATAAGGCTATATTTTCCAGAAGATTCTAGAAGTATCAAATAAAAAATCTAAACTTACAAGATGCATTAGTGACACAAGAAGCAATAGCACCATAAAAGCATAAGCTGAGTTCAAACCGTTATAATTTTGATATTGGGGCTGTTTGTAATCTTCCATAGGATTTACAGTGTCATAACTAATTAAAATTATATGTTTTGCGGGATGCTACTCAAGGTAAGTCTATGTTTCCAGTCCTAAGGGTATTTTAGTATTTTCAAAAACTGTAGTCGCAAACTTTAGTTGTGCTTGAGTTTTAAATTATTTCAGTGCTTATGACTCATTAGTCTTTGTCCAAGTCTCCTTAATAGGTTCACTTGCGGAAGAGGAGGCGTTCTTGATCCTTTTGATGCTATTCATAACCCTCCTTGGATACATAATAAGCCTAGTTAAACAGATGCAATGCTTTATGGCCAAAAATAACACTTGTAATGCTTTCTTCTAAGAAGAAATATCAGTTTATGACTATAGAAAGCAAATTGCTCTCTTGTTTGTTGTGTAAAATAAGAACCCTAGGTTAATTTTCATCCTCTCAACTTCTTCTCCATGCTTCAATTTTCCAACCTATCCAGATCTGTTTCTTTTGGCAGACAGCATCAAACATTGTTTTTCAAAACCCTAACTGTTCCTGGCTTGAAATTGCTGTGGAACCCAACAACCCTAGATTTTCAGTTTCAATGATAATCACAATACTATTCACAGTGGCAAACAGTCTCCACACTTAATACCCGTTACTGATTGCAAATTGCTCGTCTTAATATAAATACAATAGATCATCAATTCATCATCTTACTACCCTTAATTCACCCAAGAAAACAATTTCAGCCAACAAAACCCTGATACCCCACTGTCCTACATAAATTAGTCAAAATCAATGAGCCAAACTTCAAACCTTCATCTTCATTCCTCATATTCCACAATGCCATCAAAGTAATAACCTACCTCGGACGTCTGATTTTAAAGCATGTTATATCAACATATATGCACGCAATTAGGAATGCATGCATGTATCCCAGATTTTCACCATTTGTATGTAAGAAGATTATAAAAATTAAAAATATTCTAAATATGAAAGAAAAATATATTAGTAATAACTCAAAATATGACTGAAAATAAAGTTTCTAAGAAATCCAAAGTAAGATTCTGCATGGAGAATTCAGAAGACAATTTTCTTATCATCTCATAATTGGGATTTTCTAATTTCGTTAGCAATCCAAGAGTTTAATATTTGTTTCTTTCCTTTCTACTGCTAAGAACTATGGCAGCTGTGTCATTCTTTCTGGGTCTTTCAATGAAACTTAGTCTCTTCGTTTTCCGAGTTTAAATATAAATAGTTTTAGGGATTACTCTAAATTGTAGTAATTGCCTGGTTAATTCAACTCTTTCAGTCTTAGTAAAATTTCAGTGTCTTGTTACAATACCAATTGATGGAGAAGTTCATAAACATACCAAGTCTGCAATATTGCCAACACATTCTCCTTTGGCAGTGACATCTCCGATATTCTCTCCTTTAGCAAAGGCTTTGTAAATAGGTGTCCTAGTTGATGTTGATGTCACAGCAGCAACATTCTAATAGCAAAAATTAGCATATAAGCCTGCAGAACTGACATGACATTAAATCACTAACCATAAGAAAGAGGTCAACCTTTACTACATTAGCAGCACAAGCCAAAGGAAGAAATAGTTGTGGCACTGCTGCAGTGGCCAATTCGACTCCAGCACCCAGCTCCATCAGAAGATCACCTGCTAACCGCATCTGTAACACAATAACTTTCAGGGGGAATATTACAGGATAGCTTGAATTTGTATAATAAAATAGACAGACACAAGTAATTATTACTTGTTTTAGATCATAATCAAATTTCCTTCCTTGCCGAGCAAAAAGCATCTTTCCAATACGACCGGCACCATCCTACAAATATGATTAATATACATTTGAATAGTAAGTAACATGAGTATAACAGAAGAGTCAATCTCAAATGTAATGGATAAAGAGAGGCCAATTTGCAAATAATAAAGCACACTCAAGAGATCATATTCAAGCCTGGATGAGAAAAAATACACATGATACGTCTATCAACAAGAATATCAAGAGATTTTCATTATTATCTAATAGCCAGTAACCAGTAGAGTACAGATTTAGCAAGTGACAATTCTTAGAAAGAATGCCCATTCACATTTTTCTGATTCACACCATAGATAATATGCATCGCTTTGCTAGACATGGAAGCTGACAAACTCCAAAAACTATACATCCAGAGAAAAAAAAAATCAATTGAGCCAGAACCTCGGTATATGGGCCTCAACTTACCTTGAGAATATGGGCATGATTGGACCCTTTATTTCATTCTATAATTATCTCACCAAAGCTTGTAACACAAGTAATGGAAATTCTCCACCTCAGTATATGGGCATAAACTTACCTTGAGAATCCAGTTGATAGCTACAGCCCCAGGAGTAGCTCTATGTCTGGAAACGCCAACTGAGCTCAAAAGGGATTGAGTTGTGAAAACACCCATTGCTCCACCAAAGAAGTGCTATAAGGGGGAAAAATTATTGATCATAAAAAGTTCAAAATATTCATCTCAATACCCATAAACAAATTTAAAACTAATACAGGCAAAACTTAAGAATAGCAACATTGAAGCACATTGAACTGCTCATACATGAGTTCAACAACAACAACAACATAGCCTTATCCCACTAAGTGGGGTCGGCTACATGGATCGCACGACGCTATTGAGCTCTATTAATGACCAACTCTTTAGATATCTCATTTACTAAAAGGTCCCGTTCAATAATTTCTCTAAGTGTCCTTTTTGGTCTTCCTCGACCTTTTTTCATAGGGCTCCAAACCATTTGCTCAACTCTCCTAACTGGCGCTTCCAACGGTCTTCTTTGCACATGCCCAAACCATCTTAAACTGTTTTCAACCATTTTTTCCTCAATAGGTGCCACCCCAACTCTACCTCGTATATGATCATTACGGATCCTATCTCTTCTTGTATTACCACACATCCAACGCAACATCCTCATCTCCGCCACTCCAATTTTATGTTCTTGTTGTCCTTTCATTGCCCAACATTCACTCCCATATAAAATCGCTGGTCTTATAGCAGTACGCTGCTCATACATGAGTTAACACTTAAAAATCTTATGGCACCTATTTTAATTTAAGCAGACATAGTACAAGCAAATACCTTTAAAGCCCGCCATGACATGTATGGGACATATGAAGGAGTAACACTATCTGGGAAACCTTCGGGAACCACATAGGATCTTACAAAGGACATTAGCTCCTGCATACATAGAACAACTTACTTCACAAAAAGTAACTAAAGTTCTCTACCTTCCATTTGATGACAACAAATATTTGAATATGGAACACAGGCTCCAAAAGTCTCGCTGTTTTCTTTCATAGGAGCCCAGAACTAAGAGTTCACAAAACAGGGTATAAAAAATAAACCATCAATTTTATAAGTGTTGTTAATGATTTATTTAATTAACAAATAACAACTACAAAGCAAAATGTTCTTTTTCCATGTGTGTCTCATCGTGCATAGATGAGAGAAAGTGAAGATTACATTTGTAAAGGATCTCTTTCATTCCATAATAATCCAAAGATGCAGTACAGTACAAATCACGATATACTAAATATGTTAGCAAAGTATTGCTAAATACCCCCCCCCCCCCGGGAAAAAAAAAGCTATTAAAGAAAGTATTTCCCTGAAATGAATTGTATAACTCATTAATCTAAAACTTGTCCCAATGTATAACGTTAAGGCAATTCTTATCTCTTCCAACTTCCAAGTCTCCATATCTCGACATATTAAGCAAACACGAAACCAAATGAAAACACAAAAAAGAAACTTTCAATTCCCCAACATAAGAACCGGGATTCAGAAGCCAACATAATATCCATATTAGCTGTAAATCAAACACTTCAGTGGTTCCTTCCCAGCGTCAAATTGAATGTCGATATCGTATTCTAGTTATAAATTTTTAAGGAATAAATATATTATAATAATTGGTGCAATTATTGAGTGAGATGAGTATAAGTTATCTAGAAGATGTAAAATTTCAAGCCCCCTGCATCTACTTCCGGTGTTACAACCAGCAAGCAAGGAAGAAGGAAACTTCACAAATTTAGCACAAAAACAAAATAGAAAACCCATAACCCAAGCAGACACAAAATCAGAGTACTATATAAAACTGACAAACTAACATCGAGAGGAGCTTGAGGAGTCTGCAAACTGAGCGCTCGGAATGAATTCTTTTTGAATCCTCCAGAACCATCACTCTCGGCCACATACTTCCATCTACGACCGTCAATCTCCTCGCAGCAAATCAATCTCAAGCTCGAACTTACGAACTCATCCGCCCCAACAACACCACCCCCGATTCTCCTCCGACACTCCGATTCAACCAAAGCAACCGCCGCCGGCGATGACAAAGAAGAAGGGTCCGCCGTCGTTTCAGTGGGATAATGAGTAGCAATGGCCGGTGATGAAGCCAAATTGGCACTGATACGCAGCGTTTCGCGCACGAGAGAGCGAGCATCCTGAGAGGACGCAATCGTTTGAGCAGTAGAGGAGGAGCTCGCGGATTGCTTCAGATTAATGGGAGCCATGAGAAGAGAAATCGAATCCGCACAAAATGGGAAAGAAACCACACAAACGGGTTCTGTTCAGATCAAAGAATAAGAGTTGGGAAATGCGGAATAGAATTTATAGCAGACACGGAAAATGCTTTGGGCATTGTTTTCATCGAAAGCATGTTGGGCTTTTTCACATTGCGAGGAATATGAGGCAGAAGTAGGACGCTTTCATCGAATCAACGGAACTACTGAGGCTAGCTTGCCACGGACGCGCGCACATGCACATAGAGAGGAAAAGCAAAGAGTGTGTGGAAAAGTCTTTCTTTGCTTTCTTTCCTCGCTTCTTTAGTTCTTTCTGAAATTGTTTGTGACCTGAGAGACAACAGCCATATACGACGTCGTTTAAATACTCGCATGAGAGCCACCGGCCCTATCTATATTTGGCGTAAATTACATTAACCTCCCCTATTATATAACTTTAAATATTATACTCCATTCCTTGCTTTTTTTTTTCTTTCTTTTTTTTGGTTCATTTTTCTTGCTAGAATCATCAGTTTCCAAAAATTTACTAAGTTCCATTAACACAATTTGAGTCGAATGAAATCATTAAAATTTAAAATATAAATTTCTACCGGTGTTAATTTTTTACATTTACCTTCTTAAACTTATATCTTTATTTAAGAGGGTAAATATCGGATAACTTAACCATCATTGATTTTTGTTGCCATTGTAACTAATATTTTTACATAATATGTATTTTTTCAATAATATTATTATTGTATTAAAAATAAAACTAAAACTCCATATTAAATATTAACATTAACATAACTGTTTTTTAAAAATAAAATTATAATCATAAATTATGTGAAAAATTAATTAATTTGAGAGAAGTACAGTGGAGAGGAGATTTTTGTACTGTATATTAAAATATTAAAAATGTAAAGTATAATAATTAAAACTAAATGGGTAGAAAATATAATTTAGCTAAATTTCAAGGAAAATTAATATAATTTACTCTTATATTTGTGTGGCAGCTCAAAGAAGTGGACACCGCAAGGATGAGGATGATAGTTGTTACTTGTTAGTTGTTTGCAGACATGGACATGAGATGTCTTTAATGGGCCACCCGCCACCCAATTAGTTTTGGTCACCGGCCACCGGCCACACTTCACTTGCTAGGGAATTCGATCATCTCTTTTTTTTAAAAAAATAAAATAATATATTTAATTTAAATTATTGATCTCCAAATTCAACAATTTAATATCTATTTATCTTTTTTTTAACTTCATTTTAAATCTTTAATCTTAAAAATTAACAGTTGATATTGATAACAAAACAGAGATAATCTTGTTTGGACTGGCTAATATTTCAAAGGTAAAAATATTTTTTTACGTTTTAAATGTTTATATTAAGTTTTAGTTTCATCTCTATTTTATTTTTGCGTCAGTTATGTTCTACATATTTTATTTTTATTTTAGATTTATTCTTTTACTAACGCCGTCTATTCTATTGACGAAAAAATATTGGCTGAGCAATTAGTAAAAATGGTAGATTTGAAACAAAAATAAAACATGTACAAAATAACTGACTCAAAAAAAATTAGAGAAATAAAAATGGTAACTTTGAGTCTTACATGTTTCAGTTTTTCTTCAAATATTTATTTTTACTAACTACCTAGTTTACTTTTTCGGTTGCGAAATAAATATTGTTAGTAAAAGTGATAAATTTGAAAACACAATTAAACATGTAAAACATAACTTACGTATAATAAAATATTATATACTAAATTAAAACTCGATATAAACATTAAATACGTAAAAAGTATTTTAACAAGTGATATAATGAGTAGTTTAATAAGTGATTTTCGACTTAAATTTTTAGAAAAAAATTGAATTTTAATTTGTAATAAAATAATATATATAAATCTGAATTATTTTATTTTATTTTATTTTTTAAATTTATAAAAAAACCTCATTTGTTTTGAATTAAAAGCATATAAATTATATCTTTAATATATGTTAAGTATAAATTACGTAATTTGCATTGATAAAAATAAAAATGAAATATAAAAATCATATATTTTAATAGCATACTATGAAAATAAGAACCACAAAAAAAAAAACCCTTCTGGCCTAACTCCTTTTTTAATTTTTTTTAACTTTTTAAAGTAAAACATGCTGTTAATTTGTATTTATTTTTTAGACACATAGGTACTTTTTTTATCAAATCGAGCTTGTTGGATTAGGTGAATTTTTACCACTCACGATGTATATAAAGTTTGATGTATTTTTACTTTTTATTTTTAGAGTGCCTTTCAAAAGATGATTTATTAAACAATAATATTCAATAAATCATCTAACAGTTTTTTTATCCTCATAACTGATTCATTAGGTTTTCTTAAAAAGTTATTGTTAATTAACTGAAAAACTGCTTAAGAAATTTTTATAATTAGTGCTCTTGGGATAAAGAAATAATCTTAAATATTTATTATAATGTTTTATTATTAAAATATCAAAAATAGAATCACAATGAATATATATTCTAAATTTTTATTATAAAAATAAAAAAGAAAAAGAAGGGAAAGAGCTAGATTGAAAAAATATAAAATTAGATAATTTCATAATATGTTGTCTTGAGTGATGTCATTCTTATATATATTTTTAAAATTTTATCCTTTTAAAAAAGCCTCAAAATTTTCACATTTTTAAGTTTTAACTATTATTATAAGAATCAGAACGATCGATTGTTTCAATTGATTAAACTAAAAATTAGTTAGAAAACTTATTCTGAGTAACACTTAAAACTAATGAACAATCGAACTAATAAAAAATTAATCAAATCGAGTAAAAAAATGTTAAATAAACAAGTTAAATCAATCCAGTTAAACTTTTTAAAAAATTTTCTTTCTTATTATATAATCTGGTAATAAATAAATAAATATTATAGATAAGCTAATTATATGAATGTCAATATATTAGTATTTTATAATTTTAATTTAAATAAATATTATATTGATTAATAATAATTTCTTATTATTTAGATAATTTTATTTCGAACTTTTGACTAATAAATATTATTTTATGAAATTTGATATTAAATATATTTTTAATTAAATTTATAAACTTATATTTATAATATTTAATTATTTATATTTTTTTTAATATTTTAAAATATATGAATTCAATAATTAATTTGATTTTTAAAACTTTGTTTTTAACTTTTTCCTATAAAAAATAATTAAAGTTCAAATGAATATTAAAAAAAAATTTACAAAGATTATCCACTTATCCTCTATCTTTAAAATGTCATTTTAAGGTTTAAAATATTTTGGCTAAAATGCACTTTACCCCCCTAAACTTTGCTCTATGTGCGGAAAACCTCCCTAAACTTTTAAACTCAACAAAAAACTCCCTTCAACTTTTATTTTGTGCTAAAAACCCCATACAGTTAGTTGACCGTTAATTAATGCCACGTCATCAGTATATTAGATACTTCAAATATCACGTCAAACATTTTTTACACCTTAAATGCTGATAGTGACGATTTCGCAGCGCTGACACGGCAAGTAAACTGTAAAAAAATGTCTGACGTAGCATTTGAGGTGTCTAGTATACTGATAAAGTGACATTTAGTTAACGGTCAACTGACGGTCAACTAACTGTAGGGGGTTTTTGGTACAAAATGAAAGTTAAGGAGAGTTTTTTGTTGAGTTTGAAAGTTTAGGGGAGTTTTTTGCACATAGAGTAAAGTTTAGGGGGTAAAGTGCATTTTAGCCAAATATTTTTAAACATTCAAAGAATATATTTTTCTAATATTTATTGTGACACGTGTCTTTCAACTAGAGATTGTCGTCTTCCTCGTCATTATTTAGCTCCGTCACAGTAGGTGCTTCACTGTGCCTCCACCACCACCACAACAGAGACACATAGACGAAGAAAAAACCAAAGAAAGAACCAAAACCCCAAAAACGAGGAAAGTATGTTTTCAATTCTCATTAGAAGCTGCAAGAAGCTCAGTTCCACCATCAGCCTCCACAATATCACGTCCAGATTCATCGCCTCCTCCTCCGTCTCTTATTACCACTCTTTCCCTAAATTTCTCAACCCTTCAAAACCCTTGTGTATTCCCTCCACGCATTGCGTGCCCACAGGCTCCGTCTGGGTCCAGAAACGGCACAAATGGGACGGAACGACCTCCGATGATCGCTATGAACACATCAAGGCCGACGTCAATTGCCCTCGTTGCTCCAAGCTGATGTCCATCATTTTCTCGAACCGGCCCTTGTCGATTACTGGTCGGGAACCCGGAGTCTACCAAGCCGTAAATCTCTGCCAGGGCTGCAGAACGGCGTTCTATTTCAGGCCGTTCAAGCTTGCTCCGTTGCAGGGGAGTTTCATCGAGATTTGTAGGGTTAAAGGGTCTAAGGATGTGGATGGAAGCGATGAGAAAGATTGTGAGCCTCCACAATTGAACAAGAGTGAGGCTCCAAAATCTAACAAGGGTGAGGCTTCTACTACGCCTTATGGGAGTGGTGATACTGGAGGTGGGTCATGTGGAGAGACTAATGGAGATGGAGGGGGGAAGTCAAGTTTAGTTAGGGACTTGCCAACGCCGAAGGAGATTTTTAAAGTGCTAGACGAGTTTGTTGTTGGGCAAGGGAAAGCTAAAAAGGTTCGGACTTTGATTATATGATAGTAGAAAAGTTTAGTTTTGCTGCTAATTCGTGGACTTTTTCAAATGCCATGCGCAGGTGGTATAGACGGTATAGACAACTTAACTTACAATAATAATACCTGAACTGTTAGAGAGCTCAAGTTTGAAGCCACTTCAAATAGACATATATCAAGATAATTTTTAAGACCAAGCAAATTAGCAATATTTATGAAAAAGAAAGAAACGTAATTATCTTGTTCACGTGGGGTTAAAGACATTATATTGTTCATGTGGGGTTTAATCAGTTTTCCCGACATTTATCTGTAGTTAGAGTTGCAGAAGCGAAGTACTGTGTTTTGAAATGTGTGTATATTCTTATTTAATCTAGATTTAACTTGAGAGATGGACTACAAAGGGTTTAGGTGAGTTCTGTTATTCAAGTTTTAATAGGTCATGATTTCTATTACTTTCTTCTTTATTGGTATTCACTTTTAGTAACTTCAGTTTTGTTACGTTACCTTAAAATACCATAGAACTGGTTTATTCATTAAATTTATTTAGCACTAGCCGTTCAAATTTCAATCTTTTGTTTTTGAATCGCATTCCTTACTAAAACCTTTGCTTACTCTATGGGACTCTATGGATTCTATCCCAAAAAAGAAGGGGGGGGGGGGGGGGACGGGAAACTATGGGACTATATGTTGCATGCCTCTACTGATGCCAGTATCATTCTCAAAGGTGCTTTCAGTGGCTGTTTACAACCACTATAATAGGTTACGTCTTGCGTCCTTGAAGAAAAACTTTGATACAAAATCAGCAAAAATTGAAGATGATGATGAAAATGATTGTGTTGAACCAGAGAAAAGCAACTTATTGCTGATAGGTCCTACAGGGTCAGGTATGATTAATTGATTATGATAGACTCTTCGGGCAGTGTGTTTGGTCTAACATTAGAGTAACATTTTTGCTTTCAATAACTGATGCTTATACTGAGTTTGGGCTTGTTGGCAATAGGGAAGACATTGCTTGCAAAAACACTGGCCCGTATTGTAAATGTACCATTTGCCATAGCTGATGCTACAACTTTGACACAGGCAAGTTAATTGAATGATATTTTTTGTATTCCTATGTACGTCTGCATAATTTATGCAATGATTTAATTTTATTTCTTCTTTTTGTGCACTGGATACATAAGCTGTATTTGACTGACTAATGCTATTTTATCTATCTCTTTTCTCTCCCTTCTCTCTCTAATATTCACTCGTGCACTTCAGGCAGGTTATGTTGGAGAAGATGTGGAATCAATATTATATAAACTTCTTGTGGTATGTACTCTGATACTTATTAGTGAAGTAAATTAAGTATTGGCTGAGATTATGAGTTTTTAAGTTTATCTACTAGTGCTGGTGTAACCATGTTTTCCAGAATGGAACGAAAAAATAATTAAATAGCTATAATGGTAATTACTGTTCTATGAACTATTAAGGGTGTTTCAGATCATTGTTTGTAAAAGTTAGACCTTCTTGATGTCTATTTATGGAAGCTAATTCCAGTAATTATGCATTATTGTCCTCCATAGTCATAGTGGTATGGCAGACTGTTTTGTTATAATGTAACACTGCTTGATATGTTATTTTTAGGAAGCTGATTTCAATGTGGAAGCAGCTCAGCAAGGGATTATCTACATTGATGAAGTTGATAAGATTACTAAGAAGGTTTCACATTTTGTCAGAGTATTGATTCTGGATCACAAAAGAAGTATAAAGTATTGATTTCAGTTGATTATTTTTGCAGTCTGAGAATTTAAACATTGGCAGAGATGTATCTGGAGAGGGTGTTCAACAGGCCTTACTGAAAATGCTGGAAAGCACTGTAGGTGAAATTTAATTCTGTATATATATATATATATATATATTTTCCGGGTACGGGTGACAATTCTATGTTTTACCTTGTAAAAGCTTCAATGATTAAAGTAGCATGGGCATTCCAATTTAAGTACCCTCCCCTGGGCTTAATGGATGGACTCTTGCCAAAACTATTATTCAAGTATACACCCTCTTTCTTAATAAAATACAACATATATATGCAACGAAACTGGATAAATTGCAAAAGCATTATTTTCATCTAACTTCATTGAAAGGAAGGGTGAGATAACCCCTGAACCGGGAATTGGAATTTTATGAAGTAATAGTCTAGGGCTCAAGTAAAATAAAAATGTATAGCTGCTAGTAAACTCTGGGAATTGTATAGTAACTGGATGAAGTCATTGTGTCACATACATTACTGTAGAACTCATCACATCAGTATTATCAAATTTAAGGGAAGCTTAAGTTTTGCAATTCATTTTATGTTTATCTTTGATAAGTATCTTAGCATTCATTCATACAGCCACAAAATATTTAAAATTTCAAAAGTATGTTTTGAAGGTTCCTTCCTATTTATAGTTTTTGTTATCAATATATTAATGAAGCTACCTTTTTTTTTTTTATATATTTTTTCCAGGTAGTGAGTGTTCCTGATAAAGGAGCTCGCAAGTATCTTTCTGGTGGTGATAACATTCTGGTATGCTGCAACTAAACTTATCTTCTTTAGTGTTTGGCTTTCTGTGATTAACCTTCTGATTTCTCTTGTTAAATGAGTATACTTCATTGTTAGATGTCCTTTTTCAGACCCGTGACCAGAGGGAAAGTGCTTTAGTTTCTATATATAAAATGAAAGACGTCCTTTTAAAAGTGCACAATAGAAGCTTATATTTTTTGGTAACTTTTATGAATAAAATTACTGTCAAGGCATCTTTTGACATTTTTTATTTATGCTTTGAAAATTTTGAAGAATATTCTTACTCTTCTTATGGGTGAATGAAGGATGAAAACTTGATCTTGTTCTTCTCTTCTAATTATGGAGGAATATGTAATGCGTTAAATTCCTTAAGTCTGTTGGCCAAGAAAAAAAGGAAACAAAAAAAAGCTTAATTTCTAGCATGATTTATTAGTTAGGTAAATGTTGAGGCTAGGATCAGCATGATTTATTAGTTAGGTAAATGTTGAGGCTAGGATCAATCTATGCTTGAAGTTATTGTGTTATTCTTTTATAACCTAGAGGTCTACAAGTTGTTCCTTTGTTATAACTCCCTTTTTAAAATCCTCCCCTTGCTATTAGATATCTTCCTCTATACATAGTTTTAGTTGAACTTGGGAATGCAAATAACTAATGCCAATTTGTGGACTGGGAGTTTGGCATCTTAATTGTATATATGCCTTCCACTGTACATCTCCTAACCTTGCATGACACTTGCAGATAGACACAAAAGATATTCTTTTTATATGTGGAGGGGCCTTTGTTAATTTGGAGAAGACCATCTCAGAAAGGTGAGGCCATCTTTGAGTGCTGTATGCTGGCATGGTTCTCCAGTAGTTTGGAATTTTGATTGATATACATTCCTTTTCCAGGCAGCAAGATTCTTCCATTGGCTTTGGAGCCCCAGTTCGTGCAAATATGAGGACTGGGGGATTTGCAGATGCTGTAGTAGTATCATCACTTCTAGAAAATGTGAGGATGAATGCATGTCCTTATTTTGTTCTTTTTGATAAGTGAAGCGGGTGGTTTGTCGGGTCTGTGAATTGCTTTGACTCGTTAACTCCTAATAGCAAATGTAATTGTTATAAGTGATGATTTGCAGGTAGAAAGTGCTGATCTTGTTGCATATGGCCTCATACCTGAATTTGTGGGGCGTTTTCCTGTTTTAGTGGGTTTGTCTGCTTTGAATGAGGACCAACTTGTTCAGGTATGTCATATATTTACGTGATAAACATTTCTCCAAATTCTGCCTCATATTCTATGCCAATTGATGAGACCTCGCATGATTACATACTTAATGGATTGCAGTTTTAAAATGTACTTGGATTTCTCTTTTGCTTTTTGTAGAATGTTATTCACTCAAATATGATGTTTACAAGAAGAGTCTAGGGTTTATATACACCTAGCTAGAGCAATTAGAGGAGGAAAATCCCTCACAAGCCTAGGAATATAATCAATCTTATTGAATACAAATTAATCATAATCAATCATAATAACGGAGAAGAAGAAAACCAAAGACCAAATATTTACAGGAAAGGGAAACAAATCAGTCATAATAACAGAATAAAAATAGAATCCCATACTTTTAGCTGCTGAAAATCCAACCTGTTTTATATATGTGCCAGATTATAGTTTGATTATTATGTAAATATGTAGTTCTAGAACATCTAGGAGTTTGTAAAACAAAACCAGAATTTTATTTTATTTTTTACCCTTTTCGTAGCTTTTTCTTAAACTATTTCTTATATTATTACTTTTTTTGAGACAGGTCCTTGTTGAACCTAAAAATGCCCTTGTTAAACAGTATAAGAAGATGTTCAAAATGAACAATGTAAGCCTTTTAACCCATTCTAATTTTGCTCATTGCCAAGATTTTCAGCTTTTCACGCCATTGCAGTGGCCTCTTTGGAGCACTGATTTAGTTTCTGGTTTAACATCCAGGTGAATTTACATTTTACCGATAATGCTTTGAGATTGATTGCAAAGAAAGCCATGGCAAAGAACACTGGTGCCCGTGGTTTAAGATCCATATTAGAGAATGTTCTTACTGAAGCAATGTTTGAGGTACGTATGTAGGAGTAATATTCTTTTATCTTCCATGTCCTTATTCCTCAAACCTTCCAATCCAGTTGAAAAGAAAGGGAAAATTCTCTGATATTTTAACCCTGCTTTTGACCTCAAAAATTGTTTGATACTTTAAGATTCTTTGTATCACTTTAGCTCAAAAGCATGTTTTTTATTCAATTTGACCCTTCTAGAGGTACTAAAAACAATACAATTTCTTGAAGATTAACACAAAAGAATACCCTCAGATACTAGGTGAAATTAAAGACCTATGGAGTACTCAATGGATAATAATTTCAAGGACCAAAGTTAGAGCTTTTGTTTGGTGTTATGATCAAGGGTTTCCTCGAGCTTTGTTCAAAATTAAATCCTTTGTCTGATTTTAAGTTTGCGTTCTTTTACCTTGGATTGATGGATTGGTGTATTTGGCATTTTTCATGTCTATTTGTTGTTTTATTTGTATAGAAATGTGACCATAGTTGGAGAAAATTTAGTAAATTTTTATATTTTTGTTATCGGGTTTTTCATTAAAAAATAATGAGACTTTTTGTACTA
The DNA here is from genome assembly GCA_037074585.1 of Biancaea sappan. NCBI lineage: Eukaryota > Viridiplantae > Streptophyta > Magnoliopsida > Fabales > Fabaceae > Biancaea > Biancaea sappan. The sequence goes on along the minus strand of CM073493.1, from coordinate 61,891,450 downwards.
GTTAGCATCACCAAGTCGTGTCTTTTTTTTTTTAAAAAAAAAAACTTCTCAGAATGTCATATTTCTGTGGAGGAACCTGAGAACAATCATATAAGGAACTTAAGTCTAATCCTTTTTTATTTGGGTTACTTTATCCACAGATTCCAGACAAAGTTGATACTGATAACATAAAAGAGGTCCTGGTTGATGAAGAGGCTGTAGGATCAGTAAATGGTCCTGGGTGTGGAGCAAAAATCATTTACAGAGATGATGATCATAGAGGTACATTGGAGGGTCAAGCAAGAGCCATTTGTTTGTAAATATAACATCTTAGTCCTCTGTTCTTTGTAATCTAATCCTCTCTTTTCCCTTTTCCTAATTCATTCTTCATTCTGTGTTTATATTCTCGTTTTCCCCCCTTTTTCCAATTGTCTTCCGAGGAATGAGCACAATACCATTTTCTTAAGAGATTTTAAGTTTAAACTTTCATGATTTTGTGTACATATATTATAAATGGAATGGATGCACCATAAATTTGATTTCGTGGTTAGTGCAAACTGTAATAAGTACTTTTTTTGGTTGGCTAATTTAGTGCTTAACCAAATGAGTTCTTCTCATTTTACACTTTTGTGTAACTATTTTATGTTTATCTGTAGTGATAATTCATTTTTAAATTGGAGGGCATGGTTAAAAGTAATTTGTTAACACCATCGTATAAATCAATATGAAATAATTAGGTATATCGAGCAATATAAAATGGGATGATAGGTTGCCCGATGAGCTAAATTTCAAAATTTGTATGGTTCTTTACGAAGTCACAGAAGATTAAGGGGCGTGTAAGATGTTGGATTATATATAGAGAAATCCAGTAAAATTAATTGTATTTTGACTTCATTGTCATTAATGAATTGTAAAAATTAACACAATTAGCATGATTTTACTGATTATTATATAAATAATTTGGTTCTATATATGATATTTAAGAATTTCTCTTGTATTAATAGAGTAAATAACACGTTACTCTCTCAGAAGTTTTCAACATTACATTATTATTATTTTTCTTTAAAATATACTTTCTCCATTACGTGTTACCTTCTAATTGAATTTTGCATTTTTAATCACTAGAGATCTATTATAATTTTTTCCTTCATGCTTGATAATCAGTAATATTCTATTTTTTTATTAAAATATTCTTCATTAACTTAAATACATAGTTTTTTTTATAAAGAAAATATAATGTTTGTGACATTTTATATTGGATCATTTGTGGTTTTTTGTTGCTAATTATCTTTATTAACTTATATCTGAATTAGGTTAATAGAAAGTATATTAGTAATATATATATATATATACACACACGTACTATAATGGAACTTTAGATGTAAAAAATATAAAATTATATTAAAGTGTAGTGCATTTTATAATTATAAAGAAAGAGTTTATAGGTCTGTTTAGTTGTGATTTTGTGTTTTCATTTTGAAAACAAGTTTTTTAAATTTGTTTTAGACTTTTGTTTTGAAAGTAAAAAGAATGGGTTTGAATAATTTGTTCTAAAAACAATTTTTTTTAAACTTCAGAAAAAAGAGTTGAATTGTAAGTGGGGGTTTTTTTTTTTTAAGAAAAGGTTATAATTAGATATACACCATTAATGAACTTATTTATTTATGATAATGCTACTGCCTATTTTTTAGCATACTATTTTCAAAAACATTTAAAACATGTCCTGATTTTTTTTTTTTGGTTTTAAAAACAAATTTTAAAACAAATTTCTTAAAAATAATTACACCAAACAAGATTTTTTTACTTTTAAACACACAATTGTTTTTTAAAAACATTAACCAAACAAGCCATATATATATATATATATATATATATTATTAGTATATTTCACTGAAAGTAATCTATTTGAACCATAATTTTTGAACCATAATTTTTCATTTTGTGAGAGACTGGTCTCTTATACTGAATACGTAGATCCAATTTCATTAGTAAATAGAGTTTATATTTAAAAATAGAATAAAACGTAGTGTGATTTTTAAAGCTTGTTGTACAATATGTTTTAAATTCAACACCATTTATGTAACATCCCACCTTTTTTATTTTCTTTAAAAATAATACTTCTTCTCTAAATCAGTTTACTAAATAATTTTTAAATAAATTCCTTTAGGTTTAATTACGAATTCACTATTCACAAATTTTACCATTTATGATTTTACTATTTATGTGAATGGTAACCTCATAAAAAAATTAACAGAGTTCTCACTAGTTATGTCTAAACTTGAATATATACAAAAAAATAATTTACACAATTTTTTTTATATTCTTTTTACATTTTTGAATCATGAACTACCATAAAATATACTTGTATACTTCAATCTCATCATTAATATCATCAAAGCCTTCCTTTTTGCTATTTTTCCTGAAATAATCAATTTTTTAAAAGTGAGATATAAAATATCTCAGTAACTAGTCTCTTTATTAAAAACATGTAAATAGATAAATAGATCATTTCAGCCATAAAAGCATAACATCACACTGTTAATAATTAAATTTCTCTTATTCACTATGTAGAATAAAATTTATAAATAAAATTCTGTAAAAAACTGATTATGTACATAAATATCATAAATCATAAATAATCATGTTTTTATGAAAGACTAACTACTTAATCTGATTCTCAACCTCTCAACTTCTTAAACTTCTTTCTTTACTCCTCTTTGCTCACTTAATCTGATTTTCAACCTCTTAACTTCTTAAACTTCTTTCTTTACTACTCTCTGCTCTCTCTCTCTCTCTCTCTCTCTCTCTCTCTCTCTCTCTCTCTCTCTCTCTCTCTCTCTCTCTCTCTCTCTCTCTCTCTCTCTCTCTCTCTCTCTCTCTCTCTCTCTCTCTCTCTCTCTCTCTCTCTCTCTCTCTCTCTCTCTCTCTCTCTCTCTCTCTCTCTCTCTCTCTCTCTCTCTCTCTCTCTCTCTCTCTCTCTCTCTCATGTATGCCCCCATACACCACTCACACACACACACACACACACACATTAATCTATCAATACCATAATTTTTTTTCTTTTTCTCTCATTCGTCCACTTGTACACATATCACTTGCTCTCTTTTTTTCCTTTTTCTTTTGTTTTCGTCTCTTCCTCTCCCTTTCTTTCTTTTCTTTCTTTTCTATTTTTGTCTCTTTCTCTTTCTTTGTTTTTCTTTTCTTCTTCCACTTAACACACACACCCCTAATATATACAACTTCAAAGTGTCATTATCACATTATCTTTGACTAAAATAGCAAAAGATTCCTTTAAAAGCTTTTACTTACAAATAGGTCCCTTGTCAAAAGTATGAAAATTCTATTTATATCTTTAAAAAATTTCGTTATAACTATTTTATCCTTATTTACTTGCTCATTTATTTATTTAGCCTCATTTTCTAAGGTAATTAAATTTGAGATATTACAATTTAATTCAAGCAGCGCACAAGGAGTAATTATCTTAAAAGTGCAATTGTCCTGTATTTAAAATTTTAATTCTAAATTGCTCTTCACAGTAATTAAACATAAATTACTATTGACACTATCTTCATTTAACATTAATTTAGTTGACTCTTCCAATATACCTTTAATAAACATGATTTAAAGAATTGGATCGGACCTGTTGGTTCGAGATAAAGTTAATGAACTAGTCAGATCTTTGTCCAATTTAGACATGAGAATTGGTGAGCGTTTAAAACAGTAAAAAAATCGATAAAACCGGTTGATTCAATATTTTTTTTGAGTTTTTTGAATTTGTTTTTCAATATTATTATATATTTTCTAATTTTGAAAATTTTAAAAAATTATTTACAATCCACCTAAACTTCAATATGGTTAAATTATACTAACTTACTAAGTAATCCTCTATGACAACAAATTTGTCTAAAATGATGTTAAAACAAAAATGAAGAAGATTTATTTAAAATTTTTAAGGTAAATTGAAGTGCATTAAGGCAATATGGTTAAGTTAGACTTGTTAATCCGGTTCTATTTGAGTAAACTGCTTATTTAAACACTTATAAAATAAGCGCTTATCATATAAGCCCTTATATATAAGTTATTTCTACAATTGAAAAGTTTTTAAAAACAAACTTCACATAAGTTATTTTCAACTTATTTTCATAAGTTATTTTGAAGAGTTTATAAAAATAAGCTGAAAACAACTTATGAGCATGTTATAAGATATTTCTACAAGCTCTCTCAAACACATGTATAAGCGTTTATGCCATTAAATACGTGAAATAAGCTCAAAATAAACTCTTTCAAAAAATTCAAATAAACTGTACTCAATCCCTATTAATTTATTTTTGTCCTTTAAGTTAATATTTTACCCAATATGTGTTTCTTTTAATACTTAAATTACTCAACAATTTTCAATGTCATTCAAAGATAATTAAATTATTCTTTTGGTCCTTATAGTTTCACTTGATTTTTAATTTGGTCACTATAGTTTAATAATTTTTAATTGAGTCCTTAAGTTTCACAAATTTTTAATTTAGTCCTTACTATTGAGCTTTTGTTGGTATTTCATTAAATTTTGCTAATGTGGCTAACCATATACATATTAACACTCTAAATATACATGATTTATGCCAACAAGAAAAATAATTAATTAAGTGATATTAACTCATACAAATAATATGTAATGCAACTTATGTTAAATAATTAGGACAAATTTGCTTAAGTCAAGTATATTCCTAATGTTAAGATGATATATAATTGGTCATATTACCAAAATCTAACAAAATATTGACAGAATTTTAACAATAGGGATTAAATTAAAAAATTGTGAAACTATAAGGACTCACATACAAAATTTTAAATTATAGGGACCGAATTAAAAAAATTGAGTTAAATTATAAGGACTAAATATATAATTTAACCTTTAAAGATAAAGTCACAATTTAATATTTAATATTAATTAATTTAAATATTTTTATAGTCATATTAAAAATAAAATTATAGTCTTATATTATGTAGAAATTCAATTGATTTGAATATATTAAAAGGGAAGTTTACATAACGTATATCAAAATATTATAGAAGCTGAGTATAATATTTAAAATTAGAGAGGTGTTAAGTATAATTTAATTAAATTTCAAAGGTCATTAGTGTAATTTACTCAAAGTTTTATCACTCCCATTATTTTATTATTTTTCGAAAGAATAAAATATAAATAAGACGAGTTTATGCACTACCAGCTCTAAAGCAGCTTCTACATGACTTGTGTCTCTTTTGATCCTGTTATTGAGTAGAACTGAATACCAATTGAAGCAATTCTGATTCAGCTTTATCGATCTTGAATTCCTCTGTTTTCCTTTTTTCTCTCAATCTCACTCTCATTCTTCACGCTTCGCTCAGCTGTTTCAAGTTTCGTTTCTACTCCCACTTCTTCCGTCAGCTATGCTCCATTCTTGAATTCAATTTTGTTGTTATTTTTAGTAGTTCAAAATTCTCTCAGGTGATCTCTCATTCTGCTTTTCTCCGAATAAGGACAGGTACTTGTTTGTAGATCATTTTGTTTGGTTAAACTTGTGGGAGATTGGATTTTCTTTGATTATCCCCTTGTAGGGTAGCCATCATCATTTACAGGAGTTTCTTGGCTTTTGGATTGGTGTTTTTAATTAATTGCACCATTTACTTATTTAAGTCAGCAAATGAAACGCGAAGTTAGATTCTCATGTACAAGAATTATTGTGATGATTTAATCGAAATGCACATATTGTCAATGCCAATGTGTAATCAATTTCATGTTTCCGGGCACAAACAAGACAGAGACTAAGGAATTGTAATTCTTTGCCTATTGTGAGCTGTAGAAATTACGGACAGACGTTGTTTCTCGTTGTACAGAAGATAATGAATTAACATATAAAGCAGCCTGTGAGTGTCATGTGGGTAAGTTAGTGTGGAACATGTTGCTTGGCATATTCTTTTATTGTTTTCCTGCCTCATTCAATCAGCGGCTCTTTGTAAAATTCAGTAGAAATAGCATGTTTCTTAATAATATCTTTAATGTAATTTTTGACTTGCCATTTTTCTTTTCTTGATAGAATCAGTCTATTCCTTAGATCAGAATATTGGGATCAACTACTGTTTCTGTAGACCCATCCTCTGTTTTCCTGTTGGGCTTCACCTGCCTGCTGCTTCAGGAATTAACTGCCTGATCAGTTGAGCCAAGGCATTTTATCATAGAACCAATCATAGCTGAATTCTGAAAACAAGGGTTTATTAGCAGTCTGCTGTATATGCTGGTCTTTGACTGTCAATAAGAGTTTAAGGAGTTTTTTCTTTCCTTTTTTTTTGGGATAAAAAAAAGAAAAGAAAAGAAAAGAATGAGAAAATACAAATGGACGGAGGATATGACATCCACCATATTAACATAAAACAATTCTTTCCAATCCCAATTCATATCTGAAAGAGAACTAAAATCCCCTGAAACAGCTGCGAGTACTGCAGTACCAAAGGGTGACAAAAGATAAAAACTAGTTTCATAAAGCATCTAACGGTGCCCAAACACCCGTCAAGATCTGAGCAATTCTTTACAGTCAGATACTCCAAATCACAGTTAAAACTGCACATTGACATAGAACTTAATTATCTTTATTCTGACCCAAGGCTCTCCACCATATCATTGAAAAAATGATCCACATTCTCTGAGCACACCAAATTCTGTCTAAAAATACCAAACAGATTATTCCATAATCAAGTTGTTGTACTACTACGTAAAACAAGTGAGCAGTTGTTTCAAAATCAACACTACACTCAACAACTATTAGGAGAAAGCACCATATTTGGCCTTCAACTTTGCAACAAGTCAGTAGTATTATTCTTGTTGAATGCCACTGTCCACACAAATGGCTTCTCCTCTAAAGTAGATTTAGGTTTTGAAATTATTGATTGAGCTTTTATTGTTTTTCTCTTAAATTGGAAAATTTGTACAAAATTTTCATGTATTTGAGTTTTCTAAATTATATTTGTTTCTTACTCAGGCTGCTAATAGTTGGTGAGGTTTTCAAGCTGTCACATACTGGTAAAAATATGGCGAATGCAGCTTTGAATGGCATACTGGAAAAGGTATTATTATAATTATGTCTGCATCAACATATAGGTGTACATATGCATGTATTCATGCTTTGTGCCATTTTATTCAAGTAGATATTTGTATTAAATGACTCATTGCATCATGTTGTTTAATTTCTTCTCTATTTTCTCACAAATGATTGTCAAGGATAAAGACTATACATGGCCACATTTGATTTTCTTAATGAGTTGAATAAAGAGACATTTAAGCCTGATAATGACCTAGAGATAAAAATGACAAATGTCATCATACGACAGCTTGATGATGCAGCTAGCGATGTTTCTAGATTGGCTGTCAAATGGTACAGCATTTCTCTGGTCACTTTTCAGCTGATTTTCCTCTATGTGTGCATAGGATATTTGATAAGGTTGTCTTTCCTTTTATGGTACCCGTAGCATTCTTATTGGAACTACTGGTTATGCAATATAACCTTTGTGGAACTTTTGCTTCTTGTACTATTTATCTGTAAGTTAAAATAATTCATTGTAAGAAGAAAAAATCTCTTTGATAGTTATTATTGGAAAAATGGAGTACAGTGTTAAAATAGCCATGTTATTTATTTAATTACTGATTATTTCAATTTTAAATTTAAAATTTGTAGTCTCAATCCATTGGTGAGGAAGGTGGAAAAGGAAAGGGTTGTAAAAATGACTAGTAAACTATGTATCAAATTGCTTAATGTGAAGGATCCTCATAGTGGCATTGCTTGCATAGCTTTAAAGGCAATTGTTGATGAAGTTTATGCTCAAACTCTTGTAACATCTATTCTTCAGTTTCTCATACCATAGTTGATAAAAGGAATTACTAATACTGTAAGTTCTTATTTTGCTTGATCACTTTAAAGCATTAAACATAACCATCAAAACCATTTCTATATCTGAAGGATGCTACCTTCACTAATTTTCAATCTCTCTTCTCTATTTCCCTCTATGAATTCATATATTTGTACATGTAGCTTGCTTTGTATTACCTTATTGGCTTCTCATATGTTGATACACCTAATTCAATTAGAATTTCAATATCTTTCTGTTGGGCCTCCGATTAAGCTACAATATTATAAGAGGAGGCAGGTAGAAATGGCTACTGGGCCAAGAGAACACTCTCCAGTAGACCCAAAGGTTTACCCCAGGAAAAATTAAAAAAAAAGGGTGAGCTAGCACAGGAGAAAGAATCCACTAACGGCATGCAACAGAAGATTGGAGTGGTATGAGAGTTTTAATGGGCAAGAGAGAGGAGAAAAGGACTAAGGGACTTGGAGGGAGAGTGCTAGCCTCTCAAAAGCTAGTGGGTTATGTGTTTCATGGCTGATTTGTGTGTTTGCTGCTTTCAGTTATCTATTCTATGTGTTTGTGTTGTTGTGAGAGTGCTAATCTATTTGTGAGCTTACTTGTCCTGTTTTGGTGAGTGATATTAGTGTGTGTAATCCATCTCTACCCCACTGGTAGGGAGTTCTTACTATTGGAATACTATTTTCAGTGATTTCTATTTTGCAATTATGTATCATCTTCTACTATATTGTTAGGTTTCCATCAAATTCGGTATCAAAGCAGGTTACTGTCACATCCCAAAACTTACATGTGAGATAAACATAAAATACCTAGGGTGTACCTCCGTGGTACCCCTTAATTTCTATGAACATTCTTAATATCCATAATTATGTGAATCATAAATTTTCCAAGAAAGATAATTTGTATACATATTCAGAAAATGTTCAACATTCATACACTACACAGTACTATACAACCTCTCATGCCTAGGTGACCTATTAGATTACAGAGCATTTCCTAATCCTTACCAAATATATATTTATTTGTTTACCAGACAAAAGTGGAGTATATCCTTAAAGGCTATAAATTCTCCTTCTCAACCACTGTTTCTGAAAAGATAAATATAGAGAGTGTGAGTTAATCAAAACTCAATGAGTAAACAACTGTACATGAAAATATCACAAGCACAAATACCGCATTTACTAATACAATCAATCTATCATTTATTTTAAATAATTATAGTATTACATTTGTCTGAATTTGCGTATGATTTCTTGGGTGATCAACCCTCAATCACTTTACATTATGTGCCATAAATACTTGCATCGAGTGACCTGGGAATTTAACCCTCAAACTCTTTGTGCATAGATTTTCACAGTTATACGCCGAGTAGTATGGGACTCTAACCCTTTCAAACTCGTGCATAGATTTTCATAATTATACACTGAGTAGTATGGGACTCTAACCCTTTCAAACTCGTGCATAGATTTTCATAGTTAGACACCGAGTAGTATGGGACTCTAACCCTTTCAAACTCGTGCATAGATTTTCACAGTTAGACACCGAGTAGTATGGGACTCTAACTCTTTCAAACTCGTGTATTAGATCCTGTAGATCTTTTGCTCATCAATAAAATAGTGAGAATTTATCACAATACAACTACTATGAAATAAATTAATTTACACATACTTTTATTCCCTTGAATTTCTATCATCAATCATAGCAATCATCATATATTATCAATTGAGAGATTGATTGTTTAACATTTCAATAATGTTATAAACGAGACTTATATTGTACTTTATCTAATAATATTAAATTAGTTTAGTAAGGTTATTCACTTACAAAATGTTCCAATTTATTCAAGGAACTACCACATCTAGTTATTTAGTCAACTAGAGAAATCAATTCATAAAGGTAATAAAATAATTTCCAATGATATTGTAATTTTTCTCACCCTGAACATACACTGATAATCTTCTCAATTTCATAAATAACGCAAATGGGATTTATATTGTGCTTTGACTAATTTAGTAAATTAATTGTGCAAGGTTGCCTACTCACCTGAATTCCACGCTCTCAGCCCTCCCACCTTGCGCCTCAACCATCCCTATTGTAACCAGGTAAAAACCATTAGGGTTACAAAATAGAGAAATTTCCTACCACTATTCCCGACCTTCACTTACTTCTCAAATCATAACTCCTAACTGGTAATGAATATCCAGATGAAACTTATACCATTGGAAACTAGACTCAAAGAGCTTTTCAACGATATTAAAAAAAAAAAACTGATGCTACAGTAACGGTCAACGGTCAACGCAGTTACAGTAACGTTGACCGAGTCAACGCTACAGTAGCCGAGAAAATCTGAAAAAATTTTCCCGATGAACAGTAATTTCTAAGGAAAATTTTCGGATGTTCTTCGTGTTCTTCATCCAAAAATCTTAAAATCATATCTAAAACAACATTTCTTTTGATTTCTTCCATGGGTTTTGTTTCTCAATGTCTAAGGAGTGTTTTAACACTAAAACCCCTAATTTTTACCAACAATCCAAGCTCAAATCTCAAATTTTCATCAAGAACACTAACTTCTTCAAATATCCAAATTCTACGAAATTTCTTCTAGTTTTCTCCAAATTTCTTGTTCTAATAACATCATAAACCACTCGGGAATGTTTTAGATTAACATCCGCACTTAAATTCATCCATTAAAATATTCTACAAAAATTTTGTAAAAAGATAACCAAGGATTTGGTCTTGTAATAAGAGGAAGAAGAAGAAGAACATCAACTTACCAATCATCCTAACTTCCAAGGCTTCCTTCTTAAGCATTTGGCATGGATGGAGGTGAAGAAGAGAATTTTGAGTCCTTGGCCGAGAGCTACGGGAGGAAGATGGAAAAATGAATAAGAGAAAGTGAAATCTCAGGAGGAAGAAGGAGAAAAGAAACTAATAATTGTACGTGTGGGCCCCATCAATTTCTTTTTCGCTAAAATCGCTCATAGCCACCTTAGCTTATAAGATTTGTTCACTTAGGTCCTTGAGAATGTATAAAAATTTTCTAAATATCAAATCCATCGTCTTTTCGGTACCGGACTCATAATTCATTCTCATAAGCTTTATTCTTCCTCTCAGGTTCTTATTTGGTCATTTCTCAAAAGTACCCCATATTTTATTTTCTTTTCACTTTAGTCCTTAAGAATTTGTAAACATTTTCCAAATTAAAATTTTGACTTTCTCTTCCCAAATTTCCCTCACTAATTCAAAAAGAACATTTTCTACCTAATTAAATTTCAAAATAGATTTTTAAACATTCATATAAATTCTTGGGATATTACAGTTACGGTGGGGCATAGCAAGTACGAGAATGGAAGGAAGAGTTGACAACATTGAACGTGACGTGGACGCAGTGAGAGAGGGGATGGGAATGATGAGGGAAGAGATGGCAACGATGAAGGAGGATGTAAACCAGATGAAGGTTGCTATAATGGAGTTGAGATATGCTATTAATAAGCTTGGAGAAGAGAAAGGAGCGGACAGTAAACACGTGGGTGAATAATACGACACAAATGCTGGAGAGAATGTGGAAATGCTAGAGAAGGAAAAAGACACAAGCAAGTTTAGGAAGTTAGACATACTGGTTTTTGAAGGTGATGACTCGACTAGATGGTTGTTCCTCGAGCAATATTTCCATATCAATGGAGTTACGAAGGTAGAAAGGTTGGAAGCCACAGTAATGTGCATGAAAGGGCAAGCACTTGATTGGTATCAATGGCTAGAAACAGAGAATCCGATGACTACTTGGGTTGAGTTTCGCAAAGAACTCATAGAAAGGTTCCACCATACACAGCAAGGTGACATTTATGCGATGTTAATGGCCTTGTGTCAGGACAAAACTGTGATAGAATATCGAGAACGGTTTGAGCGTTTAATGGCGGTGATGAAAGAGGCATCTAAAGGGTGTTTAATGGGTGCTTTTAAGAATGGGTTGAAGCCAGCTATCCGGGCAGAGCTCCGACTGATAAAAATCGGGTCACTAAAGTAACTAATGGGCCTGACCCATTGTATAAAGGAGAGAAACGTAGTCTTGGAAGGGACTATAGAAAAGGCCAACGAGGAATTTCTTAACAGGTACTTCAGGGTCATGACCACGTCCAAGATTACTGGGTCGAAGGAGAATTGGAGCAGAATCACAGGTCACTCAGAACCTGTGCGTACTCACTCACTGGAATCAAACTGGAACTTGATCATGGGCACACAAGGTCAGAGTCGCATAACCGAAGTGAAGTTAAGCTCAGGGAACAAGCTCTCGACAGCTACAATGACTTCTACAATGAACAAAGGGGGAGGCGTTTGTCGACTCTCTGATGCAAAAGCAGCAAGAAGGAGATCTCTTGGACTATGTGTCACATCTCAAAAATTGAACATGTGAAAAGATACTACTCATTAAATAAAATTCTCAAACATACGTCGTTTACATATATTCTGTAAGGTTTTACATTCAACCTTAATCATTCATTCCACACTACAGAATTATATTCATCTGATAAGCAAATATAGACATACATAGTCTGATATTTCTATCTCATCGCAAGCCTAGGAGACCTATAGAAAGTACAGAGCGTTTCTAGTATCCACATTAATAAGTACTGGTATCCCACCAGACAGAAATAGAGAATAATCCTAAGGGGCTTCTAATCTTCAAACGGATTCTCTTCTTCTTTGTTTTCTGTATCTGAAAAAATAATCATAGGGAGTGTGAGCTTATTTAAAAACTCAGTAAGTAAATAACTGTACTATATAAAATATCAAAAGTACAAATACCACATTTACTCATATAATTAATTGTCTTATACATCGAGTAGTATGGGACTCTAACCCTTTCAAACTCATGAATAAGATTTCATAGATATACACCGAGTAGTATGAGACTCTAACCCTTTCAAACTCGTGAATAAGATTTCTTAGATATACGTCGAGTAGTATGGGACTCTAACCCCTTCAACTCGGGTATAGGTTTCATAGATATACACTGAGTAGTATGGGACTTTAACCCTTTCAAACTCATGTATTAGATCCCGTAGATTTTTACTCATTAATAAGATAGAGAGAATTTATCACATAGTACAATTACCATGAAATAAAATAATTTCTACATACTCTTATTTCTACCGATCATCTTATACTCCCATATGAAAAATTGATTACTTATTATCCCAATAATATTGTAAATGGGATTTATATTGTACTTTGACTAGTAATATCAAATTAGCTTAGTAAGGTTATTCACTCACATTGATGTTTGTCCAAGTTTACCTTGTTCCACACTAGAATTTGTGTAGGAAAATTTCCTAGTAAAATATATTACAAGGAAACATAAGAAAGGAAACAAAATCACGAAAATACGTAAAATTTTCTGATTGCTACAGTAACGGTTCGCTACAGTACGGTTTGCTACAGTAACAGTTTGCTACAGTAACTCAAATATTTGCAGAAAAATCTTGTTTCAAAAATTCATCCTTTCCTTTCTTGTTTCAAAACCAGAATTTCAACTCTTTTAACCGATTATAACTCAAATATAACTTCTAAAACTACTGAGATTCATGAATTATCATCAAAATCTTCAAGAACAAAACCTCCTCTGATCTTCTACATAAACTGAAATTTAAGGAAAATAATGAGATTAAAGCTTACCTTTAATCCTTACAAAGCTTTTGAACCGAACAGATAATCGAAATTCTGAAGATCAAGGAAAGGATTTGAGAAGAGGGTGAAGAAACGAGAGAAAGTGAATTTACTATTCACTTCAGCTGCTTCGATCGTGAGAAAAAAATAAGGGGGGTACTATTGAAACTTTATATTAAATATTTTTAATGGGTTATTCAATAACCCATGGGTATCCATAACCCAACATCCAAACCCATCCAGTCAATTTACAATAAATGGACTAATTGACCATTCTGAAACCACTTTTCCATGAATTTCACCATTCTTAGAATATATCCCACATTGTGCAAATATTTAGTCCAGTCATTTAACTCAATTTTCATAAATAATATTCAAAGAGAACAATTAAATATGAAAATTAAATATGACCAAAATAAATAACTAAAGTAACGTTGTAAAATTCTAAAATACTCTTAAGCGAATTATATTCTGAAATTAACGGGTATTACACTATGCTTCAAATGTGATGAGAAGTATAGTCCCACCCACTAGTGTAAGAATAAATAGCTCAACATGATGTTATTATAGCATGTCAATAAGGCGAGTGAAGTGGTAGACATTGAAACTAAAGAAGAACCAGAAACAGAGCAACCTAAATTGGATTCTATGGAGTTATCCATGTATTCAATAGTAGGGCTGACCAACAATGACACAATGAAGGTTACCAAAAAATGTGAAGGAGAAGAGGTGATCATTCTGATAGACAACGGGGCTTTTCATAATCTGGTTTCACCTAAATTGATGGATCTAACTTGGGACATCGATGCCTATGAGTGTTGTTGGGAGATGGGCATGTTACCCGAGGAAGTAAAACATGCCTAGAACTGCAAGTAGAAATACAAGGAATGAAGATTAAGCGAACATTCTACCTGTTTGACATGGGAGAAACTGATCTAGTTCTTGGTGTTGAGTGGTTGAAGTCATTAGGCGAAGTGAAGGTTAATTGGGGGCAATTGACCATGAGGGTGAAGGTAGGCAGAGAGAAGAAGTGTTTGAAAAGAATCCCATCACTTACAAAAAAAATTGGTCTCACTTGAGTCCACGTTAAGAATAGTGAAAGGAAGTGACAGGGGTTATTCAGTGGAATTGGGAGAAATGGCAAGAAAAAAGAGGAAAGGAACCGATTAATGAGAAGGTCTAGTAGTTGTTCAAATTGTCAAGCACTACGCTAAATTACAGCTCCTCTTGTCATTCGAAGATTGATGGTCAAATTGAGGTGGTAAATAGAACCTTGGAGACATATTTACATTGCTTTGTAAGAGACAAACTGAAGAGATGGTCAAAATAGCTTGTTTGGGCTGAGTATCGGTTCAATACCACCAACAATCAATCTTCCGGTATGACTCCGTTCAAGTCCCTTTATGGAAGATCCGCCTACTCTCTTCAAATTAGTAGACAATGTCAATGAAATATAGTTTCAAAATTCCATTAATTCAAACCTCAAGGAGAACTTAGAGAAGGCATACCACCATATGAAGCAATATACAGATAGAAGTTGTAATACCCATGAAAAATAAAACATAAATGTGTATTTGCGAACTACAGTTACTATTCTAATATACTGTACTATTCACATGTATAATACTATTCACATATATGGTACTGTTCACATATATAATTGAAATATCAAGTACCAGATGCGATTTGGTCATAAGAGAATACTAGAAAGAAGTTCATAGGAGAAAATGATGTTTTATGTGAGAAAATATCCTTAGAGACTAAAATGAAAGGACTGAATTGAAAAAAAAAACTTAAAGGTTTAAGGTGAAAGGATAGTTTTCCCTTTAAGTTTTCAATAATAATCAATAATTCAGCCGTCTTCGTCTTTCCGCGATTTACACAGTAAGTTAAATTATTAAAGTGCACAGTAAATTGAATTATTAGAAATATCATTTTTATGAATAGTAAATCGAATATTTTATTAGTGCATAGTATCAAATAGTACCCTTGACTTTTCATATAAATAGGCCTTTCCATTTCACTTCTAAACTCATACCTTCAACTTCTCTTCTTCTCTCCTTAAGTTTCTCTTGCTCTGATGCTAGGCCTCTGAGATTTTTGGCCTTTCCTTTTTCAGCCTAGGTGAGGATACTATGCCCTTTTTATGTCTTTTAAATTTTAGAAGTTATTTTCTTAAGTATGCTCTGTGGTTGCAGCTTTGACTGACCTTCCACATTAGAAAAACTGTTCTTAGCTGTCTAAATATTATTTTGATTCTATGATTACCAAAATAGGATGTAAACTGTAAAGAATATATGTCTAGAAAATTTTTAGCTAAGGAAAGACCTGGTACTTAAGTGTGTCCATTGTGACCCTCTACTCTTTCTTGAGAACTTACCTAGTATACTCTTTTACAGATTGTATTCTCTATTTCTGGTATGAATAGTGCCTGTATGTATGAATAGTAATTGTATGTATGAACAGTATCTATATGAAAATAATCTTAACTTATTTTTTCTAATCTTTCATGAAAATCTCCATAGCAGAACACTGAAATTCACCTGTGTACTCTTGTCCGTAACGACTTAGAAAAGTGATACTCGTACGAAATCCAGGTAAGTGAAACGACGTCATTTTAATAGAGTTTTAGCATTACTGGTAATAAAAAGTATGTCGTAGGACGCTCCCAAGATTCATAGGGGTAAACTGTATTTAGAGTGGCGAATCTAGGGAGATAATTAATCCAGAAGTATAGATAAGTTGAAACAAGTGTTACATGATAATGTGAAGTTCGAATCTTTTCAAAAATAGCTTAATTGTTATCTTGAATTGTGGTTTATAAACTTATAATATAGTTATGTACTATACCTGTTATATGAATGAATATTACATTGTACTTCTGATTATGATATGAAATACTGTACTATTGATTGTGATTAAGCGGGATAGTACCCCCTCTCACGACAAGGTGAAAAACTCGGTTTAAGGGTGTCTTGACCAATGAGTGTGGAGACAACGATTCCCTCAGTAGGGATATAGCCCGAGTCGGTAACAGATCTGTGAGGTTCCCTAGCTGAGAGGATGAGGTTGTGCGTCATGGCAGAAATATACAAAATTGGTAAGACAGCCTATGAGCGCTCTCCAGGATATATTGTCATTGGTGAGTACTAGTACCGTTGGTTGAATTGGATGAACTTATATCTTCTAATATATAATTTCTAACTATGTCTATTGGTTGTATTTGAGCCTTCAGATATGCTTGCATGACTGGTGATGTATTTGAATTTTATTAAAGCGAGGCTGATTTGCTCACTGAGTTTTAAAGCTCACACTCTCTGTGAAATCTTTTTGTTCAGATTAGGTTGCCAGCAAAGAATATCTGCTAGAGGAGTAGATCACTTCAGACCTTCCCGCTATCGGCTAGGCCCCTCTTTGTTGTAGATTATGTTGCTCTGTAATCGTCTAGGACATCTAGGTTAGGGGTTTGACATTTGGCTTGTATTTCAATACAATAATGTATTTTATATTGAAGGATCTATTATTATATGCAAATTATCTCTATGAATTTCAAATAAGAAAATTTGATATATTTTTTTCGTATTAAGGAATGGTTATTTTGATAGCATAGAGATAATAACTAATAATTTAACTCATAGGTAGAATTTATTGAAAGGCTTACAGTGGTCGGATATTCATCATTGTGCCAGTCATGTGCCCAGAAAATGGGTCGTGACAAAGTTGGTATCAGAGTAAGAGTTGTTAGGTCTCCTAGTAATTACAAAGTAAGGTGTCTTTAGTGGGTCCTTCCCTATTGTCATGACTGCAGCACGATCATAGGATGAAGATCTACTAAAAGCCCTATAGAGTTTAAAATCTTTTTCTTTCGTGTCTTACCCTTGAAGCATGATAGTGACGATACATATTATTTTAATTGTAGAATAAGTTTAGATGGCACGAGAAGAATCAAATGCTTCCAGAATCCACACAAGATCTGGCAGGGCCTTAGTCCCTCTAGTTGCTCAGTCAACAAATGCAAGGTCGGAGACGCCTAACTGTGTATGAAGTAACCATGCACAAAATAGAAAGATACCCACTGAAAACCCTGGAAAGAGGGGATCAGGATTTGCTGTTGATCATTTGGCTGCTTTTCACTTTTAGCAACGGTTTTTACCGTTGCTAAAAGTTATGGCAGCATTTTTTTTTTGTTGCCAAAACTTTTAGCAACGGTAAAAACCGTTGCTGAAAGTGAAAAGTAGCATCAGCAGCGGTTTTGGTCAGCAGCAAATCCGGATCAGAAAAGAGGAGGTAGAGTACCACCACAAATCGACGCAGTTGTGGTAATGCAAGCTTTAGCCACAATGCAGAACAAGGTTAATGGGCTGAAGGAACTCCTAATGGGACAGTTATCTAAAGATGGCTCACAGGCATCAGTACATGCTACAAAATTGCAAGAGACAGACCAGATGCCACCCCCACCCCCTTCTCAAGATTGGATAGGGACAGAGGTCAAGATCTCAGAATTTATAAAGCTAAATCTGTCAACCTTTCCAGGAGATGTTAATGAAGACCCACAACATTTTCTAGATGACTGTGAGAAAATCCTTGACACTTTGGAGTGCCTCAAAGAGTGACCCTTGTTACCTTTTAATTAAGAGGGAAGGTGGACCACTAGTGGCGAACATGGAAGAAGGGCATGGCCAAAAACGCCCCACCCCTCAAATGGAAGGACTTTAAGAAAATTTTTCGAGAACAATTTATTCTGAAAAGCATACGAGAAGCAAAAATAAACCAGTTTGAGACACTCTGACAAGGAGCACGAACTGTCAATGAATATGACAATCTATTTGTTGAGTTATCCGAATATACTACTCACATGGTCCTAGATGAAAAAGAAATTATCCGACATTTAGTTACAGGCCTTTGAGATTCCCTATTTTCAAGGGTAGGATTACAGATACGAGACTTTTCATCTTACACAGAGGCCGTTGACATCACCCGTATGATGGAAGAAAGAGATATGCGTAACAAAAAATGGAATAACAAAAGAAAAAGAAAATAAGATGAGAAATTACGTAACCACGGAGGGAGTTCTGCATGTACTAAAACCACTGGACATGTAGCCTCTACCACCAGTGCACCACAGCATCAACAAAGTAGTATAGGGGGTCAACAAAGGCCCTAGTGCCCTAAGTGTAAAAAAAAACCACTTCGGAGCTTGTCTTGCCAACAACAACACTAAGGTCTATTTCTAATGTGGTCAACAGAGCCACTTCAAAAGAGATTGCGCCCAACTCCACACAAGATCTGGCCAATGATCAGTATACCCTAATCAATCAGAGGCCACTGTTGCCAACAGAGCCCCTGTAACTGTAGGAGGTAAAGGAATCGAAAGAGGTGCTAGTAGAGGACAAGGTGGTCGAGGTCAAGCTTCAGCAGGCCAAGGGACCACTCGAGTATTCACCTTAACCCGTTAGGATGCTCAGGCATCTAATATGGTGGTAGCAGGTACCCTTCTGATTGAATCAAACTTTGCATATGTTTTGTTTGACTCTAACTCTACGTATTCCTATGTGTCACCATTCTTTGCTAAGAATTTTAAGTAAAAAGTTGTTAGATTAAAATGTCCTTTCTTAGTAACTACACTTACTGAAGGCACCCTACTAATAGAACGAGGCTACCGGGCTTGCAAGGTGAAAGTCGGAGAAGTAAATACAATGGCAGACCTAATGTTGTTGGATATGACAGACTTCGACGTCATCTTAGGCATGGATTGGCTGGCATCTTGTCATGCCACTCTGGCTTGCTATAATAAGATAGTTAAGTTCAATATTTTGGGGGAACTCTCCTTCTTTTTCAAGGTGAACAAAGTGAAATTCTTGAAAACTTTATATCCTTAATGTGTGTTCGACATTTACTACGAAAGGGATGTCAAGGATACTTGGCATTTGTTAAGGATATCAAGAAGGAATAACTAAAAGTGGAGGACGTTCTAGTGGTCCAGGAGTTTGTAGACGTCTTCTCGGATGATCTACTAAGTGTATCCCCAAATCGAGAGATTGAGTTTTAGATAGAGTTAGCTCTAGAGACTCGCCAAATCTATATACCCCCTTATAGGATGGCACCAACAAAACTAAAAGAGCTAAAGACTCAGTTACAGGACCTGCTAGACAAAGGCTTTATAACGCCAAGTTATTCACCTTGGGGAGTTCATGTTCTGTTAGTGAAAAAGAAAGACGGATCAATGAGACTATGCATAGATTGCAAGCAACTGAACAAAGTAACTATCAAAAACAAATACCCATTGCCTCGCATTGATGACCTCTTCGATCAACTTCAAGGAGCCAAGTATTTTTCAAAAAATGACTTGAGGTCTGGTTACACCAACTCAAGATCAAGGATGAGGATGTGCTCAAGACAACCTTTCGTACTAGGTATGTGTAATACCCGTTAATTTCAGAATATAATTCGCTTAAGAGTATTTTAGAATTCTACAACGTTACTTTAGTTATTTATTTTGGTCATTTTTAATTTTCATATTTAATTGTTCTCTTTGAATATTATTTATGAAAATTAAGTTAAATGACTGGACTAAATATTTGCATAATGAGGGATATATTCTAAGAATGGTGAAATTCATGGAAAAGTGGTTTCAGAATGGTCAATTAATCCATTTATTGTAAATTGACTGGATGGGTTTGGATGTTGGGTTATGGATACCCATGGGTTATTGAATAACCCATTAGAAATATTTAATATAAAGTTTCAATAGTAACCCTCATTTTTTTTCACTCAGCCGAAGGAAGCAGAAAAGATTTCTCTCTCAGTTCTTCATTTTCTTCTCAAATCCTTTCCTTGATCTTCAGAGTTTCGATTATTTGTTCGGTTCAAAAGCTTTGTAAGGATCAAAGGTAAGCTTTAATCCGATTATTTTCCTTAAATTTCAGTTTATGTAGAAGATCAGAGGAGGTTTTGTTTTGAAGATTTTGATGATAATTCATGAATCTCAGTTGTTTTAGAAGTTATATTTGAGTTATAATCGGTTAAAAGAGTTGAAATTCTGGTTTTGAAACAAGAAGGGAGAGGATGAATTTGTTAGAAATTTCTGCAAAAACTTCTGCAAAAACCGAGTTACTGTAGCGACCAGGGATTTCGAAACAAAATCTGGAAAATTTTCTTCGGTTACTGTAGCAGTACTGTAGTGTCGGCAGTTAACGGTACTGTAGCAGTCAACGTTACTGTAGTGAACCGGCACTGTAGCGAACCGACACTGTAGCAAACCGTTACTGTAGCAAACTGTACTGTAGCAACCCGTTACTGTAGCAGTCAGAAAATTTTACGTATTTTCGTGATTTTGTTTCCTTTCTTATGATTCCTTGTAATATATTTTACTAGGAAATTTTCCTACACAAATTCTAGTGTGGAACAAGGTAAACTTGGACAAACATCAAGGTGAGTGAATAACCTTGCTCAGCTAATTTGATATTACTAGTCAAAGTACAATATAAGTCCCATTTACAATATTATTTGGATAATAAGCAATTAATTTTTCATATGGGAGTATATGATGATCAGTAGAAATAAGAGTATGAAGAAATTATTTATTTCATGACAATTGTACTATGTGATGAATTCTCACTATTTTATTAATGAGTAAAGATCTACGGGATCTAATACACGAGTGTGAAAGGGTTAAAGTCCCATACTACTCGGTGTATATCTAAGAAATCTAATACACGAGTGTGAAAGGGTTAAAGTCCCATACTACTCGGTGTATATCTAAGAAATCTTATACACGAGTTGGAAAGGGTTAAAGTCCCATACTACTCAGTGCATATCTATGAAATCTATACACGAGTTGAAAGGGTTAAAGTCCCATACTACTCGGTGTATACCGATGAGATCTTATTCACGAGTTTGAAAGGGTTAGAGTCCCATACTACTCGGTGTATATCTATGAAATCTTATTCATGAGTTTGAAAGGGTTAGAGTCCCATACTACTCGATGTATAAGACAATTAATTATATGAGTAAATGTGGTATTTGTACTTTTGATATTTTATATAGTACAGTTATTTACTTACTGAGTTTTTAAATAAACTCACACTCCCTATGATTATTTTTTTCAGATACAGAAAATAAAGAACAAGAGTATCCGTTTGAAGAATAGAAGCCCCTTGGAATTATCCTCTATTTCTGTCTGGTGGAATACCAGTACTTATTAATGTGGATACTAGGAACGCTCTGTACTTTCTATAGGTCTCCTAGGCTTGCGATGAGATAGAAATATCAGACTATGTATGTCTATATTTGCTTATCAGATGAATATAATTCTGTAGTGTGGAATGAATGATTAAGGTTGAATGTAAAACCTTACAGAATATATGTATATAACGTATGTTTGAGAATTATATCAAATGAGTAGTATCTTTTCACATGCTCAATTTTTGGGATGTGACAAATTTTGGTATCAGAGGAAAGGTTTTATAGGTCCCCTATAGAGTACAGAGCAAAGTGATCTTTGTGGGCCCTTCCCTATTGTCATGAGCCGCGGCATGACCATAGGATTAGGTTCCATAAAAGACCTTGTAGAGTATAACGTCATTTTATAGATAACTTCTCAGTCGGGCTAGTAAGTGATATTTTGTTTATGTCTGAAAATTGTTTGTTATGTGTGTAGATCTGTGACAGATCAATGTCAGAAGGATCTTCTAATAATAATGAGCATATGGGTCCAAGGAGGGCCATAAATCCACCAGTACATGTGCAAGATGATCCTAACCGTGGTGATAGTTTACATGCTCAAAGTACTGAGGGCGTATCTAGTGAGCAAGCAAGAAGAGTCGAACCTGATGCTCACGTCGGTAATGCAACTATTGCACATGTGATTCATTTGATGAATGAACGATTTGACCGATTTGAGGCTGAAATGAGAGGTCGAGCTGCACAAGCTAACCTGCCAGTGGATCCTCCTATTGTTGAAGCTGAAAATGTACCACCAGTTCCGTTAGCGGAAGGAGTTAATGTAAGAGAGGTAAGAATGTCTGAATTCCAGAAAATGAGGCCTCCTACTTTTTCAGGGGAAGATCCCAAAGAGGACCCACAATGTTTCCTTGAAGATTGTGAAGTAATCTGTGATGCTATAGGGTGTTCTCCTACTCAAAAGGTAGAATTCACTTCCTTTCAGTTAAAAGGTAGGGCTGGTAAATGGTGGAGGAACTGGAAGAAAGCTAGAATTCAAGGCACACCGCCAGTTATGTGGACGGAGTTTTATAGATTGGTTATGGTAAGGAAATCAAAGAATAAAGAAAAATATCGACAAAAGAAGAAAGCTAGATATAGAAGATCTTTTGATCAAGGGGAAGACTCAGGGACTTTGAAACCCTTTACTGCATCACAACATGCTTCAGCCACTCCTACTAAGTCATCTTATTCTACAGCCAGTGTGGCTAAGCCTCGTTTAGAGAACAGGGGTGGTTTTAGCTCTTCTAGTAGAGGAGGTACTCAAGGTAGAAGGGAAAAACCTCAATGTCCTGAATGTGGAAAGTTTCACTTCGGAGAATGCAGGTTAAACACTGTTGGTACAGGCTGTTTTCACTGTGGACAAAAAGGACATTTTATAAGGGAGTGCCCTCAGCTCATGACAAGACCAGGTCAAGGGTCTACTTTGCCACCTCGACCACAATCTATTACTCAAACACCAACCCCTTCAACAGGGGGTAGTATGGGAAGAGGTTCTGGAAGAGGCCAAGGTGACCGTGGAAAACAAGCTGCTGGTAGAGGAAATGCAAGAGTATATGCTCTAACCCGACAGGATGCTCAAACATCCAATGCTGTAGTTACAGGTATATTATCTGTTAATACTTTTGCTGCACGTATTTTGTTTGACCCCGGTTCTACTCACTCATATGTGTCACCCCTATTTGCCAAGAGATTTGCATTTGATTTGATTATTCTTAAAGAACCATTCTTGGTTTCCACACCGATGAGAGAGACTTTGATGGTTAAAACATGTTATCGTTCTTGTAAAATAATCGTTGGAGGCATGGAAACTGAGATAGATCTTATGGTTCTCAATATGTTAGATTTTGATGTGATTTTAGGGATAGATTGGTTATCTTCTTGTCATGCTACTATAAATTGTCGTGACAAAGTTATTTCCTTTAATATGCCGGGGAGGAGTAATTTTGTGTTTCAAGGAGATCGAAGTGATGTACCTTGCAACATGATATCTATGTTAAGTGCCCGGCGTATGTTGCGAAAGGGATGTCAGGGATTTCTAGCTTTTATCAAAGATTTAGAAAAGAAAGAACAGAAGTTAGAAGATATTCATGTGGTTAATGAATTCCCAGATGTGTTCCCAGAAGATTTACCTGGATTACCGCCAGAAAGAGATATTGAGTTCAGTATTGATTTGGTCCCAGACACAAGACCAATTTCTATTCCACCTTATCGTATGGCTCCTGTTGAGCTAAAAGAACTCAAAGAACAATTGGAAGATTTGTTAAACAAATGGTTCATTCGCCCAAGTTTTTCACCTTGGGGTGCTCCTGTTCTTTTTGTGAAAAAGAAAGATGGTTCTATGAGATTATGTATAGATTATCGTCAGCTGAATAAAGTCACAGTGAAGAATAAGTATCCTTTACCAAGGATAGATGATTTGTTTGATCAGCTTCAAGGAGCAAAATACTTCTCAAAGATTGATCTAAGGTCTGGATATCATCAGTTACGAATTAAGAGTGATGATATACCTAAGACTGCTTTTCGTACACGGTATGGACATTATGAGTTTCTTGTGATGTCTTTTGGGTTGACAAATGCACCAGCAGCATTTATGGATTTAATGAACAGAGTGTTCAAATCATTCCTTGATAAGTTTGTAATTGTGTTTATTGATGATATTTTGGTATATTCAAAGAATCATGAAGAACATACTGAACATTTGAGAATAGTGCTTCAGACTTTGAGAGAGCATCAGTTGTACGCAAAGCTCTCAAAATATGAATTCTGGATGAGTCATGTAACATTTTTGGGACACGTTATTTCCCAAGAAGGTATTCATGTAGATCCAAGTAAAATTGAAGCAGTTAAACAGTGGCCTAGACCAACAACTGTGTCTGAAGTACGTAGTTTTCTTGGCTTAGCAGGGTATTACCGTCGCTTTGTCAAAGATTTCTCTAAGACGGCTCTCCCATTAAATAAGTTAACCCGAAAGAATGTTAAATACATTTGGGATGATTCATGTGAGCAAAGTTTCACCCAATTGAAAGAGTGTTTAACTTCTGCACCAGTCTTAATCCTACCATCAGGACCAGGGGGTTACTCTGTATTCTGTGATGCCTCAAAGATAGGCTTAGGATGTGTGTTGATGCAACATGGTAAAGTCATAGCTTATGGCTCACGTCAGCTTAAAAAGCATGAATTGAATTACCCCACTCATGATTTGGAAATGGCAGCTGTAGTGTTTGCCCTAAAGATTTGGAGACATTACTTGTATGGGGAGACTTGTCAAATTTTTACAGATCACAAAAGCCTTAAGTACATTTTTGAGCAGAGAGATCTCAATCTAAGGCAACGAAGGTGGATGGAACTTCTGAAAGATTATGATTGTACCATCCTTTACCATCCAGGTAAAGCAAATGTAGTGGCTGATGCTCTAAGTCAAAAGTCTATGGGAAGTTTAGCTCACATTGCCACTATAAAGAGGTCTCTAATACATGAACTACAAGAATTGGAAGCTGATGGAGTAGTCTTCGAGATCACTGAGTCAGGTACATTTCTGGCTCATTTAACAGTTAGATCATCCCTTGTAGAAAAAGTAAAAGCAACTTTAGAAAATGACATTGATATGGTCAAAATCAGAGATAAGGCAAGGCAAGGTCTAGCACCAAGTTTCTTGGTAGATGAAGAGGGAGTCTTATGGTTTAATGGGAGACTCTGTGTCCCCAACATTGAATCTTTGAAACATGAAATCTTAATGGAAGCTCATGGTTCACCCTACGTTGTACATCCTGGTGCTGTGAAAATGTATCAGGACTTGAAACAAGTTTACTGGTGGGAGGGCATGAAGCGAGACGTGACTGACTTTGTAGCTCGATGTTTGACTTGTCAGCAAGTTAAAGCTGAACATCGACGACCATCTGGATTGATGCAAAAACTAGATATTCCCGAATGGAAGTGGGAAAGGATCACTATGGATTTTGTAGTAGGTTTACCTCGGTCAACAAAAGGAAATGACTCAATATGGGTCATAGTGGATCGACTTATTAAGTCAGCACATTTTCTTCCTGTTCATACCACTTTCAGTGTAGCAAAACTTGCTCGACTTTATGTTAAAGAAATAGTGAAACTTCATGGTGTACCAATATCCATTATATCAGACCGAGGACCTCAGTTTACTTCTCGGTTCTGGAAAGTCTTTCAAGAGGCTTTGGGTACCAAAGTGAATCTTAGCACAGCATTCCATCCTCAGACTGATGGACAGTCCGAAAGGACAATTCAGACTTTAGAGGATATGCTAAGAGCTTGTGTGATGGATTTCAGTGAAAGTTGGGAAGATCATTTGTCTCTTATTGAATTTGCTTATAATAACAGTTACCAAGCCAGTATTCAGATGGCACCTTTTGAGGCTTTGTATGGGAGACGGTGTCGATCTCCTATAGGTTGGTTTGAACTTGGTGAAACCAAAATATTTGGACCTGAGATGATACAGGAAGATATAAATAAAGTTAAACTGATCAGAGAGAAGTTGTTAACTGCTCAGAGTAGACAGAAGTCTTATGCGGACAACCGACGACGTGACCTTGAATTTGCAATAGGTGATATGGTTTTCTTACGAATCTCACCTATGAAAGGAGTAATGAGATTCGGGAAGAAAGGCAAGCTTAGTCCGAGGTATGTTGGCCCATATGAGGTTGTAGACAGAGTGGGTAATGTGGCATATCGCCTAGACCTACCTTCCAACCTAGAGGGAGTTCATCCAATATTTCATGTGTCCATGCTACGGAAGTATCTTCCTGATCCTTCTCATGTCATTCAACCCCAAGAAGTTCATTTTGATGAAACTCTCACCTACGAAGAGGTACCAGTAGCTATCCTTGATAGAAAAGTCAAGAAATTGCGTACCAAAGAAATTCCTACTGTCAAGGTTCTTTGGAGAAATTATTCTCGCAAGGAAGCTACGTGGGAGGCAGAAGATGAGATGTGGAAAAACTATCTACATTTATTTGAAACTTGAGGTACGATTTTAATTCGGAGGACCGAATTCTTTTAAGGGGGTAGAATGTAATACCCGTTAATTTCAGAATATAATTCGCTTAAGAGTATTTTAGAATTCTACAACGTTACTTTAGTTATTTATTTTGGTCATTTTTAATTTTCATATTTAATTGTTCTCTTTGAATATTATTTATGAAAATTGAGTTAAATGACTGGACTAAATATTTGCATAATGAGGGATATATTCTAAGAATGGTGAAATTCATGGAAAAGTGGTTTCAGAATGGTCAATTAATCCATTTATTGTAAATTGACTGGATGGGTTTGGATGTTGGGTTATGGATACCCATGGGTTATTGAATAACCCATTAGAAATATTTAATATAAAGTTTCAATAGTAACCCTCATTTTTTTTCACTCAGCCGAAGGAAGCAGAAAAGATTTCTCTCTCAGTTCTTCATTTTCTTCTCAAATCCTTTCCTTGATCTTCAGAGTTTCGATTATTTGTTCGGTTCAAAAGCTTTGTAAGGATCAAAGGTAAGCTTTAATCCGATTATTTTCCTTAAATTTCAGTTTATGTAGAAGATCAGAGGAGGTTTTGTTTTGAAGATTTTGATGATAATTCATGAATCTCAATTGTTTTAGAAGTTATATTTGAGTTATAATCGGTTAAAAGAGTTGAAATTCTGGTTTTGAAACAAGAAGGGAGAGGATGAATTTGTTAGAAATTTCTGTAAAAACTTCTGCAAAAACCGAGTTACTGTAGCGACCAGGGATTTCGAAACAAAATCTGGAAAATTTTCTTCGGTTACTGTAGCAGTACTGTAGTGTCGGCAGTTAACGGTACTGTAGCAGTCAACGTTACTGTAGTGAACCGGCACTGTAGCGAACCGACACTGTAGCAAACCGTTACTGTAGCAAACTGTACTGTAGCAACCCGTTACTGTAGCAGTCAGAAAATTTTACGTATTTTCGTGATTTTGTTTCCTTTCTTATGATTCCTTGTAATATATTTTACTAGGAAATTTTCCTACACAAATTCTAGTGTGGAACAAGGTAAACTTGGACAAACATCAAGGTGAGTGAATAACCTTGCTCAGCTAATTTGATATTACTAGTCAAAGTACAATATAAGTCCCATTTACAATATTATTTGGATAATAAGCAATTAATTTTTCATATGGGAGTATATGATGATCAGTAGAAATAAGAGTATGAAGAAATTATTTATTTCATGACAATTGTACTATGTGATGAATTCTCACTATTTTATTAATGAGTAAAGATCTACGGGATCTAATACACGAGTGTGAAAGGGTTAAAGTCTCATACTACTCGGTGTATATCTAAGAAATCTAATACACGAGTGTGAAAGGGTTAAAGTCCCATACTACTCGGTGTATATCTAAGAAATCTTATACACGAGTTGGAAAGGGTTAAAGTCCCATACTACTCAGTGCATATCTATGAAATCTATACACGAGTTGAAAGGGTTAAAGTCCCATACTACTCGGTGTATACCGATGAGATCTTATTCACGAGTTTGAAAGGGTTAGAGTCCCATACTACTCGGTGTATATCTATGAAATCTTATTCATGAGTTTGAAAGGGTTAGAGTCCCATACTACTCGATGTATAAGACAATTAATTATATGAGTAAATGTGGTATTTGTACTTTTGATATTTTATATAGTACAGTTATTTACTTACTGAGTTTTTAAATAAACTCACACTCCCTATGATTATTTTTTTCAGATACAGAAAATAAAGAACAAGAGTATCCGTTTGAAGAATAGAAGCCCCTTGGAATTATCCTCTATTTCTGTCTGGTGGAATACCAGTACTTATTAATGTGGATACTAGGAACGCTCTGTACTTTCTATAGGTCTCCTAGGCTTGCGATGAGATAGAAATATCAGACTATGTATGTCTATATTTGCTTATCAGATGAATATAATTCTGTAGTGTGGAATGAATGATTAAGGTTGAATGTAAAACCTTACAGAATATATGTATATAACATATGTTTGGGAATTATATCAAATGAGTAGTATCTTTTCACATGCTCAATTTTTGGGATGTGACAGTATGGACACTATGAGTTTCTGGTAATGCCGTTCGGACTAACGAACATACCAGCTGCTTTCATAGATTTAATGAATAGGATTTTTAAACCCTTCTTAGACAAATTTGTTATTGTCTTCATAGACGACATCTTCGTATACTCGAAGAATTCAAAAGAGCATGAACAACATCTTCGTGTTGTGTTGCAAACATTGAGGGATCATCAATTATATGCCAAATTCACTAAATGCGAGTTTTAGATTGATCGCGTGACTTTCTTGGGACAAGTGATCTCCAAGGATTGCATCCAAGCAGACCCAAGCAAAGTAGAAGCGGTCAAAATGTGGCCTAAACCCACCTCCATCACAGAGAATCACAGCTTCTTAGGATTGGCAGGATATTATTGTCGTTTTATCCAAGATTTTTCCCAGTTAGCCGCCCCTCTCACATGACTGACAAGGAAATGAGTAAAGTAACAGTGAGATGATGCTTGTGAAGAAAGCTTCCAAGAACTCAAGAAAAGGTTAATCTTTGCACCTGTATTGGTATTACCCTCAGGACCTGGAGGTTTTACAGTATACTGTGATGCATCAAGAGTGGGATTAGGATGTGTCCTCATGCAGCATGGCCAGGTAGTGGCATATATATTGAGACAGCTTAAGAAACATGAACAAAACTACCCTACCCATGATCTGGAAATGGCAGCAGTAGTTTTCGTCCTAAAGATATGGCGACATTATCTATATGGAGAAACCTACAAAATCTACACTGACCATAAGAGTCTGAAATATATTTTTGACCAAAAGGACCTGAACTTGAGGCAGAGGAGATGAGTGGAATTACTAAAAGATTATGATTGCAACATTTTTTACCACCCAGGCAAAGTAAACATAGTGGCAGATGCTTTGAGTTGAAAATCTATGGGTAGTCTAGCCCATATAGTAGTGACAAGAAGATCATTGATCCAAAAACTACAGGAGCTGAGAACAAAATGTGCTACTCTCGAGGTTACAAGGACAGGATCATTCTTAGCCCATATCAAGGCTAAATCTTCTCTTGTAGACCAGATACAGATATCCTAGATGGAGGATCCTGAGTTTGTCTAAATTATGGAAAAGGTAAAGGGTGGTAAAGTGAACAGTTTCATACTCGACGATGCAAGAGCCTTGTGTTTTGAACAATGGTTATGTGTACCAGATGTTGGAACTCTTAGACGAGACATCATGGAGGAAGGCCATAGTACTTCATATGTTGTACATCCAGGAGCCACCAAGATGTATCAAGATCTGAAATAGATCTACGGTGGAAAGGAATGAAACGAGACGTAGCAGAGTTTGTATCTCGTTGTTTAACCTATCAACAGGTTAAGGCCGAGCATCTAAAGTGAGGAGGCTTGTTACAGCAATTGGAGATTCCTGAATAGAAATGGGAATGGGTGACGATGGACTTTATTGTTGGTCTACCTCACTCTACAGGAGGCTATGACTCAGTATGAGTCATTGTTGACCGGCTAACCAAGTTAGCACACTTCATTCCAGTCAAAACCACTTATGGCATTGTGACATTGGCACAATTATATATTAAAGAAATAGTAAAGCTGCATGGAGTACCCATATCTATCATTTCTGATAGAGGTCCTCAATTTACCTCTTGTTTCTGGAGGAGTTTTCAAGAGGCATTAGATACTCGAGTGGACCTCAGTACCACTTTTCATCCACAGACAGACAGGCAGTCAAAGTGAACAATTCAGATGCTAGAGGACATATTACGAGCTTGTATCCTGGATTTTAGTAGTAGATAGGCGAAGCATTTATATCTCGTGGAGTTTGCATATAGCAATAGCTACCAAGCCATTATTGGAATGGCACCCTATGAGGCCTTGCACAGGAGACGTTGCAGATCTCCGATCGGTTGGTTTGAGGTAGGTGAAGCGAAAGCGTTAAGACCCGACTTGGCCCACGATGCCCTAACCAAAGTTAAGATAATCCAGGATAGGATATGAGCAACTCAAAGTAGACAAAAAGCATACGCCGACCACAGACGACGTGATTTAGAATTCTCAGTTGACAATATAGTATTCCTAAAAGTCTCTCCAATGAAAGGTGTGTTGAGATTCGGAAGGAATGGAAAGTTGAGTCCTAGGTACATTAGAGTGAGTAGGAAAAGTAGCTTATCGGCTTACCCTACCTGTGAAACTAGAAGGGATTCACCCTGTTTTTCACGTATCTATGTTGTGGAAGTACCTTCCTGATCCTTCTCATATACTTCACCCTTCTCACAATGATTCTATCCTAGTAGATGAAAACTTGTCATATGAGGAGATACCAGTAGCTATCCTCGATAGTCAAGTAAAAAAATTTCGGTCTAAGGAAATTCTATCGGTCAAGGTGTTATGGAGGAATCAAACTCACGAAGAAGCCACATGGGAAGCCGAGGCCGATATGCATTCTAGATATCCTCATCTTTTTACGAATTGAGGTAATTTAAATTCGGAGGACTGAATTTCTTAAAAGGGGTGATAATGTAATACCCATGAAAAATAAAATATAAATGTGTGTTTGCGAACTATGGTTACTATTTCAGTATATTGTACTATTTACTTGTATAATAATATTCACATATACAGTATTGTTCACATATATAATCAAAATGTCGAGTACTAGATTTAGTCATAAGAAAATACTAGAAAGAAGTTCGTAGGAGAAAATGACATTTTATGTGAGAAAATACCCTCAGGGACTAAAGTGAAAGGACTGAATTGAAAAGAAACTTAAAGGTTTAAGGTGAAAGGATAGTTTTTCCTTTAAGTTTTCAATAGTAACTGTCACATCCCAAAAATTGAACATGTGAAAAGATACTACTCATTTGATAAAATTCTCAAACATACGTTATTTACATATATTCTGTAAGGTTTTACATTCAACCTTAATCATTCATTCCACACTACAGAATTATATTCATCTGATAAGCAAATATAGACATACATAATCTGATGTTTCTATCTCATCGCAAGCCTAGGAGACCTATAGAAAATACAGAGCGTTCCTAGTATCCATATTAATAAGTATTGGTATCCCACCAGATAGAAAGAGAAATTAATTCCAAGGGGCTTCTATTCTTCAAACGGATACTCTTCTTCCTTGTTTTCTGTATCTGAAAAGATAATCATAGGGAGTGTGAGTTTATTTAAAAACTCAGTAAGTAAATAACTGTACTATATAAAATATCAAAAGTACAAATACCACATTTACTCATATAATTAATTGTCTTATACATCAAGTAGTATGAGACTCTAACCCTTTCAAACTCGTGAATAAGATTTCATAGATATACACCGAGTAGTATGGGACTCTAACCCTTTCAAACTCGTGTATAGGTTTCATAGATATACACCGAGTAGTATGGGACTCTAACCCTTTCAAACTCGTGTATAGGTTTCATAGATATACACTGAATAGTATGGGACTCTAACCCTTTCAAACTCATGTATTAGATCCCGTAGATCTTTACTCATTAATAAGATAGTGAGAATTTATCACATAGTACAATTGCCATGAAATAAAATAATTTCTACATACTCTTATTTCTACCGATCATCATATACTCTCATATGAAAAATTGATTGTTTAATATCCAAATAATATTGTAAATGGGACTTATATTGTACTTTGACTAGTAATATCAAATTAGCTTAGCAAGGTTATTCACTTACCTTGATGTTTGTCCAAGTTTACCTTGTTCCACACTAGAATTTGTGTAGGAAAATTTCCTAGTAAAATATATTACAAGGAAACATAAGAAAGGAAACAAAATCACGAAAATATGCAAAATTTTCTGATTACTACAGTAACGGTTCGCTACAGTACGGTTCGCTACAGTGACGGTTCGCTATAGTAACGTTGACTGCTACAGTGCCATTGACTGCCAACACTACATTAACTGCTACAGTAACTCGAAAAATTTTCTGAAATTTTCTTGTCGCTATAGTAAATTCGAGTTTGCAGAAGAGTTTGCAGAAAATTTCATCCTTTCCTTTCTTGATTCAAAACTAGAATTTCAACTCTTAACTGACTATAACTCAATCCTAACTCAAATATAACCTCTAAAACAACTAAGATTCATGAATTATCATCAAAATCTTCAAGAACAAAACCTCCTCTGATCTTCTATATAAACTAAAATTTAAGGAAAATAATGAGATTAAAGCTTACCTTTGATCCTTACAAAGCTTTTGAACCGAACAAATAATCGAAATTCTGAAGATCAAGGAAAAGATTTGAGAAGAGGATGAAGAAACGAGAGAAAGCGAATTTACTATTCACTTCAGCCTTTGCTTCGATGCGTGAGAAATGAGGGGGTACTATTGAAGCTTTATATTAAATATTTCTAATGGGTTATTGAATAACCCATGGGTATCCATAACCTAACATCCAAACCCATCCAGTCAATTTACAATAAATGGACTAATTGACCATTCTTAAACCACTTTTTCATGAATTTCACCATTCTTAGAATATATCCCACATGGTGCAAATATTCAGTCTAGTCATTTAACTCAATTTTCATAAATAATATTCAAAGAGAACAATTAAATATGAAAATTAAAAATGACCAAAATAAATAACTAAAGTAACGTTGTAAAATTCTAAAATACTCTTAGGCGAATTATATTCCAAAATTAACGAGTATTACAGTAACCAATAATTCATCCGCCTTCGTCTTTCCGCAACTTGCACAGTAAGCTAAATTATTAAAGCGCACAGTAAATTAAATTATTAGAAATGTCATTTTCATGAATAGTAAATCGAATATTTTATTAGCGCATAGTGTTAAATAGTACCATTGAATTTTCCTATAAATAGGCCTTCCATTTCACTTCTAAACTTATACATTCAACTTCTCTTCTTCTCTCCTTAAGTTCTCTTGCTCCAATGCTAGACCTCTGAGATTTTTGGCCTTTCCTTTTTCAGCCTAAGTGAGGATACTATGCCTTTTTTATGTCTTTTAAATTTTAGAAGTTATTTTCTTAAGTATGCTATGTGATTGCGGCTTTGGCTGATCTTCCACATCAGAAAAAATTATCCTTAGCTGCCTAAATGTTATTTTGATTCTCTGATTACCAAAATAGGATGTAAACTATAAAGAATACATATCTAAGAAGTTCTAGCTAAGGAAATACCTGGTACTTAAGTGTGTCTATTGCGACCCTCCACTCTTTCTTGAGAACTTACCTAGTATACTCTTTTACAGATTGTATTCTCTATTTCTGGTATGAATAGTGCCCGTACATATAAATAGTAAATGTATATATGAACAGTATCTATACGAAAATAATCCTAACTTATTTTCTCTAATCTTTCATGAAAATCTTCGTTGCAGAACACTGAAATTCACCTGTGTACTCTTGTCCGTAACGACTTAGAGAAGTGATACTCGTATGAAATTCAGGTGAGTGAAACGACCTCATTTTAATAGAGTTTTAGTATTACTGGTGATAAAAAGTATATTGTAGGAAGCTCCCAAGATTCATAGGGGTAAACTATATTCAGAGTGGCAAATCTAGGGAGATAATTAATCCAAAAGTATGGATAAGACAAAACAAGTGTTACATGATGATGTAAAGTTCGAATCTTTTCAAAAACAGCTTAATTGTTATCTTGAATTGTGGTTTATAAACCTATAATATAGTTATATACTATACCTATTATATGAATGAATATTACATTGTACTTCTGATTATGAAATGAAATACAATACTATTAATTGTGATTGAGCGGGATAGTACCCCCTCTCACGGTAAGGCGAAAAATCCTGTTTAAAGGGTGAGCTAGCAGAGGAGAGAGGATCCACTAACAGCCTACAGCAGAGGATTAGAGCGATAAGAGTTTTAATAGGTAGGAGAGAGTAGAAAAGGACTAAGGGACTTGGACGAAGAATGCTAGCCTCTCAAAAGCTAGTGGGTTATGTGTTTCATGGCTGATTTGTGTGTTTGTCGTATTTAGTTATCTATTATATGTGTTTGTGCTATTGTAAGAGTGCTAATATGTTTGTGAGCTTACTTGTTCTAC
Organism: Biancaea sappan; assembly: GCA_037074585.1. NCBI lineage: Eukaryota > Viridiplantae > Streptophyta > Magnoliopsida > Fabales > Fabaceae > Biancaea > Biancaea sappan. The sequence continues at coordinate 61,856,588 of CM073493.1, read as the reverse complement.
TTTGGTGAGTAATATTAGTGTGTGTAATCCACCTCTACCTCACTGGTAGGGAGTTCTTACTATTGGAATACTATTTTCAATAATTTATATTGTAAATTCTGTATCATCTTCTATTGTATTGTTGGGTTTCCATCACTTTCATTCCATTCTAAATCCTTTTAGGCTTCTGAAAAATTTTTTACAATACCTTTCTCATTTATAAATTATGGACATATATAAAGTCTTATTTCGTATTGTTTTACTTCTCATGATTTGGATTTTCTTCTCACAATGGAATTTTCTTTGTTGAAAAATTTTGAACCAAGGAATTCCCCTCCACCCCAAAAAAAAAAATTATTACATTATGTTGGTAAAATGTTGGCGGATTTTTCAGATGGTACAGTTTACCCCATACGGTTTATGGCATACTTCAAACTTTTCTTGATGGAGAAAAATCTACTTGTTCCGTCTAGTGCCTCACATACTCATAAGACAAAAAATTAATCAAGGGTTCTTTTCCCTATGAAGGCAAAATAAAGGTTAGGTTTCAGCATGAGATATACTTAGGCCTATTTGGCTTATGGGCTTCTAGAATTTTTCCTAACATGAAAATCTTATGACTGGCATCCAAACCCATGGTTGGTCTTGTATTTTATCATTTATATTGTGTCTTTTAGCCCCCTTCTATTGCTTGTAAATTATTGGATCTTTATTTAGTGGTTTTCTGGGTAGAAACTAGAAAGTATAATTACTATGATTCTCTTTTTTATCTCTAGGGAATGAGCTCAGAGATAAAATGTGAATGCTTGGATATGTTATGTGATGTCCTTAATAAATATGGGTATCTAATGGAAAATGACTATGAGTCGTTACTAAGTGATTGTTGTCTTAGTTAATGTAATACCCAAGAAAAATAAAATATAAATATTTGTTTATAAACTACTGTTACTATTTCAGTATACAGTACTATTCACCCATATAATACTATTTACGTATACGATACTGTTCATTTATACAATCGAAATGTCAAGTACTAGATGTGGTTTGGTCATAAGAGAAAACTAGGAAGAAGTTCGTAGGAGAAAATGACGTTTTATGGGTGAAAATACCCTCAGGGACTAAAGTGAAAGGACTGAATTGAAAAGAAACTTAAAGGTTTAAGGTGAAAGGATAGTTTTCCTTTTAAGTTTCCAATAGTAATAACAGAAAAATTTTCCATCGTACGCGTGAGGTGCACAGTAACTGCATTATTAGAAATGTCATTTTCATGAATAGTAAATTGAATATTTTATTAGCGCATAGTATCAAATAGTACCTTTGACTTTTTGCTATAAATAGGCGCTTTCATTTTACTTCTAAACTCACACCTTCAACTTCTCTTCTTCTCTCCTTAAGTTTCTCTTACTCCAAAGCTAGGCCTCTGAGATTTTGGGCCTTTCCTTTTCAGCTTAGGTAAGGATACTATGCCCTTTCTATGTCTTTCAAATTTTAGAAGTTAATTTCTTAAGTATGCTCTGTGGTTGCGGCCTTGGCTGATCTTCCACATCAGAAAAACTGTCCTTAGCTGTTTATATGTTATTTTGATTCTCTGATTACCGAAATAGAATGTAAACTGTGAAGAATACATGTCTAGGAAAGTTCTGGCTAAGGAAAGACCTGGTTTTTAAGTGTGTCCAGTGTGACCCTCCACTCTTTCCTGGGAACTTACCTGGTGTACTCTTTTACAGATTGTATTCTCTATTTCTGGTATGAATAGTGACCGTATGTATGAATAGTGACCGTATGTATGAATAGTGACCGTATGAATAGTAACCGTATATATGAACAGTAACCGTACATATGAACAATATCTGTACGAAAACAATCCTGACGTATTTTCTCTAATCTTTCATGAAAATTTCCGTAGCAGAACACCGAAATTCACCTGAGAACTCTTGTCTGTAATGACTTAGAGAAGCGATGTTCGTACGGAATCCAGGTGAGTGGAACGACCCAGTTTTAATAGAGTTTTAGCATTCCTGGTGATAAAAAGTATGTCGTAGGACACTCCCAAGATTCATAGGGGGAAATTGGATTCAGAATGACGAATCTAAATGAGATAATTAATCCATAAGTATGGATAAAATGAAATAAGTATCTTATGATGATGTGAAGTTTGAATGTTTTCAAAAATGGATTAATTGTTATCTTGATATGTGGTTTATAAATCCATAATATAGTTATATACTATACCTGTTATATGGATGAATATTATATTGAGCTTCTGATTATGATATGAAATGCTATTGATTGTGATTGAGCGGGACAGTACCCCCTCTCACGGCAAGGCGGAAAACCCGGTTGACAGGGTGTCTTGACCAATGAGTGTGGAGACAACGATTCCCTCAGTAGGGATATAGCCCGGATTAGTGATAAATCCGTGAGGCGCCCTAGCTAAGAGGATGAGGTTGTGCGTCATGGCAGAAATATACATAATTGGTGAGCCGGCCTGTGTGCGCTCTCCGGGATATATTGCCATTGACGAGTACTAGTAACGTTTGTTGAATTGGATGAATTTTTATCTAGTATGTAAGAGGATGATGTTGTGCGTCATGGCGGAAATATACATAATTGGTGAGCCGGCCTGTGTGCGCTCTCCGGGATATATTGCCATTGACGAGTACTAGTAACGTTTGTTGAATTGGATGAATTTTTATCTTGTATGTAAGAGGATGATGTTGTGCGTCGTGGCGGAAATATACATAATTGGTGAGCCGGCCTGTGTGCGCTCTCCGGGATATATTGCCATTGACGAGTACTAGTAACGTTTGTTGAATTGGATAAATTTTTATTTTCTGTCTATTGGTTGAGTATGAGCCTTTGGATATGCTTGCATGACTGGTAATGTATTTGAATTTTATTAATGCGAGGCCGATTCGCTCATTGAGTTTAAAAGCTCACATTGTTTGTACAACCTTTTTGTTCAGATCAGGTTGCCATCGAAGAATATCTGCTAGAGGAGTAGATCACTTTGGACCTTCCCGTTGTCGGGTAGACCTCTCTTCTGTTATAGGTTATGTTGCTCTGTAATCGTCTAGGACATCTAGTTCAGGGGTTCGACATTTGGCTTGTATGTCAGTATAATAATGTATTTTAAATTGATAATCTATGATTTTCTTATAAGAAAATTTGATATATTTATCGGAAGGCTTACAGTGATGAGAGATTCATCATTGTGCCGGTCATGTGCCCAGAAAACGGGTCGTGACAAAGTTGGTATCAAAGCAATGGTTGTTAGGTCTCCTAGTGATTACAGAGCAAGGTAACCTTAGTGGGACCTCCTCTATCGTTGTGAACCCGGGCACAATTATAGAGAGACGGCTCTACTGAAGGTCCTGTAGGATGTTTCCATTTCCTTTCCCTCCGAGACTTATCTCTTCTTAGGAATTATGTTCTCAGTTTTAGTTTTAGACAGATGTGGCCACACTTTTGAACTTAGTAAAGGAAAGGTTATTACTTGTTTTGATTTCGTTGTTGTTGGATCAAATTTTTATATGGTGGATTTTATAAGCTGAATTCATGATTGAATTTGTGTAGCTATATTATTTTAGGGTACCAGCCAATAAAAGAAACCACTCGCATTAAAAAAAAAACTGAAGGATTACATTGCAAAAAAAGAAGAAGTTTACTCATGCATGAGTAATCTAAAAGCGAGGTGGTCTTGGATTAGGAGGGTTGTATTGTATCATCACCCCTCGACCATTCCTTGGAGCAAGGGACATAGCAATGTCGCTGAGGGTAGTGTAAATCCCATTCATACAATCAACACTTCTTTGTTGTTGATTGCAGAAGCACTGGGTAGACCAATAGAAGAACCTGTCTATTCTTGAAGTCATTTCTGCATGATTGCGTTTAGTTAACTTCTCCAGGTCTCCTATCATCTTTTTCAGATTTTTCACCTCCTGCTCTAGACAGGCGATTTTGTCCTCCGAGGTATGGCCCGTGCTAGTCTCCTCAGCTTCCTCGATCTTCTTCATTTTCTTCTCCTTCTGTTTCTCTGAAGACCCCTCAAAAGGTCTTTTGCCCTTGTCTTTGCCCAGACTTAAGTTTAAGTCGAGCTCTTCTTCCTTAGCCTCTACTGTGAGATCAATGTACTTCCTTGAGGCCATGATTTGGAAAAATTTAGAAATTTTTGTAAGAGTATGAGGCGAGAGGAATACTGGGGGATTGTAGGCTCGGAGATTATTACTCTTTGTGGTGTGGTAACTGAGAACGCTGAGAAGGTTTTTATAGAGAAAAAATTTGGACTAAGAGACAAAGAAGATATCTCTTCACCGCACCCCTACACGATCAACCTATGGATTTCTGCAAGCTGGAAGCCAGAAGTCTAGGGTAGGCGTGCACACCGATAGCGCGTTGCATTAATGCCAAAACCACGAAAGTCAGTATTCGGTGGATTTGCGGCCGATTTTACTCGGTTTTCCCATTTCTCCCGTTGGCATTTTCCGAATTCAAAGAAGTTGATAACATAGCCATCAAAGATTGCCTTGGATGCTTTTATGATGAACTGAAATACATTTCTCCGTTTTATTGTGTTGTTCTTAAGAGCCTTCAGTTGAGTATAATATACATAATTGATTGAATCATGTTGTAATTACATTTATGTATGTTATTCATGCATAATGAGTAAAGGCTACGATCAAGGAGAATATGTGATGATCCTACATATACTCATAGAGATGTGAAATCAAAATGACTTGGATAGAATAAAATGTGTAGATGATGATATATCTTCATGGTTACACATACTTACATATAATGCTCTCGTGGGCAAATGAAAGGCAGTGATTTCCTTACATCATGATAATGCTTAAGGCATGTGACCGTAAGCAGTTAACTTTGTTTTAAAATATATATATTGATATACATATATTATGTGTAAGTCTAGAGTAAAGACACCGATTAGAATCTAAGATACGGCCAATATGAGGCGACCTAATCATAGAGGGACATCGTGATATAGGATTACAGAATAAAACAAGTTTAGAGGGAGAAAATCTCAGACTGAAAAGCGTAGTTAGTCAGAACTTTGAGAAAGGTCAAGATTAGCCGAAAATTTTTTTGAGGAAATCTTTGACTTATGTTAATTGCATTAAATTATATTTACTATTTACTTGCATGTCCGACATTAATTGCTGGCATTGCGACGTATGTGATCTGTAAACCTTATAGCGAGCGGCGTGTAGGTTGTGGTGGCTTTAGCTCCAGGGGCTTCGGGTTGTCTATAAATCTTGTATGCCCGTTACCCTACTCATCGCACCAAGCAAACCTACTTCTTTCATTACATACCTATTTCTCAATTTTCATTCCTTTCTCATTCGAAGTTATTTCTGAGATCCTTAGAGCAATGACTGATAATAAGTCTTTCAACTTGAATTTTGAGACTGGAAATGTAGAGCTTGATTTAAATCTAAGTCTCGGAGACAACAAAGGGAAGAGACCTGTAGACAGGTCACCAGAAATTAAGAAGAGAAAGAGGGATGTAATAGAGTTGGAGGAGGACAGTACTGCAACATCCTCAGAAAATAAGCTTGCGTTCCTGGAGCGTAAGATCGAAAATCTGGAGCGTAAGATAGAGAGCCTGGAATACAAGATAGAGGACCAGAAGCGACTAATAAGTCATCTCTTTGAAAACCAAGAGAAATTGATAAATCGTCGTTTTGGGGAACTGGCTAATCGAGTTGATAGACATTCAATGTTTGCAACTCAAAATTTTCGTGACCAACAAGCAAGGTGTATTGACTGTATGAACGGAGTAACTTCTGCTCTTCGCCAAATTTCTCAGGCGCTTCCTCCAGAAACCCTTTCTAGGCTACAAAGATTAGCTTCCTCCTTAAGGTCTGAAGCACCTTCCTCTTCTAGACCTGGAGCATCTTTTACATTTCAAAAGCCTCCTCGTCCTTAATTTATTTTTCTTTTGTTTGTACCTAAAGCTACATTTGGTGTAAGCTTCACGTATTAAAATTATCTATGTACTAGAAATAAAATTTAAGTTAGTATCTAGATCTTATTTGTTGAAGTGATTCATTTTACTGAAAGAACTTGAGGAATGAGAAGATGTTGGACTTGTTATATTTCATACTTAATTCTAAAGCATAGTATGGTAATATCTTTTTGACTGAGCAAAGTTACTAAATGATATTTCATTGCACTTCTGAGCTATGGAGGAATGCTGAATAAGTATTTTATGAACCTATGTATAGAGAACTATGGGTTTGCCCTAAGCATTGAAGGGATGCGACTCTATATGAGTCATTGAGGTGAGAGGAATTTCCATATATATAATTATGCATGAGGAGTATGTTATTTACTTAACACATTTTCTGGGATTGTTCTTCCTAGATATTTATGTAATAATTTTACGTGATTTTTCCTTTTATATGACGCATTCAGTTGAGAGTATCGCCTTAAGGTAGAAGGATCGCCTTCGGGCAAGAGTATTACCTATGGCCAAAATGATGCCTTCGGGTAGGGTACTTGTATTCGTAAAAGTTATAAGCTATGTGTATGGTAGCTTGTGTTCTGATATTCAGTATAAACTGGAAAGACCACGTGCCACTGTTGAGAAGGCACCTATTTGAGGTTTTACATAGAGACAGAGTTCGTCTTTGATTAGGTGGTTTGAGTTTGGTAAAGGTTATGAGTATGAGACACTTTATGGTACAAAAGGTTGTGGAAAAGATTAAACTGATGAGGAAGAGATTACTTGCTGTTTAGAAAAGGCAAAAGTCTTATGCAAATTATTGATAATGCGGTTTAGAGTTCACATTCAATGGTATAATGTTCTTATAAATCTCACCAAGGGTGTGATGAGGTTTTGGAAGAAAGAGATGCAAAGAATGAGATATGGACGAAGTAATCACATTTATTTCAGTCTTGAGATGAGTTTTGAATTCGGAGGACCGAATTCTCTTAAGGGGGTGATAATGTAATACCCAAGAAAAATAAAATATAAATATTTGTTTATAAACTACTGTTACTATTTCAGTATACGGTACTATTCACCCATATAATACTATTTACGTATACGATACTGTTCATTTATACAATCGAAATGTCAAGTACTAGATGTGGTTTGGTCATAAGAGAAAACTAGGAAGAAGTTCGTAGGAGAAAATGACGTTTTATGGGTGAAAATACCCTCAGGGACTAAAGTGAAAGGACTGAATTGAAAAGAAACTTAAAGGTTTAAGGTGAAAGGATAGTTTTCCTTTTAAGTTTTCAATAGTAATAACAGAAAAATTTTCCATCGTACGCGTGAGGTGCACAGTAACTGCATTATTAGAAATATCATTTTCATGAATAGTAAATTGAATATTTTATTAGCGCATAGTATCAAATAGTACCTTTGACTTTTTGCTATAAATAGGCGCTTTCATTTTACTTCTAAACTCACACCTTCAACTTCTCTTCTTCTCTCCTTAAGTTTCTCTTACTCCAAAGCTAGGCCTCTGAGATTTTGGGCCTTTCCTTTTCAGCTTAGGTAAGGATACTATGCCCTTTCTATGTCTTTCAAATTTTAGAAGTTAATTTCTTAAGTATGCTCTGTGGTTGCGGCCTTGGCTGATCTTCCACATCAGAAAAACTGTCCTTAGCTGTTTATATGTTATTTTGATTCTCTGATTACCGAAATAGAATGTAAACTGTGAAGAATACATGTCTAGGAAAGTTCTGGCTAAGGAAAGACCTGGTTTTTAAGTGTGTCCAGTGTGACCCTCCACTCTTTCCTGGGAACTTACCTGGTGTACTCTTTTACAGATTGTATTCTCTATTTCTGGTATGAATAGTGATCGTACGTATGAATAGTGACTATACGTATGAATAGTGACCATATGAATAGTAACCGTACATATGAACAGTATCTGTACGAAAACAATCCTGACGTATTTTCTCTAATCTTTCATGAAAATTTCCGTAGCAGAACACCGAAATTCACCTGAGAACTCTTGTCTGTAATGACTTAGAGAAGCGATGTTCGTACGGAATCCAGGTGAGTGGAACGACCCCGTTTTAATAGAGTTTTAGCATTACTGGTGATAAAAAGTATGTCGTAGGACACTCCCAAGATTCATAGGGGGAAATTGGATTCAGAATGACGAATCTAAATGAGATAATTAATCCATAAGTATGGATAAAATGAAATAAGTATCTTATGATGATGTGAAGTTTGAATGTTTTCAAAAATGGATTAATTGTTATCTTGATATGTGGTTTATAAATCCATAATATAGTTATATACTATACCTGTTATATGGATGAATATTATATTGAGCTTCTGATTATGATATGAAATGCTATTGATTGTGATTGAGCGGGACAGTACCCCCTCTCACGGCAAGGCGGAAAACCCGGTTGACAGGGTGTCTTGACCAATGAGTGTGGAGACAACGATTCCCTCAGTAGGGATATAGCCCGGATTGGTGATAAATCCGTGAGGCGCCCTAGCTAAGAGGATGAGGTTGTGCGTCATGGCAGAAATATACATAATTGGTGAGCCGGCCTGTGTGCGCTCTCCGGGATATATTGCCATTGACGAGTACTAGTAACGTTTGTTGAATTGGATGAATTTTTATCTTGTATGTAAGAGGATGATGTTGTGCGTCATGGCGGAAATATACATAATTGGTGAGCCGGCCTGTGTGCGCTCTCCGGGATATATTGCCATTGACGAGTACTAGTAACGTTTGTTGAATTGGATGAATTTTTATCTTGTATGTAAGAGGATGATGTTGTGCGTCGTGGCGGAAATATACATAATTGGTGAGCCGGCCTGTGTGCGCTCTCCGGGATATATTGCCATTGACGAGTACTAGTAACGTTTGTTGAATTGGATAAATTTTTATCTTCTGTCTATTGGTTGAGTATGAGCCTTTGGATATGCTTGCATGACTGGTAATGTATTTGAATTTTATTAATGCGAGGCCGATTCGCTCATTGAGTTTAAAAGCTCACATTGTTTGTACAACCTTTTTGTTCAGATCAGGTTGCCATCGAAGAATATCTGCTAGAGGAGTAGATCACTTTGGACCTTCCCGTTGTCGGGTAGACCTCTCTTCTGTTATAGGTTATGTTGCTCTGTAATCGTCTAGGACATCTAGTTCAGGGGTTCGACATTTGGCTTGTATGTCAGTATAATAATGTATTTTAAATTGATAATCTATGATTTTCATATAAGAAAATTTGATATATTTATCAGAAGGCTTACAGTGATGAGAGATTCATCATTGTGCCGGTCATGTGCCCAGAAAACGGGTCGTGACAGTTAAGTTCCAATCAGTCCATCATATGCTAGAAGTCTGTGGCCTGCATTGGTAAGACTATTGAATAGTTTTTCCCCATAAAGAAAATGAATAGTTTATTAACGAGAGTTGTGACCTTTTTTTTGCATTTTTTGAATGTTGTCAAATTTTTTACAACCATTATTTAGACGCTTCTATGGAAAATTTGTTTATGGTGAATTCTTTCACATTTTTCAATTTTATCATCAATGGTTTTCTTATATTCTGATTTAAATCTATTGAAATTTGATAAACAATTTGGAATCCCATCGTTATGGCATTTGGTAATACATGTGGTCAAATTATTTAATTAGCAACAACTGATATGGGAAATTATTTATCCATCATGTATTATATATGTAATTATATTAAATATACTAGCAAATTACCTTATATAACAATTTTGCAATATACTTACTCATTTATTTTCTAATTTTGAGATGACTGAGCCAGTATTTTGCTATGAGCCAAATAAAGAGGAGAAGGAGGTGGAAGAGGATGAGGAATAGAACAAGAGCAAGAGAATAAAAGAAAAAAAAAAGATACAAACCAATTGACTTTAGATAGAAATTGAAAATTTAGGGTTGAAATGGATTTTGTAATGCCATGTTCTTCTTTTGGAATGGAACACATTACAAATTTATTAAATAGTGCACGCTATCACTAATTTCAAATTAAATAATTTGAAGAAAGCTATTATCGAACTTGATGTGGCCATTTTGTTAATTTGGATAAAAATGTTGACAATGTCTCTTTCACTTTTTTTAGCATCTCTTTCTTCAAGCTTGCCTGATGATTTGTTGGCTAAGGCAACAGTTCAAGTTGTCAGTAACTTGAAAAATTAGGCTACCAAGTCAAAGATGACCTATACAAACATTCAGATGATTGGTGCTTTAAGGTGAGAAATGTATCCCAAGGTAACCCGTTCCTTCATAATTTTATGTCAGTAACAAGTTCCTTTTAATTGATATTCCAGTCATGCTGTTGGTTATCAATTTGGATGCCATCTTGGAGACAATGTTCCAATGCTATTTAATAATTGCACTACTGCATCAAAAAATGATGAAGAGCTTCATGAATACAATTTGCAGGTACCATGCATGTTTATTTCTAATTTCTTCAAATTATGATAAGGATAACATTTATCTTAGAACTGTTTATTATATTCATATTAGTGATAAAATTGAGATATGTTATTGAAAATCACAATATATACGCACAAGAAAGTCTAGGACCTATTTGTACATCCGTACAAGAGTAAATTATTCCTGAAATTAGGCTAATTAATGATGGTCTGCTCCTCTATGGAATCAAGGCAGCAGACAAGGGCTTTTAATACAAAAGAATAAGACCTAGTGGTAAGCACTTTATCAAAGCCAAGTTTACTTGTTTAACGTTTGGCAAGGCAATTGCTACAGGGTAATTGTTAACCAAGATGTAGTAGTAATTATCCCATGGTAAAGACTTAACTGAGGAGCCAAGTCACAATCAAATCATGATACTTAGGCTTTTACTCTGCGGGTTAAAGAATTAAAGTTGCACTCTAAGCTCTAACTAACAACTATAAAGCGTTCATTGCAAACAGCTCCAAACTCCATGCTCTTGAGGTTTTTCTTAGCTAGGATGAGTCATGTGAACTTGCCCTTGAGTCATTATCTATCCTCCTTCAAAAGTCTTTCCATTTAGTTGATAGTTGAAGTGAATATATTAGAAATCACCTACTGATACTGAATTGGCAACCTCTATTGTAACTGGGTTGGATGATAAAATCACATGAAACATGATGAAGTTGTAAAAGTAGAAAACATAAGGGAAAAAAGGGCAAGAATTAACTGATATATGACTGGACAATAAACGTCAAAAAAAAATAGAAACTTTGCTTCCAAACAAAGAAACAGAGGATGAAAAGCATAGTAGCTAATTTAAAAATAAGCTCTATTTCAAAACAAAGAAACAGAGGAATGAAAAAAATATAGGTACAAATTTGACTCTATTTTGGAGCAAGAAACAAACGAAAAAATGCATAAGGACAAAGATCAGTAATGCAGGCCAAATAAATTCCAAGTTGCCAAACCAAGCTCTAATACCATGTGATGAGGCAAAGTCATTTTATTGAAAATCACAGTATATATGTACAAGAAAGCCTAGGACCTGTTTATACATCTGTACAGCAGTAAATTGAGCTTATTAAGGAAGCAGACAAGGGCTTTTAATACAAAAGAATATAGAAAAAATTATTCTTAAATAAGGAAGTTCACAAGTGCCAAAAGATCACATCTCAACATTTGCAGAATCTTCTTACAAGACAGTCATATCTCTGCTTCATAATGTTAAAATTTACTGCAAACACTCAAAAGCTTTCTTCTAAGGTGCCCAAGGGATATTTTTGTCTACTGTGATCAAATTTGACCCTAGAATATCTAAGCTATGATCCAAACTTCACTAACAACATGGAGGAGAATATTGTTGATGAAGGTCATGAAGAGGAGGAGGATGAGTATATGCTTTTGGTTCACTTGGCTACTAGTATGAAAGTCATACTGCAAAAGATGATGAAGATGTCAGGTGGAAAGTTCGGAGAGCATCAGCTAAATGCTTAGCAGCACTGATCATTTCACATCCTAAGATGATTTCAAAGCTATACAAAGAGGTATTTTTGTCATTTGTTTTGAATTCATTTCTTGGGGATAACTTATTGACCTATTTCTTCATTGATTTAATTTTTCCTTAAAAGAGTTATACCATTTCTCAATTGTTGAACTTCAATGAGTCGCTAATAGAAAAGTATTTGGTTAATAAGATCTGCAATCATAAGTAGTATGTATCTTTATGAGTATATTTAATGAGGATGCCTTATACTCTTTCTATGTTGTCCTTCTTTCCTTGTAGAAAAATTTCTTCTTGTAGCCAAAATAAAATATTGTGTATGTGAGTTTTGTCTATGTAGTTGTTCACTCCTTGTTTATAATCTTTAGTTGCATGACTCTAATCGTGAACTCTCATGTATTATAGGCTTGTTCAAAGCTGATAGATAGAATAAAAGAGGGAGAAGAAAATGTCAAGGTAGACCACGAGCAATTTACCTTGTCCTTTACAATACCATAAGGGTTGCTTATCTCTCAAGCATATGTTGCAGATTGATGTATTTACTACTTTCATTGAGCTCTTGCGTCAAATTGGAAAGGTTGCAAAAAGGTAGATTGATGAAAATGAAGTAGGGTAAGTTAACCTTAACGTTATTCAAGTGTCTAATCATTTTTCCTTTACATTTTCCTTATTTAGCTATAGAAAGCACAAGTTTGTCCTTGCATGTTTTTACATGACCCGCTTTCATAACTTTTTAACTTGAATACTAAGTTGATATTAAAATGGAACCATGTGATTGAATTATGTTACAAAGATGTTGTATATAAAATGAATATTGTGTAGAAAACTTATTATTCTCCTTCAAAGTTGGTAATCAAAGGGATATGTTACTTTAGAGCACTTCAGGCAACCTTTTTGTTGATGATTTTACTTTTGATTATATTGAGATGACAAAAGTTTTAATTTTACATCTTTAGTACTTACATCTAAACATGTTTCTTTAGAGTATAAAGATAAAGTGATTTTTGTACATGTGATCCTTGTAATTTGACTGTAGGTATTGCAAAAAAAAAATAGCTGATTTAAGACTCACCAAATTTTAAGTATACTTCTTAATGCAAGTTAGTGCATTTTTTGTTTTGAATGAACTTGTGGTTGTCTTGCTAGACTGTCTTACATATCACACTAATTCACTAATTCCAGGAATTAAAAAAGCATTAAATGTAAGCAACATTGTTTCAAGTTGAAATCATGTTTCAATCTCATCTAGTTGTGTCATTACTAGATTTGATCTTTTTGTTCCTTTTCAGGACAAATCTTCTAATTCAAATTTGAAGATTGAAGCCCCGATATTCACAAATGTAAGACAATATTTGAGAGAATAATCTTGTGTGTATTATTCAACTAAGTGTAGGTATTTAAATACAAAAGGAATCCTACACTAGGAAAGAAACTAATTACGATAATAAATACAATCCTATAATTCAGTAATTATAATCATATAATCTTGCCTATGATCTCGTAACACTCCCCCTTAAGCTGGAGTATAAATGTTAATCATGCCCAGCTTTTTACAAAGATAATCGACCCTAACTCCATTAAGAGCCTTTATGAAAATATCTCCCAATTGTTCTTTAATTTTCACATAGCCCGTAAAAATCAAACCTTGTTGAATCTTTTCACGAACAAAGTGACAATTAGTCTCAATATTTAGTTTGTTAATGAAAGACTAGATTAGATGCAATGTGAAGTGCAGCTTGGTTGTTACGCCACAATCTAGCTGGCATTGAGACCTCAAAACCCACTTCTCTGAGAATTTGATATATCCACATTATTTCACATACAGTTTTGGTCATAGCCTTGTATTCAAACTCAGCACTTGATCGTGAAACTAAATTCTATTTCTTGCTCTTCCACAAGACCAAATTGCCACCAATAAAAACACAATATCTTAAAGTTGATCATCAATCTTCCTTAGACCCTGACCAATCAACATCTAAAAAATATTTAATCCTAGTGTCACGTCCCAAAATCTGAGCACGTGACCGGCACGAAAAGTGAATTTCATTTCACCTCCGTAAGCCTATCTTTCTCTTAATCATCATACAATTCTGTTTCATGCAACCAAACCGAATTCTCTATACATACTACAATCATTCACATTACATCACTGAATGAACCTACCCGATTACAGAGATTTCTAGATTTATACAACTTAGAATAAGACTTAACTATTATACCTTTATCCTGAACAAATGAAAAGGTAATCATGGACTAAGGATCCATAATTCCTTGTTCCGATATTTACCTTCAGCTGTCAACTCTGAAAAAAAATATCAATAAGAGGGGTATGAGCAAACCACGTGCCCAGTGAGTAGATAAAACAACACTATGACAAAAAAAATATCATACATCATAATGATAACATGCAGCAATCATACGTAAATCGATCATCATATGATATGATATTATTCGTAGTACTTCACGACAATATCCAAATAAATCAAATACATTTCAACATAATTCAAAAGTTCACAACAACAATCGGTGAAATCAATTTCACACAAATTTCCCGTACCAACCGGGTCGTCCAGAATACCTCTGGATCGTTGCCCGCGGCCCCTGCCGCATCCACCCTTATCGCTCCATTTATAATCTCCACCCTTATAACTTCACATAAATTTCTCCATGGGGTGCACCACCATGCCTTTCCTTTCCAGTCAAACACAATCACAATCACATATAAAAACATCCTCAATCATAATCTTGAGCCACATACACAACTCAGTCATTTACAATTCAAGCCACAACATAATCAATGTGGTTCCAGCAACATAGCATGTATACAACATAACCCATAATATAGAACAATTATTCAACTCAGTTCACATGCCATTCACAATCCATTATATAACCTCCATTCATGGAAAAATAAGAAAATATAATTATATACATTACCAGACACGTTCCACAATTGTTTATGCCTCATCGTTCCACATCATCCTCTTCAAACTTGGATATACAACATATTTCCACTATGATGCAAAAAGTCAATAACAGATATTTAATCATAGCAAGTATTAACCCACTCACCTGGAATTCACGCTCTCGGCACTCCCACTTTGCACCTTGACCATTCCTATTGTAACCAGACAAAAACCATCAGGGTTACGAAATAGAGAAATTTCCTACCACTACTCTCGACCTTTACTCATATCTTAAGTCATAACTCCTAATCGATAATGAATATCTAAATGAAACTTATACCGTTGGAAACTAGACTCAAAGAGCTTTCCAACGATATAAAGTTTGCCCAAAACGGAGTCCGGATGAAGAAGTTATGGCCGATTGAAAATGAGCTAAGGTTTTCCGACACACCTGGCGCCTAGGCGCCACCTATGGCGCCTGGGCGCCCCACGTGGCGCCTGGGCGCCATGCCTTTCTCTTCCCCCACATGTCCTTGGCGCCTAGGCGCCACACATGGCGCCTGGGCGCCACGATCGCGACCCTTCGCGACTTTCTCTCGGTTTTGGCCCGAATCTGGCCAAATCTTCACCGTTTTTCATGATTTCTTCCATAGGATCTCACCCTTAATGTCTAAGGAGCATTTAGACACCAAAATCACCAATTTTAATCGAGAAACGAAGCCGGAATCTCGATTTTTCCTCAAACACTCTTAAAACTAGAAAATAGGGAAAAGCTTAAGAAATAGAAATTTCTACCTCGATTCCTTGCTTTCCCTACGTTGCTTGGCTCCTAGAGGCTCGCCCCGTAGCCCGAGATCCGCCCTTCAAAGCCCGGTTGTAGAGTTGGAGTGTAGAGAGAGAAATTAGAGAGAAGGAAGAGAGAAAGAGAGGAGAGAAAGTGAAGAGAGAGAGAGGAAAGGAGAAAAATGAATAAAAAAATAGGTGATGCCACCTATATACTCGCCCGGGGTGAAATTATCACTTACTCTGCAATTGACCCTCAGTCAAGACTAGCAAAAGCAAATTCATAAAATCTCACCTCAGGTGTTTCTAAATCCTAGGTGCCCCACAGATTTCCTTATTTCACTTTAGTCCCTCTCAATGTCTCAAACTTCACTTTAACCTCAAATTCATCATCCTTTCGGTACCGGACTCATAATTCATTCCCATAAGCTCTATTCTTCTTCTCGGGTTCCTACTTGGTCATTTCTCAAAAGTCCTCTATACTTTCTTTTCTTTTCACTTTAGTCCTTGAGAATCTGTAAAAATTTCCTCAATTAAAAATTAAAATTTCTATTCCCACATTTTCTTCACTAATTCAAAAAGTAAATTTTCCACGTAATTAAATTTTCACTAAACTTCAAATTAGACTTTAAATATTCATATAAATTCTTGGGATATTACACCTAGTATGGCCATGATTGGCATATAAGATCCTACATCCAAGTGCCACTTTTAAATAGCACAAAATTTGTTCTATTGCCTTCCAGTGATCAATAGTTGGAGATGACATATACTGACTTACCACACTAACTGAATAGGTAATATTTGGATGAGTCACAGTGAAATAATTCAATTTTCCCATCAATCTTCTATATCTTTCAAGGTCTTCAAATAAATCACCATCTTTCATAAGTTGCATACTAGGAATCATTGGAGCATTGCATGGTTTAGCTCCCAACTTCCATGTTTTAGACAGTAAATCAAGCACATATTTCCTTTGACACAAGAAGATCCCAACTTCCATGTTTTAGATAGTAAATCAAGCACATATTTCCTTTGACACAAGAAGACTAGCAATTTATGTGCAGCTCTTTGGAACCGATTTTGTGTATCTGCTCTGATTTAGGGTTGCTAGAAGACTAACTTTGATCTAGGGTTTAGGGGTGTGTTGCCTCTATTTAGTTCACTCGATTTAGGGTTCAAGGGTATATTGCCTCTGTTAGGGTTTCGCGTTCTCCTCATTCTACCTTTGCTAGGGCTTTTTTTCTGTACGGTGTCAATGAGGGCTGCCTCCTCTCCTTCTCCTTCTTTTTCTCATCCTTTTTCTTTTCCCTTTCCTTTGTGAGAGTTTTTTCTCTTTCTTTTTGTAGAAGATTTCCCTTCTTCTTTGTAAGAGATTTTTTTATATTAGATCTGATTACCTTCATCTTCTTCCTTGCTCTTTTCTTATTCTCTGACACCATGGAAACTAGATTCAGGGGGTGGAAAAGTTATGGCATTTGCAGCGGCTGGAGGTCTTTGTGCAATCTCTAGATTGGAGGTCTTTGTGCCAACGGTTATCTTCATCTTCTTCCACTAAATGTGCGGCATCATTTTTTTTTCTTTTTGTGATGAGCTGTTTCGGGCTTCGGAGGTCTTTTGATGTTGATTTGTCAGTGGGTCAGTGGCTCTCTAGAATCGATTTTGTGTAGCTGTTCTGATTTGGGGTTGCTAGAAGACTAGCTCTGATCTAAAGTTTAGGAATATATTGCTTAATTCGCTTGATTTAGGGTCCAATAGTGTATTGCCTCTATTTAGTCTTTTAGTTTTGTTGTATATGTTTTGGTACTAATTTTTTGAGTATGTTGTCCTAAATTATGTATCTTTTCTCATAAGTTCAGGCTTGTAATGTATTTGACTATCTTTAGGTCCTGATTAATCTTATGTAACCCTGACTTAGTATTATTTTAATAGAAATGATTTCCATTTTGTCCAAAAAAAAAAAGGAAGCAATTTATGGTCCAAACTTTGATCATGTTAAAGGCGATTTAAGTTTCATAAAAATGATTAATTAATCAAAAACTAGATGCACTAACATTTCTTTAATTCGTGTTCTTATCCATTTGAAAGCCTTACATATTTGCTGATTTTGCATTCTGCAGTGGAAATTCTAGTGCCAAGTTTAACACCCTTATGAGTGAAATATCAAAATCAAAACCTCTCTTTGAGATGTATAATTCAATCCGAAATGAGTCATGAATGAAGGGATTAGCTGTTTTGTCAGCATCATAGTGTAGTAAGGAGTGAACTGTCAGGTCATTCTTACAGGTAGCTAAACATTTTATCTTGGAGTAAGTATATAAAAAGCTCAACCTCTCAAGAAGTTGAGTGTTTCTCCTATTAAATTATCTTGAAATTTGTGTAAATAATTTTTTTATTACCATACACATAAATCTCAAAATGATCTAAGGGTAAAAATATTCAATCTCTTAAAAGGTTGAGTTTTCTATAAACTTACCCTTTATCTTGATGGGAAAGTGATGCATTTTTGAAACTGACGGATGCATCTGTGAAGGGGTCTTAAAAGTGATGCAATTTTGAAAATAGTTAAGTTCCTTGTGCCATGGTAGAATCCAGTTGATGGATCTCCTATGGGAGAATACAACTTGATTTCATGTGGGATGAAAGACTTTACTTCTTTCCTAACATTATCAGATGATCAATTCCCATCCTCCTGATCATCTGTGGAAAAGAAAGAGAAACAGATACAGGGATTGAATTCTTGAGATATTTTTATTTCAAATTTGTGCACCATAATTTTACATGAGCCAAACCAAGCCATTTCATGTTTCGGCTGGCTTAATAAATGAGCCACATGATTTAATTAGGTAAATGTATTATTTGTGTCTCTTTAAATTTGGAATCACTTTAAATTTCATCCCACTTATTTATAAAAATTCTCAATATCATCTTTATTGCTAATACTTTCAAATTGTTAATAAAATTAACTAATTTGTCGGAACATGTAGTCATAAAAGGATACAAACGTAAATATTTGTCCTGATATTCCGTTTATTAACCGCCACTATCTTTTTCTTCCTTGGAGGTTATTAAGTGATAAACTTATGTTTAATTTTCATGTTGAATTGTTGATGGTATAATATTAATGATTATCTAAATCAGGTCATTAAATAAATTAATTAAAGTGTTGATGTGTCAACAGTTGACGGTTAACCCACCTCCCATTTTATTATCTTTCCCCATTCACATTATCCCTCTCGTTTGCCAAGATAATATGTATTATCAAATAAATGACTATTTTATGAATCATATTTGATGAGGGAAGTTGATGGGAAATAATACTTTTACTTAATTGATTAAATGAATTATGAAACTAGAATAGTAAAAATAAAGCTAAAAAGCGGGGAAAAATCTAAATTTAAAAGGTTATGCTATACAATTTACCTCTCTTAGTATTAGAAGTTAACGATTGATCTTAAAATTTCTAGTATAATTTATCTCTTTTTTGGTCCAAAATCTAAACACTACTTGTCTATGCAATAATAATAATACATTCGACTTGTAATTTTATTTGGTATTTGGCGAAAAATAATTTTTTGGAGAACAATAATTTTTTATCACTTTTTTTACATTTTAAACAAAAAACCCGTTATTAATTAGATCTTCTTACTTATATAGACAAATAGTTGTTAATGTTTTAGATACAAAAGTTAATAAAATAAATTGCACAACTTTCTATTTTGGGAAAAGTTTTTTGCATTTTAGCATAAAGTAATTAAAGAAAGCGCAAAATGCATATAACCCCTCGACTTTGGTCGTATGCAATTAACTTTCTTCAATTTTAAAAAATTACAATTAAATCTTTAAACTTTTTTATTTTTTACAATCAACTTTTTTTGTTACTAATACTATTAAATTACATCTATGTCAATATTTTTTGACACCTCACAAGATCAAATAGTCCTCTACGTCACATCTTATTTTACACTTTAGCAATGTACACATAGGATTCCCTTGCCCTCAATTTGTTACATTGTGCCCTAATTTTTCCCATTTCCCATTTGCACCGTATGACAACTCAATGGCCCGTTCTCAAAATTTAATTAAAAGATTGTAGAAGATAGTCAATTGCGACATACGCACGAAGGAGGTGCAAGACAATATTGCAAAGAACTCGCATGGTCAGTTCTTCAATCCTTCTTGGACACGAGAGTTGTCCTTCTTTTATTGTTGTGCATATCTATATGAATGTTAGATAGTCACCGACTTATCTCTATCATCTAGAAAATGCTAGAAGGAAAAGAATTACATGGAAAGTGAATATCAAATATGGCGACGAGTAGAGTGTATGAGAAATAGTGACTAGTGTGTGTATATGTGTGAATACATACTCTCAAATGGAACCACAAAGCCATTAATCATGACAAAAAACTTTTAGAAATTAAATTGGTGATGATAGTACTTGTAAGACTAATTTAATAATAATTCTTTTCTATTTCTTTAACATTAAAAACTCATAAGACAAAAATCAATTCACAAAAAAAAGAATCTCTTCTTTTGATTGTTCATCTTCGGCAGTCTCTTTTCCTCCTTAAAGCATAAAGCAACTACTGAAAGTGAGAAAATGTAATTGACACCACTTGTTAATACTATTAGTCTTTCTTTCACAAGAATAAAAAAAGATTACTGGTGCAGTCTAACTGATACAAAAGAAACTCAAACATAACATATACATAAATTGGAAATTTTATTAATATAAATATTATACACTCACTTATATACCACTTTGCTATTCTTTTTCTTTTTTTTCTTTCTCACGTTACGCACACGCTAGTCACTATTTCTCATGCACTACTCGCCTCCACATGTGATATTCATTTTCCATGTAATCCTTTCATTTCTAGCATTTTTTAAATGGTAGAGATAAATCGGTGATTACCTAACATTCATATCGATAGGAACATCAATTAAAAAAAAAAAGAAAAGAAAAGAAAATGACAAATCTTGGGCTTCAAAATTATTGAAGAACTAACCATGTGTGTTCTCTGCGGCGTCGTCATGCACCTCCTCTGTGCATTCGTCGCAGTTGTCTATGTCTCACAATCTTCCACTTAAATTTGAGAATAGGTCATTTGAGTTGTCATATATTGCAAATGAGAGATGGGAAAAATTAGGACATAACGTAGCATATTGGGGCAAGGGGGGTTGCCGTGTACAGTGCTACTGTAAAATAAGACGTGACGTGGAGAGTTACATGGACTTGTGAGGTGTCCGAAAATGCTAACATAAATACAATTTAATAGTGTTAGTAACATAAGAAGTTGATTGTGAAAGACAGAAAGTTTGATAGTTTAATTTTAACTTCTCCAAATTGAAAGAGGTTAATTACATATGACCCAAAGTCAAGGGGGTTATGTGCAATTTGTCCTTGCAAAAAATATTATCTACATACAAATGGATTAAAAGGGTCATGAATCTTTTGAAAAAATCTTAACATTTTTAAATATGATTATTACCAAACTAATCGCCCAATAATCGAAAAAACATGTTTTATCCTGCTGTAAAGTGATTCGAGTGAAACAGAACTCAGACCAAGCATTCCATTATAGAGTTAACATCACAAATTAATCAGTCTACAACTCTTATATCTTTAACCTCAGCAAAGAAAGACCATTACATCAGAGGCTCCAAAAAACACGAGCTCTTCTAAAAAATAACCTTTGCCTTGTCGTCTTCTCATAACTTCGAACAAAACAAACTAAATTCACATCAGATAGCAAACCCAAAATTTTCCATAACCCAAAAACAATCTTACTCTAGTAGAACAATTGCCAATTGATGAAGAGATACAGAGTACATTGTCTCTTAAGTCACTGGAGCTGGCAAATATGTACATATATAGTTCGAAACTGAAATTGATGACCGAGACCAGCAAACCAAGGTTGAGTTGTTGGGGTCCACGAAAAATAGGTGAACATAAGGTAAAAATTGATAATAAAAATAAAAACTATATTAGAGCCAAGCATTCCTATAAGAGTTTGGAAGCATTTCGGCATATGCGTCTCTACTCCAAAAGGTCTGAACATGATACATACAACCGCAAAGCTAATGGCAACATAACCTAATCATCAGTCTCAACTGTCCCACCCTTGAGATGAAAATGTTTCTCTCTCTTCTGAAACTCTGTCAAACCTTTCCCACTTCCCGTCACACCAACCTTTCCTTGAGGATCATCAGGAGACTTGAAAATACTCTCCCGCTTTCTTCCAGAGAAGAAACCGATCTGTAAGCACAGCCCATTTACTCATCACATCAAAAAAAATGTACAAGATTCGAGCATAGTAAACAATAAAACCGTTTAAATAACAATTTGAGCATAGAAAACAATAAAACCGCATAGGAAAAAAAAAACACTGGTGGGAAGGGGAAATGGCATTAATTGTAATCACAACTACTAGGGTCAAATTCATTCAAATGGTGTTGTCAATCATATCAAGAAATCAGAATTACTTAGTGTTCAGGGGAGCAAACTGCTAACAAATGGACAGCAAACAATGGCATCCACCAGTGCTCTCTCCTTGGAGATAAAAGCTTTCCCATGGTTTGGTTTCCTTCTCATTTTCATCCAACCAATTTAGATGATTGGTTTTTCCTTCCATTCGTTGTACATTTTTAAAATGATAGAAGGATCCAACATATCTACTTTTTATGGGTGAGAAGGAACATATCCATTTTCAATGTATACATCAATACATCATTTATTGTCTGGTCAACTTCGAAGGACTTATAGCAAGTAATGGAGGTCTATTCCCATAAAGGAAACCTAAGACAATAAAGTTTGAGATATAAATTAATTATGATCTTGAAGCACCAACACAACTACAAGGAATCCTAAGATATGCAGAGAATCTTATAAGAAAACCTTAGTAGATAACATAAGAGAATGAGATGTGGCAAAACTGAGATTGGTACCTTCTTTGTCTTGCCTTTAGTTGACTGAAACTGCTGCCAAGCATTCTGCCGCTTATTTTGTGTGACTTCAAGTTGCTCCAGCCGCATCTTTGACTTAAAGGCATGTATCTTCTTACGTTTGGTAGCTTTCTGTAATAATTTCAAGTTACCAATTATGTCATCACTAGCATACTGTTTCAAACCAAACTTTCATATGAATTGTGTAGATAAAAATTATTCCAGAATATCACTAACAAGCAAATTTTCTTTTTTGGATAACACATTTGATAGAAAGCAACCAAGGGGGTCAATCTGAGGACTCATCACACTAAAGAAACTCAGATTGACTTAAAAATAAAATTAAAAAAGAAGGGGGGGGGGGAGAGATTAAAACTCGCAGGAGACTGACCACATCCTCAGGGTCATCAGGCTCTATACGAAGCTTTGCAGGCAAACTCCGTGACTGGAAGTCCATGGAAGCAGCTTGCGCAATTTTACGTTTGATAGCCTGCTTTGTAGCTTCGGCAACTTTCTCGGCTTCTAACAATGCATCGACAGTACCTTCTTGAACTGGCCTTATATTGGCAGGATCCACCTAGGATAAGCAACTATCATTAACACAAGTTACCCAAGAGACATTAAATAATTTTTAAAAAATTAAAAAAAATATAAAAAGAGGCTTCAAATATTTGTTGAATGTTTATGAAAATAATGCTTTAGACTGTGATGTGATTAACAAGTTAGTGCCTCAGTCTTTTTTTTTTTTTTGGGATATAACATCATGATAGATCAACATTTGACCGTGAAAATTCTCCCCTTTCAAATTACTTTCTCCAGAATAAATAATTTCCATCAACATGACAGCATACAAAAAGTATTGCAAATTTTGCCAATAGTTGTCAAATGGCTAGAAATGCAGTATGCTGTATGGTGCTAAAAAGAAGAAAGATGCAATGGAAATGTAGAATAGTAATCTGTGATTGACTATAGCGTTAAAGGTGGCTGGTGATAAATTTTTGCAAAGGAATCCCAACATTCGGGCATGAAAATCCCCTTTAGAAATTATTGACAAACAATTTCTGAAGGTGGTTATGCCAAAATAAAATTACTAATTTAAATGCATTATAGTAAATTGAAACTGGATTTCCTTGTTAATTAATTAACACAAAAAGCTATATCGATGATTGATGTTCATTAGTCACCATAGATTCACCAGAGAAGAGATTGGCCTGTCATTAGAACCTGATCCCTTCCCTATTTCTCTAATAGCAGGACAATGAAAGATTTAGCTCAAAACTCATGTAACAATGCAGAACTTGAAGGATAATTTATGCAGTGATTGCAGTAAATTCAGCAAAAGTGCAGTTTTAAAACACAATCCAGTGTGTGATTCTGCACTCAAAATAGTAGTTTTTACTTGATACTTAACTATGAAAAAAAAAAAAAACAGAGACAGTTAAGTGAGAAAGTGCTCAAAAAGAAACATTTATCATATTGGAGGCCACCAAATACATTTAGCAACGATTTCCTTATTTAATTAATGCCAATAGTTTCATCCGATGCACATTTTGCACTCGGGAAAAATATTTAAAACATCCTCAGCACTAAAATATATGCCAAAATTCAGTGTTATCAAATACACCCTCATGTTGAAGATAAAATATGCATCAAATAGTTCTAGAACATACCTCTTCTCTATTACCCCATCCATCATATGAAACATAATAACCATTTGGTGTATGAGCCTCAACTGTTGCATCATACCTATACATTCATGATTCAACAACTCAAACACAGTAACCATTGGTGAGGAAATGAAAAAACAAATTAAAAATACACACAAATTGATGGAATATGATGGATCAACATTGCTTAACATACCACTCTCCATCATCACTCCAAACTGCCTGAACTTTAGAGCCAACAGGAAATTTATCTTGATGATCAGAGATGCTTTCATGTTCCTAAAAGTGAACGAATGGAAAATTTCACCAATAATCACCAGATAAATACTACATCAAAATCATCACAAAACGATTTGTATATTTTCATCCACAGCTCTGCCAGATTGTAATTTCAGCTGTTACTAAAGGCAAGCAATCAAGACAAATCTGATCAGGCAGTTCTATGGTAGCAGAAGGCAGTCCAGGATAATCAGAGTACAATATTGCTTCATTTTTAAAAAAGACCTACCAGCAGGCATACCAAGCATCTCGTTGTTTAGGAATCAAATATTATACAAGAAAGTGCACAGCCAATGCAAATTAGCATACTATACATATAGACACAACAACAACAACAACATAGCCTTATCCCACTAAGTGGGGTCGGCTACATGGATCGCACGACGCCATTGAGCTCTATCAATGACCAACTCTTTAGATATCTCATTTACTAAAAGATCCCGTTCAATAATTTCTCTAAGTGTCCTTTTTGGTCTTCCTCGACCTTTTTTCATAGGGCTCCAAACTATCTGCTCAACTCTCCTAACTGGCGCTTCCAACACTTTTTTTTTTTATTTTTTCAGATAATAGAAAAAAATTTAGAAGGAAACAAGGAACATGGGAAAAAAGAGCTTCCTATTCCCTCTCTATGTCTACAATAAAACTCTCTGGAAGAGATGATGTGCTATAAAGATTTCTCTCTAAAATCAAGCATTCCACTCCAAGCAAGTATCAATAGACATCACAAATAACATATTGCTGTAAAATTATGATCTCCTTAGCAGAAAACTCTCAAAGACTGCACACCCTAGGTACACCAACATTCAATATTAATGACAACATTGCATCATCACCCATCAAAAGTAATAAACCTATAAATACAGCAAGAATTTGACATGAGCAACTGTTTACATGGTCCTAATTCATCAAAAAGGCACTGGATGATAATAAGTGTAGGTGTGAAAAAGAAATGCCTTAAGATAATAATATGTTACAAAAATTCAAATATTGTTAATCAACTTAATCACATGTATTAGAATCTTAATTCATGCCAACAATATAGAAACAAAAACAATCTGCACCCAATAAATGCAAACACACATGTCAATTCAGAAGAATAAGCAAATACCACTTCATTCTCCTTAGGCTTTGACAAACTTTGAGAAGCAATAGCATTTGATCCAGACAATTCATTCTGCTTTGCAGTTGCCAGGAGTTCTTCTGTCAAAGCAATCACCTGTGTGACATGGTTTTAGGCCACAATCCCATTCAGTAAAGCAGATATTTTCAGAATTTTTTACACCATAAACAAATTAATGTCAAAATTCTAACTTAGAATCTCAGTGTGAACATCTCATATCAGGTGAGAGGGAGAAAGCAGGCTGGACATCACGACACAGAGCAGACCTGCAAAGAACCAAGATAAAAGTAATTTTTGATGAGGCTGTCTTTTGTTTTTTTGTTTTTGGTACATAGATCTATCACTTGGTTATTTTTCATGCTCCTCAGGTTCTGCAATTTGCAATTAGGTTACAAACTGCACTTCCAAATAAAGCATTATACTCACCTTTTTCAATAAAGAAATGAAAGCTAAACTCAACAAGAGCCACTAGACCTCCATTAATTAAAAAAAATTAAAAGAATGAAAGGGGTGCATAGCAAACCTAGTCATCCATACATTGGACCTCTGGTGTCTTTATTGGAACGTAAGAATGCAGAATCTGCTTTCTTAAGAACCAATCAACTATATATTTAGATTTAAAAGAGAAAGACAAACAGAAAAGATACGCAAAAACGAAAGAAAATAACAATGGAGTAACTACAATGAAGCAAAATGCACAAGAAATGAAAGAGTAAAGAAAATATAAAATCATGTATGTATATACCTCGCTAAGCTCCCTTTCCATGTCAGCATATTCAGAATTTCCAGGTTCATCATTCAAGAGTTGTCTGACCTGATCCAGAGATAAAAGAAAAAAGTTATTATACTAGATTTAATCTTTTCATTTCATCAAATACTGCAACAACCAAGGAGGAGCGATGATAGAAGAGGTAGGTATTGTGTGGGTGCTGATAAGGTTCAAGAACAACGAGCATAGATAAAAAAATGCAGCAACAAGCTAGCCCAAAAGAAGCTGCCGCACTGCCATGCCAAAGCTATAAAAAATCAACATTAAGAACCCCCAACCCCAAGCTACCGGGAGATTAAGTTAATAAATAGAAAACCTACGGTAGCAATGAAGCAATAAGTCATCTTAACAATATACTCAAACTCTCAACCCTTCACTACACATTTTTAAACCTAAGTTGGATCTTCCTCCGTGACGCCTGTAAAACATCAAGAACAATGACAGTACAAATAAAAGAAAATGACAGTACAGATAGAAGAAATTTCACTAGCCAACTTAATGTAAAGTGGGACAAAAAAATACAGAAAAATGATGACGAAACTTCTCAGGAAATCTAGTTTAATGGCCACGGTGATAAATTATTTGTACGGTACCACCATATTCTTATATATTAAAAGAAATATAGAAATCACCATTTACAAAGCCTAATATATTACTCTCAACTTATTTGTGTATCCCCCCCCCCCAATAATCAGACTCACAGTGAAATTAATCGGATTAGCAAGAGATAAACCCTAATTCTTCGAGTAATAGCGTATAGTCTCAAATCAAATGAACCAGAGCTAGTAGAAGACATTTCAATCAGATTCAACGCGACAGAGGTATTTTCTCTCGATGAATTCACAACGAAAATTCCGAGTAGTTCAGATCACAGTGAAACAACAAAATTCAAAAAATTAAAAGAGAAAAAAGAAGTGATAGAGAGACTAGACCTGGTGAAGCTGATCTTTGTAGGTAGAGAGATTGGAGGCCAGCTCCTCTATGCTGAGCTCTTCGCCGCCTTGCATCGTCTATGTCCTGCGAGGTTTTCCTTCTCCCACAGAGTGTTCGAATATTGTTTAGAGAAAATCTGAAAGCTGACCAGAGAGAACAAACAGAGACGATGCGATAGAATCCGAAAAATGAAACCATCCTATATTGGGCCCGAATCAAAACAATGGGCCAAATCTTGAAATGGGCCCTTTTTAATAATATTGGGGCGAAATCCATTTTCACTTTATTGAAATAAAAAACTTCGCATTTTTGCAGGGAAAGAAAAAACTTATTTATGAGGGTACTAATATATTTCTTGCCTTTTAGATAAATTATATTCGACGCTTCTCTTATTCTAAATATTACACTCAACACACATGATATTTTGATATATATATATATATATATATATAATAGAAATCTCTCCTCCAATTTACATTTTGATAACAAGAAAACTGTTATTTTATTTTTAACAGTTTATGTTTAAAAGAAATGCTATGTTACTTAAGAATTGAATTTTAATAACGAAAAACATATAAAATTTGAGTATAATATTTAAAATAAAAATAATCTCAAGTACATTTTAGTCAATTCTTAGAGGAAGCAAGTGTAATTTACTCTGAATACTATAAATATTTCCTCGTGAAATAAAAACAAAATGAGTTAGAATAAATTTGCTGTCTGCAGGAAAAAAATAATCAGCTTTTAAAAATTATTTTTTAATCTATCCAACACAAAAAAATTATATTTCAACAAAATAAATCATTTTCTTACAATGAGAAAGGGTGATAATTGATAAATTACAACTCTTCTTACAACAACCATGTAGAGTTAAAATTATTGTTAAAATATCAACGTTAATTGATTCAAGTGGTTCGGTATTTATTCTTTTTAAATAAAATTTTGAGTTTAACATATTGTAATTGGAGAAAATCAACACTATAAGAGTTTTCATACCCTTGTGGTTTGGTCCGACTCAAACTAAATAAGTCAAAATTTAATAAGCTAGCTTTTGAATTCTAGTGGTTTAAGCACCAATTGTTAAGATATATTCTCTCTTTATTAAAAAAAAAATTCAACATTACATATTTTTAAAACTCTAAATTTAATTAAAAAATATAATTTTTGTATAAATTTTTATTTTAGTACAAACTTAACCAAAATTATATTTTTACTATCAAAATGATTTGGACAAAAGTACTATTCATGTTTCTACACTTTATTTATATTTCAGTTAGTCCAAAACTTTATGTCATATCAATTTTAACATATATATTTTCAATTAATTTCGATTATACTTTTAAACTTAATGTTATTTAAAAATTTAATAACAAACATCGACATAACATTTCATATTACACAAGTCAGTGTTAAATAATCTATCTTAGATGTGCCAAATCAGATACTAACTTAAAATGTTAAAGAACATTTGCCCATAAAAAATAGATAAGATTATAGAGCGAAGAGCACAAAAAACACACAAATTTAAAGTAATTCAGTCAATATGATCTACATCTACGTGCAGATAAAATTATTACATTTCTTCTGGCAAAATGATTGATGTACAATACATATGAAATTGAATTATATATGTATATTATAAATACATAACTGCTTAGATCGAGTCACTCCATAACACCCCCCAAGAGGTTAGTGTTGCTCGCTTACAAGCCCTCACCATGTTCACCCCACAAACCTCCAAATTTTTCTCATTTTCAAATTGTGCTCCCAAAAAATTGAGTCAAATTATAATCTGAGTCATCATATAATTCAAGTCACTAAATACAAAATAACTCATCAAATACAATGTAGGCAAAGACTTGTATATAAGAAAGAAGAGGATACATAAAAAGGGCGTGGCTTCACTCCAACTGGACTCTCTTCAACTTTCCTCCAACAGACTCACATATGGATCTTAAAAAAAATTGAAAATTATTTTTATTTACCCATTGAATCTATAGATTCAACGAGTGAAAATCTCCTCTAACACTCCAGGGATTCAATCCCACATAAGAAGAGGGACATAAATATTTTTGTAGATTAAGTGATGATAGTGAAGGAAGATATGATGGAATGGAAGACCAATTGATGGAGGGACTAAATGGCAAGACAAGCTTCTCTTTTTGCTTGTAAGGATTGTTAATCTTTTAGGTAACATTTTGATGTACAATTTGACAAATGTCAAGAGGATTTCAAATTTAAATGGTTGTCATTGTGTTTTGTGGAGGGCCCTGCATTCAACAGTAAAACATGTTTCAGACATGTCTCCTTCCATAAAGGTACATGCATAATTATCTGGAAAAAAAATTAAAAAGAACCAGAAAGCTACAACATCTAGCTCAAAGCTTCTCAAGTGCTTTTAATTTTTTTCTTCCTTTTTTTTTTCTTTTGAATTTGTATCTGTTCAATATTCCCTCTTTCCATCTCTCAAAGCCAAACAGTTTTCTTTTTTGTTGACTGTAAAACATGAGGCTTTCATTATGTTTCATTTGCACAAGCATCACATCATATTAATTGGACCCAGATTCTTTTTCTAAATAAGTGGTACTTATCAGCTTATATATATAAAAAAATTAAATTCACAAACAATGCAAGTCAAAGTCAACGATATATATATATATATATATATATAATTTTAGTATGATAAAATTTTATAAATTGTGTGTGACAAACGACTGCTTATTAATTATGACTGGAAGTGATAGCATACAAGTAATGATATATTTGAAGAATTCAACCTCTTAAAATAAGAAATAAGTTTACTTACTGATTATAATAGATACGATCTAAGACTCTTATTTTTAATGTTTTAATTTATAATTAATTAGGCAAGCAATAAGGATTATTTTTTTAATATTTATTATCAAGTTCTCTAATTAAAATAATATAATAAATTAATATATTTACCAGCTTAGAACTATATATGATTGGTTTTTTAAATGAAAAATACTTCCACATATATACATGTATTTTTGTTGAAACATTAAATTGTTGAAATAAAATTTCTTAGAATAGCTGGGTACTTTTCTTTCTTTTATTAGTGTATTATCAATGTAAAAATATCAAAGTGCATCTAGCAAAATCAACTGACTGAAAATTGGACCCAAAATACAAACTAATGTAGATTCTAGAGCCAGTATATGTGTATATATATATATATATATATATATCAAAGTGCATCTAGTAAATCAACTTACTGAAAATTGGACCCAGAACACAAACTAATGTAGATTCTAGAGCCATGTGGAATCAACAGTTGTGCATATATATCTAATGGACCAGCAAAGGGTAGTGTTCATTTTGTGTGAACATTAATTAATGCATGATTAAATGAATCATTATATTTATCTATTCTATATTAATAATATAATAAGCTTTTGGTACTGAGTCTGAAGATTAGTCAACTTAAAGAAAGACTAAATTGAGAGCAACAATTAAAATAAAGACTTTGATTGATAACACTGATATTGAATCAATCATACATACATATATATATATATATATATATATATATCCTTATCATTCTTTACAGAAGCTTGCTATATCATTATCAGCCTAGAACATAGGCCTGTATATATTATACAACATACACGATCGATACACATCTTTTATATATCTATATTTTTTTCATCTTATAAATTCTAATATAACTACTAATACAAAATCCAAGACAAATGATGTTTAATAATAACATGCTAATTAAGGAATATTATTGTTGTCATCTCCGAAGTTCTTGGAGCCATCATCATCAATGCTTGAGAGAGAAGGATTATAATTAAACCACCTACACCAAAACAGATAGTTGAAAAAATTAAGGAAGCTCAGAACAGCAAGCAGCCAATAGAACAAGTCAAGCTTGTCCTTGTTGAGATTATTATCATGAAGCCATCCTCCACCATTACTAGAAGATGTGATCTTGTTTACCAATGAGACCAACAACGAGCTCAAATAAAACCCAAATGAATAAGAACAATACGTTATTGCCATAAGGAATGCTTGCATGCCCTTGAGAGATTGTGATTGTTTGTAGAAGAACTCTATTAATCCAACAGATGTGAACAGCTCGGAAATTCCAAAGATCAAGAACTGTGGGGTGATCCAAAAGATGGATAGGGTTTTGTGGAGATCTAGGGCTGCGTCCCTCCGTTTTTTCTCCATTATGGCGGCCGCCACCATGGAGAAGGTGGCAAGGAAGAGGCCGAGTCCGATGCGGTGGAGGGGGGCGATGCCAGACTCGTGGCGAGTGAGTTTTCGGAGGACGGGGACAAGGAAGGTGTCATAGAGGGGGACAAGGAGGACCAGGAGGAGGTAGGGGATGGCCTGGAGGGATGCGGCGGGGATCCGGAAGGACGCGGTGAGACGGGCATCCATGGCATTGCCCTGTGCAACTGAGAAGGTCTGGAGTTGAGCAAGGATGGTGTTGAAGATGATGGTGCATGCAAAGATGGGGATGACTGAAAGTAGGGTTTTTGCTTGTTCTACTTGTGACATAGTGCATAGCCTCCATGGGCTTTCCTTTGTGTTGTTGTCAATTTTGATGCATGCCTTGTCTAGGAACCTGAAATTAATTAGTAATAAAAAATTTTATTGAGTTTAATTAATTATATTGGTAATAATATAATTCCATGCATTTTGTGCATATGTTAGAATATTTTTTGAAAAAAGATGTGTTCATATTCAACATTTGTTTGATATATTAGTGACATATTTAAACAAATTTTATTTTGTCTCAATGAACATATTTGTAGCAATGCAAACCTTCAAGTTGTGTGTATATATAGATAGGACAAAAATTAAAACAAATAAGTTTACAAGTTAATTTAAAAAAAAAATAAAAAAGTGACCTCTTAATATTAAATGCTATGAAGTTATAAAGCTGTTCAATATATATATATATATATATATATATATATATATATATATTGAACAGCTTTATATCAGTAAAAAAAATATTTTTGTTTTTTCTTTAGATGTACCTGAACTTATTTGCATGAGAGAATAGGACATGGTTGTTCTGGCTTCCATGAAGCATTTGTGGGTTTGATGGACAAATCTGTTTTCTTTTCGAAATTGCAGCCACAAACACCTGCACATATATATATAATAACAATAATAAATTAATATACATATATATATAAATGGAATATATAATTAAGAAACAAACTTTATATTGATATTGATATTATTATTATTGTTGTTGATGATTGATAAGTTGATATAATTGAAGAATCCCTGGGACATCCAACATTATCCTTAGAAACACATAAAATTGATTTATAAGGTTGAGATTTAATTTCCTAGTACATTACTCAGCAGACACCCACCACTTTTTGTTCGACAATTCACGTGTTAGTTTTCAATTCCTGAATTGACTTCCATTCCCAAAAAGCAACTCGACATGTCTACTTGTCTACACCTCTCATATGGAATCAATATTTTATATGAATATATATATATATATATATATATATTCATTTTCATCATGATATTTTTTCTTTTGTAGGTCAAGGGTATTTAAAAGATCAGAAAGCATCATGTTAATTATTTTACATCACTCAAAACCAAAAAAAAAAAAAAAGACACTTCCATTATAGAATGTCAAAAATATATATCATTTAATCTCTATAACATTTTTTTAATTCAAATATTTATATATATATATATATATACACACACACAAACCAGGTACAAAAAGTTCAAATATTATGGTATTTTATAAAATATGAGATAAACGGCCCCTTATTGTAGGATAATTAAGGAAAAATAATTGTACTTTACCCAAAAGGAAGAACTTGTAAGCTTTGGTTTTAGTTGGTAAGAGTAAAGTGTTTTCTAATTACCTTATATTTATTTTTTCTCAAAAAGCACCATAAAAAACATAGTCCTAAATGCATCAATATACCAACAGTTATATATGAATTATAACTAGACCAATAATAAATGCTCTATCTTGACAAAATATTAATGCCCTACTTATACATATGTAAAAAAGGTGCATCTAGTGAAAGAAATAGTTTAATATAAAAGTTAAGAAGAGAAAATAACTACTCATGGATCACAAGGATATGTAGATATAATGAAAAAATATTCATACTTGAGCAATGGGGGTGAAGATGCTGCCTTGAGGTGGTTTATTCCTGTAATATAGGGTTCCAGAGATTAAACAGATCAAGCCCAGAGCCATGGCGGCTGCTGAGATCCCAAACCCGACGTCCATGCCGGAGTGGGTCTGGACCCAAACGAGGACGGTTAAGGAAATGAGCTCACCCAGGCAGAATGCAAAGTATGCGAAGTTGAAGTAGGAGGAGAGCCTCTTGAGCTGGCCAGGGTTTTCTTGGTTGAATTGGTCAGCTCCATGGGCTATCATGTTTGGCTTCACACACCCACTTCCTAAGGCCACTAAGTATATGGCCAGGAAGAATATTAAGGCCTTGAAGCCCTTGGCTTCGATACAGTGTTCTCCATCTTCTAGTATGTTGCATGGAGGTGGCTTCAATTGAGGAAGATGAGCTTGCACCGAAAGAAGTACGAAGCCCTAGTACAAAACATATATATATCATCATGTCACACGCATGCCCTCTCTAAACTACATTGGAAAATTCCATGAGAAATTATCTTGTTTTCAAAAAGGGTAAGTAGACTTATAAAATTGATGTTTTTTTCGTGTGTGTGTGTTTTTTTTTTGGGGGGGGGGATCCAATGAAACTCATAAAATTAAAGTGGGACCTAGTTTACAAAAAAATAGATAGAATTAGTCAATCATAAATAATGAAGCGGTGCACTTTTCGATAAGAGTATTTGATATATTTATATCTCTAATTGGAGAAATTCTTAAGAGCCGCCATATATAGTATAAAGCCAGCCAATTAATTGAGCGAAGAGCATGTGAAAATGATATTATAA
Organism: Biancaea sappan; assembly: GCA_037074585.1. Lineage (NCBI taxonomy): Eukaryota > Viridiplantae > Streptophyta > Magnoliopsida > Fabales > Fabaceae > Biancaea > Biancaea sappan. The sequence goes on along the minus strand of CM073493.1, from coordinate 61,822,338 downwards.
TGAATTTTATCACATACGGTCAACGTACATTTTATATATATATATATACAATAAGAATTTTTTTATTTCACTATAATTGAGTCACCTTGTTCTTCCAATAAAACCACCCGAAAAGACATATCAATCAAAATTCGTGAAAAAACAATAATAAAATGAAGAGGTTACAGAAGATTCCATTTCACGATTTGCTAAACTCTAAAAGCAGTTAAGAGAAACGGTGGAGAGAAAGACAAAAATCAATTAAAGGTGATTGTAAAAGATAGATAGACATTATGTATATATATGTGTGTCATGCATGTATCTGAACAACCATTAATAAAACTCTGTCTTTAGCTAATCTGATAAACAAATAAATATTAAACCACTTAAATTAATTAATATTATATATAGACAGAGAGAAAAAAATGACAAAGCGAGAAAGGGTGATCACAAGTCTTTAATTAACATAAAAATGTAAAGCTCTGTCAATACTTATTAAGCTTTGTTTAAAAAGAATGGGTATTAAATCACTTGAACTAATTAGCATGATATATATATATATATATATATATATTGAGAGAGAGAGAGAGAGAGGTGAATGATTAAAGAAAAGGCTTACAGAAAGTTCAACAAAGGCGAAGATGAGGATGGTCCAGAAAGTGCCAAGATAAGAATCAGAGAGAAAGCCACCAAGAAGGGAGAGAAGAAAGATAGTGCCAACAAAGTTAGTCACTATGTTGGCTGACTTTGACAGTGGGAAGTGCATCTCATTTATCACGTATGTTATCAGGTTGTTCCCCACTGCTGCTATCCCCATTATCTCAAACCCTTGTAATCCTGCACCACCCCCACCATTTTTTTCATATTAAATTCGTTAGTCAATGCCAAATCTACATATATATATATAAGAACAGATTAAAGTGCATATATATATATATATAGCATGAAGCTTTTGTAAAAGCTGTCAGCGAAACTAGGTGTCAAGAACACGTTAAAATCCGCTGGTCAGAAGAAACAAGCTACGTACAGTGCAGAGATATATGGAAGACTAATTAATTAAACAAGCTCATACCTTATAGGACACCGTTTTAATTTAATAACAGAAACACAGAGAGAGAGAGAGAGAGAGAGAGAGAGAGAGAGAGAGAGAGAGAGAGAGGGAGAGAGAGTACGTACATACGTATTTATATATATATATATATATATCATACAGAGCAGTCACACTGGCACTAAGAACGAAAGTAGCATGAAGCTTTGGTAAAAGTTGTAAGCTAGGTGTCAAAATGAACAAGCAAAATTTGGCGATTCGGCTTGTACCTATAAACAGGAGCTTAATTTCGATGAGATCGTCTTTGAAAGCTACATTAGTTTGTTACTTTGAATCTCAAAACGATGAAATTTTGATTCATAGAAATCTTTTCATCTCAATAAATTTAGAAGTTTCTAGAAGTGGTAGATGAATGAAGAGAATATTAATGAAACTGAAAAAAAAAAAAAAAAAAAGGAAGCTACAGAGGTAGAGAGAAAAGAGCCATATGGTAGAAAAAAAGCGATAATCAATAATCTGATAGGTCAAACGACGGCGTTTTGATTGACAAAGAAAAGTATAGAGAGAGAGAGAGAGAGAGAGAGATACCAAGAGCAAAAGCTGCAGCTTTCATGCCACCGTGTTTGTGAGGGTGGGAGGGTCTGCCTCTCCAATCAACAGTGACATCTTCTCCTCTCTTTGCACACTGTTGATCTCTGCTTCTTCCCTCCATTGATGAACCACTGTAAGCTTTTTCTTTCTCTTTCTCTTTCTTTTTCTCAGAGAAAGTGAAGAGGAAGAAGAAGAAGAAGATTGTTGTCTTACTCAAAGGCTGAATCTTGTTTGTGAGCAGCAAGTGGAGGGTTGTCGCTTTAATTTATAGCGCCAAGCCAAAGGCGAAAGGCACTATAGGTCCCTCTAAATCACAGGAGATTCTTCAATATAATAAGATAAATTAAATAATTTGAAAATTTGAGAGAGCATAGCCCCACAAGAAGAACTCATGATTACTCCCACGTGTATGACACTCCCACCAGAGAAAATGTTTTGGAACCTAATTTGCCTTTACAATAATTCCCTCTTTCATTGAAAAGTGACTTTGGTTTCTGTATAATTGACTGCATTTTGAAGGATGCAATTTGCATATGAACTTGCCTTCCTGGCCCATCCTCTCTCATCACTTTATTCCATACATACACACATACAAATATACTCTATATATATGTTAATAAATTGATTTAATTTTCAAAAAATTGTATTTGTGACTTTGTTCTATACATGTACATGTTTTTTTACGAGGCAAACATGATATTTTGATCATTTAGCTTTATTTTAATTTTTATTTGCATCTTTTATGTTACAAATTTACATTGTTTCGTTCTTTTTTTTTTTCAAAATCGCTAGTCACTTCAACAAAGTTGACACCTCATCATTTAAATGTTGATATGACATATCTACTTCGATGTTAAATGTATCCAAGAGAATATAATATAAGTTGTCAACGAGTTTGGATCGTTATGTCGTCACATCACCATGACGTGGATCCTTAATTGGTTAATTGTGCAGAATGGATAGCATCTCACGTATCTACGTCTATGATCTTTTTTGATGGTTCATTCTATGTGATCAAACAGTCGAGGATCCCTGTTACAGTAACGTGACGCTAGTGAATCCAAACTTGGTATAAATTTTATTAAAGTGACTAATAGTTTTGATTAAAAAAGACCAGAGCAGTGTGAGTTTGCAACAAGAGGACCAAAATAAAATCTAAAATAAAGATAAAGAATCAATATACTATTTTACCCTCTTTTTAATAATTCATTCATTTTATATTATATTTTATAAATTGATTTCATATTAAAAATAATTGAACTAAGTTTGCATAAGTTATTTTAATTTTTATCATTATATTTTTGAATAAATTATAGTTGGTCCTCAAAAAATTATAATTATCTTATTTTTAAACCTTAAAAAAAGTACATATTTCATCAATTTAATTTTCAAAATATTATTTTTATCACAATTTAATCATTTTTATGAGATTGGCTCCCCTCCAACCATTGGAGGGTAGTGGGGAGCCATACCTGTTGAATCTAAATGATTCAATGGGTATGAAATTAAGTTGGTTAAATTTTTTTTATTGTTTTTGTTATAAGTATTTAGGCTCTCTTCCAACCTATTGGAGACTCTAACCACAGCCAAACCCCATTTTTATTGCTAAATTACTACATTTATTGTTGTTACAAATTCTAAATCAAAAATTCTTTTGGTAGAAAGATGACAGAATTGAGACATACTATAATTTTTCAAAGACTAAATTAAAAATCTTAATCTTAATTTTATCATATCATACTTAACACAAAACCATAACTAAGTAATTTAACAGAAATAATGTTTTATATTTTCTTTGTCTAAAAATATCAAATGACAATATATATGTCCTTATGATTATATCTAAGTTTTCTCTTTCCATGTCCAATCTCCTTCCTTTTATGTTGTTTCTTTCCCAGAAGGATAATTATTAGTGTTATGTATGTCCAGATTTCTTAGGAGACAAAAAAGTAACTTTCATCCAATTATAACAAGCTCCAAATTTTATCCAAACGCATTTTAATAAATATATTGTACCATATTCAGTGTATGCTACTATATAATAAGTAATAACGAATATTTCATTTCAAATAATACATATGACGGACAATTCGGGTCAGAATTCTACGTCACCATATCATCAAATCAACACTAAAAAAAAGAAATTAAAATTCGCGAAAATGTGAGAGGAATTTTTTTTAAATCTCAAATCTATTATAATTATGTCTTAAATTTTATCTCTAATTTTTTTATTTTTCTAACAAAAATTAAAATTCAGGAGAAAAATTGTGAAGAAATTTTCTTTTTGTCTCAAAATTTTTAATTCTTTTAAAATTTAAAAAATAAATTTTGAAACAAATTTTAAGACAATTTTTTTTCATTTTAAAATTTAAAATTATAATTTGATATAGGATTTTTTTCATTTCAAAATCCTCTCTCAAATCTAAGAGAAAAATTCTGTATTAAATCTTGTTTCAGATTTTGTCTCTAATTTGAGACAGAATTTTTTCTTTTCATCTTAGCGAATCAGCTTAGACACTTATTTTATTTAAATATAGTCTTAAGTTTGAATATTGTAGATAGAAAAAAAATTTTAAACTAATAGATCCTTACAAATTTGTTGTCTCACTCAAATTGAATCAAATTTTTTTAATGAGTTTTTAGACAATTCTAACAAAAACCAAAATGCATATGTGCAATAAAATTTTTAAAAAAAAATCTTTTGTTAACTAAAGAAATACTTGACAATTTGTTACGATTTTTTATTTTTAATTAATCATAATATTTTTACCGAATTATATTCTAAACTCATGAGATATAAATTTTGCACAACCAGTCATTAACATTTTACTTTTTATCCGTTGACCAGTTTGGGAAAATAAGATGAAATTTTAACATATATAAACGCTATGTATATATATTTTCATGGAAATGTTATATATATATATATATATATATATTTTTTTTTTTATTATTCACACACACACACACCCCAAAGTTACTTCTCATGGCTTCGCTATAATTTTGTCATATGGGTACAAGAAAATTTGTCACAAAAATAATTAATGGCAACTAATTATGAGTTGCCGTAAATGAAAGACTCATAATTATAACATTACTGTTCTGATTACTTAAAGAAATTTATACTAATTTTAAATGAAATCTTTTATTTTTCATATTAATAAAGATAGTATAGTTTCTTGGTAGTATTATTTTGACCAATATCTTTTCTTGTTCTAAGTTAAAGAACAATAAAGTGTGAGTATGTCTATATTTATATTCAAGATTAGTTAGTGGCAGGTATTAACTAGTGAATCTAACCAGTTAAACAAGGTCCAGACCCTAATTCGATTCGAATATGATCAGAAATTGATAGGTTGAAAAATCGATCAAATGGTCAAAATTTGGGTTTTACCAACTGATTTTTGCTTCAAACCAAAAGCCAACCATGAGTGATCCGATTCAAGCTGTGACGTGTAAAATGTTGTTTGATGGTTATTAGTAATTTATACATTCAACTTTTGATATATAATGAAGATTCTGCTATTTTTATATCCAAAATTTAATATATTATATACAAATTATTATATATTATAAAAGAATAACAAATGTTATAATAGAAGTATATAATAACAAATATTATAATATAAATTTAATTATTATTAAAATTATATTATAATATTTTAATTCAATATATATATTCGATCACATTTAGTTACAGATTATTATAAACCGTAAATTACTTACTTTTTTATTTAATAACTGATTCAATTTTAAAACATTACTTAGATCGAGATCTAATTCTTTAAGATTTTAAAGAAAACTTTAATTTTTTGCATTCAATAAACTTAAAAAAAGACTCGTCTTTCATTTTATTCCGAACAAAGCTTTTATATATATACTTATACATATATATATATATATAGTTTATTTGGTCGTACCAAATTGGAAATAAGAATGATTTCTCATGGATTTTGTTCAAAAGTCGAGTCATATAGGGCGTGACGGAATGTTTGGCTTTATCCAATGCGACAAAAAGCAAGACAATTAAAATAACTTAGATTGATATTAATATAATAGTTTCTACTTCATAGTCAAATTTTTTATCTCTAATTAATTTTCTAAATTCAGCACGACATATACTTTTTCGTTTGAAAGTTGATCACATGTCAAACACATTATTTTTATTGTTTTTAAAATTATTCACCGTCATGTTTCTCAACATAACAAGCCAGATTCTTCGCATCTGTTCATCCTCAATTTAAGAAATTAATCAACTAAGTCGGTGTTTTGTACCAATAGACATATAACTTTATGAAACTTGCACAAAAATTGAGAAATAAAACAGAACAAAAAAATAAAAAAATTCACAGAGATTTACATAATTTGATAAATGTAATCTATACTCATTGATAAAGAAAAATAATATATTTCTTCAAATAAAAGCATTTCACTAAGGAATTGAAGAGAGAAAAATATAAATATAGCAAAAATATATAACCACTTTAAAAAATCACAAAACAGGACACTCCGATCAATATAATCTATATCCACAAATAAAGAAAAGTAATATATATCTTTAGATAAAAGCGTTTAACTATGGAACTGAAGAGAAAAATATACCAAAAATATATAACCACTTCAAAAAAAAATTACAAAACATGACGCTCCATACTTAAATCTCCAACTAAGTCTATAGAACTAAATTTTTTCTGTTTTCATGTCGTGCTCCAGAAATTATCGGTTAAGTCATAATCTAATTTACAAAAAAAATCAAGGTATTCAAAACTATTTTTTAAAGGTTTTTAGAAATTTACTCGTAAAAACTACGAGATTAATTAAGTTATTTAGGACACACATAACACACCAGAAATTATAATTTTATTTAATTTAAATTCTATAAATATATTTTCAAATAATTAACTTTACTATTTTTATGTATTACATATGCAAGATATTCAATTTAAATAAAATTATATCATTTAACGGGGATTATGTAAACTGTCTAAATTACTAACATTTTACAATAATGACGAGCCAAACCATCATTTTGCCGCAATTTTGAATTTAACGGCAGTTATACGATAACTGTTGCTAACTATATCATTTAACGGCAATTTATGTATAAACTGTTGCTAAATCACCGACACAATGCTAACGAACTAAATCATTATTTTGCAACCATTACAAAATATCACAAATTTTCAAATCACGCGTGTTATACAACGATCGCAATGTGCAGAAACAACCGCTACTAATTGATGCCGATGGCTGTGAAGACGACCAAAAAACTTGTTGAAAATTGCTACTCTCAACTTGTATTAGCAATGATTTTAACTGCGGTTAAATAAAAAAAAAATTTACCAAAAATTGTTTTTTTCTTTTTTGGGTATCGTCATTGAACAGCCACTAAACTTGCTTTTAGCGGCAATTTTTTTAACCACCATATATTGCCTCTTAATTTTTGGTTGTGTCATTTACACTTAGGAACCAAAATCAAGCTTTGAAACCAACTAAATCACAATGTTATGAAATTATTTTGTCAATAAATTTTAGAATGTTTCCATACATACTGATTTGTATAAGAAAGTTTTATACATTTTTATATATTGTTTTTAAAGTGTCAAATTACATAACGCCCAAAAAAAAAGGTCTCTTTATAAATTGAGAAATGAAGCAAAACATTTACAATTTTGCGAAACATCATAGAGATGAAATCAAAAAATAAAGACAACGACCAAGCAAAGCTCCCATTTGTGGTTCTTCGAGCTCTCAATTTAGCGTACTCGTGAATTGAGATACTGTCCTGCTTAATTAGACTCACCAATTCATTGATTTTCCACTCAATTTTCATATGCTTAATTAAAAATAATGTGAGTGGAATAACCATAATACATACTTTTTCTCATATATATATAAATATATATGAAACACGCTTATCACACAGAAGGCAAATTCCTAGCATCTTCTATGAAAGTACAAAACCATATCTAAAAGAATTAAATAAAATATTATATAACTCATCAAACTATTACATATGGATCATCTCGTAAAGGCTATGCCGACCATCAACTTAATTAATTATTAAATATATTAGAGGAAGAATTAGGTGTTGGGTGGATTGCACTTTAATTTGGTGCTATTGAAGCAATAATTATGAGATTTTGGAAAGGATTTTTCCCATTTATAATTAATTAATGTGTGGGTGTGTGTGTGCAACATATATATATGGGGTTTCAAGTGCTTATAATTATGTAATGTAGTTTGGTGTGTTGTAATTACAAAGACAAGGAGACCAATTAAAAAAGGTTGTCCCTTGCTTCAATTAACCAACAAAATGATGCTCACATTTTCAAAACTTCGTCGGCCAATCTAGGTTGCTAGCCTTTTTGAAAAAAAAAAAATTATAGCTTTATATATATATATATATGTCCCTTGTGTTTCATGCATAATAGGCACTCACTTGTGTGTGTGAGTGTGTGTGTACATGAAAGAAAAAAATATTATTAGCTTATTATAAGTTAATTAAGCACGATTTCATGTATGTCATACAGACAAAAACAGATAAGAGATACATAAGTTCTTATGTTAAAGAAAGGGGGGCAGAGAAAGAAAGAAGAACTTATTACTGTAAGTTATTATGTATGATTTATGCATACATGAGTTTTTGACACTATTGTCAAACTAGATTGAATTAATCGATTTGATCAGTTGGTCGAGAACTGACCAGTATAATAGTTTATAATAACTATTAAAATTGATAAATGATTGAACTGATGAAAAATTAGTCAAATTAGTCAAGAATCAATCAAATCAGATAAGAATCAGTTCTAAATGAACTGGTTGAACTAACCCATTTGGATTTTTTTTGTTTTTAATTTTTCTTATTCTATAATAAGGTATTAAATAAATTAATATTATAGATTAGTTAATTTTAGTAGATATGTCAATATTTTGATATTTTATAAATTTAATATGAATGAGTATTATATTAATCAATAATATTTCTTTGTTATTTGGTTAATTTTTACTGTAAACTTTTAATTGTAGATTTTTTTTTGTATAATTTGATATCAAATTTTTTTAATTAAATTTGTAAATTTATGTTTGTAGTTTTTAGTTTTGTATATTATTTTCAATATTTAAAAGTAGATTAATTCGACCATTATCTAACTATTTATCTTTAAACTAGCCGATATTTCTATCAACTCAATAATCGATTCGATTTTCAAAACTTTAAGTTTTAACTTTATATAAAGCTGCTAATTAAACGTCACACTTCGAAAAAGTTAATATAAAAGGAGGTCGAGTTTTTTTCTCATACTCTTACTTTGTTTTTTTGTGGTTGTTAAAAATTTTTTTCATGCCCGGCACGCCTATTGAGAAAATAGGAATAGGGGTGGTTGACCTTCTAATTAATTGCTATTTAGTTTCGAAATATGAAGATATGATAAAATGGGTAAATGTTTATTTGGTTATATACGTTCAAGTAGTGTGTGAATTAATTTATATGTGCTTCAATTAATTCACTTCTCATTTTGAATTAAAATCAAGTAATAGCGTATTAAAATTAAACTAAGATTAATTGCTTGATGATATCTTATGCTCCCTACCCATGCAATGCTATTTATTAATATGGATAGAAGCAATCACTATGTCCTTTCCTCTAACCTAAATAAAGAATAAAAGAAAATGAAAATAATCCTTAAAATTTCATGAGACATGTTCATATATATATATATATATATATAATGTATTAGCATTTTATTTGCGATTGATATATGGTTTTATCAATTTTTTTTTATCATAAAAGAGCTTGAATCATGGCCCAACTATCAATTATTAAATTACATAAACAAATTAAATGTGTCAAATATAATTCAAACACAAAATAATCAACCGGTCCCTCATATACAGTTAATTCTTCTTTTAATGTGTTTAAAAACACACTTTAAAAAACTAAAAGAAGATCATTCATTTTTAAAGTCTTAATTAATTAATTCTTTTTTAAATTTTATCTGTTTTCCCAAAAGTAATTTATTATGAGGGTAACAATATATAGTGCTCAACTTCGGTTCTATGCGAATGGCTAACAATATATAGTGCTCAACTTCCGTTCTATGCGAATGACTGTTATCAAATTGAATTTTGACGGTCGAAATATGTCAGCCGCCCAACAAAAAAGATCAACACTAATCGTTGAATCTCAATCAAACAATTAGCACCTACATAAGATAAGAATGAATTTAATAGTTCAATTTTTAAATAATAGTTTTAATTTTTTTTAAAAATAAAAACGTTGATCCAACGGTCCAGATAAAGACAAACACCAGATCCGTTCTCACATAATAGACTATTGTAATTGGAAAAAAATTGGGTGGGTAACAATGACGTAGGTTAGCTCCAATATTGAAACTAATCGAAACCCTTGTTAGTCGTCTGATCGTAATCAGCTAGTTGACAATAAATGTCTTTAACAAAATAAACCAATCGACTAATTGAAAAGACACAGAATAATTTTAATATTGGAGTTCATCTATATCAAGATAATAATAATGGGATGTTCTTAGAGCTAGGGGCTCACTTATGTAGTGTGTACACATGGCAGCAGGTGATTGGCTTGCCGGCATGGAAGTCAAAGTAAGAGGTATTATAAATTAAAACGAAGATGAACATGATGTTTGAAATGCTTTGATTTTGTGAAACAAAGAAAAGATGTGTTCAGAACAAAGCGGGGGACAAGTGGAGACATAGCATTTGAATCCTAAGCGGATTCCATAACCAAACAAACAAACCTATATATATTATATATAAAGATTTGGCGAAAATAATTGTTTGTTCATTTATATTTATTTTAAGTTTTATTTTAATTTTTTATATTTTAGATGTTTTAAATTGATCATTTATGTTGTAAAATCACACTGTTCTAATCATTTTTCGTCAAATTTATTAAACATTTTAACAGACTTAACAAACCCGACAGTAGTCAAGTATACAGTATAATAGACATCAGTATTAGGATGAAGATGTGCTAAGTCTGTTAAAATGCCTTACATATATGACTAAAAATAACTGAAATATCATAAATTTGCAATATAGAGAACTAATAAAAAAAATCTAAAATATAAAGAATCAAAACAAACCCTAAAATAAATATAAGAGACTAAGATATCATTTTTGCCCAAAGATTGTACACCACCCATTTTCTAGGCTTACACACTCTTCATGTTGGAATAGCAATTTCCTTTTTTTTTTTTTATCGTTTACTTTTTGTTAAATATTTTATCTTGAAATTTACTTGAAGTAGATTATTTTTATAATTTTGTTGTTCTTTAATTTAGGGTATGTTTGGCCAAATTGTAAAAATTTTATGTTTAATTCGCATTTTTGGAGTAACAATTTAGGTGTAAGATGATTAAGTTATTTTCTCAATGCTTATTGTTTCACTTAATTTGTAATCAAGTCTTTATGTTTGTGTAAAATTTTAATTTAATCACTGTCATTAAGCTTTTGTTAGTTTTTCATTAAATTTTGCTAGCATTGCTCTCTCTCTCTCTCTCTCTCTCTCTCTCTCTCTATATATATATATATATAGACCATTTAAATATAGGTAACTTATACTATCAAAAGGAAGTGAAAGTAGACAAACAATTAAATGAAATTAACTCAATACAACTCATGTTGAATAAATTTGAACAAATTATAGTTTAAATAATATATATTTAAAGTATCAAGATGATATATAGTTGGTTATTTTAGCAAAATTTAATAGAATATTAGTGAAAGTTTAATAGCAAGGACTAAATTAAAAAAATTTAAACTATAAGGATCCAATTGCAAATTTTTAAAATTTACCTGATTTGAAAACATTCTACCCAAAGTGTACACTTTGATATATTTTGCAAAAAATTTCTCTCTACTTTACTGTTTGTTGGATTATTTAATTCTCTCCACACACAAAAATTATGATTTTGTTCTTAATAGGACAGTACGGTCTGTTAAATAATGTTAAGATTGAACTATGATTTTATTCTTATTATATGGCTAAAAATATTAATTTACCGTTCATTAGTCGGTGAAACTTGTAACAATTAAATATTTTTAATTTTACATTTTATATTTTAAAAATATATAATATAATAAATTAATAAAAATTTTCTATTGTACAAAATGAAATCTATTGAGAGAGCTACTAAGTAATTTTTTTTTTCAGAAAAAGAAAACATATTGTACAAAAAATAAAGTTTAATGAGCACAAATTAAATATAATTTTTAACTAAATGTTAAAAAAAAGTTAAATTTACTGTATAAAAAAACATAACATACACAATAGGTGAAAGTGAATAGTACACTTTTTCCTTTGTTCTGCTTTTGGTGACCTTCACCTAAAAAGAAAAAAAAGCACATCAGATTTGCCATTTACCTAAAACAGAGAACAGATCACCTTTTTTATATTAAAACTATCACACGAACTTTTATTATTTTTTCCCTAAAGAAAACAAAAAAAAAATTATCCCAAAACTTTTTATCTCCTAAAGGACTTAAAAGAATTTAGGTACAAAGTTTAAGCCATTTTATTATTTGATTAGACAATGCTTATAATATTTATATCTCTTTTTTCCTACCTTTTGAAAGTCAATAAAGGTTATGAATTAGGCAGCCTCCAAACTCTTCACAATCTTTCATTTTGGGGATTAAGTAGCATTATTTAGTATATCCATTAAGAAAATTTTATTTTATTATTTAACAAATCCCTATGTCAATAATTAATATTAAAAGTGAAAATAGTTGAAAAGAAATAAGACCCTTCGGTTGATACAATATTATGCCTTACATAGGTACATGTATATCCTGCAAGTTCTTTCGAAAAGAGAAAAGTTACTTGTTATGAATTTTACTATAAAATAGATTTATATGCAATTGTTTTTATTTTATTTATTAAAATTTTTATTAAAAAATATAACATATGTGTACAATTGTTTTAATTAACTATGTAATATTAAATTATAAAAAATACAGTTATTTTTAAGTATCATAATATTATAAATAAAAAATCTAATTAGAAAAAAAAGTAACACCTAAATTTTCTTTCTTTTTTATCTTCTTCATGTAGTCTTATTATAAGCACTAAAGGTACAATGAAAAAAATAATAATAATTGACAAACGGGACATTTAAAAATAATTTAAGATGCTTGAATTCCGAAAAAAATATTATAATATTGTCTCTAAATTTAAATATTAAGTAATTATGGCTATTTGTCTTTAGGTATTAAATACAAATCAATAAAAAAATGTATTAATAACTAAAAGTTTTAAGATTTTTCATGAGATTTGATCGAATAAAATGTATTTAGAACAAATAAATACTTATCAATTAGAATTGAGTTTAACAAAAGAAATTAGTTTCTTATAAGGCAGTGAACACAATTTTGAATTCCTGTTAAGAAAAGCGTCAACTTTTAATACCTGATAATATGTCGAAACTCTAAATCCTAAATCAAATCTATACTACTTACAGATTAAGAATAACTTTAATGAAAAAAATTAGTTTCTCATAAATATATTTTTAAATTATTGCTAAAGTGATACTCACGTTTAATATTTGGTAGTATATCAAATATGATCGCCTCTTTTAAAAAATAATTGTACTCACATTTAAAAAAAATCTCCTCTTTAGAATATATCCACACATGTATCCCACCAACTTTTGTGGAATAGAGAGAAAAAATAAGAACAAGTCTACATTCAACTGACCATATTCCGAGAATCTTATCCTTACTTTTGTGTTGGTGTTGAAATCAAGAAGCCCTTTTTGTTTTGTGACAGAGATATCATCAGATTTCAGAAAGTGGGTAAGGTATGCGCCAAAATATGTACCACATTCGTAGACGTAATCCAAATGTTTTTGTTTTCTATTTTCTTAAATCCTATTCATAATTCGGCTCTATATTATGTTGTATTGAAATCATCTCTTTCCAAACACACAATTTGCCCTCTAATAAACTCTAAAAGTTGATGATTTCAGACTTATCCTCTACCAACTAATCACTTACACTTAGCCCACAAAAATCAACTTTTTTAAGATTACATTTTGTTCTTAAAATTTGTTGGGATCTTTTTTTTTTGGAACAATTTTAATGATTAATCTCATATTAACGTGTTATATTTCTCAGTTAATTGAACGAAATGCTAATTATTTTTGAGTTTATTGAGTACAAATAGAAGATCTCTCTCTAAATTAGTGTCTTTAAAAATCATATTTTATCATTCTCAAGTTTCAAACAACCTCCATCGATGCGTTACTTTTGAAATTTTAGCCAAAATGCAAACAACTTTATCAATTTGAAGGATTTTGCAAATTTCTCTCTTAACTTTAAAAGTTAGCGATAAATCATCTCAATCTTTTAATTTAGTGCAATATGATCCCTTTATTAGCTTTTTATCCAAAACTCTTAAACTATTTGTCTATATAAGCTGAAAATGGCCAAATCAGCAAAAGAGAGTCTTAAGAGGCTTAATTATTGCAAAAATATGGAAGAAATGACCAAAAAAAAAATCATTGATTTCTCACTTAAAATGATAAATTGAGTGTACTTTTACTGATTTAACTACTTTAAACCTACAGGAACAAGGAGTATTAGGGGAAAAAAAAAGTCAATAAAAATTCTCTTAATTTTGACTAATTTGATTTAAGCTGAATTGAATAACAAATGTATAAAATTCTTAGGATATTAATTTTTTTTATCTAGACATTATTTAAATGAAACAAATATTGGACTATCTCATCGAACTATTGTTGGGACAAAATTAAAAGTTTGAAATGTCTATTGTGAACTTCTAAAATGATATGGAGTAAATTTCATATCTCTAAAAGAATTCTTTGTACTTGAATTTTTTCTTTTTAAAATACATTGAGCTAAAAGTTGTGGGTTCTTGTGTTTGTAGGCCACAAAGGTGTGCAATAAGAGAGGGATGTCCTTTTCTTTTAGGAGGGTAGCCCTTAATTTGCTTCTTTCTTCAAAAGGCAAACCTACTCTTCTTTAATTTATAGTGCCTTCCCCCACTAAAAGCCTATATACATAAAAGTCAATAATTGTGTTGAAATGACTAAAAAGCTCTTGGGCCTCGACTATAGCAATAAATAAGGCTAGCTGCCCACATATATATATATATATATATATATATATATATATATAACAAATTGTTTTCTTTTTAATGCACCAAAAATAAACGAGTGTAGTTTGTAATCTAAGTCGTTGGTTGGATTGTAGTTCGTGATATGGTCCGTCTATTTTTTCTTTCTTTTTTAATTTATTTAATTCAATTTTCTTTCCTTTTTCATTTGCATGTAGGATATTGCCATGTGGTTATAAAATGCTGTCAAATGATCTAGACCAATGTTTTTGGATCTAAATGGGCCAGTGAGATAGTCCAAGGTTGAAAGGAGCCGAGCGTTTGAACTGAAACACAATTGACATGGTCGATTCAATCGGCTTAATGTTAACCTAAGTTTTGACTTAGACTTCTCTTTTTAAAAATAAAATTTAAATTTTTAAAAAAATGTATAATTTTCAAAAATTAGACTCTATCTCCTACACATAGGTTGTATGTCTTACCATCTTACTATAATTTTTTTAATTTATATAGGTGAAATATTATATATATATATATATATAAGGTGCTAAAATTATTCTAACTCAAAAACTAAAATGTGCATGTGGTAGGATGGTAAAAATTAAAATGAAAAAAATATTTAATTTAACAAAAAATAAGTATTTTATTACTAATGAATTAGGAGAAAATAAAAAAAATTGTATTTATATAATTATTTGATGTAAAAAAATTAAATCAAGAAAAATTGAAGAGCATAAATAAAAAATTTTATATAATCATCTAATTTTAAAAAATAACAATCAAATATTTTTTTTTAAAAAGTACTTGTAATTTTATGACTGAAAAAATTATTTATGGATATAATCATCTAATTGACATGTTCGAGTTAATGATCGGACTAATTCCAAAAATATTGATCTAGACTACAAATTGCACTCCTTTTTGCATGCTAAAACAGACAATATGTTTCCATGCAATTAATCTTAAGCCTCAGATGAGCATTCTCTAATTATCAAGGTTCAGAAAATTAGAATGATCATTGAATTGGTCGAAACACTGGTTTAGGGATGGCAATGGAGACTCGAATATGGGAAAACTCGCGGGGATCCCCGCATTCGGGGCCCCATTAGCGAGGAATTTTCCCCCGCGGGTACGGGGGCGGGGAGAAAAATTCCCTCGAAAGTTAAACGGGAACGGGGACGGGGATCACACTCCCCGCCCCGCGGGGTCCCTGTCCCCGAAGAGCATTTTAATAAATTTACAAAATACCCCTAATTAAAATAAATTTAATTAAAAATAAAACCCTAATCTCATTCCCCCAAAATTGCTTGATTTTGTTGGTCTTGCATGCATGAGTGCTGAGTTTTCTTAATTGTTCCCCAACCTAAAAGAGAAAAGAGAAGATTTTTTTATTAAAATATGTATTTTTGATTTTTTTTTTTACATTTTTAATTTTTTTAAATAACCCCGCGGGTCCCCGCTCCTCGCGGGGAATGGGAATGGGAAATATTTTTTCTCCCCGACGGGGATCGGGGGCGAGGACGGGGACATATTTTGGGAGCGGGGACAGGGATAGATTTTGGGAGCGGGGACGGGGACGGGGGAGGCACTCCCCACCCCTCCCCCCACCATTGCCATCCCTACACTGGTTTAAGGGTTATTAGTCGAACAGTGGTCGATCCAGTAGTACTTAAAATATATTAAAATATTTAAGGCATGTTACAAATACATAATATATATATATATATATATATAGTAATCCCAGATCTTCACATAATAGCTTAAAATTTTAGAGATTTCTTAAAATACATAAAATATTTAGTAAAAATTCAAAAAATTCAAAAATTTAGAAATAAAGAAACCGGTTGAACTAGTTGAATTGACTGGCTTTCTACCAATCTAAATGTTCACCGGTTCCTAAGTCCAAACTGGACCAAAGACTTAGTCAATTTATTGATTTTCCAGTCGAATCGATCGATTTGATTCCATTCTTTGAACCATACTAATTATCCAAAAGAAATTTTTTCCTTTTTCTTTTTGTTAGAGCCAACTTTATCTTAAAATTTACTAAACTATAATTAATTTAGTTTGAATCGAGTTAGACCACCACAAATATATGAAGTTATTAAAATATAAATTTTATCTATTCATAAGATTTGAGCTTAAAATCTTATTATAAAAAAAAAATCAATTTCGAAACTTTTGAACAAATCAATGTCCTTATCTAAAAGATGCTTATTTTATTGGAGTTAGGTTTCTCATGGGACATTGATGATCTGATCTGAGACAGCAATGAGATGAAGAATATATTGTACAGTGCCTCAGATTCATAATCTCCCAAGATTGACGTAATAGATTAGCTTGAATCAAACATCACCTTACGTTTTATTTTTTTTTATTTTTATTTTTTTGTGCTAACGGACAAACAGTACAAAGTTGAAAACACTGCCCTACGCTTGGTATATATACTCCATTGATTCTTTTTATAATTCTTACCAAAGCTAATTCCATTAAGAAGATTTTGAGACAAATTAAATCATAAATTCAATTTATATAGAATAAAGGTTAAATTATTCTTTTGATAAAAAGTTGTAAGTAAGTCCTTATAATTTTAAAATTTTTTAATTTAGTTCCTATCATTAAACTTTTGTTTGTATTTTATTAAATTTTGTTAGCGTAATTAATCATATGCATATTAACGCTTCAAGTATACATGATTTATGCCAAAAGAGGAAAAAATATATAATTAAGTGATATTAACTCACGTACATATGACATATAATGTAACTTATATTAAATAATTATGATAAATTACATAATTCATGCATATTTTGAATATTAAAAATGATATATAATCGATTTTGGAGCTAAAATTTAACAAAATGTTGATAAATTTTGATAATAAGAATTGAATTAAAAAAATTATAAAATTATAAGAACTCAATTAAAAAATTTTAAACTATAAAGACCAAATTAAAAATTGAACGAAACTCTAAGTACAAAGCCATTGTTTAACCCAGAATAAATGTATCAAATATATTTTTATAGTATTTAGTTATGATATATTTATATAGTTGTTTATGGTTTAGCGTTTAGATATGTAAATATTTTTTAAAACATTTTTTAATCTCCAAGTCATTTTCATATTTTTCATAATTAATTTAAGGTTAAAATGAAAAAGAAAAACCTTCAGCATAATAAATTATTCAATTTACACATCTAAATTTCAAAACTGGTGATAGATTCTCATAAATTTTTAACTTTGTGCAACATAACTTTTATGTTGACTTTTTTCGTCTACGATTCTAATACTATTTATTTATGTTGGTTAAAAAAAGATTAAATCAGCAATAAAATACATCTAACATATCATTTTGAAAAATGTTTTTGCTGCCACAAAAAAGTTGCTTAATACTTTGAATATATTTTCTCTTCTAATTTAGCCTCTTTTGACCTAGTCTAAAGGATCTAGTTATTTTTAAAAAATTTTAAACAATAGAGACAAAAATAATATTTCAGTCATTTATGTTTATTTTATATTTTATTTTGATTCTCAATATTTTAAATGTTTTATATTAATTATCTATATTGTACATCATACTGTTTCAGTTCGTTTCTAACAAATTCGTTAGGTATTTTAACAAATTTAATATTTTTTTTATTCTAATGCTAACATGAATTATCTCTTAATTGCTATTAAGTTTGTCAAAATACCTTATAACTTTAACAGAAAATGTAAGTTTGTAACATAAATGTCTAATATGAAACATAAATGACCAAACTATCATTTTTGGCCAAAAAAAAAAATACACAACTCTCTCAGTTAAAGGAAACTTTTTGCATTTTGATCTTAATTTAAACAACTTATCTTTCATAAATCGAATTTGCATAAGAAGCACTCGTGACAAAGAAATCTTCATGAATGACGAATCTAATGTAATGTTATACGTCATCAACAATATTCCCAAGTGTCGGCGCTGTGCTTTACTACTTATTATTCAGAGGTCTACCTTCTTGTCATCCATCCACTGATTTAAAAAAAGCAGAGCATGAAACCACACACAGAGCTTTCTCCTTTAAAGCCTTTTTTTTTTTTTAAATTACTGGTATTTAAAAATTCACTGAGTTGCAATTAATCAAATTTAAGTCGAATTGAACAATAAAGGTGTAAAATTTTTTCAGTTTTAATTTTTTTTATCCACAATATTTAAACTCGAAATTGTTTATAGAAACAAGTACTAAACTGGAAGAAGATTTTTTGTTTGGCTCCAAAGTCAAATAGAATGTTTGACCCAATATGAGCCGTGAAATTTTACAACAAACGATTCAAATTTTATGATGTTGTTTTTTATTGGGCCAAACACCATGCTTTAGAAAATAACATTGTGAAATCTGAACTGTCGGTTGTGAAATCTAATGCTTCAGATTAAATCAAGTACTCTGCTTGATTTTTTGACCAAATTAAATATAGAATTTTCTTCCAAATCCACTTAAACAAGTTGACATTAATTCTTTTAAAGCCATTTAATTTGCTGCTGATTCTGCGGCCTTTGAGGTTCCAATACAACTTATTTTACATTTCTTAAGACATGAAAAAACAAAAAAAGGCTTTGATAATAATAGCAATGTGGAATACCATTGTAATTGCCTACCCTTTGGTGTTTATTAAGTCAACTCACACAATAAACTTGGACACAAACCCCATTTAGATTTTGCACAGCTTTTGGTTTTATTTTATTATATTTAATTTTTTGGTTGTTTATTCTTTTGGGAAAGCACAATGGATTTGAAGTCAAAAAGGGTCATGGATTGGACTTGGTGGTTGGATCACTGATGCCATAAGGTTTTTAATTCTTTCCTGTATTTTACAGTTTCCACTTTCTTTAATTTGGGGGACTCAGTTCCATGATTTTCTCCATTCTCTCTGTCCTCATCAATCATGATCCCTTTGCTTCAAAATTTGATGATTCATATGAATCCATTCACCAACTTCACTGGGAGAAAATTTTGGCCATTCTTATTGTAATCTTTATCATCTTTATTGCAAGCAACTAGGGGGGGGGGGGGGGGGGGGTTCCCCCAAAAAAAAAAAGACTGTAGGGGAAAATGAGATCATAACTCACTTGTATGATCAACATTTGACATTAACATAGAGGAATTTTTTTTAAAAAAAATAAATTAATTATGAATAGATATGTAAATATACTAGAAGTGAGTCATATTATGATGAAAAAAATGAGTAAATTATAGTTATCTCAACTTAATTCTTAAAAAATTATTATTTTAATTTAGTTCTTTTTTTTTTATCAAAATAACTTTTAGCAACAAAAATTTTAAAATTTTGTAACAAAAAAGAATATATCGAAACAATGTAGTTTTTCAATGAGTAAATTGAAGTACTTGATTTTTTAATAATTAAATTAAAAAAATTATAATCTTTTCAATCTAAAATTAATAAATCAATTTAATTATGAGGAAACATATAAATACATATCAAATATATTTTTAGCAAAATATATTTTTGACATATATCTATATATTACTTAGAAATTAATTAGATGTATATAAAATCTAATTATATATCTATTTATAATCAACTTGATCCATTGTCTTTTATAGGTAACGTGTACTTCAAAATCTCTGCATCGGTTTGACTAAATCTATTAAATCTGCAATTCTGGTGCCTTTTGCATTATTGGAATCCATGCAAGCATCGACAATTTTTCTTTCACATTCAAAAAGATACGCTTTGACTTCGTATAAATTTCAAATATACGGCAGTGTAATTGTACTTTCTAAGCATGGGTTCACACAAATAATAGCAGCAACTTTCTTGTTCCTTCTTTTTCTTTTATAACAAATCATCAACTAGGTTTCCCTCCAAATTTCTTTGCCATCTATATTCTATGTCCTGAAGATTCCGAAAGAAGAAAAAAAAAAAACGTATTTCATCGCATAATTTCTTTCAACCCCACCATGATGGCCTCAATGTCAAACCTCAATAGCTTAGGTAATCAAGCACATCTCAAGTATATAATAGGAATTTAATATCCTAAGTAATTATGCTTCTTGAGAATAAACTACCAATATCCCAGGAGTTAATTACTCGTCATCAATTTTTGATACCAATGATTCGATTATTGATTGGATATCTGAAAATGATTTTTTTTTTCAAGTGATTTACTATCAGTTATTTGATTGACAATCAGCCGATTAATATTAAAAATTATTAGCTTTAGTGTTGAAATCAATTGGTTCCTCTAATATAATACTTAGGGTATATTCTTTGTTCGGCCTTCTAAACATTGTTGTCAATTTGATTTTTGGGCTGCAAAAAAAATAGTAGATGGTTGGCTCATGGTGAAATTGAGCAATAATGGGATATGGGCCATAGTGTAAAAAAAAATTAGGTCACAAAAAAGCCTGCTACATGGTCTAAATTAAAGAGATATAGAACTAATGGTGAATTTCTTGACGTTACAATTCACTAAAATGACTTTGCACTTCATTTCTTAACTTCCTATTAATAATGGAACCTAAACACTTTCTCCACCATATAAAAAGGGGGGGGGGGGGTGTATCTTTAAAGGTTATGATAGTCAAACTCGTAATTGAGCTGTCTAAATCAGGTGTAGATCCTCTGCTTGGAATTTTTGTGTTTGGAGTTTTAGCAACGGTTTTAACTGTTGTTAAAACTTTCAGCAACAAAAAAAATTGTTGCTGAAAGTTTTAGCAACAGTTAAAACCGTTACTAAAACTCCAAACATCCCTCTGTTTATTTTTTTTTAAGCAGAGGATCCACACCCATCTAAATCAAGAAATAAAAATAACACATATATCATTTACAAAGTAGTGATTAAAATTTACCCAAACTTAATGATAGAATAAAAGATTAATTCTTTTTAAACTTAATGAGCATAAAGGATACAAAGATCTCCTCAAGTGTCTTCAGAAATTGAATTTTTCATTTGTGGATTCAAATAACCGTTGCCACTACGACTAGCAAACTGAGAAATTAAATTAGTTTTGCAACATTAATAAAATTATCGATGTAAGTGTGGTATTCTGTATTATCATCCTACTGGCAACATCAGCTTATAGATTGGCAAATGTAGGTTTCTGGGTAAAGCTAGATCCATGTAATTCATTGACAAGCATGTATCTTTCTATAAAGTTGAAAAATAAACAAAATTGTAGTCTTTTCTGACGTGAAATGTAATTAGAAACAGAGAAAGAGAGTAGTTTAAGGAATATAATTGGGATGAATATCCCGCATGATGTGGATAGTTTTAGAATCTTCATGATTGGTCAATTTCAAGCACTATCAAGTTAGAGCTTTTGCAACTTTGGTAGGCTCCAATCCAAGGCTACGGTCGATTGGTACAAACTTAGACGTATCATGAACATCCAATTAATCATTAACACAATTTGTGTGGAGGAATCATTAAAGTAACAACCCATTAAACAAAGTCCAAAACAAATCAAGAAAAAGGAGAAAGAAAGATTCATTGGAAAAGTTTCCCTCTTTCCCCCCAATTTTCTGTTGATGCTAATTCAAAATGAACTCCAAAATCTTCTAAACAGAATGCCTGATCCGGCGAGCCTTGAGAATATGCTCTATTTCAAATCGAGGCATTCAAATATCTATGAATAAAAGTTTAAAACATGTCAAAGGGTTTATAGCAAACCCCAATTCAATCTAATGTTAAAGAACAGCTCCTCCCATTTGGGGTTAAGGGATCTGAAATCATAATATAGAGATAGTGTTTTAAGATTTGAGTTAATAGTTCAAATCTGAAAATATTAAATATCCTCTGATTTCAAATATTGAAGCTGATAATATATGAGTTAATAGTTCATTAAACAAATTTCATTATTTTGAGAATATCACACTGAAATGTATCAATCATGATCTCCCTAGAGTTGAATTTGAGGAAGAAGGGAAGTGAGGTAGAGACAGATAGATATCTATGGTTGAAAATTTCCAAATAGAATTTTCAGAGGCCAATGGTTGCTAAGTAAGTGGAAAGCCAAAGCATCTAAACAGTAATTTGCAGAGACGGCAGCACTAAGATGCTATTCCAACTGCCTCACCACTAACCTAATATTCACCTTTGATCCACGCGAACTGTCAATATCATCAGATCCAGTTAACATGACTTGCCCTAAACGAAAAACAATTAATCATATGGGCAATGCGTTTTCTTCAAAAAGGCATGGTGATCATAGAAATAGCAAACAAAAAAGTGCATATTCTCAATTAATTTTAATTTTATTACGAAACTCAACGTCATTTAAATTATTAACAAAATATAGTGACGTAGCTACTTGTATTGCACATGGTAGCATTAATTCCTTTAGTTAGGCAGGTGTCACGTCAAATATGAAATGACAAAATTACTCTCTATTAGCCACTTTGCTTTGTTAATTCTTTTGAATAATAAAAGATAATTTTTCATTTCAAGAAAATATTTAATGTAAAATGTGCTTAACTAAACAAATTGACATTGACATATGCATAAGAGATAGTCATATTAGCGTCTGATGTTATTAATTTACATGGCGTTAAACTTCAAGACAAAATTAAAATTAATTAAAAAGATGTTTGATAAAATTATGGACCAAAGTTTAAGGGTAAAAATAATATTTTAGCCTTAATAAATTAACTTTTTTCATCTCAGATTTTTTTTAAATTTAAAAATGATTTTAACAACAAAAAATTTTAACACAACTAAACAAGCCACGAATCTAGTAAATAATAAACAAAATTCACACAAAAATTCCCTTGATACCCATTTGAATGGCATAATTTAATTTGACAATAGGCCATAATACACGGTGATGTGTGCATATGTAACGTGACCCCATCTTTTGATGGCTAAGGGCATGCGTGCCATGTTATGTGATAGTTACATTTCCAAAATCATGCATTCACTTCCTATGAGCAACATAGGAGGAATTTTCCCACAGCAAAGTATTAGACTTTTTAATATCGTTCAATGTTAAGAAGTTAAGATAAAACTCATAAAAATTCCATATATCTCACTCCAATTAGACAATATTTAACGCCAAAAGAT
This sequence comes from Biancaea sappan, assembly GCA_037074585.1. NCBI lineage: Eukaryota > Viridiplantae > Streptophyta > Magnoliopsida > Fabales > Fabaceae > Biancaea > Biancaea sappan. Next base: position 61,798,550 of record CM073493.1, on the reverse strand, counting down.
TCAATTTCACATCATGAACTCCGAAGCTCAACAACAAAAGGAAGTGTTGGAGTGTACCAGAATTTTAACTTGTTACAACACATCACGCTATCTTAAATGTTTGAATTTTATCATGATTTTTAAAATTAGAATAGTCATTGAACCGGTAGAACTATGAGTTCAAAGTTTAGTTGTCAAACTGTAGTTGAACCGGTGATAATTAGAAAATATTAAAAAAAATACATAATTTAAAATATAAAAAAAAATATATATATAATTTAAAATATTAAAATACTTAATATAATTGATAATTCATAACAATAAGTGAAGGAAATAAAAAATAAATTAATCCATAATCCATAATTGATAATTCATCATAACTCATAATATCCATAATTTCAAGCTAAGTTTTATTGTGAAAATAACCTTATAAAAGCCTTTGTATTTCAAAAGAGTGAGCCAAGTCTCCACATTATTTAATTTTTCTTCTTTCCGGATTATATTTTTGTTTCTTTTTATTTATTTACTTGAACAAGGACATATTTAATAGTTGCAAAATTAACTTTTATTTACCTTATACAACCATAGACAATAACAAAAAAAAAATTTCTCCAAAAAAAATTTGCCAGCAAAAAAAAATCGATTCAACCACCCAACTGTCCGGTTCGATCGATTTTTTTAGTTCAACTCCAGTTTGATCGATTCAATCCCCAATCAATTTTTTAGTCAAATCAAACTAGACCACCTTCCAATTTTCGATCGAACCGCCTGATTTTGCAACCATGAAATTTTATTACATACACAGTTGATAGATCACCTGGTAATGCCATGATAGCCTAAGATCCTACCCTCTATTTCATTAGACCTCATTAAATAACTGTTTTGGATTTGAGGTAGCTTTTATTTATTTTCTTCTACAATAATCACTAACATTTTTTGAATTATGAATCTTCTAATCCAAAACTTGCGCCCCTTATCCTTATTTTTATCAAAGGGCAAAAGTTTTGAATTTGTTTTCATTATATCCATTCAATGAATAAGTAGTGATGGTCCAATAGTTCTTTTCTTATTCAGGGCACTAAAAGTAATAGTATGTAATAACACCTAATTTCTTTTAGTATCTCAGATTCCGATGGGTGATGCAAATTTTTTGTTTTTTCACAAACCACCAATTTTGCTAGTGTAATATCATCACCAACCATACAAAATAAAGTTTCTTACATATTATATATATATAAAACTAAAATTAGTGTACCAAAATGACTCAACAAATTAAAAAGCAGTCCTTCTTTTCCAACCCTATATCTGTGTCACTGTACCACATATGCTTCAATAGCAACCCAACAAGATGCGCTGCACCTTAACTTGTCAGATCAGTGATAGGAACCAGAGGCTACAGTTCAGTTCATTAAAAAAAGAAAAAGAAAAAGAAAAAGGTCATGCATTTTTTATATATACAGCCCTCAATAGCAGAGAATAATTCGCTACTCGAAATTAAGTCCGAATTTTAATAATCCAAATAATTTTATTAGCCTATTTTTGTTGCTTCAGAAGCCTCTAGTTTATTTTGATTACTTCTGCCACTCATGGTTAATTTCAGTGCCTTCTGACGACGATGTGACTGACACTAATTAAGCAGGAAATTTTGACTATACGTACATTTATTTTAATTTTAAAATTTTTAAATAACTCACTCTCAAATTAAATTTTAGATTTAACTTAATTTTACTATAGCATTAAAAATGTATTTGAAGAGTGCGAATAAGTGGTATGTAATATGCACTTAAAAAGTGTAATATCTAAAATGTACTTCAAATGTGCGAACAGCTATAGAGGTTTGTATTGTATTTAATTTAATACGTATTTACTAAGTGCATTTATTATTCCAAATCACCCATGGGTTAAACCTTCTTCTTCCTCGCTTGATCCCCCTGTATTTTTACAATTTTTCAGCATTGCTCGTCATCTCTGATCTGCTCATTTTCCATTTTATCATCAGCTTCCAAGTATTTTTTCACTCACTTTTTTTCTCTTTTACTTCGTTTTACTGTTTTTCGGTTCTATTTATGTGGTTTGAGTATTTTTGTAATACCCGTTAATTTTGGAATATAATTCGCCTAAGAGTATTTTAGAATTTTATAACGTTACTTTAGTTATTTGTTTTGGTCATTTTTAATTTTCATATTTAATTGTTCTTTTTTAATATTATTTATGAAAATTGAGTTAAATGACTGGACTGAATATTTGCACCATGTGGGATATATTCTAAGAATGGTGAAATTCATGAAAAAGTGGTTTAAGAATGGTCAATTAGTCCATTTATTGTAAATTGACTGGATGGGTTTAGATGTTGGATTATGGATACCCATTGGGTTACCCAACTAACCCACCACATTTTAACTCTCTCTCTCCCTTCTAGCTTCATTTTCTCCCGCATCTTCTTCGTTCACTCTCTCACAATTCTCTCAACCTTCAACCTTCCCTCTCAACTCTCCCATAGATTTGATGTTGTTTTTGAGAATTGTTCGGTTCAAAAGCTTGGTAGAGATCAAAGGTAAGCTTTAATCTCATTATTTTCTTTAAATTTCAGTTTATATAGAAGATCAGAGGAGGTTTTGGTTCTTGAAAATTTTGATAATAATTCATAGATTTGAGTTGTTTTGGAAGTTTTTGAGTTAAGATTGAGTTAAGTAAGTTAGAAGAGATGAAATTTTGGTTTAGAAACAAGAAATTATAAGATGAAATTTTTGAAAGATTTTCTGCAAAATTCGAAGTACTGTAGCAACTGGAAAATCTGGAAAAATTTTTCGAGTTACTGTAGCAGTTACTGTAGTGTCGGCAGTCAACGGTACTGTAGCAGTCAACGTTATTGTAGCGAACTGTCACTGTAGCAAATTGTTACTGTAGCGAACCGTACTGTAGCAAACCGTTACTGTAGCAATCAGAAAATTTTGCATATTTTCGTGATTTTGTTTCCTTTCTTATGTTTCCTTGTAATATATTTTACTAAGAAATTTTCCTACACAAATTCTAGTGTGGAACAAGGTAAACTTGGATAAACATCAAGGTAAGTGAATAACCTTGCTAAGCTAATTTGATATTACTAGTCAAAGTACAATATAAGTCCCATTTACAATATTATTTGGATAATAAGCAATCAATCTTTCATATGGGAGTATATGATGATCGGTAGAGTTAAGAGTATGTAGAAATTATTTTATTTCATGACAATTGTACTATGTGATAAATTCTCTGAAAGTAATGGTTGGAACCCAAGAGGGGGGGTGAATTGGGTTTTATAAATTTTTCACAAGAATTAATTGGAAGTTAAAATGATTTTCTGTAAAAGTACAATGCTTAGGATAATAAATACAATACAGAAAATCAATGTGCTGTTAAGATAAATAATTATAAAGATCAAAGAATTAAAGAATATATATCAATATGCACAAATTAAAGAGTAAGGGATAGAGAAAGCAAACTCGGAGATTTATACTGGTTCGGCTAATCCAAGCCTACATCCAGTCCTCAAGAGACCACTTGAGTATTTCCACTATAATTGCAAGTTTAATCCGGGTACTTGCAAACCACTACAACCACGCAAATTCGATCCGGGTATTTGCGAAACCACAATAGAGAATTTATGAATCCGGGCTCCTCCTCAACCCAAAGCAAGTTCTTCCAACACCGGTACTTGCGAACCTCAACTCAGAATAATATATGTGTTGATCAAAATCAACAATACAAAGAAACTCTCTCTAAAGAGTAGATGAAAACAAATGAAGCTCTAATAACTCTAATGATAGAGAATATGCAAGATTTGGCTCAAGAATGCTTTCCTTTCTCTCAAAGATGATAGAAGAAGTTAATATCACATTGTAGGACTTTGTTCTTGCTCAAAATCGTGTATCTAAGGTCATATATATAAGATTTTACAAAACTAGCCGTTATATAGCCGTTATATAGCCGTTATAGTGCAGTCCAGATTTTGAGCTTTCTTTAAAAATTCATAACTCCCTCATTTGAACTCCGTTTTAAACAAATAATATACCGTTGGAAAGCTCTTGGAGTCTAGTTTCAAATGAGCTAAGTTTTACTCAAAAATTATTTTTCTTTTAAAAGATATAATCAAAATACTGACTATAGGTCAGAACAGAATAATTTTTTATTACAGTAAAATCAACTTTCAGTTTTTCAAACTATATTTTGAATAGTCATATATTTCTCATTTGGACTCCGTTTTGAATAAATAATATGCCGTTGAAAAGATCTTTGAGTCTACTATCAAATGAGATTAAGATACTTGAAAAACCGATTTTTCATTTATGAGATATGATATAAGGAGTGACCAAAGGTCAAAAAATAACTTTTGTAAAACTTCATATCTCACTAACTTTTTGTTCAAAAATGCTTGAGCCAATGTATGCAAATCTAAATCATTGAGTTGCACAAATATACTAGCCTATATAAAATATACCTAATTTAAACACATAGGCTATCTTGATGCATCCAAGCTTCCAAGACTTCAAATCTTCTAATTCTTCATTTCTTGGAGCTTCATCCTTGCATGTTGTTTTCCTTGAGTTAAGCATGATATTGCTTTTCCTTGTTCTTCAATACAATCCTCACTCTTCTTGTTTTGAACCAACCTATAAAATATATCTTACTTGCAAACCCAATGGTTAGTTTAATAGCATGATTCAATATATGCAACATACATATTAAATAACATAATCATGCTTAAGTACTTGTAGCATATATATGATAATTAATCTTTATATATATCAATGCTACTATTCAAATATATTTGTCATCATCAAAACTTATGGCATATAGCCTTAGGGTCAACATTCTCACATCTTATTAATGAGTAAAGATCTACGGGATCTAATACACGAGTTTGAAAGGGTTAGAGTCTCATACTACTCGGTGTATATCTATGAAACCTATACATGAGTTTGAAAGGGTTAAAGTCCCATACTACTCAGTGCATTTCTATGAAACCTATACACGAGTTTGAAAGGGTTAGAGTCTCATACTACTCGGTGTATACCTATGAAATCTTATTCACGAGTTTGAAAGGGTTAGAGTCCCATACTACTCGATGTATATCTATGAAATCTTATTCACGAGTTTGAAAGGGGTAGAGTCTCATACTACTCGATGTATAAGACAATTAATTATATGAGTAAATGTGGTATTTGTACTTTTGATATTTTATATAGTACAGTTATTTACTTACTGAGTTTTTAAATAAACTCACACTCCCTATGATTATCTTTTCAGATACAGAAAACAAGGAAGAAGAGTATCCGTTTGAAGATTAGAAGCCCCTTAGAATTATCCTCTATTTCTGTCTGGTGGGATACCAGTACTTATTAATGTGGATACTAGAAACGCTCTGTACTTTCTATAGGTTTCCTAGGCTTGCGATGAGATAAAAACATCAGATTATGTATGTCTATATTTGTTTATCAGATGAATATAATTCTGTAGTGTGGAATGAATGATTAAGGTTGAATGTAAAATCTTACAGAATATATGTAAATAACTTATGTTTGAGAATTTTATCAAATGAGTAATATCTTTTCACATGTTAAATTTTTGGGATGTGACAATTTGGTATCAGAAGATAGGTTTTATAGGTCCCCCATAGAGTACAGAGCAAAGTGATCTTTGTGGGCCCTTCCCTATTGTCATGAGCCGCGGCATGACCATAGGATTAGGTTCCATAAAAGACCTTGTAGAGTATAACGTCATTTTATAGATAACTTTTCAGTTGGGCTAGCAAGTGATATTTTGTTTATGTCTGAAAATTGTTTGTTATGTGTGTAGATCTTTGACAGTTCAATGTCAGAAGGATCTTCTAATAATAATGAGCATATAGGTCCAAGGAGGGCCATAACTCCACCAGTACATGTGCAAGATGATCCTAACCGTGATGATAGTTTACATGCTCAAAGTACTGAGGGCGCAACTAGTGATCAAGCAAGGAGAGTCGAACCTGATGCTCACATTGGTAATGCAACTATTGCACATGTGATTAATTTGATGAATGAACGATTTGACCGATTTGAGGCTGAAATGAGAGGTCGAGCTGCACAAGCTAACCTGCCAGTGGATCCTCCTATTGTTGAAGCTGAAATTGTACCACCAGCTCAGTTAGCTGGAGGAGGTAATGTAAGGGAGGTAAAAATGTCTGAATTCCAGAAAATGAGGCCTCCTACTTTTTCAGGGGAAGATCCCAAAGAGGACCCACAATGTTTCCTTGAAGATTGTGAAGCAATCTGTGATGCTATAGGGTGTTCTCTACTCAAAAGGTAGAATTTACTTCCTTTCAGTTAAAGGGTAGGGCTGGTAAATGGTGGAGGAACTGGAAGAAAGATAGAATTCAAGGCGCACCGCCAGTTATGTGGACGGAGTTTTATAGATTGGTTATGGATGAATTTCTCCCGGCAAGTGAACGATCATCTAGGGCCAGGGATTTTCTGTATCTTCGGCAGGGAACCATGACTGTTGATGAATATTCATCTCAGTTTATTAAATTATCTGAATATGCCCCTGAAATCATTCCTTCTGAAAGGAAGAAAATAGAAAAGTTTGTGGAAGGACTTCGTGACGCCTTATATGATCAGGTGGATTCCAATATGAACGATTACTCTTCATACTCAGAAGCTGTTGATATGGCCCGAAGAATGGAAAAGAGGTCAAAGAATAAAGAAGAATATCGTCAAAAGAAGAAAGCTAGATATAGGAGATCTTTTGATCAAGGGGAAGACTCAGGGACTTTGAAACCCTTTACTGCATCACAACATGCTCCAGCCACTCCTACTAAGTCATCTTATTCTACAGCCAGTGTGGCTAAGCCTCGTTCAGAGAGCAGGGGTGGATTTAGCTCTTCTAGTAGAGGAGGTACTCAAGGTAGAAGGAAAAAATCTCAATGTCCTGAATGTGGAAAGTTTCACTTCGGAGAATGCAGGTTAAACACTGTTGGTACAGGTTGTTTTCACTGTGGACAAAAAGGACATTTTATAAGGAAGTGCCCTCAGCTCATGACAAGACCAGGTCAAGGGTCTACTTTGCCACCTCGACCACAATCTATTTCTGCTTCTATTACTCGAACACCAACCCCTTCAACAGGGGGAGTATGGGAAGAGGTTCTGGAAGAGGCCAAAGTGACCGTGGAAAACAAGCTGCTGGCAGAGGAAATGCAAGAGTATATGCTCTAACCCGACAGGATGATCAAACATCCAATTCTGTAGTTACATGTATATTATATGTTAATACTTTTGCTGTACGTATTTTGTTTGATCCCGGTTCTACTCACTCATATGTGTCACCCCTATTTGCCAAGAGATTTGCATTTGATTCGATTACTCTTAAAGAACCATTCTTGGTTTCCACACCGATGAGAGAGACTTTGATGGTTAAAACATGTTATCGTTCTTGTAAAATAATTGTTGGAGGCATGGAAACTGAGATAGATCTTATGATTCTCAATATGTTAGATTTTGATGTGATTTTAGGAATGGACTGGCTATCTTCTTGTCATGCTACTATAAATTGTCATGACAAAGTTATTTCCTTTAATATGCCGGGGAGGAGTAATTTTGTGTTTCAAGGAGATCGAAGTGATGTACCTTGCAACATGATATCTATGTTAAGTGCCCGACGTATGTTGCGAAAGGGATGTCAGGGATTTCTAGCTTTTATCAAAGATTTAGAAAAGAAAGAACAGAAGTTAGAAGACATACATGTGGTTAATGAATTCTCATATGTGTTCCCAGAAGATTTACCTGGATTACCACCAGAAAGAGATATTGAGTTCAGTATTGATTTGGTCCCAGACACACGACCAATTTCTATTCCACCTTATTGTATGGCTCTTGTTGAGCTAAAAGAACTCAAAGAACAATTGGAAGATTTGTTGAACAAAGGGTTAATTCGCCCAAGTTTTTCACCTTGGGGTGCTCCTGTTCTTTTTGTGAAAAAGAAAGATGGTTCTATGAGATTATGTATAGATTATCGTCAGCTGAATAAAGTCACAGTGAAGAATAAGTATCCTTTACCAAGGATAGATGATTTGTTTGATCAGCTTCAAGGAGCAAAATACTTCTCAAAGATTGATCTAAGGTCTGGATATCATCAGTTACGAATTAAGAACGATGATATACCTAAGACAGCTTTTCGTACACGGTATGGACATTATGAGTTTCTTGTGATGTCTTTTGGGTTGACAAATGCACCAGCAGCATTTATGGATTTAATGAACAGAGTGTTTAAATCCTTCCTTGATAAGTTTGTAATTGTATTTATTGATGATATTTTGGTGTATTCAAAGAGTCATGAAGAACATACTGAGCATTTGAGAATAGTGCTTCAGACCTTGAGAGAGCATTAGTTGTACGCAAAGCTCTCAAAATGTGAATTCTGGATGAGTCATGTAACGTTTTTGGGACATGTTATGTAATACCCGTTAATTTCAGAATATAATTCGCTTAAGAGTATTTTAGAATTCTACAACGTTACTTTAGTTATTTATTTTGGTCATTTTTAATTTTCATATTTAATTGTTCTCTTTGAATATTATTTATGAAAATTGAGTTAAATGACTGGACTAAATATTTGCACAATGAGGGATATATTCTAAGAATGGTGAAATTCATGGAAAAGTGGTTTCAGAATGGTCAATTAGTCCATTTATTGTAAATTGACTGGATGGGTTTGGATGTTGGGTTATGGATACCCATGGGTTATTGAATAACCCATTAGAAATATTTAATATAAAGTTTCAATAGTACCCCCTTATTTTCTTCTCACGATCGAAGCAGCTGAAGTGAATAGTGAATTCACTTTCTCTCGTTTCTTCACCCTCTTCTCAAATCCTTTCCTTGATCTTCAGAATTTCGATTATTTGTTCGGTTCAAAAGCTTTGTAAGGATCAAAGGTAAGCTTTAATCCGATTATTTTCCTTAAATTTCAGTTTATATAGAAGATCAGAGGAGGTTTTGTTCTTGAAGATTTTGATGATAATTCATGAATCTCAGTTGTTTTAGAAGTTATATTTGAGTTATAATCGGTTAAAAGAGTTGAGATTCTGGTTTTGAATCAAAAGAAAGGAAAGGATGAATTTTTTGAAAGATTTTCTGCAAAATTCGAAGTACTGTAGCAACTGAAAATCTGAAATTTTTCTTCGAGTTACTGTAGCGACCAGAAATTTCGGGAAAAAATCTGGAAAATTTTCTTCAGGTACTGTAGCAGTTACTGTAGTGTCGGCAGTCAACGGTACTGTAGCAGTCAACGTACTGTAGCGAACCGGCACTGTAGCGAACCGTTACTATAGCGAACCAACACTGTAGCAAACCGTTACTGTAGCAAACAGTACTGTAGCAACCCGTTACTGTAGCAGTCAGAAAATTTTACGTATTTTCGTGATTTTGTTTCCTTTCTTATGATTCCTTGTAATATATTTTACTAGGAAATTTTCCTACACAAATTCTAGTGTGGAACAAGGTAAACTTGGACAAACATCAAGGTGAGTGAATAACCTTGCTCAGCTAATTTGATATTACTAGTCAAAGTACAATATAAGTCCCATTTACAATATTATCTGGATAATAAGCAATTAATTTTTCATATGGGAGTATATGATGATCAGTAGAAATAAGAGTATGTAGAAATTATTTATTTCATGACAATTGTACTATGTGATGAATTCTCACTATCTTATTTGAGTAAAGATCTACGGGATCTAATACACGAGTGTGAAAGGGTTAAAGTCCCATACTACTCGATGTATATCTAAGAAATCTTATACACGAGTTTGAAAGGGTTAGAGTCCCATACTACTCAGTGCATATCTATGAAACCTATACACGAGTTGAAAGGGTTAAAGTCCCATACTACTCGGCGTATACCTATGAGATCTTATTCACGAGTTTGAAAGGGTTAGAGTCCCATACTACTCGGTGTATATCTATGAAATCTTATTCATGAGTTTGAAAGGGTTAGAGTCCCATACTACTCGATGTATAAGACAATTAATTATATGAGTAAATGTGGTATTTGTACTTTTGATATTTTATATAGTACAGTTATTTACTTACTGAGTTTTTAAATAAACTCACACTCCCTATGATTATTTTTTCAGATACAGAAAATAAAGAACAAGAGTATCCGTTTGAAGATTAGAAGCCCCTTGAGATTATTCTCTATTTCTGTCTGGTGGGACACCAGTACTTATTAATGTGGATACTAGGAACGCTCTGTACTTTCTATAGGTCTCCTAGGCTTGCGATGAGATAGAAATATCAGACTATGTATGTCTATATTTGCTTATCAGATGAATATAATTATGTAGTGTGGAATGAATGATTAAGGTTGAATGTAAAACCTTACAGAATATATGTATATAACGTATGTTTGAGAATTATATCAAATGAGTAGTATCTTTTCACATGCTCAATTTTTGGGATGTGACATGTTATTTCTCAAGAAGGTATTCATGTAGATCTAAGTAAAATTGAACCAGTAAAACAATGGCCTAGACCAACAACTGTGTCTGAAGTACGTAATTTTCTTGGCTTAGCAGGGTATTACCGTCGCTTTGTCAACGATTTCTCTAAGACGGCTCTCCTATTAAATAAGTTAACTCGAAAGAATGTTAAATACATTTAGGATGATTCATGTGAGCAAAGTTTCACCCAATTGAAAGAGTGTTTAACTTCTGCACCAGTCTTAATCCTACCATCAGGACCAGGGGGTTACTCTGTATTCTGTGATGCCTCAAAGATAGGCTTAGGGTATGTGTTGATGCAACATGGTAAAGTCATAGCTTATGGCTCACGTCAGCTTAAAAAGCATGAATTGAATTACCCCACTCATGATTTGGAAATGGCAGCTGTAGTGTTTGCCCTAAAGATTTGGAGACATTATTTGTATGGGGAGACTTATAAAATTTTTATAGATCACAAAAGCCTTAAGTACATTTTTGAGCAGAGAGATCTCAATCTAAGGCAACGAAGGTGGATGGAACTTCTGAAAGATTATGATTGTACCATCCTTTACCATCCAGGTAAAGCAAATGTAGTGGCTGATGCTCTAACAGTTAGATTGAGATCACTGAGTCAGGTACATTTCTGGCTCATTTAACAGTTAGATCATCCCTTGTTGAAAAAGTAAAAGCAACTTTAGAAAATGACATCGATATGATCAAAATCAGAGATAAGGAAGGTTTAGCACCAAGTTTCTTGGTAGATGAAGAAGGAGTCTTATGGTTTAATGGGAGACTCTGAGTCCCCAACATTGAATCTTTGAAACATGAAATCTTAATGGAAGCTCATGGTTCGTCATACGTTGTACACCCTGGTGCTGTGAAAATGTATCAGGATTTGAAACAAGTTTACTGGTGGGAGGGCATGAAGCAAGACGTGACTGACTTTGTAGCTCGATGTTTGACTTGTCAGCAAGTTAAAGCTGAACATCGACGACCACCTGGTTTGATGCAAAAACTAGATATTTCCGAATGGAAATGGGAAAGGATCACTATGGATTTTGTAGTAGGTTTACCTCGGTCAACAAAAGGAAATGACTCAATATGGGTCATAGTGGATCGACTTACTAAGTCAGCACATTTTCTTCCTGTTCATACCACTTTCAGTGTAGCAAAACTTGCTCGACTTTATGTTAAAGAAATAGTGAAACTTCATGGTGTACCAATATCCATTATATCAGACCGAGGACCTCAGTTTACTTCTTGGTTCTGGAAAGTCTTTCAAGAGGCTTTGGGTACCAAAGTGAATCTTAGCACAGCATTCCATCCTCAGACTGATGGACAGTTCGAAAGGACAATTCAGACTTTAGAGGATATGCTAAGAGCTTGTGTGATGGATTTCAGTGGAAGTTGGGAAGATCATTTGCCTCTTATTGAATTTACTTATAATAACAGTTACCAAGCCAGTATTCAGATGACACCTTTTGAGGCTTTATATGGGAGACGGTGTCGATCTCCTATAGGTTGGTTTGAACTTGGTGAAACCAAAATACTTGGACCTGAGATGATACAAGAAGATATAAATAAAGTTAAACTGATCAGAGAGAAGTTGTTAACTGCTCAGAGTAGACAGAAGTCTTATGCGGACAACCGACGACGTGACCTTGAATTTGCAATAGGTGACATGGTTTTCTTACGAATCTCACCTATGAAGGGAGTAATGAGATTCGGGAAGAAAGGCAAGCTTAGTCCGAGGTATGTTGGCCCTTATGAGGTTGTAGACAGAGTGGGTAATGTGGCATATTGCCTAGACCTACCTTCCGACCTAGAGGGAGTTCATCCAATATTTCATGTGTCCATGCTACGGAAATATCTTCCTGATCCTTCTCATGTCATTCAACCCCAAGAAGTTCATTTTGATGAAACTCTCACCTACGAAGAGGTACCAGTAGCTATTCTTGATAGAAAAGTCAAGAAATTGCGTACTAAAGAAATTCCTACTGTCAAGGTTCTTTGGAGAAATCATTCTCGTGAGGAAGCTACGTGGGAGGCAGAAGATGAAATGTGGAAAAAATATCCACATTTGTTTGAAACTTGAGGTAAGATTTTAATTCGGAGGACCGAATTCTTTTAAGGGGGGTAGAATGTAATACCCGTTAATTTTGGAATATAATTCGCCTAAGAGTATTTTAGAATTTTATAACGTTACTTTAGTTATTTGTTTTGGTCATTTTTAATTTTCATATTTAATTGTTCTTTTTGAATATTATTTTTGAAAATTGAGTTAAATGACTGGACTGAATATTTGCACCATGTGGGATATATTCTAAGAATGGTGAAATTCATGAAAAAGTGGTTTAAGAATGGTCAATTAGTCCATTTATTGTAAATTAACTGGATGGGTTTGGATGTTGGATTATGGATACCCATTGGGTTACCCAACTAGCCCACCACATTTTAACTCTCTCTCTCCCTTCTAGCTTCATTTTCTCCCGCATCTTCTTCGTTCACTCTCTCACAATTCTCTCAACCTTCAACCTTCCCTCTCATCTCTCCCATAGATTTGGTGTTGTTTTTGAGAATTGTTCGGTTCAAAAGCTTGGTAGAGATCAAAGGTAAGCTTTAATCTCATTATTTTCTTTAAATTTCAGTTTATATAGAAGATCAGAGGAGGTTTTGGTTCTTGAAAATTTTGATAATAATTCATAGATTTGAGTTGTTTTGGAAGTTTTTGAGTTAAGATTGAGTTAAGTAAGTTAGAAGAGATGAAATTTTGGTTTAGAAACAAGGAATTATAAGATGAAATTTTTGAAAGATTTTCTGCAAAATTCGAAGTACTGTAGCAACTGGAAAATCTGGAAAATTTTTTCGAGTTACTATAGTGTCGGCAGTCAACGGTACTGTAGCAGTCAACGTTATTGTAGCGAACTGTCACTGTAGCGAACCGTCACTATAGCAAATTGTTACTGTAGCGAACCGTACTGTAGCAAACCGTTACTGTAGCAATCAGAAAATTTTGCATATTTTCGTGATTTTGTTTCTTTTCTTATGTTTCCTTGTAATATATTTTACTAGGAAATTTTCCTACACAAATTCTAGTGTGGAACAAGGTAAACTTGGATAAACATCAAGGTAAGTGAATAACCTTGCTAAGCTAATTTGATATTACTAGTCAAAGTACAATATAAGTCCCATTTACAATATTATTTGGATAATAAGCAATCAATCTTTCATATGGGAGTATATGATGATCGGTAGAGTTAAGAGTATGTAGAAATTATTTTATTTCATGGCAATTGTACTATGTGATAAATTCTCACTATCTTATTAATGAGTAAAGATCTACGGGATCTAATACACGAGTTTGAAAGGGTTAGAGTCTCATACTACTCGGTGTATATCTATGAAACCTATACATGAGTTTGAAAGGGTTAAAGTCCCATACTACTCAGTGCATATCTATGAAACCTATACACGAGTTTGAAAGGGTTAGAGTCCCATACTACTCGGTGTATACCTATGAAATCTTATTCACGAGTTTGAAAGGGTTAGAGTCCCATACTACTCGATGTATATCTATGAAATCTTATTCACGAGTTTGAAAGGGTTAGAGTCCCATACTATTCGATGTATAAGACAATTAATTATATGAGTAAATGTGGTATTTGTACTTTTGATATTTTATATAGTACAGTTATTTACTTACTGAGTTTTTAAATAAACTCACACTCCCTATGATTATTTTTTCAGATACAGAAAACAAGGAAGAAGAGTATCCGTTTGAAGATTAGAAGCCCCTTGGAATTATCCTCTATTTCTGTCTGGTGGGATACCAGTACTTATTAATGTGGATACTAGGAACGCTCTGTACTTTCTATAGGTCTCCTAGGCTTGCGATGAGATAAAAACATCAGATTATGTATGTCTATATTTGTTTATCAGATGAATATAATTCTGTAGTGTGGAATGAATGATTAAGGTTGAATGTAAAACCTTACAGAATATATGTAAATAACTTATGTTTGAGAATTTTATCAAATGAGTAATATCTTTTCACATGTTAAATTTTTGGGATGTGACAATTTTTTTCTAATATATCTCTTTCGATCCCAGTAGAAATTTTGTCTGATATCTCGAGGCTTCAGAAAGTTTTTTTTTTGTGATAGCAGGTTTTCAGTTATTTGGTTTGTTAAAAATAATTTGGTTGGGATTAAAATTTTTCTGATTATTTTGTTTAGGGTTTAGGATTTTGTTTAAATTTTTTCAGTTATTTTGTTAAAATTTTTTTTGATTATTTTTCATTTTGTGGAATTAAATATGTAATCTTATTATTTTTACTTACTATTGTCTGCATAAATTGTAATACTAATTTTTTTAGATTACTTTTTAAAATGTTATTAGATTGAGATAATTATTTTTAAAATAAATAGGCTTCCTATTTTTTAATGTTAAACTTTTTATTTTATTTATTCTATTTTACTTTTTTTGTTGAGTTAGATATATAATAAATATTTATGTTAAATTTTATAATTTGTTATTTTTAATTATTGATCTCTTTAATCTAAATTTAGATGTCGTATATTTTTTATGTGTTTATAATTTTTAGCTCTAGGTTATTGGTTTCTTTAACCTAAATATTATTATCTGTATAAATTGTAATAGTAATTGTTTTACGTTAATTTTTAAAATGTTATTAGATTGAAATAATTATTTTTAAAATAAATAGACTTCCTATTTTTTAAGGTTAAACTTTTTATTTTATTTATTCTTTTTTACTTTTGTTTGTCGAGTTAGATATATAATAAATATTTATGTTAAATTTGATAATTTGTTATTTTTAATTATTAGTCTCTTTAATCTAAATTTAGATGTTGTATTTGTTTTTTATGTGTTTATAATTTTTAGTTCCAGGTTATTAGTCTCTTTAACCTAAATAGTATTCATGTTTTTTGCATAAAAGAAGCAAAATGAACCAAAACGCTAGAAACTTGGTGCTGCCAAAACCAAGTCCTGAGGATCTTTCAGTTTTATACTTACAAAATAGACATGTATCTGAAGTTATATGGGACGGGGTAAATGTGTATAAAATTAATTCGTTTATTTAGTTTTTTATTACTACAATAATACTAAGTTGATTAACATTATGGTGACAGAAAAATTGTATATTCACAAAGTACGACGTTGTTACAAGTATACCTGAAGTTTTTTTTTTACCCGTCATTACCTCTTGTTCCTTATATTCAGTAGGCAGGATTTTATGGAGCATCACGGATGGGTAATTTCGAAGTTAACTATAGTTTGATTTTCACTTTGGTGGAGTGATGGAGGCCCAAGACACACGTGTTTCACTTACTAGTTGACGAGTGTACTATTATCTTGCAAGATGTGGCCATCCAGACAGGCATTCCAATAGACGGTTTGCCCGTGGTTGGGTGAACCAATTACATTTAGACTGATCAATGTCAGGAGTTGCTCGGCGTCAATCCTCCTATAGAAGCCATTAGAGGAGGGCGCACATCGTTGCCTTGGTTAGGTGACCAATTTAGCGAGATCCCCCGAACGCCACAGAGGAATAATTGCAACAGCATGCTTGGACGTATATTCTAAAATTAATTAGGAGAATGCTAATGAGTGATAAGTCCAGCATGTTTGTGCACCTGATGTACCTTCTTCTACTTCGAGACCTCTAGTTTGCTAGCCAGTATAGTTGGGACTCTGCTGTGCTAGCACACCTTTGTTGGGAGTTATGTGGAGCCACTGACATTGACAAGAAGGAGTTTGCAAGTTGTGTGCACCTCCAAGCATGGGATCGACTCCCATTGATCCAGCCCCAGATTCGAGATCGACATGTGCGACGATTGGTCCCAGACGAAGAAGAGGCTTATTGCCCCAATCATCCACCTTTGAGTTTCAGGTGTATATTTGTGCTGATATTTTTTATTTAGTCAAATAATGTTTAATTTAATTTAACATGTTACGTTTCAACGCTTATGTAAGTGGAGCGATTTCAAAAGACTGAGGGAGCACCTGTTGCATTTGTTGATATAATATCGCGAGACATTTGACCGCTTGAAGAAAAGCGATGTGAGTTTTAAACTTGTAATGATGAGTTCTTTTTTGTTTTTTTAATTGTCGCTTCACCGTTTAACTACAATTATCTATTGTAGTTTGTGTGGTAACTATATGCACAGAAAGTGTGTGAGAACCGATACCAGATTACTGTTACAATGGCTCTGACATTTGGCAGGTGGTCGTTCCCTTGGTATGCTTCTACATCATTGAGTGGCACCAATCCGATAGATGTCTTCGACAGTTCGGTCAAGATCAACCAATCCCATCGGTTCCTATCAACAATGACTGGTAGTACACACAATAGTTAGCGGGGAAGATGGACGTCAATTGGCAGATTGAATTACATGAATACATCTTCTAGTGACAAGCACGGAGACAGAGGATAGTCATATCATGACCACTCCAAGAACCACTGCATAAGAATTCAGAATACATGACATGGTATTAGCGCATCACACGACGGTGGATGTCACGCACCGTAGCTGCAAGTTTGGCGATTGTAAGTTTTTATTTATTAACGTTATTAAACTTTCCATTTTTATGTAAGATGTGGTGTTCTGATTATTATAAATTACAATTATGCTACAGTCGCTTGAGTACTAGTCTATCTACCGTGCAACGATTCAGTCTAGTCAGACCCTTCAGTCTATATTGTTGGGAGACATTGGGAGCTTCAACGTGAATATGTTGTAGGCGTTGGGTGATGACCATTTGATGCAGGCTGATCCTCTTCTACACATAGCACCTCAGATATCCTTCATAGAAGTGCCTAAAGGAGAGACTAGACGAGACCGTCAGCGACCCGCAGGCTATACATATACCTGGAGATTTGTGCGACAACGACCATCTGCAGAAGACATCAACACATCTCCTCCAGTTGCTTCAGTCCCTCGTGTCCCAACTGATGAAGGACCCTCTACTTTCACCATACCACCTATGCTGACAATTCCCACCGGTGAAGAGTCCTTTATGTTCTCCATGCCACCGATGCCAACTATCCCCACCGGTGAGGTGTCCTTTATGTTCACCATGCCACGATGCCGATTATCCCCACCAGTGAGGAATCCTTTATGTTCACCATGCTACCGATGCCGACTATCTCCACCAGTGAGGGATCCTCTACTTACAGTATGTCACCTTTACCTGAAGGATCCATTTACGATTGGTTCACCCAGAGTGTGATGACGCCACCACAGACACAAGCCCCATCTATGGATCTTGGGTTTGGCCTATGGTCAGGTTCAAGATCATCTGGATTTTCGCAATTCCAGTCACCTCATTCAGCTCAGATTCAGGTCGACTTCACTCATCATCAAGAATTGGATGAGGAGGGCAACCATGGTAAAGAACAACAGGAGGACCAGGGCAATGAACAACTGGAGGACCAGGGCGATGATCCTTCTCCTAAGCGTGATCGACCACAGAGAGATAAGAGGCCCACTCGATGTGATACTGGGAGCCACTACTTGTAGTTTATTATTAAATATGTATATTATTTTATGTTCGTCAATCTAGCTATCTAATAACCAACATGTTACTTTATTTTCTTTCAGTTTTGTTATTTAACATATCCAGAATGTTACCTTATTTTCTAGTTATTTGGTTTGGTTTCAATATAGTTATTTAACATAACTTAAATTAATTGAAACAAAAAATAATCACGAATTTATAAGATAATTTTTAAATGTTATAAATAATTTATAACGTTATTTATAATTTAACCTTATTATAACGTTATTATAAATAACATTATTCAAATATTATTATAACTACCACTATTTATAATTTAATTTCAATCTAGTTATTTAATATAACTTAAATTAATGGAGTAAAGAAGTTGAAACAAAAACAATCACTTGTCTTGGAATCTGTGGCCAATATTGCTCCCCACTAACTGGGTGAAAGGGACTCTGATATGCAGCTGATATCATCTCTAGGCTATACATTTGGTCCATGAAATTTGTGCAATCAAGGTGGATACTTAAACAGGCTGTAACGGCATGTGCGTAATGAAATCAAAGTGCCTGAAACTCTCCACGGTTGCAATATCTATTTTCTTACAAAACTCTGCAATAACGTCCAAATTGCCTCTATCATCTGTCATAAGGTTCTTGTACCTCAAACCAAAGCTGGGCAAGTTAAAGGTTGTCACGACACAAACAGTTGCCTTCAACTCGTGTTCTTTTAATTGATCTCACACGTAGGTACAAAACTTTTGTTCAGCTTGAATCTGGGAATTTGCCTTTTCTGCCCTATCTGTGAAGTATTTCTTTAATTTATAGTATGTAGATTGAGCCAATGCCATCATAGGTAGACTCCTCACTCCCTTAAGTACATCATTCATACATTCCATTAGGTCAGTCGTCATGTGACCCCAATGTCTTCCATCATCATACGCTTGACACCATAAAGATCTATCACCTGCATGTTTCAATACCCAGTTATAAGCTCTGACATTAAGTGTTCGAAGCTCGATCATCTTTCTCTCAACTATGGGTCGTTCATATGAGTATCCTGTACAGGTAATAATATTGTAAGTAAAAGATATTAATGTCAAATGTAACAAAATACATAACAAAAAGATAGGGTCAACAAAATACCTATGTTTACAAAGAGTTGCTTCAACCGCTTGTTTTTTAATTTTGCGTTTAGATTGCTTGCCAAATGTCGCATGCTAAATGTGGTATTCTAGCGGTGGTTGCCAGCTATTCTCTGCTTATCCACGACTTTCCTAATTGATGTGTGTTTCTCTGTAATCAAACAAACAGACTTATTCTTCGAAACATGTTGACATAACCTGTACAGAAGAAAGACCATGTCTCAAGAGTTTCACCTTCTACAATTGTAAAGGCAAGCAGTAGAACGTGAGGATTCCTATCTTGGCCACATGCAATCAATAATGTCCCTTTGTATTTTCCATAAAAGAAAGTTTCTCAGCTTGAATAATAGGTTTTAGGTGATTGAATGTATCAATGCATGGTTTGTACACCCAAAACACACGATGAAATATTCTCCTATTATTTTATCGATCGTAGTCCCAGTTCTAATCAACTACGTGTCAGGAAAAAATTATTGAACTACCGCAAACCAACTACCCAATGGCGAATATGATGCTTCCCAATCACCATAGTTCTTGAGGCCTCCCAATCACCATAGTTCTTGGCTATGGCTTTTTGCTTTATCATCCATGCCTTCTTATAGAATACCGTATATACGAACTGCTCTTTAATACACTCTTTCACATGAGAGATAGGCGTGTCTGGAGATTGATTCACTTGTGCCATAATTGCAGTGTCGATCAAATCAGAGTCCAACTGCCTATGGTTTTGGGAAATGGATAATGAAACACATGTGTAATCTTTGTTGTACTTTGTGATCATCCACATGCCGTAATTCTTCTTCAAACAAACCCTCACTCGCCAGTTACAACTATCTCCAAATTTTACACATTTTACCTGTAGATATTTCTTGCACGACTTCTCCACTTTGAAGCTATTGTGCCTCTTGATTGAGTATAATTTAAGAGCTCTCATTAGTGTATCTTTGTCAGGAAATAATAAACCATCAGCAAGATCTGAATCATCATCCTAGGTATAGGCATCAAGGATGTCTGGAATTTCTGGCTCATCTGTTGGGGTTATATTTACTTGTGTTATATATTCGGGTGGTGCATAGAATGTGATGGGCTCAATTAGCTCAACCCTGTCATCTCCACCTATTAATTCTTTTATACTTCCTCCAAACTCTTCAAACTCTAGTTCGGCAACATCGTCGTCCTCAATGTCTTTTATGTCATCGACATCCATATCATCCAAAATATCATAGGGTGGGTCAGGTGGCGGAATGTCTGTATTATCATCCTTTATGAGATGAATTTGTGCACTCGGTGACACATGAAACTGTGTAGAAGGTTCGTTGTCCTCATCCCACGTGGCATGCTCATTCAAATTAGGAATGTTGGAATTTAATTGGATTTCAGTCACCTCAATGTCTACATAAACCTCAATACTTTTCAACGTTCTCCCTAATTATATGTGACAATCAATTATTACCTCTACATCATCATCATCGTTTAGTTGGAGTTGCCCGAACATAAATGACGTCATTTGTATAAGATATCTATATAGTAAGCGGGACATCTTCTCATGTTCTCTTAGCCTCAACTTACAGTGGATTATTTGTCTCAAAACATGTAAAGAAATATTGCGCTGAATTTTTACCACCACAGTGTTATTGGCTTCAAATGATACACCGTTGGAATCACCGTTCAATATAGTCCCATTAGAGTAAATACGAACTAGAAGTGCCCCACTTAGACTCATTCTAAGAAGAATAAAATTTAATCAATTATAATTCTTATTATTATAAAAAAACTAACAAAAATTAAAAAAAAATCATAAATAAATTATAAAACTAAGGGAAAAAATTCACAAAAATATGAAACAAAATTTAAAAAATTAAGAAAAAAATAATATAACAAAAAATTCATAAATTACAATTATTGTCAAAATATAAAACTATGAAAAATAAAAAAAATCATGAATTAATTATAATACTAAGGACAAAATCCATAAAAAATTGAAAAAATAAAAAAATAAAAAGTCTTAAGAATAGACAACAAAATAATACAATTTACAACTAACTAAATCTATTAAGCAGAATAAAAATTCATAAATTACATCATTATAAAAATATAAAACTAAGAAAAATAAAAAGTCATAAATTAATTATAAAACTAAGGACAAAATTCATAAAAAAATTGAAAAATAAAAAAATAAAAATTCTTAAGAATAGACAACAATATAATACAATTTATAACTAACTAAATCTATTAAGCATAATAAAAATTCGTAAATTACATCATTATAAAAATATAAAACTAAAAAAATTAAAAATCATAAGTTAATTATAAAATTAAGGACAAAATTCAAAAAAAATTGAAAAAATAAAAAAAAGTCTTAATAATAGACGACAATATAATACAATTTACAACTAACTAAGTCTATAAAGTAGAATAAAAATTTATAAATTACATTCATTATAAAAATATAAAACTAAGAAAAATAAATAATCATAATTATAAAACTAAGGACTATAATACAATTTATAACTAACTATTATGTAAATGAAGAATAAAAATTCATAAATTAAATTATAAAAAATATAAAACTTAAAAGATAAAGAATTCATAAATTAATTATAAAATTAAGGAAAAAATTCATAGAAAAAACCAAAAAAAACAAAGAGTCACAAGAAAAATACATGATATATTAATTTAAAAATTCATAAAACTAAAAAAATTATAAAAAGTCATGACATATCAAGCATGTACTAGAAATAAAATTCATAAATTAATTACGCAAGTATGAAACATAAAATTCATAAAACTAAGAAAAACAATCGAAAAAGTTAAATGATAATAAAATCATTAAACTAAGACAATACAAAATTATAAATTATCATAATATTAATATTTACTTTTTTTAAAAAAACAAAAAAATGACTGCCTCAATGAATGAAAAAAAAAGTGTGTTATATTGAAAGAAAGTGGAACCCACTGAAGTGGTCAACATTTTTTTTTTGAAGTATGCGCTTAAGTGCTAAATGAAGTTACCATATATACATAATGTTTTAACAGTAAAAATTTAACGATCGAAAAAAATATGCATTCAATGCACATTTTACAAGTGCATACTCTGACTAAATGCATATTTGTGAAGTGCGTACTTTATTGAATACGCACTTTGTAAGTGCGTACTTCAATGAATATGCACTCTACAATTGCGTACTCTAATATAATTATTTAATACTCGAGGCTCAGGTTAACACATACTTAGGAGGTACATTTTATGTATCAGTAATTTGTACTTTCTAAGTATATTTTAATTGTTACAATAAAAATGACTTAGATTCACAATTTAATTTAAATCTGGGTTAACTAAAAAATTTAAATAAAAAAAGAGTATATGGCGGTCAAAACTTCTAAATAAGCACATATACGTGGTTTAGTGTGAACTTCACGACCAATCGCTATCTTACACTGCGACGATGAAAACAAAATCAAGTGCATGTGCACGCACAAATTGACTAGTGATCAAGAAGGCGAGTTTATAAGCCAACCTCTTACATATTACAGGTTTGATTTTTGTCTAATTTTGAAAAATTTCGACTCAGTTCAACAAATTTATTTGTAACATAAAATTTAAAACTTGACTGACAATTATATCTATTACATTAGAACATATTTAAACTAAATTGCGATGTCAACGAGTTTATCATAAGTCACATAGCATCTGTCTGTCTTTTTTTTTTTTTTTCCAATTCTCTATTCCTAAAAGCCTTGTGTTTCTCTGTCACTGAAAAGAAAAGAAAAGTATTATATTTGTTCTTAAATTTTGATTTAAGTTTTAATTTTATCTCAAAATTTTATTTGGTGTTAATTTTGTCTTATATCCTTTTTAATTAATTTCAATTTTATCCCTGAATCCAATGCCGTCAAAATTATTGACAACAAATGTTGACGTAATCATTTTTATTACCATATCAATAGCTCAACGCCAGCTCATTCAATTATGTACGTCTGTATTAGGTATACATTTGAAATGGCAGAATCACCTTGCCAAGTATATATCTAATGTGAACATAACTAGTTAAACAAATTGACACTGATGTGTGTAGCAGAAGCGATCACATCAATATTTATTGTTAACAATTTAAATAAAATTGAGTTCAGAAACAAAATTAAAATTAATTGAAAAAATATAAGACAAAATTAACACAATAAAATTTTTGGACAAAATTAAAACTTGAGTCAAAATTTAGGGACAAAAATGATATATTTGCCCAAAAAAAAACTGACATTTCAGCAGATAAATCAGTTATATGAGACTAATATCACGCGAAGGATGTAGAAAGTAAAAGAATATGCATTTCTTTCACGGAGAGAAGGGATGTCTAGAAGTGATAACTACGAACCATAAACAAAAGCTATCACTAAATAAAGTTCCACAAACTATGCAATTGGCCGAATTATTAACTTTTTGCAATTTCAGCTGTCCTTTGAGGTAGAAATTTATCCTGACAAGGAAAGAAGAATTGATTTGATTAATGCTCTCCTTCGAGACTCAAGAAAGATAGTTTCAGTTCAAAGAAGCCAACGGGATATTCTGGCCCCTACCCCTTTAGAAAGTCATTGAATTAGCTAACAATTTTGGCTCAATACTATATTTTTGCAAAAAAATTGTCAAAATGCTTCAAAATTGTCCGAATTAGCCTATCAAAATAGCCATCAAATCAAATGACTTCTACCTACAACCAGCCACTTTAAGAAAAGAAGCTAAGTATGCACACACTTTTTGGCAATGCCATAGATTTGAATTGAAGCAATACTAAAAATTCCACCCACAAGATCGAGAGTGCGCAGTAAGCACCACAATAAACATCCCACTCTAATTCGTTGACCAAGCATAAATAGGCAGTGTAGTCCTGCCCATTGACCCAGCCAGGATTAAGGCCCCTACTAGTGTCGTCTATTATGTTCAGAATACAAAGGCCCTTCACATCACATTTATGCATTATTAGAGGCAATGATGATAGCCCAAAAGGAACATAATGAGGAAATGGCTGAATTACCGGGGAATCCTACATAATTCCACCAGGACCACTACCATAGACCAAAAATTGTCAAAAACAGAAATTCTATCAATCAAAAGTGCTTTAAGGACGACTTCAGCCAAGATAAAATAAATAAGCAACTTCCAGCACGATGTGATTTATAGCGTGTGCCACTTAACATCCTCAACGACCACCACTACGTTCACTGCTTATTTATGGTGATGATTATGCATATGGATCCTACAGTTAAATGTTAGGCAGAAATCATGTAGCACTGATGAACTAATTCATGATAAATTAATGATGAGTATTCTCATAATTCTCAGGGAATCGAACTTACAAAAATATGAGGAACCGAGGAAAAGCTTTCATCCCAACCTGCCCAAAAAATATAAAGGTCTCAACAAAAATCACGATGAAAAGCATAGAGGAATTGAACAGAGGATAAGCTCTTCCATCCTTGCATCATGACAAGTGACAACTATTTAAATTGTTATTTTATGATATTTTGTGAGCCTGAAGCATCTAAAGAAAGAAACAACAACCTCGCCTTCATTCTATATGATGCAAATTTCCCTGTTTTTGAATTATTGGAAAAAGAAAAATCTATATATAGAAATCCTAGCAGAAAACAGAACTGAGCTATCCATCAAGCACCAATGAAGTAAGCAGGAATCAAATTCATTTTCCATATAAAAATATATCAACCTTGGAATGAATAAGTTACATGAATATGTGTCAGGAAAAGGAACATAAAGATGCCAAAAATTACTTGCATGATGAAAATTCTGATTCCACATAAGTTTTCTTTTGTTCTTTTCACCATCTTCAGTTTCTGATTTGGAAGATCGTTGCTGTAACTCTCAAACTTATCAGTTGGAATGGACCTAATATCACCGATATTCATAGGATTGAATTCATCTTTTTGACAGATAATACTAGAAGAAATTCTAGTAATTTATGTACATGGAAGAAGATACTATGTTTAGACGAAAAATGTAAAACCAAGTGAAAAGGTAAGATACATCATCCCCGACCCTAACGATCCCACAAAGGAGGTCCAGACTTCTAACTTCCTATACGAGGGCAAATTGGACGAAGGAGAAATCACACCTAAGGCTCAAATTAAATCGTGACAGTATATTGGAAGAAAAGAAGAGACAGTGCAAGTGATAGATCAGTAAAAGTTCTTATTTCTGCATTAAGTCAAATGAATGGTAGTCCGGGAGTCTCCTGTTATTATATCCAGTTCCAGTGTAGAAAATTCTCCATGTTACCGAAATGTTAGTATCCACCAATTCATAATTAAATTCAAGCTATTTGTCACCACTTTGTGCATAAATGGACTACATGGTAAATCATGTTGCTGGGATTCCATTTAACTGCTGGCGTTCATCAGTTACGGTTTGCCAATATAGCAATTGATACGCAAGTAGTATGATGTATAAGACTATAAGAATTCCAAGTGTCAGCAAGAGGATGAAGATATTATATCAGAACTCATCTTTTGTCCACTTTGAAAAAAATAAAACTCAATTACAAGTAATGTGTACAGTCATAGAAGTAATAGAAACCACCTAACATCCGAAGCATGCTACAATATTACTTCAAAATGTCATAGTGATTAAAAATAAGATAACAATTCAGATTCCCATGTCCCAACCTCCAAGCTACATCTCTACCAAGCTCCAAAGCTAAGGTTGTTGGCCATCCAAAGTCCAAACATAAAATGGAAGCAACAAAATGTGGTACAAAAAAATTTTGCAATTTATCTTTAGAAGATGGTTTAAAGATAATAATTAGAAGGACTGTGGTGACAGAAGATCAATATATATCACCTTGTAACCAAAAGGATTGCAGTGTGCCCTCCTGAGGTAACGCTGAAATATCGCC